>JADLZL010002386.1:0-600000 GCA_015844335.1 Chrysopogon serrulatus
AAGATACATAAGTAGACGAAACAAGGGTAAGCCTGTTTGAGTTAGAGGTTTATTGGGTGATCAATCTTATTGTGGTGCATATGGTTATCAATACTTTTCCTAAGTTTATTAGCCTTCCCGGCAACGGTGCCAAAAATGCTTATTGGTATTTTTAACGTCACCGCAATAAAACCTAAATCTTTATCCCATGCAATGACACTAGAAATGTTGGTATTAATTAACTTGCCTTTAGCAACTAGCCACTAGCCCTCTACTAGGACTCCTAACCGTGAAACTAGGTTGTCATCCCCAGTTATAAAGCTAGGAATAAACTCTAGTACTAAATCTTATCATTTTATATGACTAGTCAGAAATAAATAAAGATGAATATAAACTAAGAATAATTCTGCAAGCGGACAGATAATTATACCATTGTAGCATTTTACCTAGAGTATTACCATTGTCATTTATATTCTACCACTGGGAAGACATTGCTAAGAAGCTACTCTATAGTATTGATAACACTTATATATGCAGTGAATAAGAGATGTAGCCAATATCAACTCTCCTCAATAATAGAAAGGTGTCACAAGATAAATGATAAATATGATCAATCATCTCCTAATAATACTAATCCCATCATAGCACTCTAATCATGTCGTTTGTCTAATCGGGTAATAAAGAAATAACTCCTAAGTATTCAAGCTACAGTCAAAGCTACTCCATTTAATGCAAGTATGTCTAACAATCATGGCTAAGTTATACTACTATAGTTCCCTAACACATCGGAGCAATGTACGGAGAGAAGATGAGTACAGGAACCTCCTCTTAACGACAATCCCACTCTACCAATCCACCGTACGGGGGAAGGCCTACAAAGGACTCAATGGGTTTGTCACACCCACGATCTTCCTCACTACCCGGCACGACTAGGATACTCGCAGATAAGCAAAGCATCTAGACACCACGTCTATATATTGCCTACCACTCACCATGCAATTGAATAGATGAGCGCTATACGAACCAGTGCATGAATATAATAGCAAACTAACTATACTAGACATATTAAAGTAGACAATAAACAATGCAATCAAGAACATAATAATGAAGAATAATGTTGCCATGTAATGATCGTACAAATGCAGAGATATTACAATAAGAAAGAAAAAGCTTAAGAACTATACGGACTCTTCTCTTCTTGACAACGTCGGGAATCCAAGATCGATGAAGAACTTGACTTCCTCTACTCTAGATCTAACTAGGCTAAACTATGAACTAGAAGGCAATGAGGAACTAGAACTTGAAGCTCTAGATGACTTGATCACCAAATATCTCGAGATGGAATGAATGAGTTGAATGGATTAGGGTTTCCAGGGGGAGGTTTGGCTCCGCTTATATAGCCCGGTGAGGTGCACGACAGCCGTTTGATCAAACCGACTTCACGTAGGGCTAAGATTGATCCTCAAAGGCGGTGGAAGAAGACTCTAGAAGGGGGGAGCACCTTCTTCTCACAGGAGGCCGGGCCTGGCGGGGGGGCCCGGGCCCCACCGGAGGTGGTCTCGCCTCTCCTTTGCTTCGGTGTCTTCTGGATCCTTCTAGAGTAGTTTGGCGTATCCCTGAGTTTCGGATAATTCCGTGGTGTAGATTTGTAGTTATGTCCCTGTTTCGGTGTTTTCTGGTTCAGTCCCTGAAAACTAATAAATCACCAAAACTCGTGGAAATTGTTAGATAAACCCCTAACCTTCTAGATATTGATGTATATTTCATGCCTTTCGATATATAAAATGTTGACGCTATCCATCGTCAACACCGATCCTCCTCCAACTTTGAAAGCAAGACAGGTTATAGTCATGTTAGTGACTCTACGGAAGCATAAAGAATGAATGAATAGCAAAAGGATCCAATGCACTCAAACATTATTCCACTGCATAGAGCTCGATTTTAGATGAATTTAGGAATTTGGTTCACTATTTTTGGAGCTCGCATGAAGAAGTTATGAATTTCTGAAGTTTATTCAATATTCTAAAAAGGAAAATAGCCAATATTCCAGGGGTTGACATGTGTCGGTCTGAGAGGGTGCCACGTGGCTTGCTGAGTCAGCATGACATCATCATGATGTCATCATTAGGCCGTAACTAGGCCTGGATGGGCCTTGTGGGCCGGGTTGGGGCCGGGCTGGCCTGCCACATGTCATAGTGGTAGCGTGCCACATGCCCATTTGGATCTGGGTCGGGGCGCGGTCCATAGACCGTGGTTCATGGTGGACATGGTGTGGCCGGTCTATGGACCACAGACCTAGTCCATGATGGACTCGGTCCATCCTTCTTCCTTCTTCTCTGGCTCACATGGTCTAGGTGCACAGCACCTCTCCTTCTTCCCTCCCCTCTCTGTTTCACCGCGGCGAGGCGCCTGCCGGTGGCGAGCTCGCGCATGGAGCATCTCCAGCACTCCACTGCTCTATCTGATGCGCGCATCTGTTCCTGGTGCCTCCCATGAACTCATGATGGGGTTTGGTGGCTACCGAGGGGGCTCCGGTGAGTCTGGTCATGGCGGCATGGTACGACGGTGACGGCGCGGTGGTATTGGCTATGGCCCATTAGTGGCACAATCCGACGCTCAAATCGTCAATTGTCATATCCGGAGTTCGGTTCATGCTGCCGGCGACGACCATAGTTCACGGCGCGCTCGAAGGCACGGCGGCGGCCATGGTGGCTTCCAACAGTGCGGTGGTCACATGGTCAGGGCGCTAGGGTGGTGCTTGGGCTTTCCTTCGGTCACGACTAGTTTTAGGAGTGCGTGGCGGACCTCAGATGCTTATTGGTGCGGTATATGGTGGTCGGGTAGCTTGGCGTGCGGCGGCACGGCGGCACTCCACGTAACACCGGGCGCCGGCAAGGTAGGCGGTCTCGGGCGTCCGGTGGCCTTTCTTCTCCCTGCGCGCCGCATGGAGTGCATGATGGTGCGGCGAGCATGGATCAGTGGTCATTGGCTCCCAAGTCTATGGGCTTCGCCCGATCAGCGGGCTCACCGCGGATCGAGGGTGACGTGGGTGGCGCCATGGCACTCGTCGGGCTCGTCAGTACTCAAGGCACCTACTCCGGGGTTGGCCGAGGGGATGGACAATGCGTGCGTGTGTAGTGTGATCCCGAGTCAAGATCGGCTCTAGCCTCCACTCTCCTAGGCGGAGCGCCATGGCTGGTGAGGGAGGGGATGGAAAAGCGGCGCAGGGGCGCTCACCTCGGTGCTGAAGAAGCATGGTAGCGGTGCAGGGCGAGGCGAGGCTGTGTAGCAGTGTAGCCGTGCCGTCGCGACCCGCCGATTATCGTTGGTGCACTTGCCGTCGTCTCATCCAACTCCGGTGGCACCAGCAAATCCAGTGGGTCTAGCAAACTCTGGCAGTGGCTTTCTCCCTCCTCCTTCTCCCACCTCCTCACTTCTTGGTTCGATGCGGTCAGGTGGGCGCCACGGAGTGGCGGCGGGTGGTTGGGAAACCCTAGGGCGTCCGGGTCGTTCTTATAGGCAAGGTGGCTTCCTCTCGTGTGCGGTGGACGGTGATCATAAGTGGTGGTCGATCAAGTGGTCCATGATCGCTCAGGACATTGTTCCTGCCGTCGCGCGGGTCCCAATTAGCAGTGGGTGCTGCCAATTTGCCTTTGCGGCCAAGAAAGAGCGGGGAACAGCGGGGGAATAAGCAGGGAACAAGGGCATAGCTGCGGCGTGGGCATGGGCGAGCGCGCGCGAGGATACGCAAGGTCACACATTTCGCGTGATCACGGGTCCTGCGGGTCAGCGAAGGTACGGCGTAGAAGGGGCTTGGGTTGGGTGCACGGCTTTGCTGCGTCGCTCACATCAGAGGAGAGTGGGGGGACCAAGGTTGGGGATGACAAGCAGGCCCTGCTTGTCATCCACCGTGATGAGGGAAACACACGCACATGCGGTGCTGTGGCGCTTGCTGGGCCGTGCATTCATGATGGGCCGGTCCATGCGGCGCGTGGTGACGAAAAGCAGGGTGGGGGCATGGGCCTGGTGGGTTGAGAGTGGGGGGCGCCTCGGGCTTCTTTCCCTTTCTCTTTTTTCTCTCCTGTTTCCTATCCTTTTCTATTTCTGCTTTTCTATTATAATTTGTGCTTGACCAGGTTTAGCAAGGGTAATTAAGGTGTGGTCACTACATTAGGGTCCTGTAGGGTCCATAGTATGTTTTGGGGGTACTTTCCCATATATTGGGGTATATATATACCTAATTACCATATTCAGGTTTATTTCATGGTGTAGGTGCATTTGCAGAGTAAGCTTGTTTTCGGTTAAATAATCAATAATTCCTTATTAATTAATTTTACATGTTTAGTACACAACAAAAGAATTCCAAATAAAAGCCAACTCATATATGGTTCATTAATTAGAATTTTAATGCATGAATACATATAAGTAAATGAAAAATGTTATCATGTGGAAATGCATATGATAATACCTTACTTGGGATTTCTTGTAGTGCATGCTAAGGTTGGTTTCACTAAATGACACACAACATTGCAGGGGATATGTGGGAAAAAATTTTGTAGTTATGTTTTTTGGTGTGTAAATTTTTAGATTGTTACACTATGCTAAAGTGTGATAACTAGACTAACCATACAAATAAGACATAGAAGTAAACAGAGAAGATAAATATATTAAAGCACAAGTCTTGCAAAGGTAAGATACACAGATATATCAGACCTCTAAAGCTTCACAACAAGATCGAAACGAAGTCTCTCAACCCTAGTTCTCAAGTTGCTAATCTATTATATTAGAGAGTCTAGCCCTAATCTGTCTGACGTGTTAATCTCTATGACAGTATGATCCTCAAAACGACGCCTCTCGAATGGATTCTAACAAATAATGAATTAGGGTTTTAGGAGATTATCTCCCCTGGGGTCTGGGGCTGCTTTTATAAGCCAGAGTGATTAACGTGACCCTTTAGATTAAACCGACTTCAGTGGACAACTAGGATTCTTCCTTAAAGGTGGTTGAACTCGTGGACCGGAAGCGAGCTATTTTGGCTTCCAAAGTGGGATCGGCCGGTCCGAGAAAAAATTCTTATCGAACACAAACACGAACACGAACACAAACTTTCTAGTTTTTAATCTTAATTAAATAATAATAATATTATTTACTCGCAAATGATGAAGTAGCGACGACAAACGGTGGTGGTCGTAGGCCACGACGCCAAGAGGAGGCGGCGACTAATTAGGGTAGCCGCCCCTCCCTTATGCCCCACGAGCCGCCTTTCATCTTTGGCGAGTGTGGAGGCCCATTGCCCTCGGCTAAATTTTTTTTAGGATTTTTTGCCTTTCAACTCCATAATTTATTATCGTTTGGGTTGGATCTAATAATCACACGCTACTCATAAAAAATCACATTCTAACACATAGTTCGGCTAGGCGGCGACTACCGGGCGATTCCGCGTGATTACTCGCAAGGCGAGGTCGCCGCCCGCCTAGGGGTAAGGCGGACCCTAAAGGGCGGCAGCTTCGTCGGCGCCCGGTGGGGTGGAGGGAGCGTCCGGAGGAGGTCGGTGGGGGAGGAGGAAGGCTTGGGCGATGGCGGGCGCAGCGTGAGGCCGGCGGCGGGCGTCGAGGCGGGAGAGGGAGAGGAGCGAGAGAGGCAAAAGGATGCGGGAGAGGGGTGTGAGGGAGAAAGTTAGGCCTTCAAATGGGTCTTTTTCCCTTTCTCCTTTTTTTATGAGCTGGGCCTTCAAGAGTTTGGCTCAAGAATACTCACTCATCTCCTTTTTTTTTTCTTTTCTTTTAAGTATTTATACATGTATTATTCATCGCCTAGAAAAATGACTAGGAGCGCCTAGGCGCGATTATTCCTGCTTAGGCTAAAGAGGGTTACCAAATCAGAATCCGGCGCCTAGCTGAACTTTGTTCTAACATCAAATAGTAAAATTAAAATAATATATATAAACTATAAAATAATAATATATCTCTACCATTTGTCCATTTCCGTTCCCAAATCGCACTCGGCAGAAACCGAACTCAGCCGATCCACACAGGAACACCGCATCCTCGCCGACGCTGGAAGCCGAAGCTCCCAGTTCGTCCGTCGGAGCCCCAGCACAGCCGCTTGCCGACGCGATGGGTAGCGCGGACCTAGTGCTCAAGCTGGCGTGCGAGGGCTGCGGCAACACGTCGGATCTCTACGGCACGGGGTGCAAGCACACCACTCTCTGCAGCGACTGCGGGAAGTCCATGGCACGCTCCCGTGCCCGCTGCCTCGTCTGCTCGGCGCCCATCACCAGGCTCATCCGGGTAGGGATCCGCTCCTCCGCTTTATTATTCTTTACCTGCGCGCGCATGCGGGCGTCGAGACGGCGTTCCGTGGCGCGACGCCGCGGTAGCTACCTTTGCGCGGGCGATCTAGGGTTCGGTTATGCCAATGGCGTTACTAGTTCGGGGTTGAGACATTGGGATGTTGGAAGAGTCTTGACAATATGTTGACCTTTGTGTTGGTTATGGAAATATAATATGATTGGGATAGTGGATTGGGAGGGCACAGGGATCAAAATTTTATTGGTTACTGTTGCTCTTGTGATGCTTTTTTTTTTTTTTTTTTTTTTGTTCAAACTGTTGCTCATGTGATGTAGATGTAATCTGTATAAATTTAGATGATTGCTGATTTAGTTTAAAGTTTGTCGCTTATCTTTTCGGGACTCTGGAGTAGCAACCAATAATCACAGTCCACGCAAGAATAGGTGTTACTAGATGAAGGCTTCCTGGGTGTTTTTTTGGAAGAGCAATCACCTTGTTGAATTAGGGCCATACTAGTATATTGCCCGTGCTAATGCTACGGTGCTCTTTAGAAAAAATAAATCATAAAATTAAAATAAATAGCTTCTTTGGGCTCTTCTGGTTCGGCTATCCTTAAAAGCAGTGTTGTCACGGCTGCCGCTGCATGTCCTTATGAGAGCAAAATTCTGTAGAATTGCTGCCCAACATTGCTCTGACCAGAATGCCTGCTCGACCTTGGTCTTGTCTGCAAAAAGAAAAAAAAGAGAAAAAAAAGAAAACAACAATAAGCAGATATCAGCATCACTAACCCCACCGGCAACAGGTAAAAAAAATTGTTGGTGTGGAAGATGTTGACCTATGGCATCACCATGACACTAAACCACCGGCAACCAAACACAAAATCAATCAGTGTTAAAGGAAGTGACCTAGGTGTATGTCCGAGGAGGTACACAGCACTTCCATGATCTTGGCTTGGTTTGCTGCAGCTTGTTTTCAAATAGTGAGGTTGCTGACCCTGTAGGGTTGAGTCACCCTCTGAATAATCAAGACCAACTATGGTAAGATCAAGAATCGAACTGGTGATGAAAAGTATGCACAAAAATCAATCATTTCGAGAGACCTTGACACTGGATTCAGAATCAACAAATATCAAGAAGGCTGAAGAATTCATCTAAGTAAAAAAAACAAAAACAATAATAATATTAATATAAATATAAATAGCAATCATAATGTGCAACTACTTTTCAGATAATATTCTGACTGAACAGCAAAGTTCATCTAAGACGACATAAAATGGGGAATTCAGGGCACTTTGAAATTTTACCCAGGATTTCTACGACTTTTTTTTCATCATGAACCACTTATTGCTACGACTTTGCAAGGAATAAAAGAAAGAAACTCTAGCCAGTATAAACTTTTTATACCAAAATAACACTGTTTACAAACGGCAGATATTTTTTTTTACTTGTGGTACCCAGGGTGTCTCACAGGAATCATAATTTGCAGATATGTTCCAGTTTATTATTTATTTTTCTATGGGGAAGGGGAGTTTATATATGTACTCAGTGTTCACCTTATCCCTGCAACCTCATTTTACAAGTCACTTTCAGGAAAAAAATTACCAAGAGAAGGACATAATTATGTTCACGTTTTCATCCTTTGATGAGATATTCACCTGAGATATTGGTTGAATTGCCTCGTAATGACTCACAAAAAAGATGCCAGCTTCTCTTGTTTCAACAATATATCAAAGATATCAGGAAGGAGAGTTTATATATGTACTCAGTGTTCACCTTATCCCTGCAACCTTATTTTACAAGACACTTTCAGAAAAAAAAATTGGAAGAGACGGACATAATTATGTTCACGTTTTCATCCTTTGATGAGATATTCCTTTGAGATATATCAAAGATGCCAGCTTCTCTTGTTTCAACAATATATCAAAGATATCAGCAATGAGCTGCACTCACCTCTACACTGAATTCATGGTTGCTTCAATACCTAACTGTCCTTGGCTACGTTCTTCTCCTTTTCAAAATTATGAACAAGGAAATCGAAAGAAGATAGATTATATAAACTTGTACAAATTGAATTCTTGACAAATTGTAAGATTCAACTCTCCGATCTATTGCCCATGGATTGTTTCCACTTAGAGAAATGATTTATTTACACTACGTAAAACCTCAAACTGATGAAATTAAAATCATGGATAATTCAGAAGCACATGATTCACAAATAAAAAAACATACTTCAACAATGGATAATTCAGAAGCACATGGAAGTAGGTCTCCACGTTCATGACTTCACGTGCACGTGAACTTGGTGGCGGTGATGAGGGAGATCGATGCGCATCAAACGGCGGCGGTGAATCGGCCCGATGTTCCACGCGCGATGGGGACGGGGCGATGCGCAAGTAGGGATCGGGGGCGGGACCTGGAGGAGGGCAATGCCGGCCGAGGGGAACTCCACACGCCGCCACACGCCCACGCCCACAATGGCTATGCGGTGCAGGCGGGATGAAGCGAGGGGCACGCGGAGGTAGGCGGCCTCGTCCCTGGCGTTGTGTGGGCCTGGAGGCGACGCTCGGCCTCCATCTAGGCGGCGCAATGGCAGATCCAGGCCCGCCTGCGCCCTCTACTTCTCCTCCTTCGATGGCCTCCGATGGCGATGATTTGTTGTTTTTTCGGGAAAAAAGGAAGGGAAAAACAATGTAGAGGTGGTAATCGAACCCAGAGCTTCTAGCACGACATGCCTTCCGTTGCGCGTGGGAGGTTTGATCTGGATCGTCTGATGTGAATAAGTAAGGAGAGAGAATGTATGAAATTAAATCTGGGCTGTTCATTTTAATTGTGTTGGTTTTCTGGGTACAATTTCGTGGGTGGATGAAGGAGGGGCTTCTCAGCGGGGGACGTTTATTGTGTGTGGCTGTAGCGAAGAAAAGTTGGTGCATTAGTAGGTTGATAACTTGGTGGAGTGATGATTTACTCACTCGAATAAATAATAACTTATAGTGTTACAAAGTTTGACCATGTGCAGTGGATCACAATTTTTTTTAAAAACACTGCATAGTTGAGATTCGGTATAATAATAACAGTACAAACATGTGTGATTCTAAATCCATATTCTACTAGTATAGATAGTGTGACCTGAAGCAGTGTTTGCTGGCTCAACTAAGCTCTTCCACCTGATAAAGGATCTGAAAGATTATTGCTACTTGCTCACATGGCGATTAATTAATGTTTCTTTTCATTTGAGAATCTACTGCATTTGATAAGTGGCACTTTTTCTGCCCCTTGAAATGAACTAAGCTAAACAAAATTAAAAAAAAACTATGTACAATCAGATTTGGTCATGAAAGAGCATGACCGTTGGAGGTAGCATGTGATGGACAGATGGAGGAAGAAACCATTGGCATGAGAAAAAGGATATATCACTCAGAAACAACATTTATAGTAGTTTATGTTTTATTGAAATCGTTTGCAGAAAAAAAAAAATAGATTAACGGAGACTAGAATATTGCTGTGGCAATGAAGTAGTGCACAAGAGAAATCTAACATTCCTAAAGAATGCTGTAGTATTGGAATGTACTTCGCAACATAGTAATATATCTCTTTATTTCTGACGGTATAAATGACTAGTGACTAGTGGTGTTTAAGTTCTATTGGTAGTTAAACGGGCTTCAGAATGTTAAACCATTTAAAAAATAGCTTCATTATTTGTTCATGTAAGACAAACTCGAGTTGGTAGGAAAAACATACCAAAATTTTTTTTGTTCTGTTCTGGTGAAGAGATGGTCATGACAATTCAAGCAGACTGGCTGGCTTTGTTTTGTGTCTGCAAGTTTGGAATCTGTCTGCCACTTTATTTGTTGTCTACAAGGCACACTACCTAAGTACATGTTAGATTAAAGCTCATGCTAGGTTCACAATTTGAAAGTGCTTCATGATGAATTAGTCAATGCCATGGCATGGTTTCAAAGGCAAGGAGAGTGCTGGGTCCACTTGGATGCCTAGGTGGCTCCTAGGCAACAACACGCCACAGTAGGGTACACCTGAATGCGTAGCAGCCTAGGTGACGCCTTTGAAACAGGTTGCTGTGGTTTACCTCTCAGCAGGATTGTTTTCTTTTTTCATTGCATAAATCCTGTATGCATGGCATTTATAGGTTTGATATTGGATGAATTTGTTCATCTGTCAATATCAACCGTTCTTTGGCAGGAATATAATGTACGAGCTAATTCTGTAACGGATAAGACATACTCTATTGGAAGATTTGTCACTGGTTTACCTCCTTTCTCGAAGAAGAAGAATGCTGAGAACAAGTGGTCTCTTCATAAGGAGGGTCTACAAGGACGTCAGATAACTGAGAATATGCGGGTATGTATTTATATTTATTTTTCTAAGCACTTTAAGTTCCAAAAATAGAAAAAATCAAGCAATGCATTTGAGTCTTGTTTTAGCTTCTTGTGAATAGTTTTAGCCATATGTTACATTCTCCACCTGTCTTTAGATTATTATACGTTATTTCTCTTTTATTTGAAAATGTGCTTGCTATCTTTCATAAAATGAACAAATCTTTTACCATCAGTGCTTGGTTACTTTTTATAACTTTCCGTCGTTATCACTGACAACATATTGGAGGATTTACTTTCGGGAGACTGATGGAGATGCTCTACCCTAAGCCCAGTACAGGCCAGTAGTAAGCAATGCAATGTGTAGTTGTTTGGTTGCCTAATCTAGGTTGCATGCACAGATATGTGTTGTTTGGTATGCTGGATATTAGGGGAGGTGAGGTCTTTGTTTAGTTGCCTGATCACTAATCACAGGTGCAAATCATATACAAGAAAGGGCAGAAGCATTGACAACCACAGTGAGTGTGGGAAGGACATGAACCAGAAGCCGTACCAGATGCTCATTTCCACTGACCATTGATATCTCGCGGGGCAACAGCACCAGGAATGAAGAACCCAAGGGGTGATGAGAGCGACGCAGAGTGGGAATGACTGAATGAGAGAAGTGCGGCGCAAATGAGGATGGGAGGCAACCCTAACCATCGGAATGGGGTAGTCACTGACCGTGGGCTGCAGTCTGGCAGGCTCCCACTCCTACGCTAGATGGGCAAGGCCTAAGAACAGCAGCTGATTCCTGCACATTACCTAAGCCAGGCTAAAGGGCCTCCAATGCACAGTGCAAGGCTGGCTTAGTAGCTGGGTCAGGAAACCAAAAAAGTTGACTCCTATCAGTTTTTGTGGGCTGATAGGATGCCTAGTAGCATGTTTGGGTGCCTTCCCTGCCTAGCCTGGTTTGCATCTGTGATGCCTCCCTGGCTGACCAGGCTGGGGATATGCAACAATTTAGATACCATCTTCTAAGAATGGTGAGGTTACCTCTACCAATCCAACAGTGTCCAGACTTCATTGCAATACGTTGCAAACACAAACTTCAAATAAAAAGGCAATGACCATGGCTTGAAATATATTTATGACATCTTTCCAAGACCAAACACCAATGCTTTTTATCCTCATATCTTGAGCATTTGGCTTCTCTCTTCAATGTCTAGTCACCTGGGTAGCCTATGACTTGAGCACGACACTTCCTAGGTGGAATAGATTCCAGGTTTTTGCCCAACACACACTACATACCATGCCGTTGCTGCCTAAGCATTCAAGCAAATTTTAGGACTGCTATGGAATACTCAAATAATGGAGAAAACAGTAGTTATGTTCACAATCAAGTAATCATAGGCTATTGTGTTGAGCTCAGATAATGCAATAATCTAGCAAGGTAGGTAATGGATTGATATCGCTGGCAATGGAACGGAGCTCAATAGTACAGACTGAAACATCAAGGATGTGTCACAGTAATATTCTCACAGGCAATGGAACTGATGTCAGTACAGATTGAAACATCAAAGGTGTGTCACAGTAATATTCTAATGGAACCAAGGTTACTAAGGCAGCAAGCGAGGTGTGGCGAACCACCCCCTTCCAGATGCCTAGGCGAATAAGGTGTGCGGCGAGGTGACGCCATACACATACCTAAACTTCCATGGGACAGCACAAACATACACTGGTCCATACTGTTTTGCTGCAAAGTTCATCTCTTATGCAGCAAAGTTGAGACAGACAAGCATATATTCACATCATTTAGGTAACCGCAGGGGCATATACTAGCAAAAAAAGGAGCACAACTATGAGCTATCTATTCCTGCATAGTACCACAAATAGCAGAAAGGAGCAGAGCAGAGCACAAGTACAAGAAATAGAGCAGAGGAAGAGGGGGAGGAAAAGCAGAGCCACAGAGGAAAGAGGAGGGGAGGATTGGAGGAAGAACAGAGAAAGGAAAGGGGAGAACATACATGCACGAATTGGAGAGGGCTGGAGGTGGCTGAAGTCCCAGGCATGGTCGCGGATGGGGCTGGAGTGACAGCCATGGCAGGCAGGCGGTGTTGGCGCTGGCTTCCAGGTTCTCCTGCTTCCCTCCTCTCCTCTCTCCTCTCTTTCCCACCCCCTCTCTCTCAAATCGCACGAAATCCCAGTGCATGCCTGCTTGTGGGAGAGGTATAGGCGCGTCATGTGCGATTCCCTCCCGCACTCTCTTCCACGCACGCGGCTCCCTCTCTTTCGCCCACAGACTGCCTTTTCCTCCTGGGCATGCGGCGTCCAGCCGACACCTTGGTGTCTGAGGCAGCGCCATACACTGCAGAGTTGCGGCGAGCAAACACCTCGTTTGGAAACCGCTAGGCAACACATTATAACCTTGAATGGAACAATGCATCATATGATGGGCAGGACAGGTAAAAAAAAAAAAAGGACATAATATGACCTATGAAAGGTAATAATTCATCATTCACCATAGCAATTACTAAGCTCCAAGCAGCAAGAACTTACTGGTCATAAATATCATGACAGAGCTAATGCAAGTAGCTATATAGTAGGGCACATGAAACATGAGACATGTTTGTGCCAGATCCATGACCACACTATATACTAGGAGGCCATGAGGTCACTAATACCTAGAGACAACTATGAAGTATCTCCCAAAAGAATAGTGGAGCAAAGCCTAGGCTGCTACTGTTAGCTCTGTACTACACAGGATACTTTGTCAAGCTGCACAGAGGGAGTTAGCAGCAGTGTTGCAGGGTCAGCAAGCATGTCAAACAGGAAAGCAACCAGATCTAGGCTTGAAACAAGTTTACCTTGACTAGAACCCCCAAGCTACCAATGAATCCAGCAGCAAACCTGCAGATTTTGGAACAACAAAACCACATCAGGACATTAGGTTAGGGTTACCATGATTGGAATAAACGAGGACGGTGAGGGGAGCTGATGGAATAGCTTCCACATCTGTTGTCTGGAACGAGACGGCGAACTGGAGCAGGAGGATGGGAGTATAATGGAAGAGATTGGGGTGCACGGCACTGAAGGGACCAGAATGCGGAGAGAGACCGAGGGCAAGGCACGGAGGCCAGCGGCGGGGGTATATATATATATATATATATATACATGTGCTATTCTACACCCTAGGTGTAGAATAACTATTCTACACCATGAGCCAATCCAGCTGACACACGGACCAACCAGACCCACCCACCAACCCGGCCTGTGTGCCTGTGCCTCGCGCGGCTGACCCCTCCGCTTGCTCGTCGGGCTGCACCTAAGGCCCACGTGCTAGGCCCAACAGCTGCCTCACTGCCGCAGACTCAGCATGCCGGAACTGAACTGGCGCTGACGCCACCCATACACATTACTCCGTACGTGACTCCCACTAGCCACTGCCATGCCACGCACTATGATTCTAAAAAGAACTCGCATGTAGTCATGCATGAACGTGACAGAATATACTAGTATACAGAGCAAGAAGCCACACACCAAAAAACCTTATACTGACGATGCATACTTGTTAGTATTTTCTTTGGTCAGTATTTTTTCCAGGGTACTCAATGTTTGCGTCAGCATTTTCTCCACAGTACTCCTCAATTCTTATTCAGTAGTTATTAGTATGTTTCAGTATCAGTCAGTATTGTGCAGTATCACTCAGTATTTTTTCTTTAGCACTCTTCAATTTTTGCGTCAGTATTTTTTCAGTCAATTTTTTCCTTCAGTAGTTATCAGTATGTTTTTAGTATCAGCCAGTATTATTCGGTATTGTTCAGTATTTATCAGTATTTTCTTTAGTACTTCTCAATTTTTCAATTCAGTAGCTATTAGTATATTTTAGTATCGGTCTGTATTGTTTAGTATATATCAATATTTTCTTTAGTACTCAAGATTTTGATTCAGTAGTGATTAGTATGTTTTAGTACCAAATCATTATTGTTCGGTTTATTTCAGTATCAGTCGGTAATATTTGAGGCCAGAGGCCAAACGTGGCTATGGGCATTGGGACAGGACACAAGCAATGGACGGATGAGGCTAGCTGGGGCTTGAGATGCATGCATGTTCTAGCTTAGCACATGAGTGGGAGGTGCATGCAGGTTTGTTGGTGCGAGTGCAGGTGCAGGCGCAGGCGCTGCATGTCCTTCATGCGTCTGTAGGCTACAATGTACAGAGACTCAGAGAGTGCAGGTGTATGGGAGTGCACTGCATCAATGCAAATCCAATCGCTCAAAGCTGACAAAAATCAGGAGCTACAGAAGTGCGTTATGCAGCCATGCGGGATGCGTGGGGGTGCGGGACCGGCAGTACGAGATGTGGTGCGGCGTGGGGGGAGCGGTCGAGGCGAGCGCGAGCGGGCTGCCGGGTGCCTCCACGCGGGACGATCGTGCGGAGGTTCGACGCAGTCGGATTAGGTGGGCTGATTGGGCCCATGGGTGTAGAATAGCGCTGCCTTATATATATACACACACACACAGTAGCTAATACCGACTAATACTGAATAAAATTCAGTATTGTTCAGTATTTGCGTGTCAGTATTCTTCAGTATTTCGTAGTACTGACAACTGCTGACTTCAAATACTGACCGATACTGAACATGGTTTAGTATTTTCTGGTCAGTATTAGCTACTGGGTGTACAATAATATTCTACACCTAGGGTGTAGAATAGCGCTGCTGTATATATATACATATATACATATATATATATATATATATATATATATATATAAATGGAGCGGTAACCCTAACCTTCACGCATGCTCCGCGCCCCGGAAGCAAAAAAAAAAAAAAAAAAAAAAAAAGAGGCTTGCCACCGCGCGCCATTGCCCTGCTCAAACCAGGCTGCTGGGAAACGAGTTTCGTTTTTGTTTCCTAGCCGCCGAGAGCAGCTTGCACCTGCCGGGCCTGTGCCAAGCCTAGGTACAGGCAACCAAACGGGCGCAAAGTGCATACCACCAGCTTGGCCCGTTGACATGCGGGCGACCAAACACAGTATAGGTGACTAAGACATATATTACATACTCCCTCCGTCCCATTATACAGGTCTTTTGAGAATCTATCCGGCCAAGGTTAGAGGCTATAGGCGTAAAGGCCCCTATAAACGAATGACAGCTGCTGCATTGCTGCTGTACTATTTGATGACAAAGCTGCTGGAGTAGTACAGGTCCCATGCACTGGAGCACTTCACAGAGGCAGCACACCACTAGCAGCCGGCCACCCCTCCATTGTCTTTGTGTTTCTGTTCACCTGGAGGAAAGCATGATGGGATGGATGGACGCTGTCTGGTAACGATTATAGCGTGAGGCCTGCTACTGAGCCTATAACATCATGTAATACAGGACAAATTTTGAACTTATAATGTCCTGTATTATGGGACAGAGGGAGTAGTCTGCAACTTTCATTGTGTACTGATTGTCTGTCAACTTATTATTGGTACATTAGCATGTGCACATTTACAGTTAAGATAGGATAAGATATGTACTCTCTCCATTCCAAATTATAAGATATTATTCCAAATTATAAAACGTTTTGGCTTTTCTAGATACATTATTTTTACTATGTATCTAGACATTGCGTATATCTAAGATAAGGACAAACACAAATCCATGGTAGTTTATCTATTGCCATACACCAGCCACCTCATTGTCCTTGAAGATGAAGATGAATCCTTTTCTAGTAGTAACATGTTACAATGTATGAGGAGCTAAAATCTTGTGGTGGAGTGGCATTTCCTTATTTGCCTCCAGAAATGGCATTAAGGGAACTTTCAGCGAAAAACAATTATTCTACCACTTATATGAAAAGTACATCTGGAGTGACAGACATGGACTAGATGATGATTGATGAGTATTGAGTAATCATTGACTTGGTATCCAGCAGTCAGGCACAGCGCAAAAATCATCACTTATTTGCAGCTACATGTAAGATATGGATGAGATTAGGAATGTTGTGGAGTGGAATGTGTGGATTTACAAGGTTTTTTTTTTCTCGAATGCGCAGGAGAGCTGCGCGTCATTGTATTATAGAGAGAAGAAAAAGGATCGGCCCCTTACAAATCACCACCTCACTCCGGGCCGAGCCATGAGGAGTTGAAAGAAACAAGATTTTTTTTTTGTTTTGTTTTTTTACTAAATAAGCAGCCTATCTGGATGTGACCTGACCAAGCCACACAAGCTAGAGAATAACTAGCCCAGACCATGATCTAGACTGAGAGTCCGTAGGCCTTATGCACCTGCGAGACACCACAAACTCTACTTTGAAAGCTTCCGGGAGGCTAGAAATCCTTGGCTGAGCACCATCAAAGACACAAGCATTGCGATGCTTCCAAAGGATCCAAGCCCCCAAGATAATGACTGTATTCAGTCCCTTATCCTTCTGATTGTTTCAGAGGTTCATCATCATCTGATTGGTCTCATGGTTTCTTGTTCCTTCCTTACCTATCGCACACTTACATAAATTGCTTAATATCTCACCAGATTATGAAGTATTTCTTTGCTAATATCCCTCATACCTGCTCCCTCCATTCCAAATTATAAGATGTTTTGGCTTTTCTAGATACATAGCATTTAATATATAGATGCACCGATTGTAGTTTAATGTACAATTCACTCTTGCAGTTCCGCTCAAACTTCCCTGCTGTCAACTCTTTTTGTTTTTGGTGATTAAGTCTTATATTTAATTGCATTTTAGGAACAATTATTCTGTTTGCCATTAGATATTAAGTTTGTCAGTAGGTCTGTAACTATATGCATGCTTTTTGGGTAACCCAGGAAAAATACAACAAGAAACCATGGATTTTGGAAGATGAAACAGGCCAATATCAGTATCAAGGTCAAATGGAAGGATCACAATCAGCTACAGCTACATATTATTTGTTAATGAGGCACGGCAAGGAATTTAATGCATATCCTGCTGGTTCTTGGTAGTGCACTTGCTCCACATTTTATTTTGCATTTGTGATTGCTATTTTGCTGGCATGAATCAGCTTTTTTTGAAACAAAGCATGAATCAGCTTTCATGTAATCTGCTATGTAAAAGTGATTTTGCTTAAAGTCCCATTACTGTAACTTTGTTTAGCTGTCATACACTTGTCTGATATACAAAACAAAACAGTGTGAAACTACTAAAGTGTTGTATATAACAAATTACTTGAATCATCTTCATATTCTAAACAAGGTACAATGATATTGGTGTAATTTGTCAAATCTATAATGACATGACATGAAAAATCAATTTTGGTAACCATAGGGAGTAATATACAATGTTTGCAGAAGGAAACAGTTTGATGAAGGTGTTTTTATTGGTAAAACTGCATTGACATGATTGCCTATGTTTATTATTGTATAGAAAGTTTTTTTTTTCCTCACAGCAAACTAATATTCCATTCTTTGCTTAATTATATCCTTGTTTCAGGTATAATTTCAGTAAAATTGCACAGTACAAACAATTGACACTAGAAGAGGCTGAAGAAAAGATGAATAAGAGGAAGACTAGCGCAACTGGTTATGAACGTTGGATGATGAAAGCAGCGGCAAATGGACCAGCTGCCTTTGGTTCAGACATGAAGAAGCTTGAGGCCACAAATGGTGGGGAAAAAGAAAGTGCTCGTCCTAAGAAAGGAAAAAGTAACGAAGAGGGTAATAATTCTGATAAGGGTGAGGAGGATGAAGAAGAGGAAGCTGCACGCAAGAATAGGCTTGGACTAACTAAAAAGGGCATAGATGATGATGAGGAAGGTGGAAAAGATCTAGATGTTGATTTGGATGATGAAATTGAGAAAGGTCCGCTTCTTAGTTTTCCTTGAGAAAACTACATCTTTAAATTAAAGTTAAAACCATGTTTTTCTAGACATATAGGTGTATAAAATCCTGGTTTCTTGATTTGTTTTTTTAAAGAATGTTTCTTGATTTGTGGCATGGGGTCATATTCTTTCTAATACCCCCCACGCTATTCCTATTTGAGGTAATCTGCTGCTTCAGTTTGCACTGCTATTGTGTCAGTCTCCAAATTTAGTTGAGCAGCCAACATGGACGAAAGTTGTGCTACAGGTGGGACCAACATGTCCTTTTGTTGTTTATGACTATGAATGCGATGCCTGATGCAACAAGATAAGAAACATGGGACGTCAAATTTTTTACCCAAATTTAAGGAGCATATGGTTGTGATAGTTACATATTCATGCGTGACTAGCCTTTTGATTTTATACTTATTATGATCTTAAGTGATCGTAAATTATCAATTATGGTGCTTTACTTTGAAGTTAATCGAGTTTTATAATTGTGCTTAATGTCGTACCACCACATTGAAGTAATCTTGACCACAATAGTAGATCAATTGACTGGCTTTGTTGTTATTGCAGTAGAGCTATTCCAAAATGTTTACCTTGCTAAGAATATATTAATATTGCCCTTGATATCATTAGTGCATTTGTTGCACCTAGTTTAGCATCATAGTAGGGAATTCCCTTTTTCAGGTGATGATTGGGAGCATGAAGAAACATTCACTGATGATGATGAGGCCGTCGATATTGATCCAGAGGAACGGGCAGATTTAGCTCCTGAAATTCGGCTCCACCTGAAATCAAGCAGGTTGATATACACCATTACTAAAATACTCGGTAGTTTCATAACATAATACCTTTTTCTCTTGGGACACCTTCACTTGGTACTGAAAATTGATGCTATGAATCTCAGGTTGTTTTTGGATCCCAAGATTTTTTATCCAAATTTGATTTTGTTAAACTAAATTTTCACCGAACAACCTTTAACTTATGGTGTCAAGGGCATGTACGTGTGGCCCCACATGACATATGGCCTGATAGCATAAAATTGGGAGACCAAACTCCCTTTTTGTTGAAACACAAATATTAGGTTTATATAATTTGTCATTTGTCCTGGTCTTAGCATTTTTTTTGATTCTCTTTTTACATTACATGATCGAACAAATGTCTTTGGATGTGTTAGAGAAGAATGACCTCACACCCATCCATTGAGTCTAGGGTTTCAATATATACATGTATGGGCCAACATGGGCCAAAGGCCTACATGGGCCAGAAAGAGAGAAGACATACCCCCCTCAAACTAAAGGTGGCTGGGAATAATCTAAGTCAGACACATTTAGTTTGAGTATATGAAATTGATGTTGAGCTCGAGTTTGGGCCTTGGTGAAGAAATCTGCAAGCTGAAGTTCAGAAGCTGTGTACTGAAGATCAATAGTAGATTGTTGGCAATGGGAGTGTGTAAAGGAGGCATCAACACCAATGTGCTTAGTGAGCTCAACCTTGACAGGATTTTTTGGCAATTTGAATAGCACTAGTGTTGTCACAGCAGAGAATTGTTGGATCAGCACAAGTAACCTCAAAATCAGCAAGCAGCCAACGGAGCCAAATAATTTCGGATATTGTTGTAGCAAGAGCTCTTAGTTCAGCTTCTGCACTAGACCGAGAAACCGCAGATTGCCGCTTAGACTTCCATGCAATTGGTGAGCCACCAAGAAAGATACAATATCCAGTAATGGAGACACGATCAACATGATCACTGGCCCAAGTAGCATCAGAATAAGCATGAAGTATCGGCTGACTAGATGTAGCATAAAAGAGTCGTTGAGACATTGTCCCCCTCAAATAGCGCAGAACACGGAGCAAATGAGCATAGTGAACTGTAGTGGGTGCACTGACAAATTGAGCGAGAATGTGAACTGCATAGGCAAGTCTGGTCTGGTTGCAGTGAGATAGACAAGACTACCAACAAGATGGCGGTACCGTGTTGGATCCTCAAGAGGAAGACCATCCGTCGGCTTCAAGTGAAGATTAAGCTCCATAGGGGTGGCAGCAAGCCGTGTCGGTGAGACCTGAACGAGCAATAAGTTCTTGAATATGCTTTGACTGAGAGAGATATAATAGCCATCAGCAGTGGAGGCAATCTCAATGCCTAGAAAGTAGCTTAAGAATCCCAAATCAGACATCATGAATTGTTCACAGAGGCGCTCTTTAATGAAGGCAATGTAGTCTGGATCATCTCTCCAGTGATCAACATATCATCAACATAAAGCAGTATTAAAGTGCGACCATGTGGAGAGGTGTGAATAAACAAAGCTGGATCATGGTCACTGGGAGTGAAACCTGCAGCACTAATAACCGAACTGAATCGCTGAAACAAAGCTCGGGGTGCTTGCTTGAGGCCATAAAGAGAATGTCGAAGATGGCAAACATAGCCAGGTGGAACCTCAACCCCTGGCGGTGGGTGCATATAAACATCCTCTTGCAGATCACCTTGCAGAAAAGCATTCTTAACATCCATTTGAGAGATGGTCCAAGACCGAATGGCAGCAACAGCAATTAAAGTACGGACTGTGGTCATGTGAGCAACAGGAGCAAAAGTCTCCTCATAATCACGACCATAGGATTGTTGGAAACCCCGAGCGACTAGACGAGCTTTATACCTCTCAAGAGAGCCGTCAGCTTTGGTTTGAACCTTGTACACCCACTTGCAATTGATGGGGACAACATCAGGAGGCAATGGAACAATCTCCCAAATACCAGTATGTTGTAAAGCATGCAGTTCAGCTGACATGGCGTCTTGCCAAACAGGGAGGTGGACAGCTTCCTGATAAGAAGGCTTAGAAACAACACTAGCAGCAGGAAAACCAAGGCGATCAGGTACTTGAATAGTAGTACGATCCCTCAGGTTATAAGGTGGTGAGGAAGGTTGTGTTGTAGCAGAAGTATCAACTATTGGAGGGCTGGGAGGAGGAGAAAGGTTGTGGGAATGGCAGCGATAATGAAAAGGAAAAGGAGTAATGGTTGAAGGGATTGGATGTGAATGTGGAGCTGACAATAAAGGTGAAGGAAGTGGAGGCGGTGTGGGAGAAGGTGCTGGTGGATCTGTTTCAGAAGGTGGAGTGGATTGAGGAGGTAAAGCACTTTCAACAGAGGAATCAGGAGATGAAATAGAAATTGGTGGTAAAAAGAGGAAAGAGAGACTCAACAGATGATGAGGATGATGGTGGTGGTGGTGAAGTGGTAGCGCAAATATGGCCTATTTTCAATGAAAGGACGTCACGAGAAGTGCGAATACAACGAGCTGAAGGATCATAACAGCGATAACCCTTATGTCCAAGACTATAACCTAGAAAAACACATTCAACTAACTGAGCTATTAGCTTCGTGTGTTCATGAGAAGGCAAAAGAACATAACTTGTGCAACCAAAGACACGGAGATGAGTATATCCAGGAGGGGATCTATGTAAGACCTCTCTAGGACATTTACCCTGAAGACAATGCTTCAGCCCAAAAATGGGATGGTACAAAAGATGAAATAAGAAGCGTCTGTGCAGTTTCAATTATAGGACGGTACTTGCACTCAGCAACACCATTTTGAGTGTGAGCTCCTGGGCAAGAGAGTTGAGGCAAAGTTCCTTCGGAAGAAAGAAACTGACTAAAAGCAATTGAAAGATACTCCCCCCGGGAATTAGAGGCTAAAAAATACGAATATGAGAGGAAAACTGAGTATGAACCATTTGAACAAAAGACTGATAAATTGATTTTTTTTGGTAAAGGAAGATTTTGTTAATTTTTCAAGCGCATTACATCGAGATGATACAAAGTCTTGAAAACAATTCTTCCGGCCTCGCTTGACAAGAAGCACCTGACCAAATAAAAAAAGGAACCCTTGAGACACTCTAGTGACTATCAATCCGCAAACTAGAACGCCACCCATGTGCCTGGGAGAAGATAACCTTGACCACCTGTACTAAGTACTGCGTAGCCGCCACAACCAAATCTCGTGTATCCGGCTTCTGGAGGATAGCCCATGTACGGAGCCAATGAGTGATCAAGAAGATAACCTGCAAAGGAGATGAATATTTTTTCTTTTCAAAAACTATATCATTTCTGCAGAGCCAAATCGACCAACAGGTGGCGGCAGCTCCTAGTAAAACTACAGACTTTAAATCTTTACTAATTCCTTGAACCCAATTGCCAAACATATTTGACACGCTACAAGGTTTAGCTAGGCCTGAGGACACCTGAATTATTGACCAGACTGCTCGGGCGAAACGACATTCAAAGAACAAGTGTCTAATTGTTTCTTCTTTGTGGCAAAAACAGCATGTTTTGCTACCCTGCCAGTTACGTTTTGCTAAATTATCTTTTGTAAGCACATAGAAGTTGAGAACGATGCTTCATGAAATAAATCCATGTATAGCGAGAATAATCATCAGTGAAAATGACATAATACTTGTGGCCACCTTTGGAAACAAAAAGAGCAGGTCCCTATACATCAGAGTGTACAAGAGCAAAAGGCTGAGTAGTTTTCATATCGCTAGAGGGGTAAGGAGTTGAATCTGTTTTCCTAGCTTATAACCAGTACACTCAAAAGAGGGATCAATTGAGTCTAGGGGTGTCGGCTGCAGCAGGGAAGCTGGAGAACTTGGCTTTGATACCATGTTAGAGAAGAATGACCTCACACCCATCCATTGAGTCTAGGGTTTCAGTATTATACATGTATAGGGCAACATGGGCCAAAGGCCTACATGGGGCAGAAAGAGAGAAAGATGGAATTGGGAATTGGAATTAACTTTCCTGAATTTTGCTGTTTGGCTGAACAAATGTCTTACACCCCATTTGGATGTACATATTGGTGCATGGAATTGGGAATTGGAATCAATTTTCCTGAATTTTGCTGTTTGGTTGCACGTGGAATTGAGATTCTAGAATGATAGAACCAATTTTTTGGTGTCCTTGGTATTGTACTATAATTGGACGCTCCCTCTACCAATGCAGGTATTGTGTGTATGTAGACCAAGCGCATCTTCCTCGAGTTCGGCCCAACCACCGCACTCCCTCCTCCCCCCCCTCTCTTCATCCTCAAATCCGACACCAATCACCGCCTTCTCTTCTTGACCTTTCTTCCTCGAAGTCCGGCCCCAATCACCACCCTCCTTCCTCGCCCCTTTTTCCTCATGTCTGTTCTCATGTAGATTGATCCTACTGGGGTTGTGCTCGAGCCCACTCGCAGTCAGCTATTGCGTTGCCGGTGTCATGCTCGAGTGAGGTGCCACCCACGCTGCAACACTAGAAGCGTTCATGCGGCTCCTGCTCCAACACTAAGGATTACTAAGGTAATGCTTGACCGCTTCCCTATCACCAGCGCCTACTCATGTGTGGGAGTTTGTAGTGGCTCGGTGGCGATGGCGAGGAGTTTGAGGTGGGGTTATGAAGCAGTCCGCATGGTCAGCAGGAAGAGCACAACTATTAGAGTGTTCGTGGGGGTGGGGTTGCGAGGGAGATGTCAGAAGATGGGCCAATTCCATGATTTGCATATCCAAACATGAACTCGTATTTGCCATGTCGTTGGATTCTAGCAAGCTAATTCATCTACATCAAAACATTAGATTTGGTATTGTAACACACTTCCAATACTAGTCTGATTTGGCATAACGGTAATGCATTCCTGATGCTGTTTTGATTGATTCAATGGAAAGGCAATTTGGTGGGGACGGCAGCCAGACTCATGGGTATCGGTACCTCCAGTTTTGTACCAGAAGGCGTGGGCATACATATAAAATCTCGCTCGTGGGTAGAGTTGGGTACTCGAGAAGTGTCAGGTCGAGGACGGGTATTCAACCTTTACCTGCGGTTACTCGGGTGCTCAATATAGAAGGCCATCATGTCAGACACAACACATGCCTACCCCACTTTGGTACCCTGCTTGTCAGCCTCCCTTGCCCTTATCCACTCCCTTGGCATCCCCAATTCCTCACTACTAATTCTTCTGCACTCTTTCCTCAAAATTGATTTCTCTGCCCCACGATGGCATGTGCGTCTCCCGGCGTCGCTTGGGGACATGACTGTGCACAGAGCACCTGCACCGCGCAACAAGGCTGTGGTGTTAGATCACTGGACAACACCAACGCCACCTCTCCGTTCTGGACATGACCTCTGTCCTTGGCATCGTGCTCTTCTCTATTGCTCTCCAAGACTTTGGATCTATCTTGGCCACCCACCAAATCATGATTTGTTGGTACTGGAGCTCCCCCCACTCTTTTGCTTGCTTCTCTCCTAATATATCTGTTCCTGCTATTTAGGTTGCATAGGAGGTATAGATGTAGGCATGGGAGAAAGGGGGTTCGAGCTTGCAACCCTGATGTCAAGGGGTCATCGTAGCGCATTAGGGATAGTGCAGAGCAAGAAGGGAAGCACCACAACGAGTCTTCCCCTCCTAACACATCAATCTAGATTCCAAAATTGTAAAGCAAAATGAAATAATCCTTGTCTAAGAAAATCTCCTCGTGCCTTGCTAGGTGGGCATTTTCATTGTCTTTACATGACGTTGATTATAACTTATGTTCCCCCCTTCCAAATAGCTCAGCCTCGAGAAAACATTGGGGTCGAGGTCATGGAATGTTATCAGGGACTTCCAAGTAGCATCGGCAATGTCCATCCCACGCCATTCTACCATGATGTGGCATGTGCCCTGAAGGAGTTGAGCACACAGGAGCTTCTGGAGCGTTGCCTCGGAATGGCTTGAGGTCCACAGGGAAGAGGACGTGAAGCTTGACATGTTCAGTCGTCTGGAACGACCTTGCATAGCATGGCCTCAACTTGCATTTTGGTGGAGGCTCCAATGAGAGTTCTGGCTGGTGCAGAAAATGTGGTGACACCCAATCTCCCACTACAAATTCTTATCACGGTCGCGAAGGAGAATGTCCACCGCATTAGCCTTGGCTGACCATGCCATGTAGGGTAGCAGGGGTGGTAGCTTGCAGCTGTGGACTATCTAGAATGGGGTGGTGCAGAGGGCGGTGTTGGTAGTGAGTATCATAGCAAAACTTTGCTCGTGTAGCCGGTCGACTCATGCGCTGGGACGGTTATCAATGATGCAGTGGAGGTACATGGTGATCGTCTTCTGGCTCTGACTAGCTGTTCGTCTGGGGGTAGAAGGCCTGTCCGTACTTGTACAGTGTTGACCGCCTGCCATCTTGAAGAGGTATGCTTGTTACTTAGTAGGTGAAATCTTTTCACATGATTGGTTTTGTTTTTGTCTTAGCTTGAGGGAGGTCTATGACTATTGGGGAACAAATCAACAAATCTATATCTAACCTAATGCAAGCTTGCAATATTTTTTTTTCGCACTTCTTGCTGTTAATATTTTATTTAACACCCGTTGATTACTAGATTATTATGTCCAAATAGTTACTAGTTCCTAATGATCTATAAGACCCAATGGTCATCAGACAGGTTAGGGTATGGGCAAGAAATTTTACCCAACTTGTTTCGTAGGCACGGGTAAGATGGGATGGGCGAGAAATTTTACCCAACTCATTTGGCAGGCACGGGTAAGATGGGGAAGTTCGGGTATATTATTGGACGGATAAATATCTTACATGCTCTTTATCTGACCGTTGTAATCCCTGATCTGGTGTGGTGCAATCATGCTGATGTATTAGTGAGAACTATTTTTCACTGACACCAACCAAACAATTTAATCTATAAAACTGGATTTTATTGACTAAGGGCCAGTTTGGTAGAGCTCCTGTTCCTGATTCTTGGACTTGCTTCACTTCTTGATTCTAGATTTTAATGACTGAAGGCCAATTTGGTAGAGCTCCCATTCCTGATTCTTGAGCTTCATTGGTTCTCTAGTGGAGGGAGTAGATGAGAATCAATTCTGAAGTGATTCTCATGGTGATTGAACGGGGAGCAGTGAGGAATGGTGAGCTCACAGCTAGGCTTTCCCCACCAGAATCTAGATGCATTTTAAGCGTTGGGAGTAGAGCTCTGCCAAACTAAGCCCTGATAACCTAAAACTAAATTTCCTAAGAATTGTAGTAAAACCTGTTTTTTTGCGAAAATACATGATCCATGTGATCGAAACAACCATGTTAGTTGAATGAAAATGAGCACAAGATAGTTCACAAATTGACATAAAGTTTAACCACCCTATTACTCTTAATGATGTGCTCTTCTTTTAGGCATATTTGTGTGTGTTGTCTGTTTAAATGCAAATTATAATGACTCGAAACAAAGAATTTGTCAACACACATCCATGGGTACAATGCTGTTTTGCCTATATGTTAATTCATCCAAGTTGCTTGTGCTGACTAACATGCATCATAATGCCTGTCCTGTTCAACACAATTTCCTTATGACTGGAGTTTGAGAACACAACAGTCAGTAAATAACACAAAGTGATTAGTGGGCTACTTTGTCAGCCTGGCCATGAACTTCAAGACCACTTAGTGTGAAGTTTCTGTGCTTCGTGATATACCTTCGATTTCCTGTAACGCCAAAAACAAGATAGAACAGTATTAAATGCTAGCCAGTCTCAGCCAGAGTTGTATAAAATCACCTGGGGCAAAAATGCTACTAGAGCCAATTGTATCGCTGAATATTTTCTTCTCTACTTTTTGGGGTATAGGCTTGACTTGGTACTTTCTTATTTTGTTCTGCATGGTTATTTGGTGCTTACAGGATGATGAAGAGAATGAAGAAGAAGGTGGCCTGAGCAAGTCTGGCAAGGAGCTAAAAAAGTTGCTCGGGCGCTGCTGGACTAAATGAGTCAGATGCGGACGAGGATGAAGACGATGACGATGTACTGATTCCTTCTCTTAGAAATATAATATTTTAATTTTTTTATTGTGCACCAAGGGCATTTTTTTAAAAACAAAATCTAAGAGGTTATCTTTGCTTCATCCAGCAGGAAGATGAATCATCTCCAGTGCTTGCTCCAAAACAGAAGGACCAAATTAAAGATGAACCTGCGGATAACAGCCCAGCTAAACCAACACCATTAGGACATGCTCGTGGCACACCTACTACATCCAAATCCAAGCAAAAGAGAAAATCAGGTGTTGATGATGCAAAAACTTCTAGCAGTGCAGTTTCAAAGAGAGCAAAGGTGGAATTGGTTAGTGATCTATGTTTATTTTAAATGTGTCGAAAGAAGAAATTAAAACTTCATTTTTTATGCATAAGTGTGGTCAAGTCTAGGTAAGTAATTAATAATACTTGGTATGTAAGTAATAATTCCTTGCTGTACAGGATACAAAAGCATCAGGCCTCAAAGAGGAGGCATCATCTTCGGCAAAACCTACATCAAGGGTCTCCGCTTCATCAAAAAGTGTGACAAACGTATCACCTGTCACAGAGGATGAAATCAGGAGTGTTCTTCTTGCAGTGGCTCCAGTGACCACACAAGATTTGGTATCCAGATTCAAGTCTAGGCTTCGAGGTTCAGAGGTGGGCCTCTTTGACACCATTTTTTTTTAGTTGTGGTTTGCTGTTTACCACTTTGCAAAATGAGTACCCACCAGAATAATTAGTGAACTTCACTTGTTCAACCACTGCGACATATTGTATACCATAAGCCTGCTCTTTTATCATAAACTATTAATAGCTTCTGAATGGATTTGTTATGGTCAACACTTTGCGATAAATAACCTTTGATTTCTGCATACCTCGTCATTGAGCTTGTCACTTCATTTTCTATGGCATGCTTAGCCATCAAGCATTAAGTTCTTGCCGACAGCTGTGGTTTAATGTCCATTTGATGTGAACTTTGGCTACATTGCAGGACAAGAATGCATTTGCTGAAATTCTGAAGAAAATTTCGAAGATACAGAAGACGAACGGCCACAACTATGTTGTCCTTAGAGATGACAAGAAGTAAAGAACCGAACAAAGGTGTAGACATTGCAACCGTTTATACTGAGATAAAGGTATATGTAACATGCTGCCTTTGAGATAAACAAATTTGTAACATACACTAGAATTGTCGTCTAACCCTTGTGTACGTAGATTTTATTTTACTATTCCAGATTTTATTTATCCGGCCGTGCGCTACACATCCTGCCATAAATGGAAATCCATTAGGCTTGATTGTGTGTTTTATACACATGTAAGGGGGATTTCTAATTATTTGCCACCGTTATCGTTGCCCACTCTCCAGATGCCAGCTTTATCGTGACTCCTACACAATTGCTACTGGAAACAGGGACAGCCCTACATTTCTACCACTTTTGCTGACGTGTCACGCCAAATCAGCGTGCCAGCGTGGACTTTGATGTCTCCGTCCTCCTAGCCGCAACGGCGCCAATAGCGATCTGTCATTTGTTTTCTCCTCCACCCAGTGACGCGTGGGCCCCACATGTAAGATCCTTCTTCAACCTCGAGCCATCACACGCAGCAAGGGAAGGGGAGGGGAGGAGCTTGTGTGCTCTGCCCGGCCGAGCACCTCAAGCGCCAGGAATGGGCAAGCAAGTAGCGGCGGCAAACAGCAAAGCAAGCAAGCAAACAAGCAAAGCACCTCGAGCACCGGAAGACGGGCAAGAAAGCAGCAAGCACCAAAGCATCTCGGCCTTGGGAAGAAGGGCCAGAGCTCTGTACGTGGCACAAGCAATGGCACCCGAATTAGATGAATTTAGCGCAGGATCGACGGAATCGAGTCGGATTTGGCTCGGACCGAGGGACGAGGAAGAGGGGGGTGTGCTCACCTTGGCTAAACTGTGGTGGACGGCGGACCAGCGGAGGGCCATGATGAGAGGCGGAGCTTCTTCCCGCGGCGGCCGACGGCGAGCCCGTAATCGTCCTTGTCCGCGGAGCCGGTGCTCCGGCGGTTGTAGCATCGCCCCTGGGGCTCTGTTGCTCGAGGCGGGGAAGCTCCGGCCTGCCATGTCCGCGCGGGAGCTCCGGCCACCATGGCCGCGCGAGAGCTCGTGGTAGAGGAGCTCCGCCCCGCCATGGCCACCCGGAAGCTCGAGAGTAAGCTGCGGGAGGCATGGAGGAATCCATGGAGTGGTCCAGGGCGGTGTTTATAGGGGCAGAGGACCTGAGGGAGAAGGGAATCACCAACGCAAACGGAAGGAAGACTGACAGCGGAAGACCGACGGCTGGAGGGAGGAGGAGGTGCCGATAGTTGGGCGTGCTCCGCCACGGGCGAAGCTACGCCGCGCGCACGGCAGCTTCCGCCAGCGCGCGCGCGCTCCAAAGCCGAGACGCGTGTGCCGCGCCAAGGGCTGAGTCCGGGTCGCCGCGTGGCGCCCGCGCCACGCGCGACCTTCGCGCCTGCGTGGCCGCCGCGGCGAGCAAAGGGGCCGCCAGGGCCCACGCGCCGCCGCCCGGGGCGCCCCGGCGACCGCCGCAGCCGCGGCCGCGGCCGCCGACGCCACCGGGTTGCCGTGGCTAGGCCGGCCGACGCCGCAGTGCGCGTCCCTTTTCCCCCTCTTGTCCATCGGAGAAGATGAATAGTAAGTGCTGACAGCCGGGCCCCACAAGCAACGACAGGGAGAAAAGGGGAGATGAAGGACGCCGTTGAGTCTGGGCAGACGGAGAAAGATGGAGACATCAAAGTCCACGCTGGCACGCTGATTTGGCGTGACACGTCAGCAAAAGTGGTAAAAATGTAGGGCTGTCCTTGTTTTCAGTGGCAATTGTGTAGGAGCCACAATAAAACTGGCATCTAGAGAGTGGGCAATGATAACGGTGGCAAATAATTAGAAATCCCCATGTAAATCTGCCCCACCCATGGATCCGCGCCCATGGATTGGGTTAATCCCTCCTACTCCCCAACCCACGTCGGGTGTTCACAAATCAAAACCTCGTGGAGAATTTAACCCACGCGTACACACATACTCTACCACATCTGATATTTGCTTTGAGCCCTTACAAATGTGTACAGGTGTGTCAAAAACCAGAGGTTTTTTTTAGCTTCAATACTTCTTTTTGGGGTTCTATATCTCTAATCGAAGAAATTGATTTTATTTGGGCATTTTATTAGTAGCTATAGAGATAGCTACTCTAGCTACAGTTTCAGATACTCCGCTCATTTGATAAATTATTTGACCTGGTCATGGAAACAAATAGCCCGCTATTTTTGCCGCTATAGCCCGAATAGCTTGAAAAAAAAATTGTGCCGCTATTTGCGTTTACGCACAATTTTGCCGCTATTTTGCCGCTAAAGTCCGCTAATTACGGTTTATAAAACGCTAAGCACTTTAGCCTTAGCTCGCTATTTAAAACATGGGACCTGGTTAATGGCTACCCAATATTCGGGGGATCCCTTTTCTGAATTTTTTTGCACACTTGTGGTGCGCTTCCTGAAAACCGTGTATCGAACGTGTGGTGAGATTAACACAGACTCCAAACATGGTAACGACCGTGACCTTTGTTCCACATCACCTAAGATGAGCATCTGGTGCAATAAAATTTTTTTGCACACTTGTGCGCTTTCCGGAAACCGTGCATCGAAGTGCGATGAGATTATCACTGACTCCAAACGCGGAAACGACTGTGCACTTGTTCCACGTCACCTAAGATGAGCTTCCCGAAAGCCGTGCATCGAACGTGTGGTGAGATTACCACTGACTCCAAACATGGTAACGACCGCGCACTTGTTCCACGTCACCTAAGATGAGCATCTAGTGCAACAAAATTTTTTTGCACACTTGTGGTGCGCTTCCCGGAAACCGTGCATCGAACGTGTGACGAGATTACCACTGACCAAATATGAAAACGACTGTGCACTTGTTCCACGTCACCTAAGATGAGCATCCAGAGCAACAAAATTTTTTCCACACTTATAGTGCATTTACCGAAAGCCGTGCATCGAACGTGCGATGAGATTACCACTAACTCCAAACGTGGTAACGACCGTGCACTTGTTCCACGTCACCTAAGATGAGCATCCGGTGCAACAAAATTTTTTTGCACACTTCTGGTTCGCTTCTCAAAAGTCATGCATCGAACGTGCGACGAGATTACCACTGACTCTAGGCGTGGAAACGACCGTGCACTTGTTCCACGTCACCGTAGATGAGTATACGGTGCAACAAATTTTTTGCACACTTCAATGCGTTCCCGAAAGGCATGCATTAAACGTGTGATGAGATTACCACTGACTTCAAACGTGGTAACGACCGTACACTTGTTCCACGTTATCTAAGATGAGCTTCCAGTACAACAAAATTTTTTTTGCACACTTGTGGTGCGCTTCTCGAAAGCCGTGCGTCAAACGTGTGGTGAGATTATCACTGACTCCAAACATGGTAACGATCCCGCACTTGTTCCACGTCACCTAAGATGAGCATCTGGTGCAACAAATTTTTTTTGTACACTTATGGTGCGCTTCCCGGAAGCTGTGCATCGAACGTGCGACGAGATTACCACTGACTCTAAACGTGGAAACGACCGTGCACTTGTTCCACGTCACCTAAAATGAGCATCCGGTGCAACAAAATTTTTTTGCACACTTCTGGGTGCGCTTCTCGAAAGTTGTGCGTCGGACCATGCACTTGTTCCACATCACATAAGATGAGCATCCGGTGCAGCAAAATTTTTTTGCACACTTTTGGTGCGCTTCCCGAAAGCCATGCATCGAACGTGCGACGAGATTACCACTGACTCCAAACGTGGAAACGACCGTGCACTTGTTCCACGTTACCTAAGATGAGTATCCAATGCAACAAAATTTTTTGCACACTTTTGGTGCGCTTCCCGAAAGCCATGCATCGAACGTGTGATGAGATTACCACTGACTCCAAACATGGTAACGACCGTGCACTTGTTCCACGTCACCTAAGATGAGCAATTGGTGCAACAAAATTTTTTTGCACACTTCGTGTGCGCTTCCCGAAAGCAAGTGCATCGAGCGTGCGACGAGATTACCATCGACTCCAAACGTGGTAACAATCGTGCACTTGTTCCACGTCACCTAAGATGAGCATCCGGTGCTACAAAATTTTTTTGCTTACTTCTGGTGCGCTTCCCGAAAGCCATGCATCGAACGTGCGATGAGATTACCACTGACTCCAAACGTGGTAACGACTATACACTTGTTCCACATTACCTAGGATGAGCATCCGGTGCAACAAATTTTTTTGCACACTTCGGTGCGCTTCCCGTAAAGCCGTTCATCGAGCGTGCGACGAGATTACCATCGACTCCAAACGTGGTAACGATCGCGGCACTAGTTCCACATTACCAAGGATGAGCATCCGGTGCAACAATTTTTTGCACACTTACGTGCGCTTCCGATAGCCGTGCCTCGAGCGTGTGACGAGATTACCACTAACTCCAAACGTGGTAATGACCATGCACTTGTTCCAGGTCCCCTATGATGAGCATCCGGTGCAACAAAATTTTTTTGCACACTTCTGGTGCGCTTCTCGAAAGCCGCGCATTGAACGTGCGACGAGATTACCACTGACTCCAAACGTGGTTACGACCGTGCACTTGTTCCACGTCACCTAGAATGAGCATCCGGTGTAACAAAATTTTTTTTTGCACACTTGTGGTGCGCTTCGAAAAGCCGTGGATCGAAGCGTGCGACGAGATTACCACCGACTCCAAACGTGGTAACAATCGTGCACTTATTCCACGTCACCTACGATAAGCGTCGGTGCAACAAAATTTTTTTCACACTTCGGTGCGCTTCAAAGCCGTGCATCGAGCGTGCGACGAGATTACTATCGACTCCAAACGCGGTAACGACCATGCACTTGTTCCACGTTACCTAGGATGAGCATCCGGTGCAATAAATTTTTTTACACACTTTTGTGCGCTTCCCGAAAGCCATGCATCGAACGTGTGACGAGATTACCACTGACTCCAAATGTGGTAACGACCGTGCACTTGTTCCACGTCACCTACGATGAGCATCAGGTGCAACAAAATTTTTTTGCACACTTGTGGTGCGCTTCCCGAAAGCCGTGGATCGAACGTGCGACGAGATTACCACTGACTCCAAACGTGGTAACAATCGTGCACTTATTCCACGTCACCTAAGATAAGCGTCCGGTGCAACAAAATTTTTTTTGCACACTTCTGGTGCGCTTCCCGAAAAGCCGTGCATCTAACGTGCGACGAGATTACATCGACTCCAAACGTGGTAACGACCGTGCACTTGTTCCACGTTACCTAGGATGAGCATCCGGTGCAATAAATTTTTTTTGCACACTTTTGTGCGCTTCCCGAAAGCCGTGCATCGAACGTGTGACGAGATTACCACTAACTCCAAATGTGGTAACGACCGTGCACTTGTTCCACGTCACCTACGATGAGCATCTGGTGCAACAAAACTTTTTTGCACACTTGTGGTGCACATCTCGAAAGCCGTGCATCGAATGTGCGACGAGATTACCATCGACTCCAAAGCGTGGTAACGACGCGTGCACTTGTTCCACGTCACGTAAGATGAGCCTCGGTGCGACAAATTTTTTGCACACTTTTATGCGCTTCCCGAAAGCCGTGCATCGAACGTGTGATGAGATTACCAATAAGTCCAAACGTGGTAACGACCGTGCACTTGTTCCACGTCACCTAAAATGAGCATCCGATGCAACAAAATTTTTTTGCACACCTATGATGCGCTTCTCGAAAGCCGTGCATCGAACGTGCGACGAGATTACCATTGACTTTAGACGTGGTAACGACCGTGCACTTGTTCCACGTTACCTAAGATAAGCATCCAGTGCAACAAAATTTTTTTAGCACACTTGTGGTGTGCTTCCCGAAAACCGTGCATCGAACGTGTGGTGAGATTACCAATGACTCTAGACGTGGAAACGACCGTGCACTTGTTCCACGTCATCTAAGATGAGCATCCGGTGCAACAAAATTTTTTTGCACACTTCTGGTGCGCTTCCCGAAAGCCGTTCATCGAACGTGCGACGAGATTACCACTGACTCCAAACGTGGTAACGACTGTGCACTAGTTCCACATTACCAAGGATGAGCATCCGGTGCAACAATTTTTTTGCACACTTCTGTGCGCTTCCCGATAGCCGTGCCTCGAACGTGTGACGAGATTACCACTAACTCCAAACGTGGTAATGACCATGCACTTGTTCCAGGTCCCCTATGATGAGCATCCGGTGCAACAAAATTTTTTGCACACTGCACACGGTGCGCTTCTCGAAAGTCCGCGCATTGAACGTGCGACGAGATTACCACTGACTCCAAACGTGGTTACGACCGTGCACTTGTTCCACGTCACCTAGGATGAGCATCCGGTGTAACAAAATTTTTTTGCACACTTGTGGTGCGCTTCCCGAGAGCCGTGGATCGAACGTGCGACGAGATTACCACTGACTCCAAACGTGGTAACAATCGTGCACTTATTCCACGTCACCTACGATAAGCGTCCGGTGCAACAAAATTTTTTTTGCACACTTCTCGTGCGCTTCGAAAAGCCGTGCATCGAGCGTGCGGCGAGATTACTACCGACTCCAAGCGTGGTAACGACCATGCACTTGTTCCACGTTACCTAGGATGAGCATCCGGTGCAATAAATTTTTTACACACTTTTGTGCGCTTCCCGAAAAGCCATGCATCGAGCGTGTGACGAGATTACCACCGACTCCAAATGTGGTAACGACCGTGCACTTGTTCCACGTCACCTACGATGAGCATCAGGTGCAACAAAATTTTTTTTGCACACTTGTGGTGCGCTAAAGCCGTGGATCGAGCGTGCGGCGAGATTACCATCGACTCCAAGCGTGGTAACAATCGTGCACTTATTCCACGTCACCTAAGATAAGCGTCGGTGCAACAAAATTTTTTTGCACACTTCCGTGCGCTCCCAAAAGCCGTGCATCGAGCGTGCGACGAGATTACTACTGACTCCAAACGTGGTAACGACCGTGCACTTGTTCCACGTTACCTAGGATGAGCATCCGGTGCAATAAATTTTTTTGCACACTTTTGTGCGCTTCCCGAAAGCCGTGCATCGAACGTGTGACGAGATTACCACTAACTCCAAATGTGGTAACGACCGTGCACTTGTTCCACGTCACCTACGATGAGCATCTGGTGCAACAAAACTTTTTTGCACACTTGTGGTGCACATCTCGAAAGCCGTGCATCGAATGTGCGACGAGATTACCACTGACTCCAAACGTGGTAACGACTGTGCACTTGTTCCACGTCACGTAAGATGAGCCTCCGGTGCGACAAATTTTTTTTGCACACTTTTATGCGCTTCCCGAAAGCCGTGCATCGAACGTGTGATGAGATTACCAATAAGTCCAAACGTGGTAACGACCGTGCACTTGTTCCACGTCACCTAAAATGAGCATCCGATGCAACAAAATTTTTTGCACACCTATGATGCGCTTCTCGAAAAGCCGTGCATCGAACGTGCGGCGAGATTACCATTGACTTTAGGCGTGGTAACGACCGTGCACTTGTTCCACGTTACCTAAGATAAGCATCCGGTGCAACAAAATTTTTTAGCACACTTGTGGTGTGCTTCCCGAAAACCGTGCATCGAGCGTGTGGTGAGATTACCAATGACTCTAGGCGTGGAAACGACCCGTGCACTTGTTCCACGTCATCTAAGATGAGCATCCGGTGCAACAAAATTTTTTTGCACACTTAAGTGCGCTTCGAAAGCCGTTCATCGAGCGTGCGGCGAGATTACCACACGACTCCAAACGTGGTAACGACCGTGCACTAGTTCCACATTACCAAGGATGAGCATCCGGTGCAACAATTTTTTGCACACTTACGTGCGCTTCCCGATAGCCGTGCCTCGAAGCGTGTGACGAGATTACCACTAACTCCAAGCGTGGTAATGACCATGCACTTGTTCCAGGTCCCCCTATGATGAGCATCCGGTGCAACAAAATTTTTTTGCACACTTCAGTGCGCTTCTCGAAAGCCGGCGCATTGAGCGTGCGACGAGATTACCACCCCGACTCCAAACGTGGTTACGACCGTGCACTTGTTCCACGTCACCTAGGATGAGCATCCGGTGTAACAAAATTTTTTGCACACTTGTGGTGCGCTTCCCGAGAGCCGTGGATCGAGCGTGCGACGAGATTACCCAGCGACTCCAAACGTGGTAACAATCGTGCACTTATTCCACGTCACCTACGATAAGCGTCGGTGCAACAAAATTTTTTGCACACTTACGTGCGCTTCCCGAAAGCCGTGCATCGAACGCGTGCGACGAGATTACTATCGACTCCAAACGTGGTAACGACCATGCACTTGTTCCACGTTACCTAGGATGAGCATCCGGTGCAATAAATTTTTTACACACTTTTTGTGCGCTTCGAAAGCCATGCATCGAACGTGTGACGAGATTACCACTGACTCCAAATGTGGTAACGACCGTGCACTTGTTCCACGTCACCTACGATGAGCATCAGGTGCAACAAAATTTTTTTGCACACTTGTGGTGCGCTTCCCGAAAGCCGTGGATCGAACGTGCGACGAGATTACCACTGACTCCAAACGTGGTAACAATCGTGCACTTATTCCACGTCACCTAAGATAAGCGTCCGGTGCAACAAAATTTTTTTGCACACTTCTGGTGCGCTTCCCGAAAGCCGCGCATCGAACGTGCGACGAGATTACTATCGACTCAAACGTGGTAACGACCGTGCACTTGTTCCACGTTACCTAGGATGAGCATCCGTGCAATAAATTTTTTTGCACACTTTTGTGCGCTTCGAAAAGCCGTGCATCGAACGTGTGACGAGATTACCACTAACTCCAAATGTGGTAACGACCGTGCACTTGTTCCACGTCACCTACGATGAGCATCTGGTGCAACAAAACTTTTTTGCACACTTGTGGTGCACATCTCGAAAGCCGTGCATCGAATGTGCGACGAGATTACCACTGACTCCAAACGTGGTGACGACCGTGCACTTGTTCCACGTCACGTAAGATGAGCCTCCGGTGCAACAAATTTTTTTTGCACACTTTTGTGCGCTTCCCGAAAGCCGTGCATCGAACGTGTGATGAGATTACCAATAAGTCCAAACGTGGTAACGACCGTGCACTTGTTCCACGTCACCTAAAATGAGCATCCGATGCAACAAAATTTTTTTGCACACCTATGATGCGCTTCTCGAAAGCCGTGCATCGAACGTGCGACGAGATTACCATTGACTTTAGACGTGGTAACGACCGTGCACTTGTTTCACGTCACCTAAGATGAGCATCCGGTGCAACAAAATTTTTTTGCACACTTCTGGTTCGCTTCTCGAAAGTCGTGCATCGAACGTGCGACGAGATTACCACTGACTCTAGACGTGGAAACGACCGTGCACTTGTTCCACTTCACCTAGGATGAGCATCCGGTGCAACAAATTTTTTTTGCACACATCTGGTGCGCTTCCCGAAAGGCGTGCATTAAACGTGCGATGAGATTACCACCGACTTTAAATGTAGCAACGACCGTGCATTTGTTCCACGTTACCTAAGATGAGTTTCCAGTGCAACAAAATTTTTTTTTACACACTTGTGGTGCGCTTCCCGGAAGCCGTGCATCGAACGTGTGGTGAGATTACCACTGACTCCAAACATGGTAATGACTGCGCACTTGTTCCACATCACCTAAGATAAGCATCCGGTGCAACAAAATTTTTTGCACACTTGTGGTGCGCTTTCCCGAAGCCGTGCATCGAACTTGCGACGAGATTACCACCGACTCGAAACGTGGAAACGATCGTGCACTTGTTCCACGTCACCTAAGATATCCGGTGCAACAAAATTTTTTTGCACACACACTTGGTGCGCTTTCCAAAAAAGCAGTGCGTCGAACGTGTCTTGAGATTAAAAATGACTCTAGACGTGGTAACAACCGTGCACTTGTTCCACGTCACCTAAGATGAGCATCCGGTGCAACAAAACTTTTTTGCACACTTCTGGTTCGCTTCTCGAAAGACATGCATCGAACGTGCGACGAGATTACAACCGACTCTAGATGTGGAAACGACCGTGCACTTGTTCCATGTCACCTAGGATGAGCATCCGGTGCAACAAATTTTTTTGCACACTTCTGGTGCCCTTCCCGAACGGCGTGTATTAAACGTGCGATGAGATACCACCGACTTCAAACGTGGCAACGACCGTACACTTGTTCCACGTTACCTAAGATGAGGTTCCAAAGTGCAACAAAATTTTTTGCACACACTTGTGGTGCGCTTCCCGAAAGCCGTGCATCGAGCGTATGGTGAGATTACCAATGACTCTAGGCGTGGAAACGACCGTGCACTTGTTCTACGTCACCTAAGATGAGCATCCGGTGCAACAAATTTTTTTGCACACTTCTGGTGCGCTTCCCGAAAGCTTTGCGTTGAACGTGTGATGAGATTACCCACCGACTCCAAACGTGGTAACGACCATGCACTTGTTCCACGTCACCTAAGATGAGCATCCAATTGCAACAAAATTTTTTGCACACTTTTGGTGCGCATCTTCGAAAGCGGTTCATCGAACGTGCGACGAGATTACCAGCGACTCCAAACGTGGTAACAATCGTGCACTTATTCCACGTCACCTAAGATAAGCGCCCGGTGCAACAAAATTTTTTTTGCACACTTCGTGCGCTTCCCGAAAGCCGTGCATCGAACGTGCGACGAGATTACTACTGACTCCAAACGTGGTAACGACCGTGCACTTGTTCCACGTTACCTAGGATGAGCATCCGGTGCAATAAATTTTTTTGCACACTTTTGTGCGCTTCCCGAAAGCCGTGCATCGAGCGTGTGACGAGATTACCACCGACTCCAAATGTGGTAACGACCGTGCACTTGTTCCACGTCACCTACGATGAGCATCAGGTGCAACAAAATTTTTTTGCACACTTGTGGTGCGCTTCCCGAAAGCCGTGGATCGAACGTGCGACGAGATTACCACTGACTCAAACGTGGTAACGACCATGCACTTGTTCCACATCACCTAAGATGAGCATCCAGTGCAACAAAATTTTTTTGCACACTTTTGGTGCGCTTCCCGAAAGCGGTCCATCGAACGTGCGACGAGATTACCACTGACTCCAAACGTGGTAACAATCGTGCACTTATTCCACGTCACCTAAGATAAGCGTCCGGTGCAACAAATTTTTTTTGCACACTTCTGGTGCGCTTCCCGAAAAAGTGCATCGAACGTGCGGCGAGATTACTATCGACTCCAAACGTGGTAACGACCATGCACTTGTTCCACGTTACCTAGGATGAGCATCCGGTGCAATAAATTTTTTTACACACTTTTGTGCGCTTCCCGAAAGCCGTGCATCGAACGTGTGACGAGATTACCACTGACTCCAAATGTGGTAACGACCGTGCACTTGTTCCACGTCACCTACGATGAGCATCGGGTGCAACAAAATTTTTTTTTTGCACACTTGTAGTGCGCTTCGAAAAGCCGTGGATCGAACGCGTGCGACGAGATTACCACTGACTCCAAACGTGGTAACAATCGTGCACTTATTCCACGTCACCTAAGATAAGCGTCCGGTGCAACAAAATTTTTTTTGCACACTTCTGGTGCGCTTCCCGAAAGCCGTGCATCGAACGTGCGACGAGATTACTACTGACTCCAAACGTGGTAACGACCGTGCACTTGTTCCACGTTACCTAGGATGAGCATCCGGTGCAATAAATTTTTTTTGCACACTTTTGTGCGCTTCCCGAAAGCCGTGCATCGAACGTGTGACGAGATTACCACTAACTCCAAATGTGGTAACGACCGTGCACTTGTTCCACGTCACCTACGATGAGCATCTGGTGCAACAAAACTTTTTTGCACACTTGTGGTGCACATCTCGAAAGCCGTGCATCGAATGTGCGACGAGATTACCACTGACTCCAAACGTGGTAACGACCGTGCACTTGTTCCACGTCACGTAAGATGAGCGGGTGCAACAAATTTTTTTTGCACACTTTTGTGCGCTTCCCGAAAGCCGTGCATCGAACGTGTGATGAGATTACCACCAAGTCCAAACGTGGTAACGACCGTGCACTTGTTCCACGTCACCTAAAATGAGCATCCGATGCAACAAAATTTTTTGCACACCTATGATGCGCTTCTCGAAAAGCCGTGCATCGAACGTGCGACGAGATTACCATTGACTTTAGACGTGGTAACGACCGTGCACTTGTTTCACGTCACCTAAGATGAGCATCGGTGCAACAAAAATTTTTTTGCACACTTCTGGTTCGCTTCTCGAAAGTCGTGCATCGAACGTGCGACAAGATTACCATCGACTCTAGCGTGGAAACGACCGTGCACTTGTTCCACTTCACCTAGGATGAGCATCCGGTGCAACAAATTTTTTTTGCACACATCGGTGCGCTTCGAAAGGCGTGCATTAAACGTGCGATGAGATTACCCGACTTCAAATGTAGCAACGACCGTGCACTTGTTCCACGTTACCTAAGATGAGTTTCCAATTGCAACAAAATTTTTTTTACACACTTGTGGTGCGCTTCCCGAAAGCCGTGCATCGAACGTGTGGTGAGATTACCACTGACTCCAAACATGGTAATGACCGCGCACTTGTTCCACATCACCTAAGATAAGCATCTGGTGCAACAAAATTTTTTTGCACACTTGTGGTGCGCTTCCCGGAAGCCGTGCATCGAACTTGCGACGAGATTACCACTGACTCGAAACGTGGAAACGACTGTGCACTTATTCCACGTCACCTAAGATATCCGGTGCAACAAAATTTTTTTGCACACTACTGGTGCGCTTTCCGAAAGCAGTGCGTCGAACGTGTCATGAGATTACCAATGACTCTAGACGTGGTAACAACCGTGCACTTGTTCCACGTCACCTAAGATGAGCATCCGGTGCAATAAAATTTTTTTGCACACTTCTGGTTCGCTTCTCGAAAGACATGCATCGAACGTGTGACGAGATTACCACTGACTCTAGATGTGGAAACGACCGTGCACTTGTTCCATGTCACCTAGGATGAGCATCTGGTGCAACAAATTTTTTTGCACACTTCTGGTGCCCTTCCCGAACGGCGTGTATTAAACGTGCGATGAGATACCACCGACTTCAAACGTGGCAACGACCGTGCACTTGTTCCACGTTACCTAAGATGAGGTTCCAGTGCAACAAAATTTTTTTTGCACACTTGTGGTGCGCTTCCCGAAAGCCGTGCATCGAACGTATGGTGAGGTGAGAATACCAATGACTCTAGACGTGGAAACGACCGTGCACTTGTTCTACGTCACCTAAGATGAGCATCCGGTGCAACAAAGTTTTTTGCACACTTTTGGTGCGCTTCCCGCAATAAAAAGCTTTGCGTCGAACGTGTGATGAGATTACCATCGACTCCAAACGTGGTAACGACCATGTACCTGTTCCACGTCACCTAAGATGAGCATCAATTGCAACAAAATTTTTTGCACACTTTTGGTGCGCTTCCCGAAAGCGGTCCATCGAACGTGCGACGAGATTACCACTGACTCCAAACGTGGTAACAATCGTGCACTTATTCCACGTCACCTAAGATAAGCGTCCGGTGCAACAAAATTTTTTGCACACTTCTGGTGCGCTTCCCTAGGAAGCCGATGCATCGAACGTGCGACGAGATTACTACCGACTCCAAACGTGGTAACGACCGTGCACTTGTTCCACGTTACCTAGGATGAGCATCCGGTGCAATAAATTTTTTTTTGCACACTTTGTGTGCGCTTCCCGCAAAAGCCGCAATAAATTTTTTGCATCGAACGCATGTGACGAGATTACCACTAACTCCAAATGTGGTAACGACCGTGCACTTTTTCCACGTCACCTACGATGAGCATCAGGTGCAACAAAACTTTTTGCACACTTGTGGTGCACTTCTCGAAAAGCCGTGCATCGAATGTGCGACGAGATTACCACCGACTCCAAACGTGGTAACGACCGTGCACTTGTTCCACGCCACGTAAGATGAGCCTCCGGTGCAACAAATTTTTTTTTGCACACTTTTTTGTGCGCTTCCCGAAAGCCGTGCATCGAAAGTGTGATGAGATTACCACTAAGTCCAAATGTGGTAACGACCGTGCACTTGTTCCACGTCACCTAAGATGAGCATCCGATGCAACAAAATTTTTTGCACACCTATGATGCGCTTCTCGAAAGCCGTGCATCGAACGTGCGACGAGATTACCATTGACTTTAGACGTGGTAACGACCGTGCACTCGTTTCACGTCACCTAAGATGAGCATCCGGTGCAACAAAATTTTTTTGCACACTTTGTGGTTCGCTTCTCGAAAGTCGTGCATCGAACGTGCGACGAGATTACCACTGACTCTAGACGTGGAAACGACCCTGCACTTGTTCCACGTCACCTAGGATGAGCATCCGGTGCAACAAATTTTTTTTGCACACATCTGGTGCGCTTCCCGAAAGGCGTGCATTAAACGTGCGATGAGATTACCGACTTCAAATGTAGCAACGACCGTGCACTTGTTCCACGTTACCTAAGATGAGTTTCCAGTGCAACAAAATTTTTTTTACACACTTGTGGTGCGCTTCCCGAAAGCCGTGCATCGAACGTGTGGTGAGATTACCACTGACTCCAAACATGGTAATGACCGCGCACTTGTTCCACATCACCTAAGATAAGCATCTGGTGCAACAAAATTTTTTTGCACACTTGTGGTGCGCTTCCCGGAAGCCGTGCATCGAACTTGCGACGAGATTACCACTGACTCGAAACGTGGAAACGACTGTGCATTTATTCCACGTCACCTAAGATATCCGGTGCAACAAAATTTTTTTGCACACTTCTGGTGCGCTTTCCGAAAGCAGTGCGTCGAACGTGTCATGAGATTACCAATGACTCTAGACGTGGTAACAACCGTGCACTTGTTCCACGTCACCTAAGATGAGCATCCGGTGCAATAAAATTTTTTTGCACACTTCTGGTTCGCTTCTCGAAAGACGTGCATCGAACGTGTGACGAGATTACCACTGACTCTAGATGTGGAAACGACCGTGCACTTGTTCCATGTCACCTAGGATGAGCATCTGGTGCAACAAATTTTTTTGCACACTTCTGGTGCCCTTCCCGAACGGCGTGTATTAAACGCGTGGCGATGAGATACCACCGACTTCAAACGTGGCAACGACCGTGCACTTGTTCCACGTTACCTAAGATGAGGTTCAAAGTGCAACAAAATTTTTTTGCACACTTGTGGTGCGCTTCCCGAAAGCCGTGCATCGAACGTATGGTGAGAATACCAATGACTCTAGACGTGGAAACGACCGTGCACTTGTTCTACGTCACCTAAGATGAGCATCCGGTGCAACAAAGTTTTTTTGCACACTTCGGTGCGCTTCGAAAGCTTTTGCGTCGAACGTGTGATGAGATTACCATCGACTCCAAACGTGGTAACGACCATGTACCTGTTCCACGTCACCTAAGATGAGCATCCAAGTGCAACAAAATTTTTTGCACACTTTTGGTGCGCTTCCCGAAAGCGGTCCATCGAACGTGCGACGAGATTACCACTGACTCCAAACGTGGTAACAATCGTGCACTTATTCCACGTCACCTAAGATAAGCGTCCGGTGCAACAAAATTTTTTTGCACACTTACGGTGCGCTTCCCGAAAAGCCGTGCATCGAACGTGCGACGAGATTACTACTGACTCCAAACGTGGTAACGACCGTGCACTTGTTCCACGTTACCTAGGATGAGCATCCGGTGCAATAAATTTTTTTGCACACTTTTGTGCGCTTCCCGAAAGCCGTGCATCGAACGTGTGACGAGATTACCACTAACTCCAAATGTGGTAACGACCGTGCACTTTTTCCACGTCACCTACGATGAGCATCAGGTGCAACAAAACTTTTTTGCACACTTGTGGTGCACTTCTCGAAAGCCGTGCATCGAATGTGCGACGAGATTACCACTGACTCCAAACGTGGTAACGACCGTGCACTTGTTCCACGTCACGTAAGATGAGCCTCCGGTGCAACAAATTTTTTTTGCACACTTTTGTGCGCTTCCCGAAAGCCGTGCATCGAAAGTGTGATGAGATTACCACTAAGTCCAAATGTGGTAACGACCGTGCACTTGTTCCACGTCACCTAAGATGAGCATCCGATGCAACAAAATTGTTTTGCACACCTATGATGCGCTTCTCGAAAGCCGTGCATCGAACGTGCGACGAGATTACCATTGACTTTAGACGTGGTAACGACCGTGCACTCGTTTCACGTCACCTAAGATGAGCATCCGGTGCAACAAAATTTTTTTGCACACTTCTGGTTCGCTTCTCGAAAGTCGTGCATCGAACGTGCGACGAGATTACCACTGACTCTAGACGTGGAAACGACCCTGTACTTGTTCCACGTCACCTAGGATGAGCATCCGGTGCAACAAATTTTTTTGCACACATGGTGCGCTTCCCGAAAGGCGTGCATTAAACGTGCGATGAGATTACCGACTTCAAATGTAGCAACGACCGTGCACTTGTTCCACGTTACCTAAGATGAGTTTCCAGTGCAACAAAATTTTTTTTACACACTTGTGGTGCGCTTCCCGAAAGCCGTGCATCGAAGCGTGTGGTGAGATTACCACCGACTCCAAACATGGTAATGACCGGCGCACTTGTTCCACATCACCTAAGATAAGCATCCGGTGCAACAAAATTTTTTGCACACTTGTGGTGCGCTTCCCCGGAAGCCGTGCATCGAACTTGCGACGAGATTACCACCGACTCGAAACGTGGAAACGACTGTGCATTTATTCCACGTCACCTAAGATATCCGGTGCAACAAAATTTTTTTGCACACTTCTGGTGCGCTTTCCGAAAGCAGTGCGTCGAACGTGTCATGAGATTACCAATGACTCTAGACGTGGTAACAACCGTGCACTTGTTCCACGTCACCTAAGATGAGCATCCGGTGCAATAAAATTTTTTTGCACACTTCTGGTTCGCTTCTCGAAAGATGTGCATTGAACGTGTGACGAGATTACCACTGACTCTAGATGTGGAAACGACCGTGCACTTGTTCCATGTCACCTAGGATGAGCATCTGGTGCAACAAATTTTTTTGCACACTTCTGGTGCCCTTCCCGAACGGCGTGTATTAAACGTGCGATGAGATACCACCGACTTCAAACGTGGCAACGACCGTGCACTTGTTCCACGTTACCTAAGATGAGGTTCCAGTGCAACAAAATTTTTTTTGCACACTTGTGGTGCGCTTCCCGAAAGCCGTGCATCGAACGTATGGTGAGAATACCAATGACTCTAGACGTGGAAACGACCGTGCACTTGTTCTACGTCACCTAAGATGAGCATCCGGTGCAACAAAGTTTTTTTGCACACTTCTGGTGCGCTTCCCGAAAGCTTTGCGTCGAACGTGTGATGAGATTACCACTGACTCCAAACGTGGTAACGACCATGTACTGTTCCACATCACCTAAGATGAGCATCCGGTGCAACAAAAATTTTTTGCACACTTTTGGTGCGCTCCCAAAGCGGTCCATCGAGCGTGCGACGAGATTACCACTGACTCCAAACGTGGTAACAATCGTGCACTTATTCCACGTCACCTAAGATAAGCGTCCGGTGCAACAAAATTTTTTGCACACTTCTGGTGCGCTTCCCGAAAGCCGTGCATCGAACGTGCGACGAGATTACTACTGACTCCAAACGTGGTAACGACCGTGCACTTGTTGCACGTTACCTAGGATGAGCATCCGGTGCAATAAATTTTTTTTGCACACTTTTGTGCGCTTCCCGAAAGCCGTGCATCGAACGTGTGACGAGATTACCACTAACTCCAAATGTGGTAACGACCGTGCACTTTTTCCACGTCACCTACGATGAGCATCAGGTGCAACAAAACTTTTTTGCACACTTGTGGTGCACTTCTCGAAAGCCGTGCATCGAATGTGCGACGAGATTACCACTGACTCCAAACGTGGTAACGACCGTGCACTTGTTCCACGTCACGTAAGATGAGCCTCCGGTGCAACAAATTTTTTTTGCACACTTTTGTGCGCTTCCCGAAAGCCGTGCATCGAAAGTGTGATGAGATTACCACTAAGTCCAAATGTGGTAACGACCGTGCACTTGTTCCACGTCACCTAAGATGAGCATCCGATGCAACAAAATTGTTTTGCACACCTATGATGCGCTTCTCGAAAGCCGTGCATCGAACGCGTGCGACGAGATTACCATTGACTTTAGGCGTGGTAACGACCGTGCACTCGTTTCACGTCACCTAAGATGAGCATCCGGTGCAACAAAATTTTTTTGCACACACTGGTTCGCTTTCGAAAGTCGTGCATCGAGCGTGCGACGAGATTACCATCGACTCTAGGCGTGGAAACGACCCTGTACTTGTTCCACGTCACCTAGGATGAGCATCCGGTGCAACAATTTTTTTGCACACATCTGGTGCGCTCCCGAAAGGCGTGCATTAAACGTGCTATGAGATTACCACCGACTTCAAACGTAGCAACGACCGTGCACTTGTTCCACGTTACCTAAGATGAGTTTCCAAGTGCAACAAATTTTTTTTTTTACACACTTGTAGTGCGCTTCCCGAAAGCCGTGCATCGAAGCGTGTGGTGAGATTACCACCGACTCCAAACATGGTAACGACCGCGCACTTGTTCCACATCACCTAAGATAAGCATCCGGTGCAACAAAATTTTTGCACACTTGTGGTGCGCTTCCCGGAAGCCGTGCATCGAACTTGCGACGAGATTACCACCGACTCGAAACGTGGAAACGATCGCGGCACTTGTTCCACGTCACCTAAGATATCCGGTGCAACAAAATTTTTTTGCACACTTTCGTGCGCTTTCCGAAAAGTCGTGCCGAACGTGTCATGAGATTACCAATGACTCTAGACGTGGTAACAACCGTGCACTTGTTCCACGTCACCTAAGATGAGCATCCGGTGCAATAAAATTTTTTGCACACTTACGGTTCGCTTCTCGAAAGACGTGCATCGAACGTGTGACGAGATTACCACCGACTCTAGATGTAGAAACGACCGTGCACTTGTTTCATGTCACCTAGGATGAGCATCGGTGCAACAATTTTTTTTGCACTTCGGGTGCCCTTCCCGAACGGCGTGTATTAAACGTGCGATGAGATACCACCGACATCAAACGTGGCAACGACCGTGCACTTGTTCCACGTTACCTAAGATGAGGTTCCAAAGTGCTACAAAATTTTTTTGCACACTTGTGGTGCGCTTTCCGAAAGCCGTGCATCGAACGTATGGTGAGAATACCAATGACTCTAGACGTGGAAACGACCGTGCACTTGTTCTACGTCACCTAAGATGAGCATCCGGTGCAACAAAGTTTTTTTGCACACTTCGGTGCGCTTCCCGAAAGCTTTTGCGTCGAACGTGTGATGAGATTACCACCGACTCCAAACGTGGTAACGACCATGTACTTGTTCCACGTCACCTAAGATGAGCATCCAAAGTGCAACAAAATTTTTTGCACACTTTTGGTGCGCTTCCCGAAAGCGGTCCATCGAGCGTGCGCGACGAGATTACCACCGACTCCAAACGTGGTAACAATCATGCACTTATTCCACGTCACCTAAGATAAGCGTCCGGTGCAACAAAATTTTTTGCACACTTCGTGCGTGCGCGAAAAGCCGTGCATCGAAGCGTGCGGCGAGATTATTATCGACTCCAAACGTGGTAACGACCGTGCACTTGTTCCACGTTACCTAGGATGAGCATCCGGTGCAATAAATTTTTTTTGCACACTTTTGTGCGCTTCCCGAAAGCCGTGCATCGAACGTGTGACGAGATTACCACTAACTCCAAATGTGGTAACGACCGTGCACTTTTTCCACGTCACCTACGATGAGCATCAGGTGCAACAAAACTTTTTTGCACACTTGTGGTGCACTTCTCGAAAGCCGTGCATCGAATGTGCGACGAGATTACCACCGACTCCAAACGTGGTAACGACCGTGCACTTGTTCCACGCCACGTAAGATGAGCCTCCGGTGCAACAAATTTTTTTTGCACTTTTTTGTGCGCTTCCCGAAAGCCGTGCATCGAAAGTGTGATGAGATTACCACTAAGTCCAAATGTGGTAACGACCGTGCACTTGTTCCACGTCACCTAAGATGAGCATCCGATGCAACAAAATTGTTTTGCACACCTATGATGTGCTTCTCGAAAGCCGTGCATCGAACGTGCGACGAGATTACCATTGACTTTAGACGTGGTAACGACCGTGCACTCGTTTCACGTCACCTAAGATGAGCATCCGGTGCAACAAAATTTTTTGCACACTTCTGGTTCGCTTCTCGAAAGTCGTGCATCGAACGCGGCGACGAGATTACCACCGACTCTAGACGTGGAAACGACCGTGTACTTGTTCCACGTCACCTAGGATGAGCATCCGGTGCAACAAATTTTTTTTTTGCACACATCCGGTGCGCTTCCCGAAAGGCGTGCATTAAACATGCTATGAGATTACCACCGACTTCAAACGTAGCAACGACCGTGCACTTGTTCCACGTTACCTAATATGAGTTTCCAAAGTGCAACAAAATTTTTTTACACACTTGTAGTGCGCTTCCCGAAAGCCGTGCATCGAACGTGTGGTGAGATTACCACTGACTCCAAACATGGTAACGACCGCGCACTTGTTCCACATCACCTAAGATAAGCATCCGGTGCAACAAAATTTTTTGCACACTTGTGGTGCGCTTCCCGGAAGCCGCATCGAACTTGCGACGAGATTACCACCGACTCGAAACGTGGAAACGATCGCGGCACTTGTTCCACGTCACCTAAGATATCCGGTGCAACAAAAATTTTTTGCACACTTCGGGTGCGCTTTCCGAAAGCAAAGTGCGGCCGAACGTGTCATGAGATTACCAATGACTCTAGACGTGGTAACAACCGTGCACTTGTTTCACGTCACCTAAGATGAGCATCCGGTGCAATAAAAATTTTTTGCACACTTACGGTTCGCTTCTCGAAAGACGTGCATCGAACGTGTGACGAGATTACCACCGACTCTAGATGTGGAAACGACCGTGCACTTGTTCCATGTCACCTAGGATGAGCATCCGATGCAACAAATTTTTTGCACACTTCGGTGCCCTTCCCGAACGGCGTGTATTAAACGTGCGATGAGATACCACCGACTTCAAACGTGGCAACGACCGTGCACTTGTTCCATGTTACCTAAGATGAGGTTCCGGTGCAACAAAATTTTTTTTTGCACACTTGTGGTGCGCTTCGAAAAGCCGTGCATCGAACGTATGGTGAGAATACCAATGACTCTAGACGTGGAAACGACCGTGCACTTGTTCTACGTCACCTAAGATGAGCATCCGGTGCAACAAAGTTTTTTTGCACACTTCTGGTGCGCTTCCCGAAAGCTTTTGCGTCGAACGTGTGATGAGATTACCACTCGACTCCAAACGTGGTAACGACCATGTACTTGTTCCACGTCACCTAAGATGAGCATCCAAAGTGCAACAAAATTTTTTTTTGCACACTTTTGGTGCGTTTCCCGAAAAGCGGTCCATCGAACGTGCGACGAGATTACCACCGACTCCAAACGTGGTAACAATCGTGCACTTATTCCACGTCACCTAAAATAAGCGTCCGGTGCAACAAAATTTTTTGCACACTTCCGGTGCGCTTCCCGAAAAGCCGTGCATCGAACGTGCGACGAGATTACTATCGACTCCCAAACGTGGTAACGACCGTGCACTTGTTCCACGTTACCTAGGATGAGCATCCAGTGCAATAAATTTTTTTGCACACTTTTGTGCGCTTCCCGAAAAGCCGTGCATCGAACGTGTGACGAGATTACCACTAACTCCAAATGTGGTAACGACCGTGCACTTTTTCCACGTCACCTACGATGAGCATCAGGTGCAACAAAACTTTTTGCACACTTGTGGTGCACTTCTCGAAAGCCGTGCATCGAATGTGCGACGAGATTACCACTGACTCCAAACGTGGTAACGACCGTGCACTTGTTCCACGTCACGTAAGATGAGCCTCCGGTGCAACAAATTTTTTTGCACACTTTTGTGCGCTTCCCGAAAGCCGTGCATCGAAAGTGTGATGAGATTACCACTAAGTCCAAATGTGGTAACGACCGTGCACTTGTTCCACGTCACCTAAGATGAGCATCCGATGCAACAAAATTGTTTTGCACACCTATGATGTGCTTCTCGAAAGCCGTGCATCGAACGTGCGACGAGATTACCATTGACTTTAGACGTGGTAACGACCGTGCACTCGTTTCACGTCACCTAAGATGAGCATCCGGTGCAACAAAATTTTTTTGCACACTTCTGGTTCGCTTCTCGAAAGTCGTGCATCGAACGTGCGACGAGATTACCACTGACTCTAGACGTGGAAACGACCGTGTACTTGTTCCACGTCACCTAGGATGAGCATCCGGTGCAACAAATTTTTTTTGCACACATCTGGTGCGCTTCCCGAAAGGCGTGCATTAAACATGCTATGAGATTACCACCGACTTCAAACGTAGCAACGACCGTGCACTTGTTCCACGTTACCTAAGATGAGTTTCCAGTGCAACAAAATTTTTTTTTACACACTTGTAGTGCGCTTCCCGAAAGCCGTGCATCGAACGTGTGGTGAGATTACCACTGACTCCAAACATGGTAACGACCGCGCACTTGTTCCACATCACCTAAGATAAGCATCTGGTGCAACAAAATTTTTTTGTACACTTGTGGTGCGCTTCCCGGAAGCCGTGCATCGAACTTGCGACGAGATTACCACTGACTCGAAACGTGGAAACGACTGTGCACTTGTTCCACGTCACCTAAGATATCCGGTGCAACAAAATTTTTTTGCACACTTCTGGTGCGCTTTCCGAAAGCAGTGCGTCGAACGTGTCATGAGATTACCAATGACTCTAGACGTGGTAACAACCGTGCACTTGTTTCACGTCACCTAAGATGAGCATCCGGTGCAATAAAATTTTTTTGCACACTTCTGGTTCGCTTCTCGAAAGACGTGCATCGAACGTGTGACGAGATTACCACTGACTCTAGATGTGGAAACGACCGTGCACTTGTTCCATGTCACCTAGGATGAGCATCTGGTGCAACAAATTTTTTTGCACACTTCTGGTGCCCTTCCCGAACGGCGTGTATTAAACGTGCGATGAGATACCACCGACTTCAAACGTGGCAACGACCGTGCACTTGTTCCATGTTACCTAAGATGAGGTTCCAGTGCAACAAAATTTTTTTTGCACACTTGTGGTGCGCTTCCCGAAAGCCGTGCATCGAACGTATGGTGAGAATACCAATGACTCTAGACGTGGAAACGACCGTGCACTTGTTCTACGTCACCTAAGATGAGCATCCGGTGCAACAAAGTTTTTTTGCACACTTCTGGTGCGCTTCCCGAAAGCTTTGCGTCGAACGTGTGATGAGATTACCACTGACTCCAAACGTGGTAACGACCATGTACTTGTTCCACGTCACCTAAGATGAGCATCCAGTGCAACAAAATTTTTTTGCACACTTTTGGTGCGTTTCCCGAAAGCGGTCCATCGAACGTGCGACGAGATTACCACTGACTCCAAACGTGGTAACAATCGTGCACTTATTCCACGTCACCTAAAATAAGCGTCCGGTGCAACAAAATTTTTTTGCACACTTCCGGTGCGCTTCCCGAAAGCCGTGCATCGAACGTGCGACGAGATTACTACTGACTCCAAACGTGGTAACGACCGTGCACTTGTTCCACGTTACCTAGGATGAGCATCCGGTGCAATAAATTTTTTTTGCACACTTTTGTGCGCTTCCCGAAAGCCGTGCATCGAACGTGTGACGAGATTACCACTAACTCCAAATGTGGTAACGACCGTGCACTTTTTCCACGTCACCTACGATGAGCATCAGGTGCAACAAAACATTTTTGCACACTTGTGGTGCACTTCTCGAAAGCCGTGCATCGAATGTGCGACGAGATTACCACCGACTCCAAACGTGGTAACGACCGTGCACTTGTTCCACGTCACGTAAGATGAGCCTCCGGTGCAACAAATTTTTTTGCACACTTTTTGTGCGCTTTCCGAAAGCCGTGCATCGAAAGTGTGATGAGATTACCACTAAGTCCAAATGTGGTAACGACCGTGCACTTGTTCCACGTCACCTAAGATGAGCATCCGATGCAACAAAATTGTTTTGCACACCTATGATGCGCTTCTCGAAAGCCGTGCATCGAGCGTGCGACGAGATTACCATTGACTTTAGACGTGGTAACGACCGTGCACTCGTTTCACGTCACCTAAGATGAGCATCCGGTGCAACAAAATTTTTTGCACACTTCCGGTTCGCTTCTCGAAAGTCGTGCATCGAGCGTGCGGCGAGATTACCATCGACTCTAGGCGTGGAAACGACCTGTACTTGTTCCACGTCACCTAGGATGAGCATCCGGTGCAACAAATTTTTTTGCACACATGGTGCGCTTCCCGAAAGGCGTGCATTAAACGTGCTATGAGATTACCACCGACTTCAAACGTAGCAACGACCGTGCACTTGTTCCACGTTACCTAAGATGAGTTTCCAGTGCAACAAAATTTTTTTTTACACACTTGTAGTGCGCTTCCCGAAAGCCGTGCATCGAACGTGTGGTGAGATTACCACTGACTCCAAACATGGTAACGACCGCGCACTTGTTCCACATCACCTAAGATAAGCATCTGGTGCAACAAAATTTTTTGCACACTTGTGGTGCGCTTCCCGGAAGCCGTGCATCGAACTTGCGGCGAGATTACCACCGACTCAAACGTGGAAACGACTGTGCACTTGTTCCACGTCACCTAAGATAAGCATCCGGTGCAACAAAATTTTTTGCACACTTGTGGTGCGCTTCGGAAGCCGTGCATCGAACTTGCACGAGATTACCACCGACTCGAAAAACGTGGAAACGACTGTGCACTTGTTCCACGTCACCTAAGATATCCGGTGCAACAAAATTTTTTGCACACTTCTTCGTGCGCTTTCCGAAAGCAAGTGCGTCGAACGTGTCATGAGATTACCAATGACTCTAGACGTGGTAACAACCGTGCACTTGTTCCACGTCACCTAAGATGAGCATCCGGTGCAATAAAATTTTTTGCACACTTCTGGTTCGCTTCTCGAAAGACGTGCATCGAACGTGTGACGAGATTACCACCGACTCTAGATGTGGAAACGACCGTGCACTTGTTCCATGTCACCTAGGATGAGCATCTGGTGCAACAAATTTTTTTTTGCACACTTCTCGGTGCCCTTCCCGAACGGCGTGTATTAAACGTCGCGATGAGATACCACCGACTTCAAACGTGGCAACGACCGTGCACTTGTTCCACGTTACCTAAGATGAGGTTCCAGTGCAACAAAATTTTTTTGCACACTTGTGGTGCGCTTCGAAAAGCCGTGCATCGAGCGTATGGTGAGAATACCAATGACTCTAGACGTGGAAACGACCGTGCACTTGTTCTACGTCACCTAAGATGAGCATCCGGTGCAACAAAGTTTTTTGCACACTGGTGCGCTTCCCGAAAGCTTTGCGTCGAACGTGTGATGAGATTACCACTGACTCCAAACGTGGTAACGACCATGTACCTGTTCCACGTCACCTAAGATGAGCATCCAGTGCAACAAAATTTTTTTGCACACTTTTGGTGCGCTTCCCGAAAGCGGTCCATCGAACGTGCGACGAGATTACCACTGACTCCAAATGTGGTAACAATCGTGCACTTATTCCACGTCACCTAAGATAAGCGTCCGGTGCAACAAAATTTTTTTGCACACTTCTGGTGCGCTTCCCGAAAGCCGTGCATCGAACGTGCGACGAGATTACTACTGACTCCAAACGTGGTAACGACCGTGCACTTGTTCCACGTTACCTAGGATGAGCATCCGGTGCAATAAATTTTTTTACACACTTTTGTGCGCTTCCCGAAAGCCGTGCATCGAACGTGTGACGAGATTACCACTAACTCCAAATGTGGTAACGACCGTGCACTTTTTTCCACGTCACCTACGATGAGCATCAGGTGCAACAAAACTTTTTGCACACTTGTGGTGCACTTCTCGAAAAGCCGTGCATCGAATGTGCGACGAGATTACCACTGACTCCAAACGTGGTAACGACCGTGCACTTGTTCCACGTCACGTAAGATGAGCCTCCGGTGCAACAAATTTTTTTTGCACACTTTTGTGCGCTTCCCGAAAGCCGTGCATCGAAAGTGTGATGAGATTACCACTAAGTCCAAATGTGGTAACGACCGTGCACTTGTTCCACGTCACCTAAGATGAGCATCCGATGCAACAAAATTGTTTTGCACACCTATGATGCGCTTCTCGAAAGCCGTGCATCGAACGTGCGACGAGATTACCATTGACTTTAGACGTGGTAACGACCGTGCACTCGTTTCACGTCACCTAAGATGAGCATCCGGTGCAACAAAATTTTTTTGCACACTTCTGGTTCGCTTCTCGAAAGTCGTGCATCGAACGTGCGACGAGATTACCACTGACTCTAGACGTGGAAACGACCCTGTACTTGTTCCACGTCACCTAGGATGAGCATCCGGTGCAACAAATTTTTTTTGCACACATCTGGTGCGCTTCCCGAAAGGCGTGCATTAAACGTGCTATGAGATTACCACCGACTTCAAACGTAGCAACGACCGTGCACTTGTTCCACGTTACCTAAGATGAGTTTCCAGTGCAACAAAATTTTTTTTTACACACTTGTAGTGCGCTTCCCGAAAGCCGTGCATTGAACGTGTGGTGAGATTACCACTGACTCCAAACATGGTAACGACCGCGCACTTGTTCCACATCACCTAAGATAAGCATCTGGTGCAACAAAATTTTTTTGCACACTTGTGGTGCGCTTCCCGGAAGCCGTGCATCGAACTTGCGACGAGATTACCACTGACTCGAAACGTGGAAACGGCGTGCACTTGTTCCACGTCACCTAAGATATCCGGTGCAACAAAATTTTTTGCACACTTCTGGTGCGCTTTCCGAAAGCGGTGCGTCGAACGTGTCATGAGATTACCAATGACTCTAGACGTGGTAACAACCGTGCACTTGTTCCACGCCACCTAAGATGAGCATCCGGTGCAATAAAATTTTTTGCACACTTCGGTTCGCTTCTCGAAAGACGTGCATCGAACGTGTGACGAGATTACCACTGACTCTAGATGTGGAAACGACCGTGCACTTGTTCCATGTCACCTAGGATGAGCATCTGGTGCAACAAATTTTTTTTTGCACACTTCGGTGCCCTTCCCGAACGGCGTGTATTAAACGTGCGATGAGATACCACCGACTTTCAAACGTGGCAACGACCGTGCACTTGTTCCACGTTACCTAAGATGAGGTTCCAAAGTGCAATAAAATTTTTTTTTGCACACTTGTGGTGCGCTTCCCGAAAGCCGTGCATCGAAGCGTATGGTGAGAATACCAATGACTCTAGGCGTGGAAACGACCCGTGCACTTGTTCTACGTCACCTAAGATGAGCATCCGGTGCAACAAAGTTTTTTTTGCACACTTCGGTGCGCTTCGAAAGCTTTGCGTCGAACGTGTGATGAGATTACCATCGACTCCAAACGTGGTAACGACCATGTACTTGTTCCACGTCACCTAAGATGAGCATCCAATTGCAACAAAATTTTTTTGCACACTTTTTTGTGCGCTTCGAAAGCGGTCCATCGATCGTGCGACGAGATTACCACCGACTCCAAACGTGGTAACAATCGTGCACTTATTCCACGTCACCTAAGATAAGCGTCCGGTGCAACAAAATTTTTTGCACACTTGGTGCGCTCCCCGAAAGCCGTGCATCGAACGATGCGACGAGATTACTATCGACTCCAAACGTGGTAACGACCGTGCACTTGTTCCACGTTACCTAGGATGAGCATCCGGTGCAATAAATTTTTTTGCACACTTTTTGTGCGCTTTAAAAAGCCGTGCATCGAACGTGTGACGAGATTACCACTAACTCCAAATGTGGTAACGACCGTGCACTTTTTCCACGTCACCTACGATGAGCATCAGGTGCAACAAAACTTTTTTGCACACTTGTGGTGCACTTCTCGAAAGCCGTGCATCGAATGTGCGACGAGATTACCACTGACTCCAAACGTGGTAACGACCGTGCACTTGTTCCACGTCACGTAAGATGAGCCTCCGGTGCAACAAATTTTTTTTGCACACTTTTGTGCGCTTCCCGAAAGCCGTGCATCGAAAGTGTGATGAGATTACCACTAAGTCCAAATGTGGTAACGACCGTGCACTTGTTCCACGTCACCTAAGATGAGCATCCGATGCAACAAAATTGTTTTGCACACCTATGATGCGCTTCTCGAAAGCCGTGCATCGAACGTGCGACGAGATTACCATTGACTTTAGACGTGGTAACGACCGTGCACTCGTTTCACGTCACCTAAGATGAGCATCCGGTGCAACAAAATTTTTTTGCACACTTCTGGTTCGCTTCTCGAAAGTCGTGCATCGAACGTGCGACGCGATTACCACTGACTCTAGACGTGGAAACGACCGTGTACTTGTTCCACGTCACCTAGGATGAGCATCCGGTGCAACAAATTTTTTTTGCACACATCTGGTGCGCTTCCCGAAAGGCGTGCATTAAACGTGCTATGAGATTACCACCGACTTCAAACGTAGCAACGACCGTGCACTTGTTCCACGTTACCTAAGATGAGTTTCCAGTGCAACAAAATTTTTTTTACACACTTGTAGTGCGCTTCCCGAAAGCTGTGCATCGCGTCACCTAAGATGAGAATCCGGTGCAACAAAATTTTTTTGCACACTTCTAGTGCGCTTCCCGAAAGCCGTGCATCGAATGTGCAACAAGATTACCACTAACTCCATACGTTGTAATGATCGTGCACTTGTTCCACGTCACCTAAGATGAGCATCCGGTGCAACAAAATTTTTTTTGGACACTTTCGGTGCGTTCCCGAAAGCCGTGCATCGAACGTGCGACGAGATTACCACCGACTCCAAACATGGTAATGATCATGCACTTGTTCCACGTCACCTAAGATGAGCATCCGGTGCAACAAATTTTTTTGCACATTTGTGGGTGCTTCCCGAAAAGCCGTGCATCGAACGTGTGATGAGATTACCACTGACTCCAAACGTTGTAACGACCGTGCACTTGTTCCACGTCACCTAAGACGAGCATCTGTTGCAACAAAATTTTTTTTCACACTTCTGGTGCGCTTCCCGAATGCCGTGCATCGAACGTGCGACGAGATTACCACTGACTCCAAACGTGGTAACGATCATGCACTTGTTCCACGTCACCTAAGATGAGCATCCGGTGCAACAAATTTTTTTTGCACACTTGTGGTGCGCTTCCCGAAAGCGGTGCATCGAACGTGTGATGAGATTACCACGGACTCCAAACATGGTAACGACCGTGCACTTATTCCACGTCACCTAAGATGAGAATCCGGTGCAACAAATTTTTTTTGCACACTTCTAGTGCGCTTCCCGAAAGCCGTGCATCGAATGTGCAACGAGATTACCACTAACTCCATACGTTGTAATGATCGTGCACTTGTTCCACGTCACCTAAGATGAGCATCCGGTGCAACAAAATTTTTTTGCACGCTCTGGTGCGCTTCCTAAGAGCCGCCATTGAACGCCCGACGAGATTACCACGATTCCAAACACGGTAACGACCGTGCACTTGTTCCACGTCACCTAAGATGAGCATCCAGTGCAACACAATTTTTGTGCACACTTCTGGTGCGCTTCCCTAAAGCAGTGCATCAAACGTGCGACGAGATTACCACTAAGTCCAAACGTGGTAATGACCGTGCACTTATTCCACGTCACCTAAGATGAGCATCCGGTGCAACAAAATTTTTTTGGACACTTCTGGTGCGTTTCCCGAAAGCCGTGCATCGAACGTGCGACGAGATTACCACTGACTCCAAACAAGGTAATGATCTTGCACTTGTTCCACGTCACCTAAGATGAGCATCCGGTGCAACATAACTTTTTTGCACACTTCTGGTGCGCTTCCCAAGAGCCGTGCATTGAACGTGGGACGAGATTACCACTGACTCCAAACGTGGTAACGACCGTGCACTTGTTCCACGTCACTTAAGATGAGCATCCGGTGCAACACAATTTTTTTGCACACTTCTGGTGCGCTTCCCGAAAGCCGTGCCTCGAACGTGCGATGAGATTACCACTAACTCCAAACGTGGTAATGACCGTGCACTTATTCCACGTCACCTAAGATGAGAATCCGGTGCAACAAAATTTTTTTGCACACTTCTAGTGCGCATCCCGAAAGCCGTGCATCGAATGTGCAACAAGATTACCACTAACTCCATACGTTGTAATGATCGTGCACTTGTTCCACGTCACCTAAGATGAGCATCCGGTGCAACAAAATTTTTTTGGACACTTCTGGTGCGTTTCCCGAAAGCCGTGCATCGAACGTACGACGAGATTTCCACTGACTCCAAACATGGTAATGATCATGCACTTGTTCCACGTCACCTAAGATGAGCATCCGGTGCAACAAATTTTTTTTGCACATTTGTGGTGCCCTTCCCGAAAGCCGTGCATCGAACGTGTGATGAGATTACCACTGACTCCAAACGTTGTAACGACCGTGCACTTGTTCCACGTCACCTAAGACGAGCATCTGGTGCAACAAAATTTTTTTTCACACTTCTGGTGCGCTTCCCGAATGCCGTGCATCGAACGTGCGACGAGATTACCACTGACTCCAAACGTGGTAACGATCGTGCACTTGTTCCACGTCACCTAAGATGAGCATCCGGTGCAACAAATTTTTTTGCACACTTGTGGTGCGCTTCCTGAAAGCGGTGCATCGAACGTGTGATGAGATTACCACAGACTCCAAACATGGTAACGACCGTGCACTTATTCCACGTCACCTAAGATGAGAATCCGGTGCAACAAATTTTTTTGCACACTTCTAGTGCGCTTCCCCGAAAGCCGTGCATCGAATGTGCAACGAGATTACCACTAAGTCCATACGTTGTAATGATCGTGCACTTGTTCCACGTCACCTAAGATGAGCATCCGGTGCAACAAAATTTTTTGCACGCTCGAGCGCTTCCTAAGAGCCGCCATTGAACGTGTGACGAGATTACCACCGATTCCAAACACGGTAACGACCGTGCACTTGTTCCACGTCACCTAAGATGAGCATCCAAAGGCAACACAATTTTTGTGCACACTTCTGGTGCGCTTCCCTAAAGCAAAGTGCATCGAGCGTGCGACGAGATTACCACTAAGTCCAAACGTGGTAATGACCGTGCACTTATTCCACGTCACCTAAGATGAGAATCCGGTGCAACAAAATTTTTTTTGCACACTTCTTGTGCGCTTCCCGAAAGCCGTGCATCGAATGTGCAACGAGATTACCACTAACTCCAAACGTTGTAATGATCGTGCACTTGTTCCACGTCACCTAAGATGAGCATCCGGTGCAACAAAATTTTTTGGACACTTCGGTGCGTTTCCCGAAAGCCGCATCGAACGCGGCGACGAGATTACCACCGACTCCAAACATGGTAATGATCATGCACTTGTTCGACGTCACCTAAGATGAGCATCCGTGCAACATAACTTTTTTGCACACGCCTGGTGCGCTTCCCAAGAGTCGTGCATTGAACGTGCGACGAGATTACCACTGACTCCAAACGTGGTAACGACCGTGCACTTGTTCCACGTCACTTATGATGAGCATCCGGAGCAACACAATTTTTTGCGCACTTCTGGTGCGCTTCCCGAAAGCCGTGCATCGAACGTGCGACGAGATTACCACTAACTCCAAACGTGGTAATGACCGTGCACTTATTCCACGTCACCTAAGATGAGAATCGGTGCAACAACATTTTTTTGCACACTTCTAGTGCGCTTCCCGAAAGCCGTGCATCGAATGTGCAACGAGATTACCACTAAGTCCATACGTTGTAATGATCGTGCACTTGTTCCACGTCACCTAAGATGAGCATCCGGTGCAACAAAATTTTTTTGCACGCTCGAGCGCTTCCTAAGAGCCGCCATTGAACGTGTGACGAGATTACCATCGATTCCAAACACGGTAACGACCGTGCACTTGTTCCACGTCACCTAAGATGAGCATCAAGTGCAACACAATTTTTGTGCACACACTGGTGCGCGCTCCCCCAAAAGCAAATTGCATCGAACGTGCGGCGAGATTACCACTAAGTCCAAACGTGGTAATGACCGTGCACTTATTCCACGTCACCTAAGATGAGAATCCGGTGCAACAAAATTTTTTTGCACACTTCTTGTGCGCGCTTTCCCGAAAAGCCGTGCATCGAATGTGCAACGAGATTACCACTAACTCCAAACGTTGTAATGATCGTGCACTTGTTCCACGTCACCTAAGATGAGCATCCGGTGCAACAAAATTTTTTGGACACTTCTGGTGCGTTTCCCGAAAAGCCGTGCATCGAACGCACGACGACGAGATTTCCACCGACTCCAAACATGGTAATGATCATGCACTTGTTCCATGTCACCTAAGATGAGCATCCGGTGCAACAAATTTTTTTTGCACATTTGTGGTGCGCTTTCGAAAAGCCGTGCATCGAACGTGTGATGAGATTACCATCGACTCCAAACGTTGTAACGACCGTGCACTTGTTCCACGTCACCTAAGACGCAGCATCCGGTGCAACAAAATTTTTTTTTCACACTTCTGGTGCGCTTCCCGAATGCCGTGCATCGAACGTGCGACGAGATTACCACCGACTCCAAACGTGGTAACGATCGCGTGCACTTGTTCCACGTCACCTAAGATGAGCATCCGGTGCAACAAATTTTTTGCACACTTGTGGTGCGCTTCCCGAAAGCGGTGCATCGAACGTGTGATGAGATTACCACAGACTCCAAACATGGTAACGACCGTGCACTTATTCCACGTCACCTAAGATGCGAATCCGGTGCAACAAATTTTTTTTGCACACTTCTAGTGCGCTTCCCGAAAGCCGTGCATCGAATGTGCAACGAGATTACCACTAAGTCCATACGTTGTAATGATCGTGCACTTGTTCCACGTCACCTAAGATGAGCATCCGGTGCAACAAAATTTTTTTGCACGCTTCTGGAGCGCTTCCTAAGAGCCGTCATTGAACGTGTGACGAGATTACCACTGATTCCAAACACGGTAACGACCGTGCACTTGTTCCACGTCACCTAAGATGAGCATCCAGTGCAACACAATTTTTGTGCACACTTCTGGTGCGCTTCCCTAAAGCAGTGCATCGAACGTGCGACGAGATTACCACTAAGTCCAAACGTGGTAATGACCGTGCACTTATTCCACGTCACCTAAGATGAGAATCCGGTGCAACAAAATTTTTTTGCACACTTCTTGTGCGCTTCCCGAAAGCCGTGCATCGAATGTGCAACGAGATTACCACTAACTCCAAACGTTGTAATGATCGTGCACTTGTTCCACGTCACCTAAGATGAGCATCCGGTGCAACAAAATTTTTTTGGACACTTCTGGTGCGTTTCCCGAAAGCCGTGCATCGAACGTGCGACGAGATTACCACTGACTCCAAACATGGTAATGATCATGCACTTGTTCCACGTCACCTAAGATGAGCATCCGGTGCAACATAACTTTTTTGCACACGTCTGGTGCGCTTCCCAAGAGCCGTGCATTGAACGTGCGACGAGATTACCACTGACTCCAAACGTGGTAACGACCGTGCACTTGTTCCACGTCACTTATGATGAGCATCCGGAGCAACACAATTTTTTGCGCACTTCTGGTGCGCTTCCCGAAAGCCGTGCATCGAACGTGCGACGAGATTACCACTAACTCCAAACGTGGTAATGACCGTGCACTTATTCCACGTCACCTAAGATGAGAATCCGTGCAACAAAATTTTTTTTGCACACTTCTAGTGCGCTTCCCGAAAGCCGTGCATCGAATGTGCAACGAGATTACCACTAAGTCCATACGTTGTAATGATCGTGCACTTGTTCCACGTCACCTAAGATGAGCATCCGGTGCAACAAAATTTTTTGCACGCTCGAGCGCTTCCTAAGAGCCGTCATTGAACGTGTGACGAGATTACCACTGATTCCAAACACGGTAACGACCGTGCACTTGTTCCACGTCACCTAAGATGAGCATCCAGTGCAACACAATTTTTGTGCACACTTCTGGTGCGCTTCCCTAAAGCAGTGCATCGAACGTGCGACGAGATTACCACTAAGTCCAAACGTGGTAATGACCGTGCACTTATTCCACGTCACCTAAGATGAGAATCCGGTGCAACAAAATTTTTTGCACACTTTTGTGCGCTTCCCGAAAGCCGTGCATCGAATGTGCAACGAGATTACCACTAACTCCAAACGTTGTAATGATCGCGGCACTTGTTCCACGTCACCTAAGATGAGCATCCGGTGCAACAAAATTTTTTGGACACTTCTGGTGCGTTTCCCGAAAAGCCGTGCATCGAACGTGTGCGACGAGATTACCACCGACTCCAAACATGGTAATGATCATGCACTTGTTCCACGTCACCTAAGATGAGCATCCGGTGCAACATAACTTTTTGCACACGCCTGGTGCGCTTCCCAAGAGCCGTGCATTGAACGTGCGACGAGATTTTTTACCATCGACTCCAAACGTGGTAACGACCGTGCACTTGTTCCACGTCACTTATGATGAGCATCCGGAGCAACACAATTTTTTGCGCACTTCTGGTGCGCTTCCCGAAAGCCGTGCATCGAACGTGCGACGAGATTACCACTAACTCCAAACGTGGTAATGACCGTGCACTTATTCCACGTCACCTAAGATGAGAATCCGGTGCAACAAAATTTTTTTGCACACTTCTAGTGCGCTTCCCGAAAAGCCGTGCATCGAATGTGCAACGAGATTACCACTAAGTCCATACGTTGTAATGATCGTGCACTTGTTCCACGTCACCTAAGATGAGCATCCGGTGCAACAAAATTTTTTGCACGCTCGAGCGCTTCCTAAGAGCCGTCATTGAACGTGTGACGAGATTACCATCGATTCCAAACACGGTAACGACCGTGCACTTGTTCCACGTCACCTAAGATGAGCATCCAAAGGCAACACAATTTTTGTGCACACTTCTCGTGCGCTTCCCTAAAGCAAAGTGCATCGAACGTGCGACGAGATTACCACTAAGTCCAAACGTGGTAATGACCGTGCACTTATTCCACGTCACCTAAGATGAGAATCCGGTGCAACAAAATTTTTTTGCACACTTCTTGTGCGCTTCCCGAAAGCCGTGCATCGAATGTGCAACGAGATTACCACTAACTCCAAACGTTGTAATGATCGTGCACTTGTTCCACGTCACCTAAGATGAGCATCCGGTGCAACAAAATTTTTTTGGACACTTCTGGTGCGTTTCCGAAAGCCGTGCATCGAACGTGCGACGAGATTACCACCGACTCCAAACATGGTAATGATCATGCACTTGTTCCACGTCACCTAAGATGAGCATCCGGTGCAACATAACTTTTTGCACACGCTGGTGCGCTTCCCAAGAGCCGTGCATTGAACGTGCGACGAGATTACCACTGACTCCAAACGTGGTAACGACCGTGCACTTGTTCCACGTCACTTATGATGAGCATCCGGAGCAACACAATTTTTTGCGCACTTCTGGTGCGCTTCCCGAAAGCCGTGCATCGAACGTGCGACGAGATTACCACTAACTCCAAACGTGGTAATGACCGTGCACTTATTCCACGTCACCTAAGATGAGAATCCGGTGCAACAAAATTTTTTTGCACACTTCTAGTGCGCTTCCCGAAAGCCGTGCATCGAATGTGCAACGAGATTACCACTAACTCCATACGTTGTAATGATCGTGCACTTGTTCCACGACACCTAAGATGAGCATCCGGTGCAACAAAATTTTTTTGGACACTTCTGGTGCGTTTCCCGAAAGCCATGCATCGAACGTGCGATGAGATTACCAATGACTCCAAACGTGGTAACGACCGTGCACTTGTTCCACGTCACCTAAGATGAGCATCCGGCGCAACAAAACTTTTTTGCACACGCGGTGCTCTTCCCAAGAGCCGTGCATTGAGCGTGCGACGAGATTACCACTGACTCCAAACGTGGTAACGACCGTGCACTTGTTCCACGTCACCTAAGATGAGCATCCAGTGCAACACAATTTTTTTTGCACACTTCTGGTGCGCTTCCCGAAAGCCGTGCATCGAACGTGCGGCAAGATTACCACCAACTCCAAACGTGGTAATGACCGTGCACGTCTTCCACGTCACCTAAGATGAGAATCCGGTGCAACAAATTTTTTTTGCACACTTGTGGTGCGTTTCCCGAAAGCCGTGCATCGAACGTGCGACGAGATTACCGCTGACTCCAAACATGGTAACGACCGTGCACTTGTTCCACGTCACCTAAGATGAGCATCTGGTGCAATAAAATTTTTTTGCACACTTGTGGTGCGCTTCCCGAAAGCCGTGCATCGATCGTGGGACGAGATTACCACTGACTCCAAACGTGGTAATGACCGTGCACTTATTCCACGTCACCTTAGATGAGAATCCGATGCAACAAAGTTTTTTTGCACACTTCTAGTGCGCTTCCCGAAAGTCGTGCATCGAACGTGCAACGAGATTACCACTGACTCTAAACGTTGTAACGATCGTGCACTTGTTCCACGTCATCTAAGTTGAGCATCCGGTGCCACAAAATTTTTTTGCACACTTCTGGTGCGTTTCCCGAATGCTGTGCATCGAACTTGTGACAAGATTACCACTGACTCCAAACGTGGTAACGATCGTGCACTTGTTCCACGTCACCTAAGATGAGAATCCGGTGCAATAAATTTTTTTTGTACACTTCTAGTGCGCTTCCCGAAAGCCGTGCATCGAACGTGCAACGAGATTACCACTAACTCCAAACGTTGTAACGATCATGCACTTGTTCCACGTCACCTAAGATGAGCATCCGGTGCAACAAAATTGTTTTGCACACTTGTGGTGCGTTTCCCGAAAAGCCGTGCATCGAACGTGCGACGAGATTACCATCGACTCCAAACAAGGTGACGACCAGACACTTGTTCCACGTCACCTAAGATGGGCATCCGGTGCAACACAATTTTTTTGCAGACTTGTGGTGCGCTTCCCGAAAGCCGTGCATTGAACGTGTGATGAGATTACCACTGACTCCAAACGTTGTAAATGACCGTGCACTTGTTCCACGTCACCTAAGACGAGCATCCAAAGGCAACACAATTTTTTTGCACACTTCTGGTGCGCTTCCCGAATGCCGTGCATCGAACGTGCGACGAGACTACCACTGACTCCAAACGTGGTAACGATCGTGCACTTGTTCCACGTCACCTAAGATGAGCATCCGGTGCAACAATTTTTTTTGCACACTTGTGGTGCGTTTCCTGAAAGCTGTGCATCGAACGTGTGATGAGATTACCACAGACTCCAAACATGGTAACGACCGTGCACTTGTTCGACGTCACCTAAGATGAGCATCCGGTGCAACAAATTTTTTTGCACACTTGTGGTGCGCTTCCTGAAAGCCGTGCATCAAACGTGCGATGAGGTTACCACTAACTGCAAACGTGGTAACGACCGTGCACTTGTTCCACGTCACCTAAGATGAGCATCCGGTGCAACAAATTATTTTTGCACACTTTTGGTGCGCTTCTCGAAAGCCAGGCATCGAACGTGCGATGAGATTACCAACAACTCCAAACGTGGTAACGATCGTGCACTTGTTCCACGTGACCTAAAATGAGAATCCGGTGCAACAAAATTTTTTTGCACACTTCTAGTGCGCTTCCCGAAAGCCGTGCATCGAACGTGCAACTAGATTACCACTAACTCCAAACGTTGTAACGATCGTGCACTTGTTCCACGTCACCTAAGATGAGCATCCGGTGCAACAAAATTGTTTTGCACACTTGTGGTGCGTTTTCCGAAAGCCGTGCATCGAACGTGCGACGAGATTACCACTGACTCCAAACAAGGTGACGACCATGCACTTGTTCCACGTCACCTAAGATGAGCATCCGGTGCAACAAAATTTTTTTGCACACTTGTGGTGCGCTTCCCGAAAGCCGTGCATCGAACGTGTGATGAGATTACCACTGACTCCAAACGTTGTAACGACCGTGCACTTGTTCCACGTCACCTAAGACGAGCATCCGGTACAACACAATTTTTTTGCACACGTCTGGTGCGCTTCCCGAATGCCGTGCATTGAACGTGCGACGAGATTACCACTGACTCCAAACGTGGTAACGATCGTGCACTTGTTCCATGTCATCTAAGATGAGCATCCGGTGCAACAAATTTTTTTGCACACTTGTGGTGAGATTACCACAGACTCCAAACATGGTAACGACCGTGCACTTGTTCGACGTCACCTAAGATGAGCATCCGGTGCAACAAAATTTTTTTGCTCACTTCTGGTGCGCTTCTCGAAAGCCGTGCATCAAACGTGCGATGAGGTTACCACTAACTGCAAACGTGGTAACGACCGTGCACTTGTTCCACGTCACCTAAGATGAGCATCAGGTGCAACAAAAAAATTTTCCTCACTTCTGGTGCGCTTCCCGAAAGCCGTGCATCAAACGTGCGAGGAGATTACCACTGACTCCAAACGTGGTAACGACCGTGCACTTGTTCCACGTCACCTAAGATGAGCATCTAGAGCAACCAAATTTTTTTGCACACTTTTGGTGCGCTTCTCGAAAGCCATGCATCGAACGTGCGATGAGATTACCAATGACTCCAAACGTGGTAACGACCGTGCACTTGTTCCACGTCACCTAAGATGAGCATCCGGTGCAACAAAACTTTTTTGCACACTTCTGGTGCTCTTCCCAAGAGCCGTGCATTGAATGTGCGACGAGATTACCACTGACTCCAAACGTGGTAACGACCGTGCACTTGTTCCACATCACCTAAGATGAGCATCCAGTGCAACACAATTTTTTTTGCACACTTCTGGTGCGCTTCCCGAAAGCCATGCATCGAACGTGCGACGAGATTACCACCAACTCCAAACGTGGTAATGACCGTGCACTTCTTCCACGTCACCTAAGATGAGAATCCGGTTGATGAGGACATCAGCACCACACCAACTCCAGTGCCTATTGCTGGTCCTCTCACTCGTGCTCGTGCTCGTCAACTTAATTATCAAGTGAGTTCTCTCTTAAGTGTATGTCCATCTTGTTTAGATCTTGGAGACGCGTGCACTCTTGTTTTGATCAGGAATCAAGGAGAACAACTAAACGGAGACGGACTCGCGCTGGCTGGATTCGGACTGCAGCACAACTCCAATTTCTGAGAGTCGCCACGGTCACTTACGGAGTCGGATTGGGACAGTTCAGGACTCTTTGGAAAGCTTATCAAGTCTACTTTCATATGGATCCAGCCTCAAGTACATATCTGCTCCGAGCTGGACGCAGCCCTCAATTTACTTGAGAGACCTATTTCTGTCCAGGTGCTGCGACACCTTGTTTTAGCCCAATGGGCTATGTATCGTCTTAGAATCCATTAAGGATGCGTCTTAGGGTTAGAGCACGAACCCAGCACCCTTGTGGTCGTCCTCCTCATGTCATATACCCCTTGGCCGCCGCCAAGAACGATTGGGTTTTGTTTTCGCAAGTTAGCTCTCGCTACTTCCTTGTAAACGCGCGTGCAGTCCAGCCGCCCGTCTACTTGAATTCGGAACCCCACCATAATTGCGATTCATCTTTGATTTCCTCCATTCGCGTACACATTTAGTGCTTGTTTACTTGTTCTTGCTGGTTCTTCGATTGCTTGCAGGACGAGTGCCCTTGTGGCCGGTTGTCGCACCGCAGGATCGCGCCAACCATTGGAGGTGGTCTATCGGTCGCTAAGGCGCAACGTCTTGGACGGTTGTAGTCGGGCCGTGAACGTCGTCTCCTTCCATCAATCGAGTTATCCACGCCCTCTCATCGAAAGATCGGAACCAAACCCCAGCGGGTTTCTATCACCGGTGCAACAAAATTTTTTTGCACACTTGTGGTGCGTTTCCCGAAAGCCGTGCATCGAACGTGCGACGAGATTACCACTGACTCTAAACATGGTAACGACCGTGCACTTGTTCCACGTCACCTAAGATGAGCATCTGGTGCAACAAAATTTTATTGCACACTTGTGGTGCGCTTCCCGAAAGCCGTGCATCGATCGTGCGACGAGATTACCACTGACTCCAAACGTGGTAATGACCGTGCACTTATTCCACGTCACCTTTGATGAGAATCCGATGCAACAAAGTTTTTTTGCACACTTCTAGTGCGCTTCCCGAATGCCGTGCATCGAACGTGCGACGAGACTACCACTGACTCCAAACGTGGTAACGATCGTGCACTTGTTCCACGTCACCTAAGATGAGCATCCGGTGCAACAAATTTTTTTGCACACTTGTGGTGCGCTTCCTGAAAGCTGTGCATCGAACGTGTGATGAGATTACCACAGACTCCAAACAAGGTAACGACCGTGCACTTGTTCGACGTCACCTAAGATGAGCATCCGATGCAACAAAATTTTTTGCTCGGTTCCGTGCGCTTCTCGAACGCCGTGCATCAAAGCGTGCGATGAGGTTACCACTAAGCGCAAATGTGGTAACGACCGTGCACTTGTTCGACGTCACCTAAGATGAGCATCCGATGCAACAAAATTTTTTTGCTCACTTCTGGTGCGCTTCTCGAAAGCCGTGCATCAAACCTGCGATGAGGTTACCACTAACGCAAACGTGGTAACAACCGTGCACTTGTTCCACGTCAACTAAGATGAGCATCCGTGCAACAAATTTTTTTTTGCACACTTTTGGTGCGCTTCTCGAAAGCCAGGCATCGAACATGCGATGAGATTACCAATGACTCCAAACGTGGTAACGACCGTGCACTTGTTCCACGTCACCTAAGATGAGCATCCGGTACAACAAAAATTTTTTGCACACTTTTCGGTGCGCTTCCCGAGAGCCGTGCATTGAACGCGGCGACGAGATTACCATCGATTCCAAACGTGGTAACGACAGTGCCCTTTGTTCCACGTCACCTAAGATGAGCTTCTGGTGCAACAAAATTTTTTTGCACACTTGTGGTGAGATTACCACTGACTCCAAACGGGGTAATGACCGTGCAATTATTCCACGTCACCTTAGATGAGAATCCGATGCAACAAAGTTTTTTTGCACACTTCTAGTGCGCTTCCCGAAAGCCGTGCATCGAACGTGCAACGAGATTACCACTAACTGCAAACGTTGTAACGATCGTGCACTTGTTCCACGTCATCTAAGATGAGCATCCGGTGCCACAAAATTTTTTTGCACACTTCAGTGCGTTTCCCGGAAGCCGTGCATCGAACGTGCGACGAGATTACCACTGACTCCAAACATCGTAACGACCGTGCACTTGTTCCATGTTACCTAAGACGAGCATCTGGTGCAACAAAATTTTTTTGCACACTTCTGGTGCGCTTTCCGAATGCCGTGCATCGAACGTGCGACGAGATTACCACTGACTCCAAACGTGGTAACGATCGTGCACTTGTTCCACGTCACCTAAGATGAGGATCCGATGCAACAAAATTTTTTTGCTCACTTCTGGTGCGCTTCCCGAAAGCCGTGCAACGAACGTGCGATGAGGTTACCACTAACTGCAAACGTGGTAACGATCGTGCACTTGTTCCACGTCACCTAAGATGAGCATCAGGTGCAACAAATTTTTTTTGCACACTTTTGGTGCGCTTCTCGAAAGGCAGGCATCGAACGTGCGATGAGATTACCAATGACTCCAAACGTGGTAACGACCGTGCACTTGTTCCACGTCGCCTAAGATGAGAATCCGGTGCAACACAATTTTTTTGCAGACTTGTGGTGCGCTTCCCGAAAGCCGTGCATTGAACGTATGATGAGATTACCACCGACTCCAAACGTTGTAATGACCGTGCACTTGTTCCACGTCACCTAAGACGAGCATCCGGTGCAACACAATTTTTTTGCACACTTCTGGTGCGCTTCCCGAATGCCGTGCATCGAACGTGCGACGAGATTACCACTGACTACAAACGTGGTAACGATAGTGCACTTGTTCCACGTCACCTAAGATGAGCATCCGGTGCAACAAATTTTTTTGCACACTTGTGGTGCGCTTCCTGAAAGCTGTGCATCGAACGTGTGATGAGATTACCACAGACTCCAAACATGGTAACGACCGTGCACTTGTTCGACGTCACCTAAGATGAGCATCCGATGCAACAAAATTTTTTGCTCACTTCTGTGTGCGCTTCTCGAAAGCCGTGCATCAAACGTGCGATGAGGTTACCACTAATCGCAAACGTGGTAACGACCGTGCACTTGTTCCACGTCACCTAAGATGAGCATCCGGTGCAACAAATTTTTTTGCACACTTTTGGTGCGCTTTCGAAAGCCAGGCATCGAACATGCGATTAGATTACCAATGGCTCCAAACGTGGTAACGATCGTGCACTTGTTCCACGTCACCTAAGATGAGAATCCGGTGCAACAAAAAATTTTTGCACACTTCTAGTGCGCTTCCCGAAAGCCGTGCATCGAATGTGCAACGAGATTACCACTAACTCCAAGCGTTGTAATGATCGTGCGCTTGTTCCACATCACCTAAGATGAGCATCCAGTGCAACAAAATTGTTTTGCACACTTGTGGTGCGTTTTTCCTAAAGCCCGCATCGAACGTGCGACGAGATTACCACCGACTCCAAACAAGGTGACGACCATGCACTTGTTCCATGTCACCTAAGATGAGCATCCGGTGCAACAAAATTTTTTTGCACACTTGTGGTGCGCTTCCCGAATGCCGTGCATCGAACGTGCGACGAGACTACCCGACTCCAAACGTGGTAACGATCGTGCACTTGTTCCACGTCACCTAAGATGAGCATCCGATGCAACAAAAAATTTTTTGCTCACTTTCGTGCGCTTCTCGAAAGCCGTGCATCAAAGCGTGCGAGGAGGTTACCACTAACCGCAAACGTGGTAACGACCGTGCACTTGTTCCACGTCACCTAAGATGAGCATCCGGTGCAACAAATTTTTTTTGCACACTTTTGGTGCGCTTCTCGAAAGCCAGGCATCGAACATGCGATTAGATTACCAATGACTCCAAACGTGGTAACGACCGTGCACTTGTTCCACGTCGCCTAAGATGAGAATCCGTGCAACACAATTTTTTTTGCAGACTTGTGGTACACTTCCTGAAAGCCGTGCATTGAACGTGTGATGAGATTACCGCTGACTCCAAACGTTGTAATGATCGTGCGCTTGTTCCACATCACCTAAGATGAGCATCCGGTGCAACAAAATTGTTTTGCACACTTGTGGTGCGTTTTCGAAAGCCGTGCATCGAAGCGTGCGACGAGATTACCACCGACACCAAACAAGGTGACGACCATGCACTTGTTCCATGTCACCTAAGATGAGCATCCGGTGTAACAAAATTTTTTGCACACTTGTGGTGCGCTTCCCGAATGCCGCATCGAACGTGCGACGAGACTACCATCGACTCCAAACGTGGTAACGATCGTGCACTTGTTCCACGTCACCTAAGATGAGCATCCGATGCAACAAAATTTTTTGCTCACTTCTGGTGCGCTTTCGAAAGCCGTGCATCAAAGCGTGCGATGAGGTTACCACTAAGCGCAAACGTGGTAACAACCGTGCACTTGTTCCACATCACCTAAGATGAGCATCAGGTGCAACAAATTTTTTTTGCACACTTTTGGTGCGCTTCTCGAAAGCCAGGCATCGAACGTGCGATGAGATTACCAATGACTCCAAACGTGGTAACGACCGTGCACTTGTTCCACGTCGCCTAAGATGAGAATCCGGTGCAACACAATTTTTTTTTGCAGACTTGTGGTACACTTCCCCGAAAGCCGTGCATTGAACGTGTGATGAGATTACCACTGACTCCAAACGTTGTAATGACCGTGCACTTGTTCCACGTCACCTAAGACGAGCATCCGGTGCAACACAATTTTTTTGCACACTTCTGGTGCGCTTCCCGAATGCCGTGCATCGAACGTGCGACGAGATTACCACTGACTACAAACGTGGTAACGATCGTGCACTTGTTCCACGTCACCTAAGATGAGCATCCGGTGCAACAAATTTTTTTGCACACTTGTGGTGCGCTTCCCGAAAAGCTGTGCATCGAACGTGTGATGAGATTACCACGGACTCTAAACATGGTAACGACCATGCACTTGTTCGACGTCACCTAAGAGGAGCATCCGATGCAACAAAATTTTTTTGCTCACTTCTGGTGCGCTTCTCGAAAGCCGTGCATCAAACGTGCGATGAGGTTACCACCAACTGCAAACGTGGTAACAACCGTGCACTTGTTCCACGTCACCTAAGATGAGAATCAGGTGCAACAAATTTTTTTTGCACACTTTTGGTGCGCTTCTCGAAAGCCAGGCATCGAACGTGAGATGAGATTACCAATGACTCCAAACGTGGTAACGACCGTGCACTTGTTCCACGTCGCCTAAGATGAGAATCCGGTGCAACACAATTTTTTTGCAGACTTGTGGTGCGCTTCCCGAAAGCCGTGCATTGAACGTGTGATGAGATTACCATTGACTCCAAACGTTGTAATGACCGTGCACTTGTTCCACGTCACCTAAGACGAGCATCCGGTGCAAACACAATTTTTTTTACGCACTTCTGGTGCGCTTCCCGAATGCCGTGCATCGAACGTGCGACGAGATTACCACTGACTACAAACGTGGTAACGATCGTGCACTTGTTCCACGTCACCTAAGATGAGCATCCGGTGCAACAAATTTTTTTGCACACTTGTGGTGCGCTTCCTGAAAGCTGTGCATCGAACGTGTGATGAGATTACCACAGACTCCAAACATGGTAACGACCGTGCACTTGTTCGACGTCACCTAAGATGAGCATCCGATGCAACAAAATTTTTTTGCTCACTTCTGGTGCGCTTCTCGAAAGCCGTGCATCAAACGTGCGATGAGGTTACCACTAACTGCAAACGTGGTAACGACCGTGCACTTGTTCCACGTCACCTAAGATGAGCATCCGGTGCAACAAATTTTTTTTGCACACTTTTGGTGCGTTTCTCGAAAGCCAGGCATCGAACGTGCGAGTAGATTACCAATGGCTCCAAACGTGGTAACGATCGTGCACTTGTTCCACGTCACCTAAGATGAGAATCCAGTGCAACAAAAAATTTTTGCACACTTCTAGTGCGCTTCCCGAAAGCCGTGCATCGAACGTGCAACGAGATTACCACTAACTCCAAACGTTGTAATGATCGTGCGCTTGTTCCACGTCACCTAAGATGAGCATCCAGTGCAACAAAATTGTTTTGCACACTTGTGGTGCGTTTTCCGAATGCCGTGCATCGAACGTGCGACGAGATTACCACTGACTCCAAACAAGGTGACGACCATGCACTTGTTCCATGTCACCTAAGATGAGCATCCGGTGCAACAAAATTTTTTTGCACACTTGTGGTGCGCTTCCCGAATGCCGTGCATCGAACGTGCGACGAGACTACCACTGACTCCAAACGTGGTAACGATCGTGCACTTGTTCCACGTCACCTAAGATGAGCATCCGATGCAACAAAATTTTTTTGCTCACTTCTGGTGCGCTTCTCGAAAGCCGTGCATCAAACGTGCGATGAGGTTATCACTAATCGCAAACGTGGTAACAACCGTGCACTTGTTCCACGTCACCTAAGATGAGCATCGGGTGCAACAAATTTTTTTGCACACTTTTGGTGCGCTTCTCGAAAGCCAGGCATCGAACGTGCGATGAGATTACCAATGACTCCAAACGTGGTAACGACCGTGCACTTGTTCCACATCGCCTAAGATGAGAATCCGGTGCAACACAATTTTTTTGCAGACTTGTGCGCTTCCCGAAAGCCGTGCATTGAACGTGTGATGAGATTACCACTGACTCCAAACGTTGTAATGACCGTGCACTTGTTCCACGTCACCTAAGACGAGCATCCGGTGCAACACAATTTTTTTGCACACTTCTGGTGCGCTTCCCGAATGCCGTGCATCGAACGTGCGACGAGATTACCACTGACTACAAACGTGGTAACGATCGTGCACTTGTTCCACGTCACCTAAGATTAGCATCCGGTGCAACAAATTTTTTTGCACACTTGTGGTGCGCTTCGAAAGCTGTGCATCGAACGTGTGATGAGATTACCACAGACTCCAAACATGGTAACGACCGTGCACCTGTTCGACGTCACCTAAGATGGGCATCCGATGCAACAAAAATTTTTTGCTCACTGCGGTGCGCTTCTCGAAAGCCGTGCATCAAACGTGCGATGAGGTTACCACTAAGCGCAAACGTGGTAACGACCGTGCACTTGTTCCACGTCACCTAAGATGAGCATCCGTGCAACAAATTTTTTTGTACACTTTTGGTGCGCTTCTCGAAAGCCAGGCATCGAACGTGCGATTAGATTACCAATGGCTCCAAACGTGGTAACGATCGTGCACTTGTTCCACGTCACCTAAGATGAGAATCCGGTGCAACAAAAATTTTTTGCACACTTCTAGTGCGCTTCCCGAAAGCTGTGCATCGAACGTGCGACGAGATTACCACTAACTCCAAACGTTGTAATGATCGTGCGCTTGTTCCACGTCACCTAAGATGAGCATCCAGTGCAACAAAATTGTTTTGCACACTTGTGGTGCGTTTTTCGAAAGCCGTGCATCGAACGTGCGACGAGATTACCACTGACTCCAAACAAGGTGACGACCATGCACTTGTTCCATGTCACCTAAGATTAGCATCCGGTGCAACAAAATTTTTTTGCACACTTGTGGTGCGCTTCCCGAATGCCGTGCATCGAACGTGCGACGAGACTACCACTGACTCCAAACGTGGTAACGATCGTGCACTTGTTCCACGTCACCTAAGATGAGCATCCGATGCAACAAAATTTTTTTGCTCACTTCTGGTGCGCTTCTCGAAAGCCGTGCATCAAACGTGCGATGAGGTTACCACTAACTGCAAACGTGGTAACGACCGTGCACTTGTTCCACGTCACCTAAGATGAGCATCCGGTGCAACAAATTTTTTTTGCACACTTTTGGTGCGCTTCTCGAAAGCCAGGCATCGAACATGCGATTAGATTACCAATGGCTCCAAACGTGGTAACGATCGTGCACTTGTTCCACGTCACCTAAGATGAGAATCCGGTGCAACAAAAAATTTTTGCACACTTCTAGTGCGCTTCCCGAAAGCCGTGCATCGAATGTGCAACGAGATTACCACTAACTCCAAGCGTTGTAATGATCGTGCGCTTGTTCCACATCACCTAAGATGAGCATCCAAGTGCAACAAAATTGTTTTGCACACTTGTGGTGCGTTTTTCCGAAAAGCCGCATCGAACGTGCGACGAGATTACCACTGACTCCAAACAAGGTGACGACCATGCACTTGTTCCATGTCACCTAAGATGAGCATCCGGTGCAACAAAATTTTTTTGCACACTTGTGGTGCGCTTCCCGAATGCCGTGCATCGAACGTGCGACGAGACTACCACTGACTCCAAACGTGGTAACGATCGTGCACTTGTTCCACGTCACCTAAGATGAGCATCCGATGCAACAAAATTTTTTTGCTCACTTCTGGTGCGCTTCTCGAAAGCCGTGCATCAAACGTGCGAGGAGGTTACCACTAACTGCAAACGTGGTAACGACCGTGCACTTGTTCCACGTCACCTAAGATGAGCATCCGGTGCAACAAATTTTTTTTGCACACTTTTGGTGCGCTTCTCGAAAGCCAGGCATCGAACATGCGATTAGATTACCAATGACTCCAAACGTGGTAACGACCGTGCACTTGTTCCACGTCGCCTAAGATGAGAATCCGGTGCAACACAATTTTTTTGCAGACTTGTGGTACACTTCCTGAAAGCCGTGCATTGAACGTGTGATGAGATTACCGCTGACTCCAAACGTTGTAATGATCGTGCGCTTGTTCCACATCACCTAAGATGAGCATCCAGTGCAACAAAATTGTTTTGCACACTTGTGGTGCGTTTTCCGAAAGCCGTGCATCGAACGTGCGACGAGATTACCACTGACACCAAACAAGGTGACGACCATGCACTTGTTCCATGTCACCTAAGATGAGCATCCGGTGTAACAAAATTTTTTTGCACACTTGTGGTGCGCTTCCCGAATGCCGTGCATCGAACGAACGCGACGAGACTACCACCGACTCCAAACGTGGTAACGATCGTGCACTTGTTCCACGTCACCTAAGATGAGCATCCGATGCAACAAAATTTTTTTGCCCACTTTGGGGCGCTTCTCGAAAGCCGTGCATCAAACGTGCGATGAGGTTACCACTAACTGCAAACGTGGTAACAACCGTGCACTTGTTCCACATCACCTAAGATGAGCATCAGGTGCAACAAATTTTTTTTGCACACTTTTGGTGCGCTTCTCGAAAGCCAGGCATCGAACGTGCGATGAGATTACCAATGACTCCAAACGTGGTAACGACCGTGCACTTGTTCCACGTCGCCTAAGATGAGAATCCGGTGCAACACAATTTTTTTGCAGACTTGTGGTACACTTCCTGAAAGCCGTGCATTGAACGTGTGATGAGATTACCACTGACTCCAAACGTTGTAATGACCGTGCACTTGTTCCACGTCACCTAAGACGCAGCATCGGTGCAACACAATTTTTGCACACTTGGGTGCGCTTCCTAATGCCGTGCATCGAAACGCGGCGACGAGATTACCACCGACTACAAACGTGGTAACGATCGTGCACTTGTTCCACGTCACCTAAGATGAGCATCCGGTGCAACAAATTTTTTGCACACTTGTGGTGCGCTTCCTGAAAAGCTGTGCATCGAACGTGTGATGAGATTACCACAGACTCTAAACATGGTAACGACCATGCACTTGTTCGACGTCACCTAAGAGGAGCATCCGATGCAACAAAATTTTTTTCCTCACTTCTGGTGCGCTTCTCGAAAGCCGTGCATCAAACGTGCGATGAGGTTACCACCAACTGCAAACGTGGTAACAACCGTGCACTTGTTCCACGTCACCTAAGATGAGAATCAGGTGCAACAAATTTTTTTTGCACACTTTTGGTGCGCTTCTCGAAAGCCAGGCATCGAACGTGAGATGAGATTACCAATGACTCCAAACGTGGTAACGACCGTGCACTTGTTCCACGTCGCCTAAGATGAGAATCCGGTGCAACAAAATTTTTTTGCAGACTTGTGGTGCGCTTCGAAAAGCCGTGCATTGAACGTGTGATGAGATTACCATTGACTCCAAACGTTGTAATGACCGTGCACTTGTTCCACGTCACCTAAGACGAGCATCCGGTGCAACACAATTTTTTTACGCACTTCTGGTGCGCTTCCCGAATGCCGTGCATCGAACGTGCGACGAGATTACCACTGACTACAAACGTGGTAACGATCGTGCACTTGTTCCACGTCACCTAAGATGAGCATCCGGTGCAACAAATTTTTTTGCACACTTGTGGTGCGCTTCCTGAAAGCTGTGCATCGAACGTGTGATGAGATTACCACAGACTCCAAACATGGTAACGACCGTGCACTTGTTCGACGTCACCTAAGATGAGCATCCGATGCAACAAAATTTTTTTGCTCACTTACGGTGCGCTTCTCGAAAAGCCGTGCATCAAACGCGTGCGATGAGGTTACCACTAACCGCAAACGTGGTAACGACCGTGCACTTGTTCCACGTCACCTAAGATGAGCATCCGGTGCAACAAATTTTTTTGCACACTTTTGGTGCGTTTTCCGAAAAGCCAGGCATCGAACGTGCGATTAGATTACCAATGGCTCCAAACGTGGTAACGATCGTGCACTTGTTCCACGTCACCTAAGATGAGAATCCAAAGTGCAACAAAAATTTTTGCACACTTCTAGTGCGCTCCCGAAAGCCGTGCATCGAACGTGCAACGAGATTACCACTAACTCCAAACGTTGTAATGATCGTGCGCTTGTTCCACGTCACCTAAGATGAGCATCCAGTGCAACAAAATTGTTTTGCACACTTGTGGTGCGTTTTCCGAATGCCGTGCATCGAACGTGCGACGAGATTACCACTGACTCCAAACAAGGTGACGACCATGCACTTGTTCCATGTCACCTAAGATGAGCATCCGGTGCAACAAAATTTTTTTGCACACTTGTGGTGCGCTTCCCGAATGCCGTGCATCGAACGTGCGACGAGACTACCACTGACTCCAAACGTGGTAACGATCGTGCACTTGTTCCACGTCACCTAAGATGAGCATCCGATGCAACAAAATTTTTTTGCTCACTTCTGGTGCGCTTCTCGAAAGCCGTGCATCAAACGTGCGATGAGGTTATCACTAACTGCAAACGTGGTAACAACCGTGCACTTGTTCCACGTCACCTAAGATGAGCATCAGGTGCAACAAATTTTTTTTGCACACTTTTGGTGCGCTTCTCGAAAGCCAGGCATCGAACGTGCGATGAGATTACCAATGACTCCAAACGTGGTAACGACCGTGCACTTGTTCCACATCGCCTAAGATGAGAATCTGGTGCAACACAATTTTTTTTTGCAGACTTGTGCGCTTCCCGAAAGCCGTGCATTGAACGTGTGATGAGATTACCACCGACTCCAAACGTTGTAATGACCGTGCACTTGTTCCACGTCACCTAAGACGAGCATCCGTGCAACACAATTTTTTGCACACTTCTGGTGCGCTTCGAATGCCGTGCATCGAACGTGCGACGAGATTACCACCGACTACAAACGTGGTAACGATCGTGCACTTGTTCCACGTCACCTAAGATTAGCATCCGGTGCAACAAATTTTTTGCACACTTGTGGTGCGCTTCCCGAAAGCTGTGCATCGAACGTGTGATGAGATTACCACAGACTCCAAACATGGTAACGACCGTGCACCTGTTCGACGTCACCTAAGATGAGCATCCGATGCAACAAAATTTTTTTGCTCACTTCTGGTGCGCTTCTCGAAAGCCGTGCATCAAACGTGCGATGAGGTTACCACTAACTGCAAACGTGGGTAACGACCGTGCACTTGTTCCACGTCACCTAAGATGAGCATCGGTGCAACAATTTTTTTTTTTGTACACTTTTGGTGCGCTTCTCGAAAGCCAGGCATCGAACGTGCGATTAGATTACCAATGGCTCCAAACGTGGTAACGATCGTGCACTTGTTCCACGTCACCTAAGATGAGAATCCGGTGCAACAAAAATTTTTTGCACACTTCTAGTGCGCTTCCCGAAAGTTGTGCATCGAACGCGTGCGACGAGATTACCACTAACTCCAAACGTTGTAATGATCGCGTGCGCTTGTTCCACGTCACCTAAGATGAGCATCCAAAGTGCAACAAAATTGTTTTGCACACTTGTGGTGCGTTTTTCGAAAAGCCGTGCATCGAACGCGACGACAGATTACCACTGACTCCAAACAAGGTGACGACCATGCACTTGTTCCATGTCACCTAAGATTAGCATCCGGTGCAACAAAATTTTTTGCACACTTGTGGTGCGCTTCCCGAATGCCGTGCATCGAACGCGTGCGACGAGACTACCACTGACTCCAAACGTGGTAACGATCGTGCACTTGTTCCACGTCACCTAAGATGAGCATCCGATGCAACAAAATTTTTTTGCTCACTTCTGGTGCGCTTCTCGAAAGCCGTGCATCAAACGTGCGATGAGGTTACCACTAACTGCAAACGTGGTAACAACCGTGCACTTGTTCCACATCACCTAAGATGAGCATCAGGTGCAACAAATTTTTTTGCACACTTTTGGTGCGCTTCTCGAAAAGCCGGGCATCGAACGTGCGATGAGATTACCAATGACTCCAAACGTGGTAACGACCGTGCACTTGTTCCACGTCGCCTAAGATGAGAATCCGGTGCAACACAATTTTTTTGCAGACTTGTGGTACACTTCCTGAAAGCCGTGCATTGAACGTGTGATGAGATTACCACTGACTCCAAACGTTGTAATGACCGTGCACTTGTTCCACGTCACCTAAGACGAGCATCCGGTGCAACACAATTTTTTTGCACACTTCTGGTGCGCGCTTCCCGAATGCCGTGCATCGAACGTGCGACGAGATTACCATCGACTACAAACGTGGTAACGATCGTGCACTTGTTCCACGTCACCTAAGATGAGCATCCGGTGCAACAAATTTTTTTGCACACTTGTGGTGCGCTTCCTGAAAGCTGTGCATCGAACGTGTGATGAGATTACCACAGACTCTAAACATGGTAACGACCATGCACTTGTTCGACGTCACCTAAGAGGAGCATCCGATGCAACAAAATTTTTTGCTCACTTCTGGTGCGCTTCTCCAAAGCCGTGCATCAAACGTGCGATGAGGTTACCACCAACCGCAAACGTGGTAACAACCGTGCACTTGTTCCACGTCACCTAAGATGAGAATCAGGTGCAACAAATTTTTTTTGCACACTTTTGGTGCGCTTCTCGAAAGCCAGGCATCGAACGTGAGATGAGATTACCAATGACTCCAAACGTGGTAACGACCGTGCACTTGTTCCACGTCGCCTAAGATGAGAATCCGGTGCAACACAATTTTTTTGCAGACTTGTGGTGCGCTTCCCGAAAGCCGTGCATTGAACGTGTGATGAGATTACCATTGACTCCAAACGTTGTAATGACCGTGCACTTGTTCCACGTCACCTAAGACGAGCATCCGGTGCAACACAATTTTTTTACGCACTTCTGGTGCGCTTCCCGAATGCCGTGCATCGAACGTGCGACGAGATTACCATCGACTACAAACGTGGTAACGATCGTGCACTTGTTCCACGTCACCTAAGATGAGCATCCGGTGCAACAAATTTTTTTGCACACTTGTGGTGCGCTTCGAAAGCCGTGCATCGAACGTGTGATGAGATTACCACAGACTCCAAACATGGTAACGACCGTGCACTTGTTCGACGTCACCTAAGATGAGCATCCGATGCAACAAAATTTTTTGCTCACTTCTGGTGCGCTTTCTCGAAAGCCGTGCATCAAACGTGCGATGAGGTTACCACTAACGCAAACGTGGTAACGACCGTGCACTTGTTCCACGTCACCTAAGATGAGCATCCGGTGCAACAAATTTTTTTTGCACACTTTTGGTGCGTTTCTCGAAAGCCAGGCATCGAACGTGCGATTAGATTACCAATGGCTCCAAACGTGGTAACGATCGTGCACTTGTTCCACGTCACCTAAGATGAGAATCGATTGCAACAAAAAAATTTTTGCACACTTCTAGTGCGCTTCCCGAAAGCCGTGCATCGAACGTGCAACGAGATTACCACTAACTCCAAACGTTGTAATGATCGTGCGCTTGTTCCACGTCACCTAAGATGAGCATCAGTGCAACAAAATTGTTTTGCACACTTGTGGTGCGTTTTTCGAATGCCGTGCATCGAACGTGCGACGAGATTACCACTGACTCCAAACAAGGTGACGACCATGCACTTGTTCCATGTCACCTAAGATGAGCATCCGGTGCAACAAAATTTTTTTGCACACTTGTGGTGCGCTTCCCGAATGCCGTGCATCGAACGTGCGACGAGACTACCACTGACTCCAAACGTGGTAACGATCGTGCACTTGTTCCACGTCACCTAAGATGAGCATCCGATGCAACAAAATTTTTTTGCTCACTTCTGGTGCGCTTCTCGAAAAGCCGTGCATCAAGCGTGCGATGAGGTTATCACTAAGCGCAAACGTGGTAACAACCGTGCACTTGTTCCACGTCACCTAAGATGAGCATCAGGTGCAACAAATTTTTTTTGCACACTTTTGGTGCGCTTCTCGAAAGCCAGGCATCGAACGTGCGATGAGATTACCAATGACTCCAAACGTGGTAACGACCGTGCACTTGTTCCACGTCGCCTAAGATGAGAATCCGGTGCAACACAATTTTCTTGCAGACTTGTGCGCTTCCCGAAAGCCGTGCATTGAACGTGTGATGAGATTACCACTGACTCCAAACGTTGTAATGACCGTGCACTTGTTCCACGTCACCTAAGACGAGCATCCGGTGCAACACAATTTTTTTGCACACACTGGTGCGCTTCCCGAATGCCGTGCATCGGCGTGCGACGAGATTACCACCGACTACAAACGTGGTAACGATCGTGCACTTGTTCCACGTCACCTAAGATGAGCATCCGGTGCAACAAATTTTTTTGCACACTTGTGGTGCGCTTCCTGAAAGCTGTGCATCGAACGTGTGATGAGATTACCACAGACTCCAAACATGGTAACGACCGTGCACCTGTTCGACGTCACCTAAGATGAGCATCCGATGCAACAAAATTTTTTTGCTCACTTCTGGTGCGCTTCTCGAAAGCCGTGCATCAAACGTGCGATGAGGTTACCACTAACTGCAAACGTGGTAACGACCGTGCACTTGTTCCACGTCACCTAAGATGAGCATCCGGTGCAACAAATTTTTTTTGTACACTTTTGGTGCGCTTCTCGAAAGCCAGGCATCGAACGTGCGATTAGATTACCAATGGCTCCAAACGTGGTAACGATCGTGCACTTGTTCCACGTCACCTAAGATGAGAATCCGGTGCAACAAAAATTTTTTGCACACTTCTAGTGCGCTTCCCGAAAGCTGTGCATCGAACGTGCAACGAGATTACCACTAACTCCAAACGTTGTAATGATCGTGCGCTTGTTCCACGTCACCTAAGATGAGCATCCAGTGCAACAAAATTGTTTTGCACACTTGTGGTGCGTTTTTCGAAAGCCGTGCATCGAACGTGCGACGAGATTACCACTGACTCAAACAAGGTGACGACCATGCACTTGTTCCATGTCACCTAAGATTAGCATCCGGTGCAACAAAATTTTTTGCACACTTGTGGTGCGCTTCCGAATGCCGTGCATCGAGCGTGCGACGAGACTACTGCCCGACTCCAAACGTGGTAACGATCGTGCACTTGTTCCACGTCACCTAAGATGAGCATCCGATGCAACAAAATTTTTTTGCTCACTTCTGGTGCGCTTCTCGAAAGCCGTGCGTCAAACGTGCGATGAGGTTACCACTAACTGCAAACGTGGTAACAACCGTGCACTTGTTCCACGTCACCTAAGATGAGCATCCGGTGCAATTTTTTTTTTTTGCACACTTTTTGGTGCGCTTCTCGAAAAGCCAGGCATCGAGCGTGCGATGAGATTACCAATGACTCCAAACGTGGTGACGACCGTGCACTTGTTCCACGTCGCCTAAGATGAGCATCCGGTACAACAAAATTTTTTTGCACACTTCTGGTGCGCTTCCTGAGAACCGTGCATTGAACGTGCGACGAGATTACCAGCGATTCCAAACGTGGTAACGACCGTGCACTTGTTCCACGTCACCTAAGATGAGCGTCCAGTGCAACACAATTTTTTTGCACACTTCTGGTGCGCTTCCCAAAAGTCGTGCATCGAACGTGCGACGAGATTACCACTAACTCCAAACGTGGTAATGACCGTGCACTTATTCCACGTCACCTAGGATGAGAATCCGTGCAACAAAATTTTTTTGCACACTTGTGGTGTGCTTCCTGAAAGCCGTGCATCGAGCGTGCAATGAGTTTACCACTAACTCCAAACGTTGTAACGATCGTGCACTTGTTCCACGTCACCTAAGATGTGCATCCGGTGCAACAAAATTTTTTGCACACTTGTGGTGTGCTTCCTGAAAGCCGTGCATCAAACGTGCAACAAGATTACCATCGACACCAAACGTGGAAACGACCGTGCACTTGTTCCACGTCACCGAAGATGAGCATCAGGTGCAACAAAAAAATTTTGCTCACTTCTGGTGCGCTTCCCGAAAGCCGTGCATCAAACGTGCGATGAGATTACCACTGACTCCAAACGCGGTAACAACCGTGCACTTGCTCCACGTCACCTAAGATGAGAACCTAGAGCCACCAAAATTTTTTGCACTCTTTTGGTGCGCTTCTCAAAAGCCATGCATCGAACGTGCGATGAGATTACCAATGACTCCAAACATGGTAACGACCGTGCACTTGTTCCACGTCACCTAAGATGAGCATCCGGTGCAACAAAACTTTTTTGCACACTTCTGGTGCGGTTCCCGAAAGCCGTGCATCGAACGTGCGACGAGATTACCACTGACTCCAAACGTGGTAACGACCGTGCACTTGTTCCCCGTCACCTAAGATGAGCATCCGATTGCAACACAATTTTTTTGCACACTTCGGTGCGCTTCCGAAAAGCCGTGCATCGAAGCGTGCGACAAGATTACCACCAACTCCAAACGTGGTAATGACCGTGCACGTCTTCCACGTCACCTAAGATGAGAATCCGGTGCAACAAATTTTTTTGCACACTTGTGGTGCGGTTCCCGAAAGCCGTGCATCGAACGTGCGACGAGATTACCACTAACTCCAAACGTGGTAATGACCGTGCACTTCTTCTACGTCACCTAAGATGAGAATCCGGTGCAACTTTTTTTGCACACTTCTGGTGCGTTTCCCTTAAGCCGTGCATCGAACGTGCGACGAGATTACCACTGACTCCAAACATGGTAACGACCGGGCACTTGTTCCACGTCACCTAAGATGAGCATCCGATGCAACAAAATTTTTTTGCACACTTGTGGTGCGCTTCCGAAAAAGCCGTGCATCGAGCGTGCGACGAGATTACCACTAACTCCAAACGTGGTAATGACCGTTCACTTATTCCACGTCTACTTAGATGAGAATCCGACGCAACAAAATTTTTTACACACTTCTAGTGCGCTTCCCGAAAGCCGTGCATCAAACGTGCAACGAGATTACCACTAACTCCAAACGTTGTTACGATCGTGCACTTGTTCCACGTCACCTAAGATGAGCATCCGGTGCAACTTTTTTTGCACACTTCTGGTGCGTTCCCTTAAGCCGTGCATCGAAGCGTGCGACGAGATTACCACCGACTCCAAACATGGTAACGACCGGGCACTTGTTCCACGTCACCTAAGATGAGCATCCGGTGCAACAAAATTTTTTTGCACACTTGTGGTGCGCTTCCCGAAAGCCGTGCATCGAACGTGCGACGAGATTACCACTAACTCCAAACGTGGTAATGACCGTTCACTTATTCCACGTCTACTTAGATGAGAATCCGACGCAAAAAAATTTTTTTTACACACTTCTAGTGCGCTTCCGAAAGCCGTGCATCAAGCGTGCAACGAGATTACCACTAACTCCAAACGTTGTTACGATCGTGCACTTGTTCCACGTCACCTAAGATGAGCATCCGGTGCCACAAAAATTTTTTTGCACACTTCGGTGTGTTTCCCGAAAGCCGTGCATCGAGCGTGCGACGAGATTACCACCGACTCCAAACATCGTATCGACCGTGCACTTGTTCCACGTCACCTAAGACGAGCATCTGGTGCAACAAAATTTTTTTGCACACTTCTGGTGCGCTGTCCGAATGTCGTGCATCGAGCGTGCGACGAGATTACCACCGACTCCAAACGTTGTAACGATCGTGCACTTGTTCCACGTCACCTAAGATGAGAATCCGGTGCAACAAAATTTTTTGCACACTTCTAGTGCGCTTCCGAAAGCCGTGCATCGAAGCGTGCAACGAGATTACCACTAACTCCAAACGTTGTAACGATCGTGCACTTGTTCCACGTCACCTAAGATGAGCATCCGATTGCAACAAAACTGTTTTTGCACACTTGTGGTGCGTTTTCCGAATGCCGTGCATCGAACGTGCGACGAGATTACCATCGACTCCAAACAAGGTGACGACCATGCACTTGTTCCATGTCACCTAAGATGAGCATCCGGTGCAACAAAATTTTTTGCACACTTGTGGTGCGCTTCCGAAAAAGCCGTGCATCGAAGCGTGCGATGAGATTACCACGGCTCCAAACGTTGTAACGACCGTGCACTTGTTCCACGTCACCTAAGGCGAGCATCCGGTGCAACACAATTTTTTGCACACACTGGTGCGCTTCCCGAATGCCGTGCATCGAGCGTGCGGCGAGATTACCACCGACTCCAAACGTGGTAACGATGCGTGCACTTGTTCCACGTCATCTAAGATGAGCATCCGGTGCAACAAATTTTTTTGCACACTTGTGGTGAGATTACCACGGACTCCAAACATGGTAACGACCGTGCACTTGTTCGGCGTCACCTAAGATGAACATCCGATGCAACAAAATTTTTTTGCTCACTTCTGGTGCGCTTCTCGAAAGCCGTGCATCAAAGCGTGCGATGAGGTTACAACTAAGCGCAAACGTGGTAACAACCGTGCACTTGTTCCACGTCACCTAAGATGAGCATCCGGTGCAACAAATTTTTTTTGCACACTTTTGGTGCGCTTTCGAAAGCCGGGCATCGAGCGTGCGATGAGATTACCAATGACTCCAAACGTGGTAACGACCGTGCACTTGTTCCACGTCACCTAAGATGAGCATCCGGTACAACAAAATTTTTTGCACACTTCAGTGCGCTTCACGGGGAGCGGTGCATTGAGCGTGCGACGAGATTACCACTGATTCCAAACGTGGTAACGACCGTGCACTTGTTCCACGTCACCTAAGATGAGCATCCAGTGCAACACAATTTTTTTGCACACTTCTGGTGCGCTTCCCGAAAGTCGTGCATCGAACGTGCGACGAGATTACCACTAACTCCAAACGTGGTAATGACCGTGCACTTATTCTGATGAGGACATCCTCCACTATTACCCGCTGGCAAAGACGCAACAATGGGCCAAGTGACCCAGTTGTAGTCGGGCGGCGACCGTGTGAGCCTCTAAATAATCCCACCTTGCTTAGCTTGGGAGAAGAAAGCCACCTTAAAAGGGAGAGCCACCCTCCCCCATCGGACTAGTCTTTTGGGGCGATTGGGCCTTTTCTCGGAAGGGTGCGCCCGGAGAAGCGCGGTGCTAAGATTGCCGAGGCGCAACAAGAGGCCCTAGTGGCATTGTAGCCGGATCGGTGCGTCGTAATTTAATTTGTCGGTGCTAAGATTGCAGGATTCAGGGAATCCGGATCGGTATGTCGGGCTTTTCATCCAACCCCACCTGGACCGGATACATCATTTGGTATCAGAGCTGGGCCCTTGTTTAAGGGGGTGGGAATGATGAGGACATCCTCCACTATTACCCGCTGGCAAAGACGCAACAATGGGCCAAGTGACCCAGTTGTAGTCGGGCGGCGACCGTGTGAGCCTCTAAATAATCCCACCTTGCTTAGCTTGGGAGAAGAAAGCCACCTTAAAAGGGAGAGCCACCCTTCCCCCATCGGACTAGTCTTTTGGGGCGATTGGGCCTTTTCTGGAAGGGGTGCGCCGAAGTGCGGTGCTAAGATTGCCGAGGCGCAACAAGAGGCCCTAGTGGCATTGTAGCCGGATCGGTGCGTCGTAATTTCGGCTGTCGGTGCTAAGATTGCAGGATTCAGGGAATCCGGATCGGTATGTCGGGCTTTTCATCCAACCCCACCTGGACCGGATACATCATATTCTACGTCACCTAAGATGAGAATCCGTGCAACAAAACTTTTTTGCACACTTCTAGTGCGCTTCCCAAAAGCCGTGCATCGAACGCAACGAGTTTACCACTAACTCCAAACGTTGTAACGATCGTGCACTTGTTCGACGTCACCTAAGATGTGCATCCGGTGCAACAAAATTTTTTGCACACTTGTGGTGTGCTTCCCGAAAGCCGTGCATCGAACGTGCAACAAGATTACCACCGACACCAAACGTGGAAACGACCGTGCACTTGTTCCACGTCACCTAAGACGAGCATCGGGTGCAACAAAAAATTTTTGCTCACTTCGTGCGCTTCCGAAAAGCCGTGCATCAAACGTGCGATGAGATTACCACCGACTCCAAACGATGTTACGACCGTGCACTTGCTCCACGTCACCTAAGATGAGCATCGGGTGCCACAAAATTTTTTGCACACTTCTGGTGCGTTTCCTAAAAGCCGCATCGAACGTGCGACGAGATTACCACCGACTCCAAACATCGTAACGACCGTGCACTTGTTCCACGTCACCTAAGACGAGCATCTGGTGCAACAAAATTTTTGCACACTTCCGGTGCGCTTTCCAAATGCCGTGCATCGAACGTGCGACGAGATTACCACCGACTCCAAACGTGGTAACGATCGTGCACTTGTTCGCGTCACCTAAGATGAGAATCCAGTGCAACAAATTTTTTTTTGCACACTTCTAGTGCGCTTCCCGAAAGCCGTGCATCGAACGTGCAACGAGATTACCACTAACTCCAAACGTTGTAACGATCGTGCACTTGTTCCACGTCACCTAAGATGAGCATCCGGTGCAACAAAATTGTTTTGCACACTTGTGGTGCGTTTTCGAAAGCCGTGCATCGAGCGTGCGACGAGATTACCACCGACTCCAAACAAGGTGACGACCATGCACTTGTTCCACGTCACCTAAGATGAGCATCCGGTGCAACAAAATTTTTTGCACACTTGTGGTGCGCTTCCCGAAAAGCCATGCATCGAACGTGTGATGAGATTACCACCGACTCCAAACGTTGTAACGACCGTGCACTTGTTCCACGTCACCTAAGACGAGCATCCGTGCAACACAATTTTTTTTGCACACTTCTGGTGCGCTTCCCGAATACCGTGCATCGAGCGAACGTGCGACGAGATTACCACTGACTCCAAACGTGGTAACGATCGTGCACTTGTTCCACGTCACCTAAGATGAGCATCCGGTGCAACAAATTTTTTTGCACACTTGTGGTGAGATTACCACAGACTCCAAACATGGTAACGACCGTGCACTTGTTTGACGTCACCTAAGATGAGCATCCGATGCAACAAAAATTTTTTGCTCACTTCTGGTGCGCTTCTCGAAAAGCCGTGCATCAAAGCGTGCGATGAGGTTACCACTTACCGCAAACGTGGTAACAACCGTGCACTTGTTCCACGTCACCTAAGATGAGCATCCGGTGCAACAAATTTTTTGCACACTTTTTGGTGCGCTTCGAAAGCCAGGCATCGAACGTGCGATGAGATTACCAATGACTCCAAACGTGGTAACGACCGTGCACTTGTTCCACGTCACCTAAGATGAGCATCCGGTACAACAAAATTTTTTGCACACTTCTGGTGCGCTTCCGAGAGCGGTGCATTGAACGTGCGGCGACGAGATTACCACCGATTCCAAACGTGGTAATGACCGTGCACTTGTTCCACGTCACCTAAGATGAGCATCCAGTGCAACACAATTTTTTTTGGACACTTCGGTGCGCTCCCGAAAGTCGTGCATCGAACGTGCGACGAGATTACCACTAACTCCAAACGTGGTAATGACCGTGCACTTATTCTACGTCACCTAAGATGAGAATCCGTGCAACAAAACTTTTTTGCACACTTCTAGTGCGCTTCCCAAAAGCCGTGCATCGAACGTGCAACGAGTTTACCACTAACTCCAAACGTTGTAACGATCGTGCACTTGTTCGACGTCACCTAAGATGAGCATCCGGTGCAACAAAATTTTTTTGCACACTTGTGGTGTGCTTCCTGAAAGCCGTGCATCGAACGTGCAACAAGATTACCACTGACACCAAACGTGGAAACGACCGTGCACTTGTTCCACGTCACCTAAGATGAGCATCAGGTGCAACAAAAAATTTTTGCTCACTTCTGGTGCGCTTCCCGAAAGCCGTGCATCAAACGTGCGATGAGATTACCACTGACTCCAAACGATGTTACGACCGTGCACTTGCTCCACGTCACCTAAGATGAGCATCGGGTGCCACAAAATTTTTTGCACACTTCCGGTGCGTTCCCGAAAAGCCGTGCATCGAGCGTGCGACGAGATTACCACCGACTCCAAACATCGTAACGACCGTGCACTTGTTCCACCTCACCTAAGACGAGCATCTGGTGCAACAAAATTTTTTTGCACACTTCTGGTGCGCTTTCCGAATGCCGTGCATCGAACGTGCGACGAGATTACCATCGACTCCAAACGTGGTAACGATCGTGCACTTGTTCCACGTCACCTAAGATGAGAATCCGGTGCAACAAATTTTTTTTGCACACTTCTAGTGCGCTTCCCGAAAGCCGTGCATCGAACGTGCAACGAGATTACCACTAACTCCAAACGTTGTAACGATCGTGCACTTGTTCCACGTCACCTAAGATGAGCATCCGGTGCAACAAAATTGTTTTGCACACTTGTGGTGCGTTTTCCGAAAGCCGTGCATCGAGCGTGCGACGAGATTACCACGACTCCAAACAAGGTGACGACCATGCACTTGTTCCACGTCACCTAAGATGAGCATCCGGTGCAACAAAAATTTTTGCACACTTGTGGTGCGCTTCCCGAAAGCCATGCATCGAACGTGCGATGAGATTACCAATGACTCCAAACGTTGTAACGACCGTGCACTTGTTCCACGTCACCTAAGACGAGCATCCGGTGCAACACAATTTTTTTGCACACTTCTGGTGCGCTTCCCGAATGCCGTGCATCGAACGTGCGACGAGATTACCACTGACTCCAAACGTGGTAACGATCGTGCACTTGTTCCACGTCACCTAAGATGAGCATCCGGTGCAACAAATTTTTTTGCACACTTGTGGTGAGATTACCACAGACTCCAAACATGGTAACGACCGTGCACTTGTTCGACGTCACCTAAGATGAGCATCCGATGCAACAAAATTTTTTTGCTCACTTCTGGTGCGCTTCTCGAAAGCCGTGCATCAAACGTGCGATGAGGTTACCACTTACTGCAAACGTGGTAACAACCGTGCACTTGTTCCACGTCACCTAAGATGAGCATCCGGTGCAACAAATTTTTTTTGCACACTTTTGGTGCGCTTCTCGAAAGCCAGGCATCGAACGTGCGATGAGATTACCAATGTCCCCAAACGTGGTAACGACCGTGCACTTGTTCCACGTCACCTAAGATGAGCATCCGGTACAACAAAATTTTTTTGCACACTTCTGGTGCGCTTCCTGAGAGCCGTGCATTGAACGTGCGACGAGATTACCACTGATTCCAAACGCGGTAACGACAGTGCACTTGTTCCACATCACCTAAGATGAGCATCCAGTGCAACACAATTTTTTTGCACACTTCTGGTGCGATTCCCGAAAGTCGTGCATCGAACGTGCGACGAGATTACCACTAACTCCAAACGTGGTGATGACCGTGCACTTATTCCACGTCACCTAAGATGAGAATCCGTGCAACAAAATTTTTTTGCACACTTCTGGTGCGCTTCCTGAGAGCGGTGCATTGAACGTGCGACGAGATTACCACTGATTCCAAACGTGGTAACGACCGTGCACTTGTTCCACGTCACCTAAGATGAGCATCCAGTGCAACACAATTTTTTTGCACACTTCTGGTGCGCTTCCCGAAAGTCGTGCATCGAACGTGCGACGAGATTACCACTAACTCCAAACGTGGTAATGACCGTGCACTTATTCCACGTCACCTAAGATGAGAATCCGTGCAACAAAATTTTTTTGCGCACTTCTAGTGCGCTTCCCAAAAGCCGTGCATCGAACGTGCAACGAGTTTACCACTAACTCCAAACGTTGGAACGATCGTGCACTTGTTCGACGTCACCTAAGATGTGCATCCGGTGCAACAAAATTTTTTTGCACACTTGTGGTGTGCTTCCCGAAAGCCGTGCATCGAACGTGCAACAAGATTACCATCGACACCAAACGTGGAAACGACCGTGCACTTGTTCCACGTCACCTAAGATGAGCATCAGGTGCAACAAAAATTTTTGCTCACTTCGCGTGCGCTTCCAAAAAGCCGTGCATCAAACGTGCGATGAGATTACCACCGACTCCAAACGATGTTACGACCGTGCACTTGCTCCACGTCACCTAAGATGAGCATCGGGTGCCACAAAATTTTTTTGCACACTTCTGGTGCGTTTCCCGAAAGCCGTGCATCGAACGTGCGACGAGATTACCACTGACTCCAAACATCGTAACGACCGTGCACTTGTTCCACGTCACCTAAGACGAGCATCTGGTGCAACAAAATTTTTTTGCACACTTCTGGTGCGCTTTCCGAATGCCGTGCATCGAACGTGCGACGAGATTACCACTGACTCTAAACGTGGTAACGATCGTGCACTTGTTCCACGTCACCTAAGATGAGAATCCGGTGCAACAAAAACTTTTTGCACACTTCTAGTGCGCTTCCCGAAAGCCGTGCATCGAACGTGCAACGAGATTACCACTAACTCCAAACGTTGTAACGATCGTGCACTTGTTCCACGTCACCTAAGATGAGCATCCGGTGCAACAAAATTGTTTTGCACACTTGTGGTGCGTTTTCCGAAAGCCGTGCATCGAACGTGCGACGAGATTACCATCGACTCCAAACAAGGTGGCGACCATGCACTTGTTCCACGTCACCTAAGATGAGCATCCGGTGCAACAAAATTTTTTTGCACACTTGTGGTGCGCTTCCCGAAAGCCATGCATCGAACGTGTGATGAGATTACCACTGACTCCAAACGTTGTAACGACCGTGCACATGTTGCACGTCACCTAAGACGAGCATCCGGTGCAACACAAATTTTTTGCACACTTCTGGTGCGCTTCCCGAATGCCGTGCATCGAACGTGCGACGAGATTACCACTGACTCCAAACGTGGTAATGATCGTGCACTTGTTCCACGTCACCTAAGATGAGCATCCGGTGCAACAAATTTTTTTGCACACTTGTGGTGAGATTACCACAGACTCAAACATGGTAACGACCGTGCACTTGTTCGACGTCACCTAAGATGAGCATCCGATGCAACAAAAATTTTTTGCTCACTTCTGGTGCGCTTCTCGAAAAGCCGTGCATCAAACATGCGATGAGGTTACCACTTATCGCAAACGTGGTAACAACCGTGCACTTGTTCCACGTCACCTAAGATGAGCATCCGGTGCAACAAATTTTTTTTGCACACTTTTGGTGCGCTTCTCGAAAGCCGGGCATTGAACGTGCGATGAGATTACCAATGACCCCAAACGTGGTAACGCGACCGTGCACTTGTTCCACGTCACCTAATATGAGCATCCGGTACAACAAAAATTTTTTGCACACTTCGGTGCGCTTCACGAGAGCGGTGCATTGAAGCGTGCGACGAGATTACCACCGATTCCAAACGTGGTAACGACCGTGCACTTGTTCCACGTCACCTAAGATGAGCATCCAAGTGCAACACAATTTTTTGGACACTTCCGTGCGCTTCCCGAAAGTCGTGCATCGAACGTGCGACGAGATTACCACTAACTCCAAACGTGGTAATGACCGTGCACTTATTCTACGTCACCTAAGATGAGAATCCGTGCAACAAAACTTTTTTGCACACTTCTAGTGCGCTTCCCAAAAGCCGTGCATCGAACGTGCAACGAGTTTACCACTAACTCCAAACGTTGTAACGATCGTGCACTTGTTCGACGTCACCTAAGATGAGCATCCGGTGCAACAAAATTTTTTTGCACACTTGTGGTGTGCTTCCTGAAAGCCGTGCATCGAACGTGCAACAAGATTACCACTGACACCAAACGTGGAAACGACCGTGCACTTGTTCCACGTCACCTAAGATGAGCATCAGGTGCAACAAAAAATTTTTGCTCACTTCTGGTGCGCTTCCCGAAAGCCGTGCATCAAACGTGCGATGAGATTACCACTGACTCCAAACGATGTTACGACCGTGCACTTGCTCCACGTCACCTAAGATGAGCATCGGGTGCCACAAAATTTTTTTGCACACTTCTGGTGCGTTTCCCGAAAGCCGTGCATCGAACGTGCGACGAGATTACCACTGACTCCAAACATCGTAACGACCGTGCACTTGTTCCACGTCACCTAAGACGAGCATCTGGTGCAACAAAATTTTTTTGCACACTTCTGGTGCGCTTTCCGAATGCCGTGCATCGAACGTGCGACGAGATTACCACTGACTCCAAACGTGGTAACGATCGTGCACTTGTTCCACGTCACCTAAGATGAGAATCCGGTGCAACAAAATTTTTTTGCACACTTGTGGTGTGCTTCCCGAAAAGCCGTGCATCGAACGTGCAACAAGATTACCATCGACACCAAACGTGGAAACGACCGTGCACTTGTTCCACGTCACCTAAGATGAGCATCGGGTGCAACAAAAAAATTTTTGCTCACTTCTGGTGCGCTTCCCGAAAAGCCGTGCATCAAACGTGCGATGAGATTACCACCGACTCCAAACGATGTTACGACCGTGCACTTGCTCCACGTCACCTAAGATGAGCATCGGGTGCCACAAAATTTTTTTTTGCACACTTCTGGTGCGTTTCCCGAAAGCCGTGCATCGAACGTGCGACGAGATTACCACCGACTCCAAACATCGTAACGACCGTGCACTTGTTCCACGTCACCTAAGACGAGCATCTGGTGCAACAAAATTTTTTTGCACACTTCTGGTGCGCTTTCCGAATGCCGTGCATCGAACGTGCGACGAGATTACCACTGACTCCAAACGTGGTAACGATCGTGCACTTGTTCCACGTCACCTAAGATGAGAATCCGGTGCAACAAAATTTTTTTGCACACTTCTAGTGCGCTTCCCGAAAGCCGTGCATCGAACGTGCAACGAGATTACCACTAACTCCAAACGTTGTAACGATCGTGCACTTGTTCCACGTCACCTAAGATGAGCATCCGGTGCAACAAAATTGTTTTGCACACTTGTGGTGCGTTTTCCGAAAGCCGTGCATCGAACGTGCGACGAGATTACCACTGACTCCAAACAAGGTGACGACCATGCACTTGTTCCACGTCACCTAAGATGAGCATCCGGTGCAACAAAATTTTTTTGCACACTTGTGGTGCGCTTCCCGAAAGCCATGCATCGAACGTGTGATGAGATTACCACTGACTCCAAACGTTGTAACGACCGTGCACTTGTTCCACGTCACCTAAGACGAGCATCCGGTGCAACACAATTTTTTTGCACACTTCTGGTGCGCTTCCCGAATGCCGTGCATCGAACGTGCGACGAGATTACCACTGACTCCAAACGTGGTAACGATCGTGCACTTGTTCCACGTCACCTAAGATGAGCATCCGGTGCAACAAATTTTTTTGCACACTTGTGGTGAGATTACCACAGACTCCAAACATGGTAACGACCGTGCACTTGTTCGACGTCACCTAAGATGAGCATCCGATGCAACAAAATTTTTTTGCTCACTTCTGGTGCGCTTCTCGAAAGCCGTGCATCAAACGTGCGATGAGGTTACCACTTACTGCAAACGTGGTAACAACCGTGCACTTGTTCCACGTCACCTAAGATGAGCATCCGGTGCAACAAATTTTTTTTGCACACTTTTGGTGCGCTTCTCGAAAGCCAGGCATCGAACGTGCGATGAGATTACCAATGACCCCAAACGTGGTAACGACCGTGCACTTGTTCCACGTCACCTAAGATGAGCATCCGGTACAACAAAATTTTTTTGCACACTTCTGGTGCGCTTCCTGAGAGCCGTGCATTGAACGTGCGACGAGATTACCACTGATTCCAAACGCGGTAACGACAGTGCACTTGTTCCACATCACCTAAGATGAGCATCCAAAGTGCAACACAATTTTTTTTTGCACACCCTGGTGCGATTCGAAAGTCGTGCATCGAACGTGCGGCGACGAGATTACCACTAACTCCAAACGTGGTGATGACCGTGCACTTATTCCACGTCACCTAAGATGAGAATCCGTGCAACAAAATTTTTTTTGCACACTTCGTGCGCTTCACGAGAGCGGTGCATTGAGCGTGCGACGAGATTACCACCGATTCCAAACGTGGTAACGACCGTGCACTTGTTCCACGTCACCTAAGATGAGCATCCAAAGTGCAACACAATTTTTTTGCACACTTCGGTGCGCTTCGAAAGTCGTGCATCGAGCGTGCGACGAGATTACCACTAACTCCAAATGTGGTAATGACCGTGCACTTATTCCACGTCACCTAAGATGAGAATCCGTGCAACAAAATTTTTTTGCGCACTTCTAGTGCGCTTCCCAAAAGCCGTGCATCGAACGTGCAACGAGTTTACCACTAACTCCAAACGTTGGAACGATCGTGCACTTGTTCGACGTCACCTAAGATGTGCATCCGGTGCAACAAAATTTTTTGCACACTTGTGGTGTGCTTCCCGAAAGCCGTGCATCGAGCGTGCAACAAGATTACCATCGACACCAAACGTGGAAACGACCGTGCACTTGTTCCACGTCACCTAAGATGAGCATCGGGTGCAACAAAAAATTTTTGCTCACTTCTGGTGCGCTTCCGAAAGCCGTGCATCAAACGTGCGATGAGATTACCACCGACTCCAAACGATGTTACGACCGTGCACTTGCTCCACGTCACCTAAGATGAGCATCGGGTGCCACAAAATTTTTTTTGCACACTTCGGTGCGTTTCCCGAAAGCCGTGCATCGAACGTGCGACGAGATTACCACCGACTCCAAACATCGTAACGACCGTGCACTTGTTCCACGTCACCTAAGACGAGCATCTGGTGCAACAAAATTTTTTGCACACTTCGTGGCGCTTTCCGAATGCCGTGCATCGAACGTGCGACGAGATTACCATCGACTCTAAACGTGGTAACGATCGTGCACTTGTTCCACGTCACCTAAGATGAGAATCCGATTGCAACAAAAACTTTTTGCACACTTCTAGTGCGCTTCCCGAAAAGCCGTGCATCGAAGCGTGCAACGAGATTACCACTAACTCCAAACGTTGTAACGATCGTGCACTTGTTCCACGTCACCTAAGATGAGCATCCGGTGCAACAAAATTGTTTTGCACACTTGTGGTGCGTTTTCCGAAAAGCCGTGCATCGAAGCGTGCGACGAGATTACCACCGACTCCAAACAAGGTGACGACCATGCACTTGTTCCACGTCACCTAAGATGAGCATCCGGTGCAACAAAATTTTTTGCACACTTGTGGTGCGCTTCCCGAAAAGCCATGCATCGAACGTGTGATGAGATTACCACCGACTCCAAACGTTGTAACGACCGTGCACATGTTCCACGTCACCTAAGACGAGCATCCGCTGCAACACAAATTTTTTTGCACACTTCAGTGCGCTTCCCGAATGCCGTGCATCGAACGTGCGACGAGATTACCACTCGACTCCAAACGTGGTAACGATCGTGCACTTGTTCCACGTCACCTAAGATGAGCATCCGGTGCAACAAATTTTTTTGCACACTTGTGGTGAGATTACCACAGACTCCAAACATGGTAACGATCGTGCACTTGTTCGACGTCACCTAAGATGAGCATCCGATGCAACAAAATTTTTTGCTCACTTCTGGTGCGCTTCTCGAAAGCCGTGCATCAAGCGTGCGATGAGGTTACCACTTACTGCAAACGTGGTAACAACCGTGCACTTGTTCCACGTCACCTAAGATGAGCATCCGGTGCAACAAATTTTTTTTGCACACTTTTGGTGCGCTTCTCGAAAGCCAGGCATTGAACGTGCGATGAGATTACCAATGACCCCAAACGTGGTAACGACCGTGCACTTGTTCCACGTCACCTAATATGAGCATCCGGTACAACAAAATTTTTTGCACACTTCTGGTGCGCTTTCCCGAGAGCCGTGCATTGAGCGTGCGACGAGATTACCACCGATTCTAAACGCGGTAACGACAAAGTGCACTTGTTCCACATCACCTAAGATGAGCATCAAAGGTGCAACACAATTTTTTTTGCACACTTCTGGTGCGATTCCGAAAAGTCGTGCATCGAACGTGCGACGAGATTACCACTAACTCCAAACGTGGTGATGACCGTGCACTTATTCCACGTCACCTAAGATGAGAATCCGTGCAACAAAATTTTTTGCACACTTCTGGTGCGCTTCCTGAGAGCGGTGCATTGAACGTGCGACGAGATTACCACTGATTCCAAACGTGGTAACGACCGTGCACTTGTTCCACGTCACCTAAGATGAGCATCCAGTGCAACACAATTTTTTTGCACACTTCTGGTGCGCTTCCCGAAAGTCGTGCATCGAACGTGCGACGAGATTACCACTAACTCCAAACGTGGTAATGACCGTGCACTTATTCCACGTCACCTAAGATGAGAATCCGTGCAACAAAATTTTTTTGCGCACTTCTAGTGCGCTTCCCAAAAGCCGTGCATCGAACGTGCAACGAGTTTACCACTAACTCCAAACGTTGTAACGATCGTGCACTTGTTCGACGTCACCTAAGATGTGCATCCGGTGCAACAAAATTTTTTTGCACACTTGTGGTGTGCTTCCTGAAAGCTGTGCATCGAACGTGCAACAAGATTACCACCGACACCAAACGTGGAAACGACCGTGCACTTGTTCCACGCCACCTAAGATGAGCATCAGGTGCAACAAAAAATTTTTGCTCACTTCTGGTGCGCTTCCCGAAAGCCGTGCATCAAACGTGCGATGAGATTACCACTGACTCCAAACGATGTTACGACCGTGCACTTGCTCCACGTCACCTAAGATGAGCATCGGGTGCCACAAAATTTTTTTGCACACTTCTGGTGCGTTTCCCGAAAGCCGTGCATCGAACGTGCGACGAGATTACCACTGACTCCAAACATCGTAACGACCGTGCACTTGTTCCACGTCACCTAAGACGAGCATCTGGTGCAACAAAATTTTTTTGCACACTTCTGGTGCGCTTTCCGAATGCCGTGCATCGAACGTGCGACGAGATTACCACTGACTCCAAACGTGGTAACGATCGTGCACTTGTTCCACGTCACCTAAGATGAGAATCCGGTGCAACAAAATTTTTTTGCACACTTCTAGTGCGCTTCCCGAAAGCCGTGCATCGAACGTGCAACGAGATTACCACTAACTCCAAACGTTGTAACGATCGTGCACTTGTTCCACGTCACCTAAGATGAGCATCCGGTGCAACAAAATTTTTTGCACACTTGTGGTGCGCTTCCGAAAAGCCATGCATCGAACGTGTGATGAGATTACCATCGACTCAAACGTTGTAACGACCGTGCACTTGTTCCACGTCACCTAAGACGAGCATCCGGTGCAACACAATTTTTTGCACACTTCTGGTGCGCTTCCCGAATGCCGCATCGCATCGAACGTGCGACGAGATTACCACTCGACTCCAAACGTGGTAACGATCGTGCACTTGTTCCACGTCACCTAAGATGAGCATCCGGTGCAACAAATTTTTTTGCACACTTGTGAGATTACCACGACTCAAACATGGTAACGACCGTGCACTTGTTCGACGTCACCTAAGATGAGCATCCGATGCAACAAAATTTTTTGCTCACTTCTGGTGCGCTTCACCGAAAGCCGTGCATCAAACGTGCGATGCGGTTACCACTTATCGCAAACGTGGTAACAACCGTGCACTTGTTCCACGTCACCTAAGATGAGCATCCGGTGCAACAAATTTTTTTTTTGCACACTTTTGGTGCGCTTCTCGAAAAGCCAGGCATCGAGCGTGCGATGAGATTACCAATGACCCCAAACGTGGTAACGACCGTGCACTTGTTCCACGTCACCTAAGATGAGCATCCGGTACAACAAAATTTTTTTGCACACTTCTGGTGCGCTTCACGAGAGCCGTGCATTGAGCGTGCGACGAGATTACCACCGATTCCAAACGCGGTAACGACGGTGCACTTGTTCCACATCACCTAAGATGAGCATCCGATTGCAACACAATTTTTTTTGCACACTTCTGGTGCGATTCCCGAAAGTCGTGCATCGAGCGTGCGGCGAGATTACCACTAACTCCAAACGTGGTGATGACCGTGCACTTATTCCCGTCACCTAAGATGAGAATCCGTGCAACAAAATTTTTTTTGCACACTTCTGGTGCGCTTCCCGAGAGCGGTGCATTGAGCGTGCGACGAGATTACCACCGATTCCAAAGCGTGGTAACGACCGTGCACTTGTTCCACGTCACCTAAGATGAGCATCCGATTGCAACACAATTTTTTTTGCACACTTCCAGTGCGCTTCCCGAAAGTCGTGCATCGAGCGTGCGACGAGATTACCACTAACTCAAACGTGGTAATGACCGTGCACTTATTCCACGTCACCTAAGATGAGAATCCGTGCAACAAAATTTTTTTGCGCACTTCTAGTGCGCTTCCCAAAAAAGCCGTGCATCGAAGCGTGCAACGAGTTTACCACTAACTCCAAACGTTGTAACGATCGTGCACTTGTTCGACGTCACCTAAGATGTGCATCCGGTGCAACAAAATTTTTTGCACACTTGTGGTGTGCTTCCCGAAAGCTGTGCATCGAGCGTGCAACAAGATTACCACCGACACCAAACGTGGAAACGACCGTGCACTTGTTCCACGCCACCTAAGATGAGCATCAGGTGCAACAAAAAATTTTTGCTCACTTCTGGTGCGCTTCCCGAAAGCCGTGCATCAAACGTGCGATGAGATTACCACTGACTCCAAACGATGTTACGACCGTGCACTTGCTCCACGTCACCTAAGATGAGCATCGGGTGCCACAAAATTTTTGCACACTTCTGGTGCGTTTCCCGAAAGCCGTGCATCGAAGCGTGCGACGAGATTACCACCGACTCAAACATCGTAACGACCGTGCACTTGTTCCACGTCACCTAAGACGAGCATCCGGTGCAACAAAATTTTTTGCACACTTCTGGTGCGCTTTCGAATGCCGTGCATCGAGCGTGCGACGAGATTACCCGACTCCAAACGTGGTAACGATCGTGCACTTGTTCCACGTCACCTAAGATGAGAATCCGGTGCAACAAAATTTTTTTGCACACTTCTAGTGCGCTTCCCGAAAGCCGTGCATCGAACGTGCAACGAGATTACCACTAACTCCAAACGTTGTAACGATCGTGCACTTGTTCCACGTCACCTAAGATGAGCATCCGGTGCAACAAAATTTTTTGCACACTTGTGGTGCGCTTCCCGAAAAGCCATGCATCGAGCGTGTGATGAGATTACCAGCGACTCCAAACGTTGTAACGACCGTGCACTTGTTCCACGTCACCTAAGACGAGCATCCGGTGCAACACAATTTTTTGCACACTTCTGGTGCGCTTCCCGAATGCCGTGCATCGAGCGTGCGACGAGATTACCACCGACTCCAAACGTGGTAACGATCGTGCACTTGTTCCACGTCACCTAAGATGAGCATCCGGTGCAACAAATTTTTTTGCACACTTGTGAGATTACCACAGACTCCAAACATGGTAACGACCGTGCACTTGTTCGACGTCACCTAAGATGAGCATCCGATGCAACAAAATTTTTTTTGCTCACTTCTGGTGGTGCGCTTCTCGAAAGCCGTGCATCAAGCGTGCGATCGCGGATACCACTTACTGCAAAGCGTGGTAACAACCGTGCACTTGTTCCACGTCACCTAAGATGAGCATCCGGTGCAACAAATTTTTTTTGCACACTTTTTGGTGCGCTTCTCGAAAGCCGGGCATCGAAGCGTGCGATGAGATTACCAATGACCCCAAACGTGGTAACGACCGTGCACTTGTTCCACGTCACCTAAGATGAGCATCCGGTACAACAAATTTTTTTTTTGCACACTTCTGGTGCGCTTCCTGAGAGCCGTGCATTGAACGTGCGACGAGATTACCACTGATTCCAAACGCGGTAACGACGAGTGCACTTGTTCCACATCACCTAAGATGAGCATCCGATTGCAACACAATTTTTTGCACACTTCTGGTGCGATTCGAAAGTCGTGCATCGAGCGTGCGGCGAGATTACCACTAACTCCAACCGTGGTGATGACCGTGCACTTATTCCACGTCACCTAAGATGAGAATCCGTGCAACAAAATTTTTTTGCACACTTCAGTGCGCTTCACGAGAGCGGTGCATTGAGCGTGCGACGAGATTACCACGATTCCAAACGTGGTAACGACCGTGCACTTGTTCCACGTCACCTAAGATGAGCATCCGATTGCAACACAATTTTTTTTTGCACACTTCGTGCGATTTCGAAAGTCGTGCATCGAGCGTGCGACGAGATTACCACTAACTCCAACCGTGGTGATGACCGTGCACTTATTCCACGTCACCTAAGATGAGCATCCAGTGCAACACAATTTTTTGCACACTTCGGTGCGCCTCCCGAAAGTCGTGCATCGAGCGTGCGACGAGATTACCACTAACTCCAAACGTGGTAATGACCCGTGCACTTATTCCACGTCACCTAAGATGAGAATCCGTGCAACAAAATTTTTTGCGCACTTCTAGTGCGCTTCCCAAAAGCCGTGCATCGAGCGTGCAACGAGTTTACCACTAACTCCAAACGTTGTAACGATCGTGCACTTGTTCGACGTCACCTAAGATGTGCATCCGGTGCAACAAAATTTTTTGCACACTTGTGGTGTGCTTCCCGAAAAGCCGTGCATCGAGCGTGCAACAAGATTACCACCGACACCAAACGTGGAAACGACCGTGCACTTGTTCCACGTCACCTAAGATGAGCATCGGGTGCAACAAAAAAATTTTTGCTCACTTCTGTGCGCTTCCGAAAAGCCGTGCATCAAACGTGCGATGAGATTACCACTGACTCCAAAGCGATGTTACGACCGTGCACTTGCTCCACGTCACCTAAGATGAGCATCGGGTGCCACAAAATTTTTTGCACACTTCTGGTGCGTTTCCGAAAGCCGTGCATCGAGCGTGCGGACGAGATTACCACCGACTCCAAACATCGTAACGACCGTGCACTTGTTCCACGTCACCTAAGACGAGCATCTGGTGCAACAAAATTTTTTGCACAAGTGCGCTTTCGAATGCCGTGCATCGAGCGTGCGACGAGATTACCACGCGATTCCAAACGCGATAACGACGGTGCACTTGTTCCACATCACCTAAGACGAGCATCCGATTGCAACACAATTTTTTTGCTCACCACGGTGCGCTTCTCGAAAAGCCGTGCATCAAACGTGCGATGAGGTTACCACTACCGCAAACGCGTGGTAACAACCGTGCACTTGTTCCACGTCACCTAAGATGAGCATCCGGTGCAACAAATTTTTTTTTTGCACACTTTTGGTGCGCTTCTCGAAAAGCCGGGCATCGAAGCGTGCGATGAGATTACCAATGACCCCAAAGCGTGGTAACGACCGTGCACTTGTTCCACGTCACCTAAGATGAGCATCCGGTACAACAAAATTTTTTTGCACACTTCGGTGCGCTTCACGAGCCGTGCATTGAGCGTGCGACGAGATTACCACGATTCCAAAGCGCGATAACGGCGGTGCACTTGTTCCACATCACCTAAGATGAGCATCCGAGTGCAACACAATTTTTTTGCACACTTCTGGTGCGATTCGAAAAAGTCGTGCATCGAGCGTGCGACGAGATTACCACTAACTCCAAACGTGGTGATGACCGTGCACTTATTCCACGTCACCTAAGATGAGAATCCGTGCAACAAAATTTTTTGCACACTTCGGTGCGCTTCACGAGAGCGGTGCATTGAAGCGTGCGGCGAGATTACCCCGATTCCAAGCGTGGTAACGACCGTGCACTTGTTCCACGTCACCTAAGATGAGCATCGAGGTGCAACACAATTTTTTGCACACTTCTGGTGCGCTCCCCGAAAGTCGTGCATCGAGCGTGCGACGAGATTACCACTAACTCCAAACGTGGTAATGACCGTGCACTTATTCCACGTCACCTAAGATGAGAATCCGTGCAACAAAATTTTTTTTGCGCACTTCTAGTGCGCTTCCCAAAAGCCGTGCATCGAGCGTGCTACGAGTTTACCACTAACTCCAAACGTTGTAACGATCGTGCACTTGTTCGACGTCACCTAAGATGTGCATCCGGTGCAACAAATTTTTTTGCACACTTGTGGTGTGCTTCCGAAAAGCCGTGCATCGAGCGTGCAACAAGATTACCACGACACCAAACGTGGAAACGACCGTGCACTTGTTCCACGTCACCTAAGATGAGCATCGGGTGCAACAAAAATTTTTGCTCACTTACGGTGCGCTTCCGAAACCCGTGCATCAAGCGTGCGATGGGATTACCACCGACTCCAAACGCGGTAATGACCGTGCACTTGCTCCACGTCACCTAAGATGAGCATCTAGAGCAACAAAATTTTTTGCACACTTTTGGTGCGCTTCGAAAAGCCATGCATCGAGCGTGCGATGAGATTACCACTCACTCCAAACGTGGTAACGACCGTGCACTTGTTCCACGTCACCTAAGATGAGCATCCGGTGCAACAAAACTTTTTTGCACACTTCTGGTGCGCTTCCCAAGAGCCGTGCATTGAGCGTGCGACGAGATTACCATTGACTCCAAGCGTGGTAACGACCGTGCACTTGTTCCACGTCACCTAAGATGAGCATCCGGTGCAACACAATTTTTTTTGCACACTTCTGGTGCGCTTCCGAAAGCCGTGCATCGAGCGTGCGACGAGATTACCACGAACTCCAAGCGTGGTAATGACCGTGCACTTCTTCCACGTCACCTAAGATGAGAATCCGGTGCAACCTTTTTTGCACACTTCGGTGCGTTTTCGAAAGCCGTGCATCGAGCGTGCGACGAGATTACCAGCGACTCCAAACATGGTAACGACCGTGCACTTGTTCCCGTCACCTAAGATGAGCATCGGTACAACAAAATTTTTTGCACACTTGTGGTGCGCTTAAAAAGCCGTGCATCGAGCGTGCGACGAGATTACCACTAACTCCAAACGTGGTAATGACCGTGCACTTATTCCACGTCACCTTAGATGAGAATCCGATGCAACAAAATTTTTTTACACACTTCTAGTGCGCTTCCAGCCGTGCATCGAACGTGCAACGAGATTACCACTAACGCCAAACGTTGTTACGATCGTGCACTTGTTCCACGTCACCTAAGATGAGCATCGGGTGCCATAAAATTTTTTTGCACACTTCTGGTGCGTTTCCCGAAAGACGTGCATCGAACGTGCGACGAGATTACCACTGACTCCAAACATCGTAACGACCATGCACTTGTTCCACGTCTCCTAAGACGAGCATCTGGTGCAACAAAATTTTTTTGCACACTTCTGGTGCGCTTTCCGAATGCCGTGCATCGAACGCGTGCGACGAGATTACCACTCGACTCAAACGTGGTAACGATCGTGCACTTGTTCCACGTCACCTAAGATGAGAATCCGGTGCAACAAAATTTTTTGCACACTTCTAGTGCGCTTCCCGAAAGCCGTGCATCGAGCGTGCAACGAGATTACCACTAACTCCAAACGTTGTAACGATCGTGCACTTGTTCCACGTCACCTAAGATGAGCATCCGGTGCAACAAAATTGTTTTGCACACTTGTGGTGCGTTTTCCGAAAGCCGTGCATCGAACGTGCGACGAGATTACCACTGACTCCAAACAAGGTGACGACCATGCACTTGTTCCACGTCACCTAAGATGAGCATCCGTGCAACAAAATTTTTTTGCACACATGTGGTGCGCTTCGAAAGCCATGCATCGAACGTGTGATGAGATTACCACCGACTCAAACGTTGTAACGACCGTGCACTTGTTCCACGTCACCTAAGACGAGCATCCGGTGCAACACAATTTTTTGCACACTTCCGGTGCGCTTCCGAATGCCGTGCATCGAAGCGTGCGGACGAGATTACCACCGACTCCAAACGTGGTAACGATCGTGTACTTGTTCCACGTCACCTAAGATGAGCATCCGGTGCAACAAATTTTTTTGCACACTTGTGGTGAGATTACCACGGACTCCAAACATGGTAACGACCGTGCACTTGTTCGGCGTCACCTAAGATGAGCATCCGATGCAACAAAATTTTTTGCTCACTTCGGTTGGATTCTCGAAAGCCGTGCATCAAAGCGTGCCATGAGGTTACCACCACCGCAAACGTGGTAACAACCGTGCACTTGTTCCACGTCACCTAAGATGAGCATCCGGTGCAACAAATTTTTTTTTTGCACACTTTTTGTGCGCTTCTCGAAAAGCCGGGCATCGAGCGTGCGATGAGATTACCAATGACCCCAAACGTGGTTACGACCGTGCACTTGTTCCACGTCACCTAAGATGAGCATCCGGTACAACAAAATTTTTTTGCACACTTCTGGTGCGCTTCACGAGAGCCGTGCATTGAAGCGTGCGACGAGATTACCACCGATTCCAAACGCGGTAACGACGGTGCACTTGTTCCACATCACCTAAGATGAGCATCCAATTGCAAAACAATTTTTTTGCACACTTCCGGTGCGATTCCGAAAGTCGTGCATCGAACGTGCGACGAGATTAGCACTAACTCCAAACGTGGTAATGACCGTGCACTTATTCCACGTCACCTAAGATGAGAATCCGTGCAACAAAATTTTTTTGCACACTTCTCGTGCGCTTCCCAAAAGCCGTGCCTCGAACGTGCAACGAGTTTACCACTAACTCCAAACGTTGTAACGATCGTACACTTGTTCCACGTCACCTAAGATGTGCATCCGGTGCAACAAAATTTTTTTGCACACTTGTGGTGTGCTTCCCCGAAAGCCGTGCATCGAACGTGCAACAAGATTACCATCGACACCAAACGTGGAAACGACCTTGCACTTGTTCCACGTCACCTAAAATGAGCATCGGGTGCAACAAAAAATTTTTGCTCACTTCACGGTGCGCTTCCCGAAAAGCCGTGCATCAAACGTGCGATGAGATTACCATCGACTCCAAACGTGGTAACGACCGTGCACTTGTTCCACGTCACCTAAGATGAGCATCCGGTGCAACAATTTTTTTGCACACTTTTGGTGCGCTTCTTGAAAGCCGTGCATCAAACGTGCGATGAGATTACCACTAACTGCAAACATGGTAACGACCGTGCACTTGTTCCACGTCACCTGAGATGAGCATCCGGTGCAACAAATTTTTTTGCACACTTTTGGTGCGCTTCTCGAAAGCCATGCATCGAACATGCGATGAGATTACCAATGATTCCAAACGTGGTAACGACCGTGCACTTGTTCCACGTCACCTAAGATGAGCATCCGGTGCAACAAAACTTTTTTGCACACTTATGGTGCGCTTCCCAAGAGCCGTGCATTGAACGTGCGACGAGATTACCACTGACTCCAAATGATATGAACCTGTTAGGGTTGTTTGCCCGATCTTTCGATGAGTGGTGTGGGATAACTCGATTGGTGAATGTAGATGACGTTCACGGCTCGACTACAGCCCTCCAAGACTGCGCCTTAGCAACCGATACACCACCCCAATGGCTGTCACGATCTTGTGGAGCGCGACACCCGGCCACTAGGGCACTCGCCCCGCAAGCTATCGAAGAACCAGCAAGAACAAGTAGAACAAGTACTAAATTACTAGATGTAAATGAAGGTTTCAAACTCAATCTCCAATGAAGTGGGGTTCCAAAGACAAGAAGACGGGCGGCTGATCCAGCACGCGCGCTTACAAGCAAGTAGCGAAGGCCAAACTTGATCTAAACAAAACCCAATCTGTTTGTGGCGGCTATGCGGGTATATGAGAGGGTAGAGGATGACCTTGACCTGGTATAGGTCGTCCCACAACCCTAGGACGCACCCCTATTGGGCCCCACTTGATACACGGCCCATCGGGCACAACCAGGTGACACAGCACCCTGAACAGGAAAGGTCTCTGTATTAAATGGATAACTCCGGTCGCCTCGTTGCAGATATGGACATGATTCTGAATCCATATGAAAGTAGACTTTATAAGCTTTCCATGAAGTCCTAGAACATCCCAATCGGAGTCCATATGAAGTCGTGGTGGCCCGTGCAATCTGAAGTTGTTCTGCAGTTCGAATCCAATTCCAAAACGTGTTGGATTTGGAGTCTTTCTTTCCTTGTGGCAAAGGTGACGTGGTGGCTTGGTGGAGGACGTTATGTTTACTTGGACCTGGTCCCCAATCAACTTCATGAACCATACATGCTTTCCATATTCAATCAAACCTTCCCTTGATCCATGTAAGTAATTCTGAAAATGAAAATATACACAATTTAAGGTGCAGCAACAATTCTTCAAATATATAGAATGTAAACCTAACATGGATTAACTTCACCTTTGGTTTAGAAGTGGTTAAGTTGATCATATCTGAGCCAGTCATGTCCTCATCACCAAACGTGGTAACGACCGTGCACTTGTTCCACGTCACCTAAGATGAGCATCAGTGCAACACAATTTTTTGCACACTTCTGGTGCGCTTCCCGAAAGCCGTGCATCGAACGTGCGACGAGATTACCACTAACTCCAAACGTGGCAATGACCGTGCACTTATTCCACGTCACCTTAGATGAGAATCCGGTGCAACAAAATTATTTTTGCACACTTCTAGTGCGCTTCCCGAAAGCCGTGCATCGAACGTGCGACGAGATTACCACTGACTCCAAACGTTGTAACGACCGTGCACTTGTTCTCACGTCACCTAAGACGAGCATCTGGTCCAACAAAATTTTTTGCACACTTACGGTGCGCTTCTCGAAAAGCCTTGCATCAAGCGTGCGATGAGATTACCACTAAGCGCAAGCGTGGTAATGACCGTGCACTTGTTCCACGTCACCCGAGATGAGCATCCGGTGCAACAAATTTTTTGCACACTTCACAGTGCGCTTCCCAAGAGCCGTGCATTGAGCGTGCGGCGAGATTACCACTCGACTCCAAACGTGGTAACGACCGTGCACTTGTTCCACGTCACCTAAGATGAGCATCGATTGCAACACAATTTTTTTGCACACTTCGGTGCGCTTCCGAAAGCCGTGCATCGAGCGTGTGATGAGATAACCCGCGACTCCAAACGTTGTAACGACCGTGCACTTGTTCCACGTCACCTAAGACGAGCTTACGGTGCAACAAAATTTTTTGCACACTTCCGGTGCGCTTTCGAATGCCGTGCATCGAGCGTGCGACGATATTACCACCGACTCAAAGCGTGGTGACGATCGTGCACTTGTTCCACGTCACCTAAGATGAGAATCCGGTGCAACAAAATTTTTTTGCACACTTCTAGTACGCTTCCCGAAAGCCGTGCATCGAATGTGCAACGAGATTACCACAAACTCCAACGTTATAATGATGGTGCACTTGTTCCACGTCACCTAAGATGAGAATCCGGTGCAACAAAATTTTTTTGCACACTTCTAGTGCACTTCCCGAAAGCCGTGCATCGAATGTGCAACGAGATTACCACAAACTCCAAACGTTGTAATGATGGTGCACTTGTTCCACGTCACCTAAGATGAGCATCCGGTGCAACAAAATTTTTTTGCACACTTCGGTGCGTTTCGAAAAAAAGCCGCATCGAAAGTGCGACGAGATTACCCGCGACTCCAAACATGGTAACGACCGTGCACTTGTTCCACGTCACCTAATATGAGCATCCGGTGCAACAAAATTTTTCTGCACACCTGTGGTGCGCTTCCCGAAAGCCGTGCATCGAACGTGCGACGAGATTACCACTGACTCCACACGTTGTAACGACCGTGCACTTGTTCCACGTCACCTAAGGCGAGCATCGGGTCCAACAAAATTTTTTTGCACACTTCTGGTGCGCTTCTCGAAAGCCGTGCATCAAACGTGCGATGAGATTACCACAAACTGTAAACGTGGTAACGACCGTGCACTTGTTCCACGTCACCTGAGATGAGCATCCGGTGCAAAAAAATTTTTTGCACACTTTTGGTGCGGTGCTCGAAAGCCACGCATCGAACGTGCGATGAGATTCCCAATGACTCCAAACGTGGTAACGACCGTGCACTTGTTCCACGTCACCTAAGATGAGCATCCGGTGCAACAAACTTTTTTGCACACCAGTGCGCTTCCCAAGAGCCGTGCATTGAACGTGCGACGAGATTACCACTGACTCCAAACGTGGTAACGACCGTGCACTTATTCCACGTCACCTACGATGAGCATCCGATTGCAACACAATTTTTTGCACACTTCTGGTGCGCTTCGAAAGCCGTGCATCGAACGTGCGACGAGATTACCACTAACTCCAAATGTGGCAATGACCGTGCACTTATTCCACGTCACCTTAGATGAGAATCCGGTGCAACAAAATTTTTTTGCACACTTCTAGTGCGCTTCCCGTAAGCCGTGCATCGAACGTGCGACGAGATTACCACTGACTCCAAACATAGTAACGACCGTGCACTTGTTCCACGTCACCCTTATGAGCATCCGGTGCAACAAAATTTTTTGCACACTTGTGGTGCGCTTCGTAAAGCCGTGCATCGAGCGTGTGATGAGATTACCACCGACTCCAAACATTGTAACGACCATGCACTTGTTCCCGTCACCTAAGACGAGCATCTGGTGCAACAAAATTTTTTGCACACTCTGGTGCGCTTTCGAATGCCGTGCATCGAATGTGCAACGAGATTACCACCCGACTCCAAATGTGGTAACGATCGTGCACTTGTTCCACGTCACCTAAGATGAGCATCCGGTGCAACAATTTTTTTGCACACTTTTTGGTGCGCTTCTTGAAAGCCGTGCATCAAACGTGCGATGAGATTACCACTAACGCAAACATGGTAACGACAGGTGCACTTGTTCCACGTCACCGAGATGAGCATCCGGTGCAACAAATTTTTTTGCACACTTTTGGTGCGCTTCTCGAAAGCCATGCATCGAACATGCGATGAGATTACCAATGATTCCAAACGTGGTAACGACCGTGCACTTGTTCCACGTCACCTAAGATGAGCATCCGGTGCAACAAAACTTTTTTGCACACTTATGGTGCGCTTCCCAAGAGCCGTGCATTGAACGTGCGACGAGATTACCACTGACTCCAAATGATATGAACCTGTTAGGGTTGTTTGCCCGATCTTTCGATGAGTGGTGTGGGATAACTCGATTGGTGAATGTAGATGACGTTCACGGCTCGACTACAGCCCTCCAAGACTGCGCCTTAGCAACCGATACACCACCCCAATGGCTGTCACGATCTTGTGGAGCGCGACACCCGGCCACTAGGGCACTCGTCCTGCAAGCTATCGAAGAACCAGCAAGAACAAGTAGAACAAGTACTAAATTACTAGATGTAAATGAAGGTTTCAAACTCAATCTCCAATGAAGTGGGGTTCCAAAGACAAGAAGACGGGCGGCTGATCCAGCACGCGCGCTTACAAGCAAGTAGCGAAGGCCAAACTTGATCTAAACAAAACCCAATCTGTTTGTGGCGGCTATGCGGGTATATGAGAGGGTAGAGGATGACCTTGACCTGGTATAGGTCGTCCCACAACCCTAGGACGCACCCCTATTGGGCCCCACTTGATACACGGCCCATCGGGCACAACCAGGTGACACAGCACCCTGAACAGGAAAGGTCTCTGTATTAAATGGATAACTCCGGTCGCCTCGTTGCAGATATGGACATGATTCTGAATCCATATGAAAGTAGACTTTATAAGCTTTCCATGAAGTCCTAGAACATCCCAATCGGAGTCCATATGAAGTCGTGGTGGCCCGTGCAATCTGAAGTTGTTCTGCAGTTCGAATCCAATTCCAAAACGTGTTGGATTTGGAGTCTTTCTTTCCTTGTGGCAAAGGTGACGTGGTGGCTTGGTGGAGGACGTTATGTTTACTTGGACCTGGTCCCCAATCAACTTCATGAACCATACATGCTTTCCATATTCAATCAAACCTTCCCTTGATCCATGTAAGTAATTCTGAAAATGAAAATATACACAATTTAAGGTGCAGCAACAATTCTTCAAATATATAGAATGTAAACCTAACATGGATTAACTTCACCTTTGGTTTAGAAGTGGTTAAGTTGATCATATCTGAGCCAGTCATGTCCTCATCACCAAACGTGGTAACGACCGTGCACTTGTTCCACGTCACCTAAGATGAGCATCCAGTGCAACACAATTTTTTTGCACACTTCTGGTGCGCTTCCCGAAAGCCGTGCATCGAACGTGCGACGAGATTACCACTAACTCCAAACGTGGCAATGACCGTGCACTTATTCCACGTCACCTTAGATGAGAATCCGGTGCAACAAAATTATTTTTGCACACTTCTAGTGCGCTTCCCGAAAGCCGTGCATCGAACGTGCGACGAGATTACCACTGACTCCAAACGTTGTAACGACCGTGCACTTGTTCCACGTCACCTAAGACGAGCATCTGGTCCAACAAAATTTTTTTGCACACTTCTGGTGCGCTTCTCGAAAGCCTTGCATCAAACGTGCGATGAGATTACCACTAACTGCAAACGTGGTAATGACCGTGCACTTGTTCCACGTCACCGAGATGAGCATCCGTGCAACAAATTTTTTTTGCACACTTCTGGTGCGCTTCCCAAGAGCCGTGCATTGAGCGTGCGGCGAGATTACCACCGACTCCAAACGTGGTAACGACCGTGCACTTGTTCCACGTCACCTAAGATGAGCATCCAATTGCAACACAATTTTTTTGCACACTTCGGTGCGCTTCCCGAAAAAGCCCGTGCATCGAACGTGTGATGAGATAACCACCGACTCCAAACGTTGTAACGACCGTGCACTTGTTCCACGTCACCTAAGACGAGCTTCGGTGCAACAAAATTTTTTGCACACTGGTGCGCTTTTCCGAATGCCGTGCATCGAGCGTGCGGCGATATTACCACCGACTCAAACGTGGTGATGATCGTGCACTTGTTCCACGTCACCTAAGATGAGAATCCGGTGCAACAAAATTTTTTGCACACTTCTAGTGCGCTTCCCGAAAGCCGTGCATCGAATGTGCAACGAGATTACCACAAACTCCAACGTTATAATGATGGTGCACTTGTTCCACGTCACCTAAGATGAGAATCCGGTGCAACAAAATTTTTTTGCACACTTCTAGTGCACTTCCCGAAAGCCGTGCATCGAATGTGCAACGAGATTACCACAAACTCCAAACGTTGTAATGATGGTGCACTTGTTCCACGTCACCTAAGATGAGCATCCGGTGCAACAAAATTTTTTTTGCACTGGTGCGTTTCCCGAAAGCCGTGCATCGAAAGTGCGACGAGATTACCACCGACTCCAAACATGGTAACGACCGTGCACTTGTTCCACGTCACCTAATATGAGCATCCGGTGCAACAAAATTTTTTACGCACACCCGTGGTGCGCTTCCCGAAAAGCCGTGCATCGAGCGTGCGACGAGATTACCACCGACTCCAAACGTTGTAACGACCGTGCACTTGTTCCACGTCACCTAAAGGCGAGCATCGGGTCCAACAAAATTTTTTGCACACTTCGTGCGCTTCTCGAAAAGCCGCATCAAAGCGTGCGATGAGATTACCACAAACCGTAAACGTGGTAACGACCGTGCACTTGTTCCACGTCACCTGAGATGAGCATCCGGTGCAAAAAAATTTTTTGCACACTTTTGGTGCGGTGCTCGAAAGCCACGCATCGAACGTGCGATGAGATTCCCAATGACTCCAAACGTGGTAACGACCGTGCACTTGTTCCACGTCACCTAAGATGAGCATCCGGTGCAACAAACTTTTTTGCACACTTCTGGTGCGCTTCCCAAGAGCCGTGCATTGAGCGTGCGACGAGATTACCATCGACTCCAAACGTGGTAACGACCGTGCACTTATTCCACGTCACCTACGATGAGCATCCAAGTGCAACACAATTTTTTTGCACACTTTCGTGCGCTTCGAAAAGCCGTGCATCGAGCGTGCGGACGAGATTACCACTAACTCCAAATGTGGCAATGACCGTGCACTTATTCCACGTCACCTTAGATGAGAATCCGGTGCAACAAAATTTTTTTGCACACTTCTAGTGCGCTTCCGTAAGCCGTGCATCGAGCGTGCGACGAGATTACCACCGACTCCAAACATAGTAACGACCGTGCACTTGTTCCACGTCACCCTTATGAGCATCCGGTGCAACAAAATTTTTTGCACACTTGTGGTGCGCTTCCGAAAAGCCGTGCATCGAACGCGTGTGATGAGATTACCACCGACTCCAAACATTGTAACGACCATGCACTTGTTCCACGTCACCTAAGACGAGCATCCGGTGCAACAAAATTTTTTGCACACTCCCGGTGCGCTTTCCGAATGCCGTGCATCGAATGTGCAACGAGATTACCACTCGACTCAAATGTGGTAACGATCGTGCACTTGTTCCACGTCACCTAAGATGAGAATCCGGTGCAACAAAATTTTTTTACACACTTCTGGTGCGCTTCCCAAGAGCCGTGCATTGAGCGTGCGACGAGATTACCATCGACTCCAAAGCGTGGTAACGACCCGTGCACTTGTTCCACGTCACCTAAGATGTGCATCGAGGTGCAACACAATTTTTTGCACACTTCTGGTGCGCTTCCCGAAAAGCCGTGCATCGGACGTGCGGCGAGATTACCACTAACTCCAAACGTGGTAATGACCGTGCACTTATTCGACGTCACCTAAGATGGGAATCCGGTGCAACAAATTTTTTTGCACACTTCTAGTGCACTTCCCGAAAGCCGTGCATCGAAGCGTGCAACGAGATAACCACTAACCGCAAACGTTGTAATGATCGTGCACTTGTTCCACATCACCTAAGATGAGCATCCGGTGCCACAAAATTTTTTTTGCACACTTGTGGTGCGTTTCCCGAAAGCCGTGCATCGAAGCGTGCGACGAGATTACCACCGACTCCAAATATAGTAACGACCGTGCACTTGTTCCACGTCACCTAAGATGAGCATCCGGTGCAACAAAATTTTTTGCACACTTGTGGTGCGCTTCCGAAAAAGCCGTGCATCGAGCGTGTGATGAGATTACCACCGACTCCAAATGTTGTAACGACCGTGCACTTGTTCCACGTCACCTAAGACGAGCATCCGGTGCAACAAAATTTTTTGCACAATCACAGTGCGCTTTCCGAATGCCGTGCATCGAATGTGCAACGAGATTACCACCGACTCAAATGTGGTAACGATCGTGCACTTGTTCCACGTCACCTAAGATGAGAATCCGGTGCAACAAAATTTTTTACACACTTCGGTGCGTTTCCGAAAGCCGTGCATCGAAAGTGCGACGAGATTACCCATCGACTCCAAACGTGGTAACGACCGTGCACTTGTTCCACGTCACCTAAGATGTGCATCCAGTGCAACACAATTTTTTTGCACACTTCGGTGCGCTTCGAAAGCCGTGCATCGGACGTGCGACGAGATTACCACTAACTCCAAACGTGGTAATGACCGTGCACTTATTCCACGTCACCTAAGATGGGAATCCGGTGCAACAAATTTTTTTGCACACTTCTAGTGCACTTCCCGAAAGCCGTGCATCGAAGCGTGCAACGAGATAACCACTAAATCGCAAACGTTGTAATGATCATGCACTTGTTCCACATCACCTAAGATGAGCATCCGGTGCCACAAAATTTTTTTGCACACTTCTGGTGCGTTTCCCGAAAGCCGTGCATCGAACGTGCGACGAGATTACCAATGACTCGAAACATGGTAACGACCGTGCACTTGTTCCACGTCACCTAATATGAGCATCCGGTGCAACAAATTTTTTTGCACACTTTTGGTGCGCTTCTCGAAAAGCCACGCATCGAGCGTGCGACGAGATTTCCACTGACTCCAAACATAGTAACGACCGTGCACTTGTTCCACGTCACCTAAGATGAGCATCCGGTGCAACAAAATTTTTTTGCACACTTGTGGTGCGCTTCCCGAAAGCCGTGCATCGAACGTGCGACGAGATTACCACTAACTCCAAATGTGGTAACGATCGTGCACTTGTTCCACGTCACCTAAGATGAGAATCCGGTGTAACAAAATTTTTTTGCACACTTCTGGTGCGCTTTCCGAATGCCGTGCATCGAACGTGCAACGAGATTACCACTGACTCCAAACGTGGTGACGATCGTGCACTTGTTCCACGTCACCTAAGATGAGAATCCGGTGCAACAAATTTTTTCTGCACACTTCTAGTGCACTTCCCGAAAGCCGTGCATCGAATGTGCAACGAGATTACCACTAACTCTAGACGTTGTAATGATGGTGCACTTGTTCCACGTCACCTAAGATGAGCATCCGGTGCAACAAAATTTTTTTGCACACTTCTGGTGCGTTTCCCGAAAGCCGTGCATCGAACGTGCGACGAGATTACCACTGACTCGAAACATGGTAACGACCGTGCACTTGTTCCACGTCACCTAATATGAGCATCCGGTGCAATAAATTTTTTTTTGCACACTTGTGGTGCGGTTTCAAAGCCGTGCATCGAGCGTGCGACTAGATTACCACTGACTCCAAACGTTGTAACGACCCGTGCACTTGTTCCACGTCACCTAAGACGAGCACCTGGTCCAACAAAATTTTTTGCACACTTCTGGTGCGCTTCTCGAAAGCCGTGCATCAAAGCGTGCGATGAGATTACCACTAATCGCAAACGTGGTAACGGCCGTGCACTTGTTCCACGTCATCCGAGATGAGCATCCGGTGCAACAAATTTTTTTGCACACTTTTGGTGCGCTTCTCGAAAGCCACGCATCGAACGTGCGATGAGATTACAAATGACTCCAAACGTGGTAACGACCGTGCACTTGTTCCACGTCACCTAAGATGAGCATCCGGTGCAAAAAAAAAATTTTGCACACTTGTGGTGCGCTTCCCGAAAGCCGTGCATCGAACGTGTGATGAGATTACCACTGACTCCAAACGTTGTAACGACTGTGCACTTGTTCCACGTCACCTAACACGAGCATCTGGTGCAACAAAATTTTTTTGCACACTTCTGGTGCGCTTTCCGAATGCCGTGCATCGAACGTGCAACGAGATTATCACTGACTCCAATTGTGGTAACGATCGTGCACTTGTTCCACGTCACCTAAGATGAGCATCCGGTGCAACAAAACTTTTTTGCACACTTCTGGTGCGCTTCCCAAGAGCCGTGCATTGAACGTGCGACGAGATTACCACTGACTCCAAACGTGGTAACGACCGTGCACTTATTCCACGTCACCTACGATGAGCATCCAGTGCAACACAATTTTTTTGCACACTTCTGGTGCGCTTCCCGAAAGCCGTGCATCGAACGTGCGACGAGATTACCACTAACTCCAAATGTGGCAATGACCGTGCACTTATTCCACGTCACCTTAGATGAGAATCCGGTGCAACAAAATTTTTTTGCACACTTCTAGTGCGCTTCCCGTAAGCCGTGCATCGAACGTGCGACGAGATTACCACTGACTCCAAACATAGTAACGACCGTGCACTTGTTCCACGTCACCCTTATGAGCATCCGGTGCAACAAAATTTTTTTGCACACTTGTGGTGCGCTTCCCGAAAGCCGTGCATCGAACGTGTGATGAGATTACCACTGACTCCAAACGTTGTAACGACCATGCACTTGTTCCACGTCACCTAAGACGAGCATCTGGTGCAACAAAATTTTTTTGCACAATCCTGGTGCGCTTTCCGAATGCCGTGCATCGAATGTGCAACGAGATTACCACTGACTCCAAATGTGGTAACGATCGTGCACTTGTTCCACGTCACCTAAGATGAGAATCCGGTGCAACAAAATTTTTTTACACACTTCTGGTGCGCTTCCCAAGAGCCGTGCATTGAACGTGCGACGAGATTACCACTGACTCCAAACGTGGTAACGACCGTGCACTTGTTCCACGTCACCTAAGATGTGCATCCAGTGCAACACAATTTTTTTGCACACTTCTGGTGCGCTTCCCGAAAGCCGTGCATCGGACGTGCGACGAGATTACCACTAACTCCAAACGTGGTAATGATCGTGCACTTATTCCACGTCACCTAAGATGGGAATCCGGTGCAACAAATTTTTTTTGCACACTTCTAGTGCACTTCCCGAAAGCCGTGCATCGAACGTGCAACGAGATAACCACTAACTGCAAACGTTGTAATGATCATGCACTTGTTCCACATCACCTAAGATGAGCATCCGGTGCCACAAAATTTTTTTGCACACTTCTGGTGCGTTTCCCGAAAGCCGTGCATCGAACGTGCGACGAGATTACCACTGACTCGAAACATGGTAACGACCGTGCACTTGTTCCACGTCACCTAATATGAGCATCCGGTGCAATAAATTTTTTTTTGCACACTTGTGGTGCGGTTCCCGAAAGCCGTGCATCGAACGTGCGACTAGATTACCACTGACTCCAAACGTTGTAACGACCGGTGCACTTGTTCCACGTCACCTAAGGCGAGCACCTGGTCCAACAAAATTTTTTTGCACACTTCGGTGCGCTTCTCGAAAGCCGTGCATTAAACGTGCGATGAGATTACCACTAACTGCAAACGTGGTAACGGCCGTGCACTTGTTCCACGTCTTCTGAGATGAGCATCCGGTGCAACAAATTTTTTTGCACACTTTTGGTGCGCTTCTCGAAAGCCACGCATCGAACGTGCGACGAGATTTCCACTGACTCCAAACATAGTAACGACCGTGCACTTGTTCCACGTCACCTAAGATGAGCATCCGGTGCAACAAAATTTTTTTGCACACTTGTGGTGCGCCAAAAAGCCGTGCATCGAGCGTGTGATGAGATTACCACCGACTCCAAACGTTGTAACGACTGTGCACTTGTTCCACGTCACCTAACACGAGCATCTGGTGCAACAAAATTTTTTTGCACACTTCTGGTGCGCTTTCCGAATGCCGTGCATCGAACGTGCAACGAGATTATCACTGACTCCAAATGTGGTAACGATCGTGCACTTGTTCCACGTCACCTAAGATGAGCATCCGGTGCAACAAAACTTTTTTGCACACTTCTGGTGCGCTTCCCAAGAGCCGTGCATTGAACGTGCGACGAGATTACCACTGACTCCAAACGTGGTAACGACCGTGCACTTATTCCACGTCACCTACGATGAGCATCCAATTGCAACACAATTTTTTTTTGCACACTTCCGGTGCGCTTCCCGAAAGCCGTGCATCGAAGCGTGCGACGAGATTACCACTAACTCCAAATGTGGTAACGATCGTGCACTTGTTCCACGTCACCTAAGATGAGAACGATTGTAACAAAATTTTTTGCACACTTCTGGTGCGCTTTCCGAATGCCGTGCATCGAACGTGCAACGAGGTTACCACTGACTCCAAACGTGGTGACGATCGTGCACTTGTTCCACGTCACCTAAGATGAGAATCCGGTGCAACAAATTTTTTCTGCACACTTCTAGTGCACTTCCCGAAAGCCGTGCATCGAATGTGCAACGAGATTACCACTAACTCTAGGCGTTGTAATGATGGTGCACTTGTTCCACGTCACCTAAGATGAGCATCCGGTGCAACAAAATTTTTTTGCACACACTTCGTGCGTTTCCCGAAAAGTGCATCGAGCGTGCGACGAGATTACCACCGACTCGAAACATGGTAACGACCGTGCACTTGTTCCACGTCACCTAATATGAGCATCCGGTGCAATAAATTTTTTTTGCACACTTGTGGTGCGGGTTCGAAAAAGTGCATCGAGCGTGCGACTAGATTACCGCCCGACTCCAAACGTTGTAACGACCGTGCACTTGTTCCACGTCACCTTACGAGCACCTGGTCCAACAAAATTTTTTTGCACACTTCTGGTGCGCTTCTCGAAAGCCGTGCATCAAACGTGCGATGAGATTACCACTAACTGCAAACGTGGTAACGGCCGTGCACTTGTTCCACGTCATCTGAGATGAGCATCCGGTGCAACAAATTTTTTTTTGCACACTTTTGGTGCGCTTCGAAAAGCCACGCATCGAGCGTGCGATGAGATTACAAATGACTCCAAACGTGGTAACGACCGTGCACTTGTTCCACGTCACCTAAGATGAGCATCCGGTGCAAAAAAAAAAATTTTGCACACTTGTGGTGCGCTTCCCGAAAGCCGTGCATCGAACGTGTGATGAGATTACCACTGACTCCAAACGTTGTAACGACCGCGTGCACTTGTTCCACGTCACCTAACACGAGCATCGGTGCAACAAAATTTTTTGCACACTTACGGTGCGCTTTCCGAATGCCGTGCATCGAGCGTGCAACGAGATTATCAGCGACTCCAATTGTGGTAACGATCGTGTTGCTTGTTCCACGTCACCTAAGATGAGCATCCGTTGCAACAAAACTTTTTGCACACTTCGGTGCGCTTCCCAAGAGCCGTGCATTGAACGTGCGACGAGATTACCACTGACTCCAAACGTGGTAACGACCGTGCACTTATTCCACGTCACCTACGATGAGCATCCAGTGCAACACAATTTTTTTGCACACTTCTGGTGCGCTTCCCGAAAGCCGTGCATCGAACGTGCGACGAGATTACCACTAACTCCAAATGTGGCAATGACCGTGCACTTATTCCACGTCACCTTAGATGAGAATCCGGTGCAACAAAATTTTTTGCACACTTCTAGTGCGCTTCCGTAAGCCGTGCATCGAACGCGATGCGACGAGATTACCACCGACTCCAAACATAGTAACGACCGTGCACTTGTTCCACGTCACCCTTATGAGCATCCGGTGCAACAAAATTTTTTGCACACTTGTGGTGCGCTTCCGAAAGCCGTGCATCGAGCGTGTGATGAGATTACCCGACTCCAAACGTTGTAACGACCATGCACTTGTTCCACGTCACCTAAGATGAGCATCCGGTGCAACAAAATTTTTTTGCACAATCCTCGGTGCGCTTTCCGAATGCCGTGCATCGAATGTGCAACGAGATTACCACTGACTCCAAATGTGGTAACGATCGTGCACTTGTTCCACGTCACCTAAGATGAGAATCCGGTGCAACAAAATTTTTTTTACACACTTCTGGTGCGCTTCCCAAGAGCCGTGCATTGAGCGTGCGACGAGATTACCACCGACTCCAAACGTGGTAACGACCCGTGCACTTGTTCCACGTCACCTAAGATGTGCATCCAAGTGCAACACAATTTTTTGCACACTTCGGTGCGCTTCCCGAAAGCCGTGCATCGGACGTGCGACGAGATTACCACTAACTCCAAACGTGGTAATGACCGTGCACTTATTCCACGTCACCTAAGATGGGAATCCGGTGCAACAAATTTTTTTTGCACACTTCTAGTGCACTTCCCGAAAGCCGTGCATCGAACGTGCAACGAGATAACCACTAACTGCAAAGCGTTGTAATGATCATGCACTTGTTCCACATCACCTAAGATGAGCATCCGGTGCCACAAAATTTTTTGCACACTTCTGGTGCGTTTGCCGAAAGCCGTGCATCGAACGTGCGGACGAGATTACCACCGACTCGAAACATGGTAACGACCGTGCACTTGTTCCACGTCACCTAATATGAGCATCCGGTGCAATAAATTTTTTTTGCACACTTGTGGTGCGGTTCCCGAAAGCCGTGCATCGAACGTGCGACTAGATTACCACTGACTCCAAACGTTGTAACGACCGTGCACTTGTTCCACGTCACCTAAGACGAGCACCTGGTCCAACAAAATTTTTTTGCACACTTCTGGTGCGCTTCTCGAAAGCCGTGCATTAAACGTGCGATGAGATTACCACTAACTGCAAACGTGGTAACGGCCGTGCACTTGTTCCACGTCTTCTGAGATGAGCATCCGGTGCAACAAATTTTTTTGCACACTTTTGGTGCGCTTCTCGAAAAGCCACGCATCGAGCGTGCGACGAGATTTCCACCGACTCCAAACATAGTAACGACCGTGCACTTGTTCCACGTCACCTAAGATGAGCATCCGGTGCAACAAAATTTTTTTGCACACTTGTGGTGCGCTTCCGAAAAGCCGTGCATCGAAGCGTGTGATGAGATTACCACCCGACTCCAAACGTTGTAACGCGTGCACTTGTTCCACGTCACCTAACACGAGCATACGGTGCAACAAAATTTTTTGCACACTTCCGGTGCGCTTTCCGAATGCCGCAACGAACGTGCAACGAGATTATCACCGACTCAAATGTGGTAACGATCGTGCACTTGTTCCACGTCACCTAAGATGAGCATCCGGTGCAACAAAACTTTTTGCACACTTCGGTGCGCTTCCCAAGAGCCGTGCATTGAGCGTGCGACGAGATTACCACCGACTCCAAACGTGGTAACGACCGTGCACTTATTCCACGTCACCTACGATGAGCATCCGATTGCAACACAATTTTTTGCACACTTCTGGTGCGCTTCCGAAAGCCGTGCATCGAGCGTGCGACGAGATTACCACTAACTCCAAATGTGGTAACGATCGTGCACTTGTTCCACGTCACCTAAGATGAGAATCCGGTGTAACAAAATTTTTTTGCACACTTCTGGTGCGCTTTCCGAATGCCGTGCATCGAACGTGCAACGAGATTACCACTGACTCCAAACGTGGTGACGATCGTGCACTTGTTCCACGTCACCTAAGATGAGAATCCGGTGCAACAAATTTTTTACGCACACTTCTAGTGCACTTCCCGAAAAGCCGTGCATCGAATGTGCAACGAGATTACCACTAACTCTAGACGTTGTAATGATGGTGCACTTGTTCCACGTCACCTAAGATGAGCATCCGGTGCAACAAAATTTTTTTGCACACTTCTGGTGCGTTTCGAAAGCCGTGCATCGAGCGTGCGGCGAGATTACCACCGACTCGAAACATGGTAACGACCGTGCACTTGTTCCACGTCACCTAATATGAGCATCCGGTGCAATAAATTTTTTTTTGCACACTTGTGGTGCGGTTCCCGAAAGCCGTGCATCGAACGTGCGACTAGATTACCACCGACTCCAAACGTTGTAACGACCGTGCACTTGTTCCACGTCACCTAAGACGAGCACCTGGTCCAACAAAATTTTTTGCACACAGTGCGCTTCTCAAAAGCCGTGCATCAAGCGTGCGATGAGATTACCACTAGCGCAAACGTGGTAACGGCCGTGCACTTGTTCCACGTCATCGAGAGATGAGCATCCGGTGCAACAAATTTTTTGCACACTTTTTGGTGCGCTTCTCGAAAGCCACACATCGAGCGTGCGATGAGATTACAAATGACTCCAAACGTGGTAACGACCGTGCACTTGTTCCACGTCACCTAAGATGAGCATCCGGTGCAAAAAAAAAAAAATTTTGCACACTTGTGGTGCGCTTCCCGAAAAAGCCGTGCATCGAGCGTGTGATGAGATTACCACCGACTCCAAACGTTGTAACGACTGTGCACTTGTTCCACGTCACCTAACACGAGCATCCGGTGCAACAAAATTTTTTGCACACTTGGTGCGCTTTCGAATGCCGTGCATCGAACGTGCAACGAGATTATCACCGACTCCAAATGTGGTAACGATCGTGCACTTGTTCCACGTCACCTAAGATGAGCATCCGGTGCAACAAAACTTTTTGCACACTTCGGTGCGCGCTTCCCAAGAGCCGTGCATTGAACGTGCGACGAGATTACCACTGACTCCAAACGTGGTAACGACCGTGCACTTATTCCACGTCACCTACGATGAGCATCCAAAGTGCAACACAATTTTTTGCACACTTGGTGCGCTTCCTAAAAGTGCATCGAGCGTGCGACGAGATTACCACTAACTCCAAATGTGGCAATGACCGTGCACTTATTCCACGTCACCTTAGATGAGAATCCGGTGCAACAAAATTTTTTGCACACTTCTAGTGCGCTTCCGTAAGCCGTGCATCGAAGCGTGCGACGAGATTACCACCGACTCCAAACATAGTAACGACCGTGCACTTGTTCCACGTCACCCTTTTGAGCATCCGGTGCAACAAAATTTTTTTGCACACTTGTGGTGCGCTTCCCGAAAGCCGTGCATCGAACGTGTGATGAGATTACCACTGACTCCAAACGTTGTAACGACCATGCACTTGTTCCACGTCACCTAAGACGAGCATCTGGTGCAACAAAATTTTTTTGCACACTCCTGGTGCGCTTTCCGAATGCCGTGCATCGAATGTGCAACGAGATTACCACTGACTCCAAATGTGGTAACGATCGTGCACTTGTTCCACGTCACCTAAGATGAGAATCCGGTGCAACAAAATTTTTTTTACACACTTCTGGTGCGCTTCCCAAGAGCCGTGCATTGAGCGTGCGACGAGATTACCATCGACTCCAAACGTGGTAACGACCGTGCACTTGTTCCACGTCACCTAAGATGTGCATCCAGTGCAACACAATTTTTTTTGCACACTTCTGGTGCGCTTTCCGAAAGCCGTGCATCGGACGTGCGACGAGATTACCACTTACTCCAAACGTGGTAATGACCGTGCACTTATTCCACGTCACCTAAGATGGGAACCGGTGCAACAAATTTTTTGCACACTTCTAGTGCACTTCCCGAAAAGCCGTGCATCAAACGTGCAACGAGATAACCACTAACTGCAAACGTTGTAATGATCATGCACTTGTTCCACATCACCTAAGACGAGCATCCGGTGCCACAAAAATTTTTTTGCACACTTCGGTGCGTTTCCCGAAAGCCGTGCATCGAAGCGTGCGACGAGATTACCACCGACTCGAAACATGGTAACGACCCGTGCACTTGTTCCACGTCACCTAATATGAGCATCCGGTGCAATAAATTTTTTTTGCACACTTGTGGTGCGGTTCTAAAAGCCGTGCATCGAACGTGCGACTAGATTACCACTGACTCCAAACGTTGTAACGACCGTGCACTTGTTCCACGTCACCTAAGACGAGCACCTGGTCCAACAAAATTTTTTTGCACACTTCTGGTGCGCTTCTCGAAAGCCGTGCATCAAACGTGCGATGAGATTACCACTAACTGCAAACGTGGTAACGGCCGTGCACTTGTTCCACGTCATCTGAGATGAGCATCCGGTGCAACAAATTTTTTTGCACACTTTTGGTGCGCTTCTCGAAAGCCACGCATCGAACGTGCGATGAGATTACAAATGACTCCAAACGTGGTAACGACCGTGCACTTGTTCCACGTCACCTAAGATGAGCATCCGGTGCAAAAAAAAAATTTTGCACACTTGTGGTGCGCTTCCCGAAAGCCGTGCATCGAACGTGTGATGAGATTACCACTGACTCCAAACGTTGTAACGACTGTGCATCGAACGTGCGACGAGATTTCCACTGACTCCAAACATAGTAACGACCGTGCACTTGTTCCACGTCACCTAAGATGAGCATCCGGTGCAACAAAATTTTTTTTGCACACTTGTGGTGCGCTTCCCGAAAAGCCGTGCATCGAACGTGTGATGAGATTACCACCCGACTCCAAACGTTGTAACGACGCGTGCACTTGTTCCACGTCACCTAACACGAGCATCCGGTGCAACAAAATTTTTTTTGCACACTTCGGTGCGCTTTCGAATGCCGTGCATCGAACGTGCAACGAGATTATCACTGACTCCAAATGTGGTAACGATCGTGCACTTGTTCCACGTCACCTAAGATGAGCATCCGGTGCAACAAAACTTTTTTGCACACTTCTGGTGCGCTTCCCGAAAGCCGTGCATCGAGCGTGCGACGAGATTACCACCGACTCCAAACATAGTAACGACCCGTGCACTTGTTCCACGTCACCCTTTTGAGCATCCGGTGCAACAAAATTTTTTGCACACTTGTGGTGCGCTTCCCGAAAAGCCGTGCATCGAATGTGCAACGAGATTACCACAAACTCCAAACGTTGTAATGATGGTGCACTTGTTCCACGTCACCTAAGATGAGCATCCGGTGCAACAAAAAATTTTTGCCCACCGGTGCGTTTTCGAAAAGCCGTGCATCGAAAGTGCGACGAGATTACCACTGACTCCAAACATGGTAACGACCGTGCACTTGTTCCACGTCACCTAATATGAGCATCCGGTGCAACAAAATTTTTTTGCACACTTGTGGTGCGGTTCCCGAAAGCCGTGCATCGAACGTGCGACTAGATTACCACTGACTCCAAACGTTGTAACGACCGTGCACTTGTTCCACGTCACCTAAGACGAGCACCTGGTCCAACAAAATTTTTTTGCACACTTCTGGTGCGCTTCTCGAAAGCCGTGCATCAAACGTGCGATGAGATTACCACTAAGCGCAAACGTGGTAACGGCCGTGCACTTGTTCCACGTCATCCGAGATGAGCATCGGTGCAACAAAATTTTTTGCACACTTTTTGGTGCGCTTCTCGAAAAGCCACGCATCGAAGCGTGCGATGAGATTACAAATGACTCCAAACGTGGTAACGACCGTGCACTTGTTCCACGTCACCTAAGATGAGCATCCGGTGCAAAAAAAATTTTGCACACTTGTGGTGCGCTTCCCGAAAGCCGTGCATCGAACGTGTGATGAGATTACCACTGACTCCAAACGTTGTAACGACTGTGCATCGAACGTGCGACGAGATTTCCACTGACTCCAAACATAGTAACGACCGTGCACTTGTTCCACGTCACCTAAGATGAGCATCTGGTGCAACAAAATTTTTTTGCACACTTGTGGTGCGCTTCCGAAAAGCCGTGCATCGAACGTGTGATGAGATTACCACCGACTCCAAACGTTGTAACGACTGTGCACTTGTTCCACGTCACCTAACACGAGCATCTGGTGCAACAAAATTTTTTGCACACTTCGGTGCGCTTTCCGAATGCCGTGCATCGAACGTGCAACGAGATTATCACCGACTCAAATGTGGTAACGATCGTGCACTTGTTCCACGTCACCTAAGATGAGCATCGGTGCAACAAAAACTTTTTGCACACTTCTGGTGCGCTTCAAAAAGCCGTGCATCGAGCGTGCGACGAGATTACCACTGACTCCAAACATAGTAACGACCGTGCACTTGTTCCACGTCACCCTTTTGAGCATCCGGTGCAACAAAATTTTTTTGCACACTTGTGGTGCGCTTCCCGAAAGCCGTGCATCGAATGTGCAACGAGATTACCACAAACTCCAAACGTTGTAATGATGGTGCACTTGTTCCACGTCACCTAAGATGAGCATCCGGTGCAACAAAAATTTTTTGCCCACTTCTGGTGCGTTTCCCGAAAGCCGTGCATCGAAAGTGCGACGAGATTACCACTGACTCCAAACATGGTAACGACCGTGCACTTGTTCCACGTCACCTAATATGAGCATCCGGTGCAACAAAATTTTTTGCACACCCGTGGTGCGCTTCGAAAAGCCGTGCATCGAACGTGCGACGAGATTACCACCGACTCAAACGTTGTAACGACCGTGCACTTGTTCCACGCCGACGAGCATCTGGTCCAACAAAATTTTTTTGCACACTTCGGTGCGCTTCTCGAAAGCGCGTGCATCAAGCGCGGCGTTGAGATTACCACTAAGCGCAAACGTGGTAACGACCGTGCACTTGTTCCACGTCACCGAGATGAGCATCCGGTGCAACAAATTTTTTGCACACTTTTGGTGCGGTTCTCGAAAAGCCACGCATCGAACGTGCGATGAGATTACCAATGACTCCAAACGTGGTAACGACCGTGCTCTTGTTCCACGTCACCTAAGATGAGCATCCGTGCAACAAAACTTTTTGCACACTTCGGTGCGCTTCCGGTGAGCCGTGCATTGAACGTGCGACGAGATTACCCCCGACTCCAAACGTGGTAACGACCGTGCACTTGTTCCACGTCACCTAAGATGAGCATCCAAAGGCAACACAATTTTTTTGCACACTTCTGGTGCGTTTCCCGAAAGCCGTGCATCGAAGCGTGCGACGAGATTACCACTAACTCCAAACGTGGCAATGACCGTGCACTTATTTCACCTCACCTTAGATGAGAATCCGGTGCAACAAAATTTTTTTTGCACACTTCTAGTGCGCTTACCGAAAGCCGTGCATCGAACGTGCGACGAGATTACCACTGACTCCAAACATAGTAACGACCGTGCACTTGTTCCACGTCACCTAAAATGAGCATCCGGTGCAACAAAATTTTTTTGCACACTTGTGGTGCGCTTCCCGAAAGCCGTGCATCGAACGTGTGATGAGATTACCACTGACTCCAAACGTTGTAACGACCGTGCACTTGTTCCACGTCACCTAACACGAGCATCTGGTGCAACAAAATTTTTTTGCACACTTCTGGTGCGCTTTCCGAATGCCGTGCATCGAACGTGCAACGAGATTATCACTGACTCCAAATGTGGTAACGATCGTGCACTTGTTCCACGTCACCTAAGATGAGAATCCGGTGCAACAAAATTTTTTTGCACACTTCTGGTGCGCTTTCCGAATGCCGTGCATCGAACGTGCAACGAGATTACCACTGACTCCAAACGTGGTGACGATCGTGCACTTGTTCCACGTCACCTAAGATGAGAATCCGGTGCAACAAATTTTTTCTGCACACTTCTAGTGCACTTCCCGAAAGCCGTGCATCGAATGTGCAACGAGATTACCACTAACTCCAGACGTTGTAATGATGGTGCACTTGTTCCACGTCACCTAAGATGAGCATCCGGTGCAACAAAATTTTTTTGCACACTTCTGGTGCGTTTCCCGAAAGCCGTGCATCGAACGTGCGACGAGATTACCACTGACTCGAAACATGGTAACGACCGTGCACTTGTTCCACGTCACCTAATATGAGCATCCGGTGCAATAAATTTTTTTTTGCACACTTGTGGTGCGGTTCCCGAAAGCCGTGCATCGAACGTGCGACTAGATTACCACTGACTCCAAACGTTGTAACGACCGTGCACTTGTTCCACGTCACCTAAGACGAGCACCTGGTCCAACAAAATTTTTTTGCACACTTCTGGTGCGCTTCTCGAAAGCCGTGCATCAAACGTGCGATGAGATTACCACTAACTGCAAACGTGGTAACGGCCGTGCACTTGTTCCACGTCATCTGAGATGAGCATCCGGTGCAACAAATTTTTTTGCACACTTTTGGTGCGCTTCTCGAAAGCCACGCATCGAACGTGCGATGAGATTACCAATGACTCCAAACGTGGTAACGACCGTGCACTTGTTCCACGTCACCTAAGATGAGCATCCGGTGCAAAAAAAAAAATTTGCACACTTGTGGTGCGCTTCCCGAAAGCCGTGCATCGAACGTGTGATGAGATTACCACTGACTCCAAACGTTGTAACGACCGTGCACTTGTTCCACGTCACCTAACACGAGCATCTGGTGCAACAAAATTTTTTTGCACACTTTCGGTGCGCTTTCCGAATGCCGTGCATCGAACGCGTGCAACGAGATTATCACTGACTCCAAATGTGGTAACGATCGTGCACTTGTTCCACGTCACCTAAGATGAGAATCCGGTGCAACAAAAATTTTTTGCACACTTACGGTGCGCTTTCGAATGCCGTGCATCGAGCGTGCAACGAGATTACCACGACTCCAAACGTGGTGACGATCGTGCACTTGTTCCACATCACCTAAGATGAGAATCCGGTGCAACAAATTTTTTTGCACACTTTTTTGCGCTTCTCGAAAGCCACGCATCGAACGTGCGATGAGATTACCAATGACTCCAAACGTGGTAACGACCGTGCACTTGTTCCACGTCACCTAAGATGAGCATCCGGTGCAAAAAAAAAATTTTGCACACTTGTGGTGCGCTTCCCGAAAAGCCGCGTGCATCGAACGTGTGATGAGATTACCACCGACTCCAAACGTTGTAACGACCGTGCACTTGTTCCACGTCACCTAACACGAGCATCCGGTGCAACAAATTTTTTTTGCACACACTGGTGCGCTTTCCGAATGCCGTGCATCGAACGTGCAACGAGATTATCACTGACTCCAAATGTGGTAACGATCGTGCACTTGTTCCACTTCACCTAAGATGAGAATCCGGTGCAACAAAAATTTTTTGCACACTTCTGGTGCGCTTCCCAAGAGCCGTGCATTGAACGTGCGACGAGATTACCACTGACTCCAAACTTGGTAAGGACCATGCACTTGTTCCACGTCACCTAAGATGTGCATCGAGTGCAACACAATTTTTTTGCACACTTCTGGTGCGCCTCCCGAAAGCCGTGCATCGGACGTGCGACAAGATTACCACTAACTCCAAACGTGGTAATGACCGTGCACTTATTCCACGTCACCTTAGATGAGAATCCGGTACAACAAATTTTTTTTGCACACTTCTAGTGCGCTTCCCGAAAGCCGTGCATCGAACGTGCAACGAGATTACCACTAACTGCAAACGTTGTAACGATCGTGCACTTGTTCCTCGTCACCTAAGATGAGCATCCGGTGCCACAAAATTTTTTTGCACACTTGTGGTGCGTTTCCCGAAAGCCGTGCATCGAACGTGCGACGATATTACCACTGACTCCAAACATAGTAACGACCGTGCACTTGTTCTAATGAGGACATCAGCACCACACCAACTCCAGTGCCTATTGCTGGTCCTCTCACTCGTGCTCGTGCTCGTCAACTTAATTATCAAGTGAGTTCTCTCTTAAGTGTATGTCCATCTTGTTTAGATCTTGGAGACGCGTGCACTCTTGTTTTGATCAGGAATCAAGGAGAACAACTAAACGGAGACGGACTCGCGCTGGCTGGATTCGGACTGCAGCACAACTCCAATTTCTGAGAGTCGCCACGGTCACTTACGGAGTCGGATTGGGACAGTTCAGGACTCTTTGGAAAGCTTATCAAGTCTACTTTCATATGGATCCAGCCTCAAGTACATATCTGCTCCGAGCTGGACGCAGCCCTCAATTTACTTGAGAGACCTATTTCTGTCCAGGTGCTGCGACACCTTGTTTTAGCCCAATGGGCTATGTATCGCCTTAGAATCCATTAAGGATGCGTCTTAGGGTTAGAGCACGAACCCAGCACCCTTGTGGTCGTCCTCCTCATGTCATATACCCCTTGGCCGCCGCCAAGAACGATTGGGTTTTGTTTTCGCAAGTTAGCTCTCGCTACTTCCTTGTAAACGTGCGTGCAGTCCAGCCGCCCGTCTACTTGAATTCGGAACCCCACCATAATTGCGATTCATCTTTGATTTCCTCCATTCGCGTACACATTTAGTGCTTGTTTACTTGTTCTTGCTGGTTCTTCGATTGCTTGCAGGACGAGTGCCCTTGTGGCCGGTTGTCGCACCGCAGGATCGCGCCAACCATTGGAGGTGGTCTATCGGTCGCTAAGGCGCAACGTCTTGGACGGTTGTAGTCGGGCCGTGAACGACGTCTCCTTCCATCAATCGAGTTATCCACGCCCTCTCATCGAAAGATCGAAACCAAACCCCAGCGGGTTTCTATCATGTTCCACATCACCTAAGATGAGCATCCGGTGCAAAAAAAAAATTGCACACTTGTGGTGCGCTTCCCGAACGCCGTGCATCGAACGTGTGATGAGATTACCACTGACCCCAAACGTTGTAACGACCGTGCACTTGTTCCACGTCACCTAAGACGAGCATCTGGTGCACCAAAATTTTTTTGCACACTTCTGGTGCGCTTTCCGAATGCCGTGCATCGAACGTGCAACGAGATTACCACTGACTCCAAACGTGGTGACGATCGTGCACTTGTTCCACGTCACCTAAGATGAGAATCCGGTGCAACAAATTTTTTCTGCACACTTCTAGTGCACTTCCCGAAAGCCGTGCATCGAATGTGCAACGAGATTACCACTAACTCCAGACGTTGTAATGATGGTGCACTTGTTGCACGTCACCTAAGATGAGCATCCGGTGCAACAAAATTTTTTTGCACACTTCCGGTGCGTTTCCGAAAAGCCGCATCGAACGTGCGACGAGATTACCATCGACTCGAAACATGGTAACGACCGTGCACTTGTTCCACGTCACCTAATATGAGCATCCGGTGCAATAAAAATTTTTTGCACACTTGTGGTGCGGTTCCCGAAAAGCCGCATCGAACGTGCGACTAGATTACCACCGACTCCAAACGTTGTAACGACCGGCACTTGTTCCACGTCACCTAAGACGAGCACCTGGTCCAACAAAATTTTTTTGCACACGCGCGTGCGCTTCGAAAAGCCGCGGCATCAAACGTGCGATGAGATTACCACTAAGCGCAAACGTGGTAACGGCCGTGCACTTGTTCCACGTCATCTGAGATGAGCTTCCGGTGCAACAAATTTTTTTTGCACACTTTTGGTGCGCTTCTCGAAAGCCACGCATCGAACGTGCGATGAGATTACCAATGACTCCAAACGTGGTAACGACCGTGCACTTGTTCCACGTCACCTAAGATGAGCATCCGGTGCAAAAAAAAAAATTTGCACACTTGTGGTGCGCTTCCCGAAAGCCGTGCATCGAACGTGTGATGAGATTACCACCGACTCCAAACGTTGTAACGACCGTGCACAATGTTCCACGTCACCTAAGACGAGCATCCGGTGCAACAAAAATTTTTGCACACTTCGGTGCGCTTTTCGAATGCCGTGCATCGAACGCGTGCGACGAGATTACCACTGACTCCAAACGTAGTGACGATCGTGCACTTGTTCCACGTCACCTAAGATGAGAATCCGGTGCAACAAATTTTTTTGCACACTTCTAGTGCGCTTCCCGAAAGCCGTGCATCGAATGTGCAACGAGATTACCACTAACTCCAAACGTTGTAACGATGGTGCACTTCTTCCACGTCACCTAAGATGAGCATCCGGTGCAACAAAATTTTTTGCACACTTCTGGTGCGTTTCCCGAAAAGCCGTGCATCGAACGCACGATGAGATTACCACTGATTCCAAACATGGTAACGACCGTGCACTTGTTCCACGTCACCTAATATGAGCATCCGGTGCAACAAAATTTTTTTGCATACTTGTGGTGCGCTTCCTGAAAGCCGTGCATCGAACGTGTGATGAGATTACCACTGACTCCAAACGTTGTAACGACCGTGCACTTGTTCCACGTCACCTAAGACGAGCATCCGGCCCACACTTCTAGTGCGCTTCCCGAAAGCCGTGCATCGAATGTGCAACGAGATTACCACTAACTCCAAACGTTGTAACGATGGTGCACTTCTTCCACGTCACCTAAGATGAGAATCCGGTGCAACAAATTTTTTCTGCACACTTCTAGTGCACTTCCTTTAAAAGCCGTGCATCGAATGTGCAACGAGATTACCACTAACTCCAAACGTTGTAATGATGGTGCACTTCTTCCACGTCACCTAATATGAGCATCCGGTGCAACAAAATTTTTTTGCACACTTGTGGTGCGCCTCCCGAAAGCCGTGCATCGAACGTGCAATGAGATTACCACCGACTCCAAAAAGCTGTAACGACCGTGCACTTGTTCCACGTCACCTAAGACGAGCATCTAGCCCACACTTCTAGTGCGCTCCCCGAAAAGCCGTGCATCGAACGTGCAACGAGATTACCACTAACCGCAAATGTTGTAACGATCGTGCACTTGTTCCACGTCACCTAAGATGAGCATCCGGTGCCACAGAATTTTTTTGCACACTTGTGGTGCGTTTCCGAAAAGCCGCATCGAACGCGGCGACGAGATTACCACCGACTCGAAACATGGTAACAACCGTGCACTTGTTCCACGTCACCTAATATGAGCATCCGGTGCAATAAATTTTTTTGCACACTTGTGGTGCGGTTCCTGAAAGCCGTGCATCGAACGTGCGACGAGATTACCACTGACTCCAAACGTGGTAACGATCGTGCACTTGTTCCACGTCACCTAAGATGAGAATCCGGTGCAACAAAATTTTGTTGCATACTTGTGGTGCGCTTCCCGAAAGCCGTGCATCGAACGTGTGATGAGATTACCATCGACTCCAAACGTTCTAACGACCGTGCACTTGTTCCACGTCACCTAAGACGCAGCATCCGGTGCAACAAAATTTTTTTTGCACACTTGGTGCGCTTTCGAATGCCGTGCATCGAACGTGCAACGAGATTACCACCGACTCCAAACGTGGTCACAATCGTGCACTCGTTCCACGTCACCTAAGATGAGAATCCGGTGCAACAAATTTTTTTCGCACACTTCTTGTGCACTTCCCGAAAGCCGTGCATCGAATGTGCAACGAGATTACCACTAACTCCAGACGTTGTAATGATGGTGCACTTGTTCCACGTCACCTAAGATGAGCATCCGGTGCAACAAAATTTTTTGCACACTTTGGTGCGTTTCCGAAAAGCCGTGCATCGAACGTGCGACGAGATTACCACCGACTCGAAACATGGTAACGACCGTGCACTTGTTCCACGTCACCTAATATGAGCATCCGGTGCAATAAAATTTTTTTGCACACTTGTGGTGCGGTTCCCAAAAGCCGCGGCATCTAACGTGCGACGAGATTACCACCGACTCCAAACGTTGTAACGACACAAGACTTGTTCCACGTCACCTAAGACGAGCACCTGGTCCAACAAAATTTTTTGCACACTGCGCTTCTCGAAAAGCCGCATCAAACGTGCGATGAGATTACCACTAACTGCAAACGTGGTAACGGCCGTGCACTTGTTCCACGTCATCCGAGATGAGCATCCGTGCAACAAATTTTTTTTGCACACTTTAGGTGCGCTTCTCGAAAGCCACGCATCGAACGTGCGATGAGATTACCAATGACTCCAAACGTGGTAACGACCGTGCACTTGTTCCACGTCACCTAAGATGAGCATCCGGTGCAAAAAAAAATTTGCACACTTGTGGTGCGCTTCCCGAAAAGCCGTGCATCGACGCGTGTGATGAGATTACCACCGACTCCAAACGTTGTAACGACCGTGCACAATGTTCCACGTCACCTAAGACGAGCATCCGGTGCAACAAAATTTTTTGCACACTTCTGGTGCGCTTTTCCGAATGCCGCATCGAACGTGCGACGAGATTACCACCGACTCCAAACGTAGTGACGATCGTGCACTTGTTCCACGTCACCTAAGATGAGAATCCGGTGCAACAAATTTTTTGCACACTTCTAGTGCGCTTCCCGAAAGCCGTGCATCGAATGTGCAACGAGATTACCACTAACTCCAAACGTTGTAACGATGGTGCACTTCTTCCACGTCACCTAAGATGAGCATCCGTGCAACAAAAATTTTTTGCACACTTCTGGTGCGTTTCCGAAAAGCCGTGCATCGAACGTGCGATGAGATTACCACCGATTCCAAACATGGTAACGACCGTGCACTTGTTCCACGTCACCTAATATGAGCATCCGGTGCAACAAAATTTTTTGCATACTTGTGGTGCGCTTCCCCGAAAGCCGTGCATCGAACGTGTGATGAGATTACCACTGACTCCAAACGTTGTAACGACCGTGCACTTGTTCCACGTCACCTAAGACGAGCATCTGGCCCACACTTCTAGTGCGCTTCCCGAAAGCCGTGCATCGAATGTGCAACGAGATTACCACTAACTCCAAACGTTGTAACGATGGTGCACTTCTTCCACGTCACCTAAGATGAGAATCCGGTGCAACAAATTTTTTCTGCACACTTCTAGTGCACTTCCCGAAAGCCGTGCATCGAATGTGCAACGAGATTACCACTAACTCCAAACGTTGTAATGATGGTGCACTTCTTCCACGTCACCTAATATGAGCATCCGGTGCAACAAAATTTTTTGCACACTTGTGGTGCGCCTCCCAAAGCCGTGCATCGAACGTGTGACGAGATTACCACTGACTCCAAAAGCTGTAACGACCGTGCACTTGTTCCACGTCACCTAAGACGAGCATCTAGCCCACACTTCTAGTGCGCTCCCCGAAAGCCGTGCATCGAACGTGCAACGAGATTACCACTAACTGCAAACGTTGTAACGATCGTGCACTTGTTCCACGTCACCTAAGATGAGCATCCGGTGCCACAGAATTTTTTTGCACACTTGTGGTGCGTTTCCCGAAAGCCGTGCATCGAACGTGCGACGAGATTACCACTGACTCGAAACATGGTAACGACCGTGCACTTGTTCCACGTCACCTAATATGAGCATCCGGTGCAATAAAATTTTTTTGCACACTTGTGGTGCGGTTCCTGAAAGCCGTGCATCGAACGTGCGACGAGATTACCACTGACTCCAAACGTGGTAACGATCGTGCACTTGTTCCACGTCACCTAAGATGAGAATCCGGTGCAACAAAATTTTTTTGCACACTTCTGGTGCGCTTCTCGAAAGCCGTGCATCAAACGTGCGATGAGATTACCGCTAACTGCAAAAGTGGTAACGACCGTGCACTTGTTCCACGTCACCTGAGATGAGCATCCGGTGCAACAAATTTTTTTGCACACTTTTGGTGCGGTTCTCAAAAGCCACGTATTGAACGTGCGATGAGATTACCACTGGCTCCAAACGTGGTAACGACCGTGCACTTGTTCCACGTCACCTAAGATGAGCATCCGGTGCAACAAAACTTTTTTGCACACTTCAGGTGCGCTTCCCAAGAGCCTTGCATTGAACGTGCGACGAGATTACCACTGACTCCAAACGTGGTAACGACCGTGCACTTGTTCCACGTCACCTAAGATGAGCATCCAGTGCAACACAATTTTTTGCACACTTGTGGTGCGCTTCCTGAAAGCCGTGCATCGAACGTGCGACGAGATTACCACTGATTCCAAACATCGTAACGACCGTGCACTTGTTCCACGTCACCTAATATGAGCATCCGGTGCAGTAAAATTTTTTTGCACACTTGTGGTGCGGTTCCCGAAAGCCGTGCATCGAACGTGCGACGAGATTACCACTGACTCCAAACGTTGTAACGACCGTGCACTTGTTCCACGTCACCTAAGACGAGCACCTGGTCCAACAAAATTTTTTTGCACACTTCTGGTGCGCTTCTCGAAAGCCGTGCATCAAACGTGCGATGAGATTACCACTAACTGCAAACGTGGTAACGGCCGTGCACTTGTTCCACGTCATCTGAGATGAGCATCCGGTGCAACAAATTTTTTTGCACACTTTAGGTGCGCTTCTCGAAAGCCACGCATCGAACGTGCGATGAGATTACCAATGACTCCAAACGTGGTAACGACCGTGCACTTGTTCCACGTCACCTAAGATGAGCATCCGGTGCAAAAAAAAAATGGCACACTTGTGGTGCGCTTCCCGAAAGCCGTGCATCGAACGTGTGATGAGATTACCACTGACTCCAAACGTTGTAACGACCGTGCACAATGTTCCACGTCACCTAAGACGAGCATCTGGTGCAACAAAATTTTTTTGCACACTTCTGGTGCGCTTTTCCGAATGCCGTGCATCGAACGTGCGACGAGATTACCACTGACTCCAAACGTAGTGACGATCGTGCACTTGTTCCACGTCACCTAAGATGAGAATCCGGTGCAACAAATTTTTTTGCACACTTCTAGTGCGCTTCCCGAAAGCCGTGCATCGAATGTGCAACGAGATTACCACTAACTCCAAACGTTGTAACGATGGTGCACTTCTTCCACGTCACCTAAGATGAGCATCCGGTGCAACAAAATTTTTTTGCACACTTCTGGTGCGTTTCCCGAAAGCCGTGCATCGAACGTGCGATGAGATTACCACTGATTCCAAACATGGTAACGACCGTGCACTTGTTCCACGTCACCTAATATGAGCATCCGGTGCAACAAAATTTTTTTGCATACTTGTGGTGCGCTTCCTGAAAGCCGTGCATCGAACGTGTGATGAGATTACCACTGACTCCAAACGTTGTAACGACCGTGCACTTGTTCCACGTCACCTAAGACGAGCATCTGGCCCACACTTCTAGTGCGCTTCCCGAAAGCCGTGCATCGAATGTGCAACGAGATTACCACTAACTCCAAACGTTGTAACGATGGTGCACTTCTTCCACGTCACCTAAGATGAGAATCCGGTGCAACAAATTTTTTCTGCACACTTCTAGTGCACTTCCCGAAAGCCGTGCATCGAATGTGCAACGAGATTACCACTAACTCCAAACGTTGTAATGATGGTGCACTTCTTCCACGTCACCTAATATGAGCATCCGGTGCAACAAAATTTTTTTGCACACTTGTGGTGCGCCTCCCGAAAGCCGTGCATCGAACGTGCAATGAGATTACCACTGACTCCAAAAGCTGTAACGACCGTGCACTTGTTCCACGTCACCTAAGACGAGCATCTAGCCCACACTTCTAGTGCGCTCCCCGAAAGCCGTGCATCGAACGTGCAACGAGATTACCACTAACTGCAAATGTTGTAACGATCGTGCACTTGTTCCACGTCACCTAAGATGAGCATCCGGTGCCACAGAATTTTTTTGCACACTTGTGGTGCGTTTCCCGAAAGCCGTGCATCGAACGTGCGACGAGATTACCACTGACTCGAAACATGGTAACAACCGTGCACTTGTTCCACGTCACCTAATATGAGCATCCGGTGCAATAAAATTTTTTTGCACACTTGTGGTGCGGTTCCTGAAAGCCGTGCATCGAACGTGCGACGAGATTACCATCGACTCCAAACGTGGTAACGATCGCGGCACTTGTTCCACGTCACCTAAGATGAGAACCGGTGCAACAAAATTTTGTTGCATACTTGTGGTGCGCTTCCCGAAAGCCGTGCATCGAACGTGTGATGAGATTACCACTGACTCCAAACGTTCTAACGACCGTGCACTTGTTCCACGTCACCTAAGACGAGCATCTGGTGCAACAAAATTTTTTTGCACACTTCTGGTGCGCTTTCCGAATGCCGTGCATCGAACGTGCAACGAGATTACCACTGACTCCAAACGTGGTCACAATCGTGCACTCGTTCCACGTCACCTAAGATGAGAACGGTGCAACAAATTTTTTCTCGCACACTTCTTGTGCACTTCCCCGAAAGCCGTGCATCGAATGTGCAACGAGATTACCACTAACTCCAGACGTTGTAATGATGGTGCACTTGTTCCACGTCACCTAAGATGAGCATCCGGTGCAACAAAATTTTTTTGCACACTTCTGGTGCGTTTTCCGAAAGCCGTGCATCGAACGTGCGACGAGATTACCACTGACTCGAAACATGGTAACGACCGTGCACTTGTTCCACGTCACCTAATATGAGCATCCGGTGCAATAAAATTTTTTTGCACACTTGTGGTGCGGTTCCCGAAAGCCGTGCATCTAACGTGCGACGAGATTACCACTGACTCCAAACGTTGTAACGACCGCGCACTTGTTCCACGTCACCTAAGACGAGCACCTGGTCCAACAAAATTTTTTGCACACTTCGTGCGCCGAAAAGCCGCATCAAACGCGGCGATGAGATTACCACTAACCGCAAACGTGGTAACGGCCGTGCACTTGTTCCACGTCATCCGAGATGAGCATCCGGTGCAACAATTTTTTTTGCACACTTTAGGTGCGCTCGAAAGCCACGCATCGAACGTGGCGATGAGATTACCAATGACTCCAAACGTGGTAACGACCGTGCACTTGTTCCACGTCACCTAAGATGAGCATCCGTGCAAAAAAAAAAATTTGCACACTTGTGGTGCGCTTCCCAAAAGCCGCATCGAACGTGTGATGAGATTACCACCGACTCCAAACGTTGTAACGACCGTGCACAATGTTCCACGCCACCTAAGACGAGCATCCGGTGCAACAAAAATTTTTTGCACACTTCTGGTGCGCTTTTCCGAATGCCGCATCGAACGTGCGACGAGATTACCACCGACTCCAAACGTAGTGACGATCGTGGCACTTGTTCCACGTCACCTAAGATGAGAATCCGGTGCAACAAATTTTTTGCACACTTCTAGTGCGCTTCCCGAAAAGCCGTGCATCGAATGTGCAACGAGATTACCACTAACTCCAAACGTTGTAACGATGGTGCACTTCTTCCACGTCACCTAAGATGAGCATCCGGTGCAACAAAATTTTTTTGCACACTGCGGTGCGTTTTCCGAAAAGCCGCATCGAACGTGCGATGAGATTACCACCGATTCCAAACATGGTAACGACCGTGCACTTGTTCCACGTCACCTAATATGAGCATCCGGTGCAACAAAATTTTTTTGCATACTTGTGGTGCGCTTCCTGAAAGCCGTGCATCGAACGTGTGATGAGATTACCACTGACTCCAAACGTTGTAACGACCGTGCACTTGTTCCACGTCACCTAAGACGAGCATCTGGCCCACACTTCTAGTGCGCTTCCCGAAAGCCGTGCATCGAATGTGCAACGAGATTACCACTAACTCCAAACGTTGTAACGATGGTGCACTTCTTCCACGTCACCTAAGATGAGGATCCGGTGCAACAAATTTTTTCTGCACACTTCTAGTGCACTTCCCGAAAGCCGTGCATCGAATGTGCAACGAGATTACCACTAACTCCAAACGTTGTAATGATGGTGCACTTCTTCCACGTCACCTAATATGAGCATCCGGTGCAACAAAATTTTTTTGCACACTTGTGGTGCGTCTCCCGAAAGCCGTGCATCGAACGTGTGACGAGATTACCACTGACTCCAAAAGCTGTAACGACCGTGCACTTGTTCCACGTCACCTAAGACGAGCATCTAGCCCACACTTCTAGTGCGCTCCCCGAAAGCCGTGCATCGAACGTGCAACGAGATTACCACTAACTGCAAACGTTGTAACGATCGTGCACTTGTTCCACGTCACCTAAGATGAGCATCCGGTGCCACAGAATTTTTTGCACACTTGTGGTGCGTTTCCGAAAAGCCGTGCATCGAACGCGTGCGACGAGATTACCACCGACTCGAAACATGGTAACGACCGTGCACTTGTTCCACGTCACCTAATATGAGCATCGGTGCAATAAAATTTTTTGCACACTTGTGGTGCGGTTCCCCGAAAAGCCGCGGCATCGAACGTGCGACGAGATTACCATCGACTCCAAACGTGGTAACGATCGTGCACTTGTTCCACGTCACCTAAGATGAGAATCCGGTGCAACAAAATTTTTTGCACACTTCTGGTGCGCTTCTCGAAAAGCCGTGCATCAAACGTGCGATGAGATTACCGCTAACCGCAAAAGTGGTAACGACCGTGCACTTGTTCCACGTCACCGAGATGAGCATCCGTGCAACAAATTTTTTGCACACTTTTGGTGCGGTTCTCAAAAAGCCACGTATTGAACGCGGCGCGATGAGATTACCATCGGCTCCAAACGTGGTAACGACCGTGCACTTGTTCCACGTCACCTAAGATGAGCATCCGGTGCAACAAAACTTTTTGCACACTTCGTGCGCTTCCCAAGAGCCTTGCATTGAACGTGCGACGAGATTACCATCGACTCCAAACGTGGTAACGACCGTGCACTTGTTCCACGTCACCTAAGATGAGCATCCAAAGGTAACACAATTTTTGCACACTTGTGGTGCGCTTCCCGAAAAGCCGTGCATCGAACGTGCGACGAGATTACCACCGATTCCAAACATCGTAACGACCGTGCACTTGTTCCACGTCACCTAATATGAGCATCCGTGCAGTAAAATTTTTTGCACACTTGTGGTGCGGTTCCCGAAAAGCCGTGCATCGAACGTGCGACGAGATTACCATCGACTCCAAACGTTGTAACGACCGTGCACTTGTTCCACGCCACCTAAGACGAGCACTGGGTCCAACAAAATTTTTTGCACACTTCTGGTGCGCTTCGAAAAGCCGTGCATCAAACGCGGCGATGAGATTACCACTAACCGCAAACGTGGTAACGGCCGTGCACTTGTTCCACGTCATCTCGAGATGAGCATCCGGTGCAACAAATTTTTTGCACACTTTAGGTGCGCTTCTCGAAAAGCCACGCATCGAACGTCGCGATGAGATTACCAATGACTCCAAACGTGGTAACGACCGTGCACTTGTTCCACGTCACCTAAGATGAGCATCCGGTGCAAAAAAAAAATTTGCACACTTGTGGTGCGCTTCCCGAAAGCCGTGCATCGAACGTGTGATGAGATTACCACTGACTCCAAACGTTGTAACGACCGTGCACAATGTTCCACGTCACCTAAGACGAGCATCCGGTGCAACAAAATTTTTTGCACACTTCGGTGCGCTTTTTTCCGAATGCCGCATCGAACGCGTGCGACGAGATTACCACCGACTCCAAACGTAGTGACGATCGTGCACTTGTTCCACGTCACCTAAGATGAGAATCCGGTGCAACAAATTTTTTTGCACACTTCTAGTGCGCTTCCCGAAAGCCGTGCATCGAATGTGCAACGACATTACCACTAACTCCAAACGTTGTAACGATGGTGCACTTCTTCCACGTCACCTAAGATGAGCATCCGGTGCAACAAAATTTTTTTGCACACTTTTGGTGCGTTTCCCGAAAGCCGTGCATCGAACGTGCGATGAGATTACCACTGATTCCAAACATGGTAACGACCGTGCACTTGTTCCACGTCACCTAATATGAGCATCCGGTGCAACAAAATTTTTTGCATACTTGTGGTGCGCTTCACGAAAGCCGTGCATCGAACGCGGTGATGAGATTACCACCGACTCCAAACGTTGTAACGACCGTGCACTTGTTCCACGTCACCTAAGACGAGCATCCGCCCACACTTCTAGTGCGCTTCCCGAAAGCCGCATCGAATGTGCAACGAGATTACCACTAACTCCAAACGTTGTAACGATGGTGCACTTCTTCCACGTCACCTAAGATGAGAACCGGTGCAACAAATTTTTTCTCAAGCACACTTCTAGTGCACTTCCGAAAGCCGTGCATCGAATGTGCAACGAGATTACCACTAACTCCAAACGTTGTAATGATGGTGCACTTCTTCCACGTCACCTAATATGAGCATCCGGTGCAACAAAATTTTTTGCACACTTGTGGTGCGCCTCCCGAAAGCCGTGCATCGAACGTGCGACGAGATTACCACCGACTCCAAAAAGCTGTAACGACCGTGCACTTGTTCCACGTCACCTAAGACGAGCATCTAGCCCACACTTCTAGTGCGCTCCCGAAAAGCCGTGCATCGAACGTGCAACGAGATTACCACTAACCGCAAACGTTGTAACGATAGTGCACTTGTTCCACGTCACCTAAGATGAGCATCCGGTGCCACAGAATTTTTTGCACACTTGTGGTGCGTTTCCCCGAAAGCCGCATCGAACGTGCGACGAGATTACCACCGACTCGAAACATGGTAACGACCGCACTTGTTCCACGCCACCTAATATGGGCATCCGTGCAATAAAATTTTTTGCACACTTGTGGTGCGGTTCCCGAAAAGCCGCATCGAACGTGCGACGAGATTACCATCGACTCCAAACGTGGTAACGATCGTGCACTTGTTCCACGTCACCTAAGATGAGAATCGGTGCAACAAAATTTTTTGCACACTTCTGGTGCGCTTCGAAAGCCGTGCATCAAACGCGCGATGAGATTACCACTACCGCAAAAGTGGTAACGACCGTGCACTTGTTCCACGCCACCGAGATGAGCATCTGGTGCAACAAATTTTTTGCACACTTTTGGTGCGGTTCTCGAAAGCCACGTATTGAACGTGCGATGAGATTACCATCGGCTCCAAACGTGGTAACGACCGTGCACTTGTTCCACGTCACCTAAGATGAGCATCCGTGCAACAAAACTTTTTGGACACTTCGGTGCGCTTCCCAAGAGCCGTGCATTGAACGTGCGGACGAGATTACCATCGACTCCAAACGTGGTAACGAACGTGCACTTGTTCCACGTCACCTAAGATGAGCATCCAAAGGTAACACAATTTTTTGCACACTTGTGGTGCGCTTTCTGAAAAGCCGTTGCATCGAACGCGGCGACGAGATTACCACCGATTCCAAACATGGTAACGACCGCGGCACTTGTTCCACGCACCTAATATGAGCATCCGGTGCAATAAAATTTTTACACACTTGTGGTGCGTTTCCCCGAAAAGCCGCATCAAACGTGCGATGAGATTACCACCGACTCCAAAAGTGGTAACGACCGGCACTTGTTCCACGCCACCTAAGACGAGCATCCGCCCAACAAATTTTTTTGCACACTCCTCGTGCGCTTCTCGAAAGCCATGCATCAAACGCGGCGATGAGATTACCACTAATCGCAAACGTGGTAACGACCGTGCACTTGTTCCACGCCACCCGAGATGAGCATCCGTGCAACAAATTTTTTTTGCACACTTTTGGTGCGGTTCTCGAAAAGCCACGCATCGAACGCGGCGATGAGATTACCAATGACTCCAAACGTGGTAACGACCGCACTTGTTCCACGTCACCTAAGATGAGCATCCGGCGCAACAAAACTTTTTTGCACACTTTTGGTGCGCTTTCCAAGAGCCGTGCATTGAACGTGTGACGAGATACCACTGACTCCAAACGTGGTAACGACCGTGCACTTGTTCCACGTCACCTAAGATGAGCATCCAGTGCAACACAATTTTTTGCACACTTCTGGTGCGCTTCCCGAAAAGCCGCATCGGACGGCGACGCAGATTACCACTAACTCCAAACGTGGTAATGACCATGCACTTATTCCACGTCACCTTAGATGAGAATCCGGTGCAACAAAATTTTTTGCACACTTCTGGTGCGCCCCGAAAAGCCATGCATCGAACGTGCAACGAGATTACCACTAACTCCAAACGTTGTAACGATCGTGCACTTGTTCCACGTCACCTAAGATGAGCATCCGGTGCCACAAAATTTTTTTGCACACTTGTGGTGCGTTTCCGAAAAGCCGTGCATCGAACGAACGCGGCGACGAGATTACCACCGACTCCAAACATAGTAACGACCGTGCACTTGTTCCACGTCACCTAAGATGAGCATCCGGTGCCACAAAATTTTTTTGCACACTTGTGGTGCGTTTCCCGAAAGCCGTGCATCGAACGTGCGACGAGATTACCACTGACTCCAAACATAGTAACGACCGTGCACTTGTTCCACGTCACCTAAGATGAGCATCCGGTGCAACAAAATTTTTTTGCACACTTGTGGCGCGCTTCCCGAAAGCCGTGCATCGAACGTGCGATGAGATTACCACTGACTCCAAACGTGGTAACGACCGTGCACTTGTTCCACGTCACCTAAGATGAGCATCCGGTGCAACAAAGCTTTTTTGCACACTTCTGGTGCGCTTCCCAAGAGCCGTGCATTGAACGTGCGACGAGATTACCACTGACTCCAAACGTGGTAATGACCATGCACTTATTCCACGTCACCTTAGATGAGAATCCGATGCAACAAAATTTTTTTGCACACTTCTAGTGCGCCTCCCGAAAGCCGCGTAAGGCCGAACGTGCAATGAGATTACCACTAACTCCAAACATTGTAACGATCGTGCACTTGTTCCACATCACCTAAGATGAGCATCCGGTGCCACAAAATTTTTTTGCACCCTTGTGGTGCGTTTCCCGAAAGCCGTGCATCGAAGGTGTGACGAGATTACCACTGACTCCAAACATAGTAACGACCGTGCACTTGTTCCACGTCACCTAAGATGAGCATCCGGTGCAACAAAATTTTTTTCCACACTTGTGGTGCGCTTCCCGAAAGCCGTGCATCGAACGTGTGACGAGATTACCACTGACTCCAAACGTGGTAACGATCGTGCACTTGTTCCACGTCACCTAAGATGAGAATCCGGTGCAAGAAAATTTTTTTGCACACTTCTGGTGCGCTTCTCGAAAGCCGTGCATCAAACGTGCGATGAGATTACCACTAACTGCAAAAGTGGTAACGACCGTGCACTTGTTCCACGTCACCTGAGATGAGCATCCGGTGCAACAAATTTTTTTGCACACTTTTGGTGCGGTTCTCGAAAGCCACGCATTGAACGTGCGATGAGATTACCACTGACTCCAAACGTGGTAACGACCGTGCACTTGTTCCACGTCACCTAAGATGAGCATCCGGTGCAACAAAACTTTTTTGCACACTTCTGGTGCGCTTCCCAAGAGCCGTGCATTGAACGTGCGACGAGATTACCACTGACTCCAAACGGGGTAACGACCGTGCACTTGTTCCACGTCACCTAAGATGAGCATCCAGTGCAACACAATTTTTTGCACACTTGTGGTGCGCATCCTGAAAGCCGTGCATCGAACGTGCGACGAGATTACCACTGATTCCAAACATGGTAACGACCGTGCACTTGTTCCACGTCACCTAATATGAGCATCCGGTGCAACAAAATTTTTTTACACACTTGTGGTGCGCTTCCCGAAAGCCGTGCATCGAACGTGCGATGAGATTACCACTGACTCCAAAAGTTGTAACGACCGTGCACTTGTTCCACGTCACCTAAGACGAGCATCTGGCCCAACAAATTTTTTTTGCACACTTCTGGTGCGCTTCTCGAAAGCCGTGCATCAAACGTGCGATGAGATTACCACTAACTGCAAACGTGGTAACGACCGTGCACTTGTTCCACGTCACCTGAGATGAGTATCCGGTGCAACAAATTTTTTTGCACACTTTTGGTGCGGTTCTCGAAAGCCATGCATCGAACGTGCGATGAGATTACCAATGACTCCAAACGTGGTAACGACCGTGCACTTGTTCCACGTCACCTAAGATGAGCATCCGGTGCAACAAAACTTTTTTGCACACTTTTGGTGCGCTTTCCAAGAGCCGTGCATTGAACGTGCGACGAGATACCACTGACTCCAAACGTGGTAACGACCGTGCACTTGTTCCACGTCACCTAAGATGAGCATCCAGTGCAACACAATTTTTTTGCACACTTCTGGTGCGCTTCCCGAAAGCCGTGCATCGGACGTGCGACGAGATTACCACTAACTCCAAATGTGGTAACGACCATGCACTTATTCCACGTCACCTTAGATGAGAATCCGGTGCAACAAAATTTTTTTGCACACTTCTGGCGCGCCTCCCGAAAGCCATGCATCGAACGTGCAACGAGATTACCACTAACTCCAAACGTTGTAACGATCGTGCACTTGTTCCACGTCACCTAAGATGAGCATCCGGTGCCACAAAATTTTTTTGCACACTTGTGGTGCGTTTCCCGAAAGCCGTGCATCGAACGTGCGACGAGATTACCACTGACTTCAAACATAGTAACGACCATGCACTTGTTCCACGTCACCTAAGATGAGCATCCGTGCAACAAAATTTTTTGCACACTTGTGGCGCGCTTCCCGAAAAGCCGCATCGAACGTGTGATGAGATTACCACTCGACTCCAAACGTTGTAACGACCGTGCACAATATTCCACGTCACCTAAGACGAGCATCTGCTGCAACAAAATTTTTTTGCACACTTCTGGTGTGCTTTTCCGAATGCCGTGCATCGAACGTGCGATGAGATTACCACTGACTCCAAACGTGGTGACGATCGTGCACTTGTTCCACGTCACCTAAGATGAGAATCCGGTGCAACAAATTTTTTTGCACACTTCTAGTGCGCTTCCCGAAAGCCGTGCATCGAATGTGCAACGAGATTACCACTAACTCCAAACGTTGTATTGATGGTGCACTTGTTCCACGTCACCTAAGATGAGCATCCGGTGCAACAAAATTTTTTGCACACTTTTGGTGCGCTTCTCGAAAGCCACGCATCGAACGTGCGATGAGATTACCAATGACTCCAAACGTGGTAACGACCGTGCACTTGTTCCACGTCACCTAAGATGAGAATCCGGTGCAACAAATTTTTTTTGCACACTTCTAGTGCGCTTCCCGAAATCCGTGCATCGAATGTGCAACGAGATAACCACTGACTCCAAACGTTGTAATGATGGTGCACTTGTTCCACGTCACCTAAGATGAGCATCCGTGCAACAAAATTTTTTTTGCACACTCTCGGTGCGTTTCCGAAAGCCGTGCATCGAACGCGGCGACGAGATTACCACTTACTCCAAACGTTGTAACGACCCGGCACGTGTTCCACGTCACCTAAGACGAGCATCCGCCCAACAAAATTTTTTTGCACACTTCTGGTGCGCTTCTCGAAAGCCGTGCATCAAACGCGTGCGATGAGATTACCACTAACCGCAAACGTGGTAACGACCGTGCACTTGTTCCACGTCACCTGTGATGAGCATCCGGTGCAACAAATTTTTTGCACACTTTTGGTGCGGTTCTCGAAAAGCCACGCATCGAACGATGCGATGAGATTACCACTGACTCCAAACGTGGTAACGACCGTGCACTTGTTCCACGTCACCTAAGATGAGCATCCGTGCAACAAAACTTTTTGCACACTTCTGGTGCGCTTCCCAAGAGCCGTGCATTGAACGTGCGACGAGATTACCACTGACTCCAAACGTGGTAACGACCGTGCATTTGTTCCACGTCACCTAAGATGAGCATCCAGTGCAACACAATTTTTTTGCACACTTCTGGTGCGCTTCCCAAAAAGCCGTGCATCGGACGCGGCGACGAGATTACCACTAACTCCAAACGTGGTAATGACCATGCACTTATTCCACGTCACCTTAGATGAGAATCCGATGCAACAAAATTTTTTTGCACACTTCTAGTGCGCCTCCCGAAAGCCGTGCGTCGAACGTGCAAGGAGATTACCACTAACTCCAAACGTTGTAACGATCGTGCACTTGTTCCACATCACCTAAGATGAGCATCCGGTGCCACAAAATTTTTTTGCACCCTTGTGGTGCGTTTCCCGAAAAGCCGTGCATCGAACGTGCGACGAGATTACCACTGACTCCAAACATAGTAACGACCCGTGCACTTGTTCCACGTCACCTAAGATGAGCATCCGGTGCAACAAAACTTTTTGCACACTTCGGTGCGCGCTCCCAAGAGCCGTGCATTGAAGCGTGCGACGAGATTACTAATCGACTCCAAACGTGGTAACGACCGTGCACTTGTTCCACGTCACCTAAGATGAGCATCCGGTGCAACAAAATTTTTTCCACACTTGGGGGGCGCTTCCCGGAAAGCCGTGCATCGGACGTGTGACGAGATTACCACCGACTCCAAACGTGGTAACGATCGCCCACTTGTTCCACGTCACCTAAGATGAGAATCCGGTGCAACAAAATTTTTTGCACACTTCGGTGCGCTTCTCGAAAAGCCGTGCATCAAACGCGTGCGATGAGATTACCACTAACTGCAAAAGTGGTAACGACCGTGCACTTGTTCCACGTCACCTGAGATGAGCATCCGGTGCAACAAATTTTTTTGCACACTTTTGGTGCGGTTCTCGAAAGCCACGCATTGAACGTGCGATGAGATTACCATTGACTCCAAACGTGGTAACGACCGTGCACTTGTTCCACGTCACCTAAGATGAGCATCCGGTGCAACAAAACTTTTTGCACACTTCGGTGCGCTTCCCAAGAGCCGTGCATGGAACGTGCGACGAGATTACCACCGACTCCAAACGTGGTAACGACCGTGCACTTGTTCCACGTCACCTAAGATGAGCATCCGGTGCAACAAAATTTTTTGCACACTTCTAGTGGGCTTCCCGGAAGTCATGCATCGAATGTGCAACGAGATTACCACTAACTCCAAACGTTGTAATGATGGTGCACTTGTTCCACGTCACCTAAGATGAGCATCCGTGCAACAAAATTTTTTGCACACTTCTGGTGCGTTTCCAAAAGCCGTGCATCAAACGTCGGCGACGAGATTACCACCGACTCCAAATATGGTAACGACCGTGCACTTGTTCCACGTCACTTAAGATGAGCATCCGTGCAACAAAATTTTTTTGCACGCTTGTGGTGCGCTTCCCGAAGGCCGTGCATCGAACGCGTCGCGACGAGATTACCACCGACTCCAAACATGATAACGACGGTGCACTTGTTCCACGTCACCTAAGATGAGCATCCGGTGCAACAAAATTTTTTGCACACTTGTGGTGCGCTTCCTAAAAGCCGCATCGAACGTGCGACGAGATTACCACCGACTCAAACGTAGTAATGACCGTGCACTTATTCCACGTCACCTTAGATGAGAATCCGGTGCAACAAAAATTTTTTGCACACTTGTGGTGCGCTTCCCGGAAGCCGTGCATCGAACGTGCAACGAGATTACCACAAACTCCAAACGTTGTAACGATCGTGCACTTGTTCCACGTCACCTAAGATGAGCATCCAGTGCCACAAAATTTTTTTGCACACTTGTGGTGCGTTTCCCGAAAGCCGTGCATCGAACGTGCGACGAGATTACCACTGACTCCAAACATAGTAACGACCGTGCACTTGTTCCACGTCACCTAAGATGAGCATCCGTGCAACAAAATTTTTTGCACACTTGTGGTGCGCTTCCCGAAAGCCGTGCATCGAACGCGTGTGATGAGATTACCACGACTCCAAACATTGTAACGACCGTGCACTTGTTCCACGTCACCTAAGACGAGCATCTGGTGCAACAAAATTTTTTTGCACACTTGTTGTGCGTTTCCCGAAAGCCGTGCATCGAACATGCAATGAGATTACCACTAACTCCAAACGTTGTAACGATCGTGCACTTGTTCCACGTCACCTAAGATGAGCACCCGGTGCCACAAAATTTTCTTGCACAGTTGTGGTGCGTTTCCCGAAAACCGTGCATTGAACGTGCGACGAGATTACCACTGACTCCAAACGTGGTAACGACCGTGCACTAGTTCCACGTCACCTAAGATGAGCATCCAGTGCAACACAATTTTTTTTGCACACTTCTTGTGCGCTTCCCGAAAGCCGTGCATCGAACGTGTGATGAGATTACCACTGACTCCAAACGTTGTAACGACCGTGCACTTGTTCCACGTCACCTAAGACGAGCATCTGGTGCAACAAAATTTTTTTGCACACTTCTGGTGCGCTTTCCGAATGCCGTGCATCGAACGTGCAACGAGATTACCACTGACTCCAAACGTGGTAACGATCGTGCACTTGTTCCACGTCACCTAAGATGAGCATCTGGTGCAACAAAACTTTTTTGCACACTTCTGGTGCGCTTCCCAAGAGCCGTGCATTTAACGTGCGACGAGATTACCAATGGCTCCAAACGTGGTAACGACCGTGCACTTGTTCCACGTCAACTAAGATGAGCATCCAGTGCAACACAATTTTTTTGCACACTTCTGGTGCGCTTCTCGAAAGACGTGCATCATACGTGCGATGAGATTACCACTAACTGCAAATGTGGTAACGACCATGCACTTGTTCCACGTCACCTGAGATGAGCATCCGGTGCAACAAAATTTTTTTGCACACTTCTGGTGCTCTTCCCAAGAGCCGTGCATTCAACGTGCGACGAGATTACCACTGGCTCCAAACGTGGTAACGACCGTGCACTTGTTCCACGACACCTAAGATGAGCATCCAGTGCAACACAATTTTTTGCACACTTCTGGTGCGCTTCCTGAAAGCCGTGCATCGAACGTGCGACGAGATTACCACTGACTCCAAACGTAGTAATGACCGTGCACTTATTCCACGTCACCTTAGATGAGAATCCGGTGCAACAAAATTTTTTTGCACACTTGTGGTGCGCTTCCCGAAAGCCGTGCATCGAACGTGCAACGAGATTACCACCAACTCCAAACGTTGTAACGATCGTGCACTTGTTCCACGTCACCTAAGATGAGCATCCGGTGCCACAAAATTTTTTTGCACACTTGTGGTGCGTTTCCCCGAAAGCCGCATCGACCGTGCGACGAGATTACCACCGACTCCAAACATAGTAACGACCGTGCACTTGTTCCACGTCACCTAAGATGAGCATCGGTGCAACAAAATTTTTTGCACACTTGTGGTGCGCTTCCCCAAAAGCCGCATCGAACGTGTGATGAGATTACCACCGACTCCAAACATTGTAACGACCGTGCACTTGTTCCACGTCACCTAAGACGAGCATCTGGTGCAACAAAATTTTTTGCACACTTGTTGTGCGTTTCCGAAAGCCGTGCATCGAACGTGCGACGAGATTTCCACTGACTCCAAACATAGTAACGACCGTGCACTTGTTCCACGTCACCTAAGATGAGCATCCGGTGCAACAAACTTTTTTTGCACACTTGTCGTGCGCTTCCCGAAAGCCGTGCATCGAACGTGTGATGAGATTACCACTCGACTCCAAACGTTGTAACGACCGTGCACTTGTTCCACATCACCTAAGAAGAGCATCTGGTGCAACAAATTTTTTTGCACACTTCTGGTGCGCGCTTCCGAATGCCGTGCATCGAACGCGGCGACGAGATTACCGCTGACTCCAAACGTGGTAACGATCGTGCACTTGTTCCACGTCACCTAAGGTGAGAATCGAGCAACAAAATTTTTTGCACACTTCTAGTGGGCTTCCCGAAAGTCATGCATCGAATGTGCAACGAGATTACCACTAACTCCAAACGTTGTAATGATGGTGCACTTGTTCCACGTCACCTAAGATGAGCATCCAAAGTGCAACAAAATTTTTTGCACACTTCGGTGCGCGTTTCCCGAGAGCCTGCATCGAACGTGAGACGAGATTACCACTGACTCCAAATATGGTAACGACCGTGCACTTGTTCCACGCCACTTAAGATGAGCATCCGGTGCAACAAAATTTTTTTGCCCACTTGTGGTGCGCTTCCCGAAAGCCGCGGCATCGAGCGCGCGACGAGATTACCACCGACACCAAACGTGGTAATGACCGTGCACTTATTCCATGTCACCTTAGATGAGAATCCGGTGCAACAAAATTTTTTTGCACACTTCTGGTGCGCTTCCCGAAAGCCGTGCATCGAACGTGCAACGAGATTACCACTAACTCCAAACGTTGTAACGATCGTGCACTTGTTCCACGTCACCTAAGATGAGCATCCGGTGCCACAAAATTTTTTTGCACACTTGTGGTGCGTTTCCCGAAAGCCGTGCATCGAACGTGCGACGAGATTACCACTGACTCCAAACATAGTAACGACCGTGCACTTGTTCCACGTCACCCAACATGAGCATCCGGTGCAACAAAATTTTTTTCACACTTGTGGTGCGCTTCGAAAAGCCGCATCGACGCGTGTGATGAGATTACCACCGACTCCAAACGTTGTAACGACCGTGCACTTGTTCCACGTCGGCTAAGACGAGCATCTGGTGCAACAAAATTTTTTTGCACACTTCTGGTGCGCTTTCCGAATGCCGTGCATCGAACGTGCGACGAGATTACCACCGACTCCAAACGTGGTAACGATCGTGCACTTGTTCCACATCACCTAAGATGAGAATCCGGTGCAACAAAATTTTTTTGCACACTTCTAGTGCGCTTCGAAAAGCCGTGCATCGAATGTGCAACGAGATTGCCACTAGCTCCAAACGTTGTAATGATGGTGCACTTGTTCCACGTCACCTAAGATGAGCATCCGTGCAACAAAATTTTTTGCACACTTCGGTGTGCGTTTTCACGAAAGCCGCGGCATCGAACGTGCGACGAGATTACCACCGACTCCAAACATGGTAACGACCGTGCACTTGTTCCACGTCACCTAAGATGAGCATCCGGTGCAACAAAATTTTTTTGCACACCGGTGCGTTTCACTAAAGCCGTGCATCGAACGCACGACGAGATTACCACCGACTCCAAACATGGTAACGACCGTGCACTTGTTCCACGTCACCTAAGATGAGCATCCGGTGCAACAAAAAATTTTTTGCACACTTGTGGCGCGCTTCCCGAAAGCCGTGCATCGAACGTGCGACGAGATTACCACTGACTCGAAACGTGGTAATGACCGTGCACTTATTCCACGTCACCTTAGATGAGAATCCGGTGCAACAAATTTTTTTTGCACACTTCTAGCGCTTTCCCGAAAGCCATGCATCGAACATGCAATGAGATTACCACTAACTCCAAACGTTGTAACGATCGTGCACTTGTTCCACGTCACCCAGCATCCGGTGCCACAAAATTTTGTTGCACAGTTTGGTGCGTTTCCGAAAACCGTGCATTGAATGTGCGGACGAGATTACCACCGACTCCAAACGTGGTAACGACCGTGCACTAGTTCCACGTCACCTAAGATGAGCATCCAAAGGCAACACAATTTTTTTGCACACTTCTTGTGGCGCTTCGAAAAGCCGTGCATCGAACGTGTGATGAGATTACCACCTGACTCCAAACGTTGTAATGACCGTGCACTTGTTCCACGTCACCTAAGACGAGCATCCGGTGCAACAAAATTTTTTGCACACTTCTGGTGCGCTTTCCGAATGCCGTGCATCGAACGCAAACGAGATTACCCGACTCCAAACGTGGTAACGATCGTGCACTTGTTCCACGTCACCTAAGATGAGCATCCGGTGCAACAAAACTTTTTGCACACTTCGTGCGCTTCCCAAGAGCCGTGCATTTAACGTCGGCGACGAGATTACCAATGGCTCCAAACGTGGTAACGACCGTGCACTTGTTCCACGTCAACTAAGATGAGCATCCAGTGCAACACAATTTTTTTGCACACTTCTGGTGCGCTTCCCGAAAGACGTGCATCATACGTGCGATGAGATTACCACTAACTGCAAATGTGGTAACGACCATGCACTTGTTCCACGTCACCTGAGATGAGCATCCGGTGCAACAAAATTTTTTGCACACTTCTGGTGCTCTTCCCAAGAGCCGTGCATTCGACGTCGGCGACGAGATTACCACGGCTCCAAACGTGGTAACGACCGTGCACTTGTTCCACGACACCTAAGATGAGCATCCAGTGCAACACAATTTTTTTTGCACACTTCGGTGCGCTTCCCGAAAGACGTGCATCAAAGCGTGCGATGAGATTACCACTAACTGCAAACGTGGTAACCACCGTGCACTTGTTCCACGTCACCGAGATGAGCATCCGATGCAACAAATTTTTTGCACACTTTTGGTGCGCTTCTCGAAAGCCATGCATCGAACGTCGCGATGGGATTACCAATGACTCCAAACGTGGTAACGACCGTGCACTTGTTCCACGTCACCTAAGATGTGCATCCGGGGCCACCAAATTTTTTTGCACACTTGTGGTGCGTTTCCCGAAAGCCGTGCATCGAACGTGCGACGAGATTACCACTGGCTCCAAACGTGGTAACGACCGTGCACTTGTTCCACGTCACCTAAGATGAGCATCCAGTGCAACACAAATTTTTGCACACTTCTGGTGCCCTCCCGAAAGCCGTGCATCGAACGTGCGACGAGATTACCAATACCTCCAAACATGGTAATGACCGTGCACTTATTCCACGTCACCTTAGATGAGAATCCGGTGCAACAAAATTTTTTTGCACACTTGTGGTGCGCTTCCCGAAAGCCGTGCATCGAACGTGCAACGAGATTACCACTAACTCCAAACGTTGTAACGATCGTGCACTTGTTCCACGTCACCTAAGACGAGCATCTGGTGCAACAAAATTTTTTTGCACACTTGTGGTGCGTTTCCGAAAAGCCGTGCATCGAACGCGTGCGACGAGATTTCCACCGACTCCAAACATAGTAACGACCGTGCACTTGTTCCACGTCACCTAAGATGAGCATCCGGTGCAACAAAAAATTTTTGCACACTTGTGGTGCTTCCCCCAAAAGCCGTGCATCGAACGTGTGATGAGATTACCACTGACTCCAAACGTTGTAACGACCGTGCACTTGTTCCACATCACCTAAGAAGAGCATCTGGTGCAACAAATTTTTTGGCACACTTCTTGTGCGCTTTCCGAATGCCGTGCATCGAACGTGCGACGAGATTACCGGCCGACTCCAAACGTGGTAACGCTCGTGCACTTGTTCCACGTCACCTAAGATGAGAATCCGAGCAACAAAATTTTTTGCACACTTCTAGTGGGCTTCCCGAAAGTCATGCATCGAATGTGCAACGAGATTACCACTAACTCCAAACGTTGTAATGATGGAGCACTTGTTCCACGTCACCTAAGATGAGCATCCGGTGCAACAAAATTTTTTTGCACACTTCTGGTGCGTTTCCCGAAAGCCGTGCATCGAACGTGCGACGAGATTACCACTGACTCCAAATATGGTAACGACCGTGCACTTGTTCCACGTCACTTAAGATGTGCATCCGGTGCAACAAAATTTTTTTGCACGCTTGTGGTGCGCTTCCCGAAAGCCGTGCATCGAACGTGCGACGAGATTACCACTGACTCCAAACATGGTAACGACCGTGCACTTGTTCCACGTCACCTAAGATGAGCATCCGGTGCAACAAAATTTTTTTTGCACACTTGTCGTGCTTTCCGAAAAGCCGTGCATCGAACGTGCGACGAGATTACCACCGACTCCAAACATGGTAACGACCGTGCACTTGTTCCACGTCACCTAAGATGAGCATCCGGTGCAACAAAATTTTTTTGCACACTTGTGGTGCGCTTCCCGAAAGCCGTGCATCGAACGTGCGACGAGATTACCACTGACTCCAAACGTAGTAATGACCGTGCACTTATTCCACGTCACCTTAGATGAGAATCCGGTGCAACAAAATTTTTTTGCACACTTGTGGTGCGCTTCCCGAAAGCCGTGCATCGAACGTGCAACGAGATTACCACTAACTCCAAACGTTGTAACGATCGTGCACTTGTTCCACGTCACCTAAGATGAGCATCCGGTGCCACAAAATTTTTTTGCACACTTGTGGTGCATTTCCCGAGAGCCGTGCATCGAACGTGCGACGAGATTACCACTGACTCCAAACATAGTAACGACCGTGCACTTGTTCCACGTCACCTAAGATGAGCATCCGGTGCAACAAAATTTTTTTGCACACTTGTGGTGCGCTTCCCGAAAGCCGAGCATCGAACGTGTGATGAGATTACCACTGACTCCAAACATTGTAACGACCGTGCACTTGTTCCACGTCACCTAAGACGAGCATCTGGTGCAACAAAATTTTTTTGCACACTTGTGGTGCGTTTCCCGAAAGCCGTGCATCGAACGTGCGACGAGATTTCCACTGACTCCAAACATAGTAACGACCGTGCACTTGTTCCACGTCACCTAAGATGAGCATCCGGTGCAACAAACTTTTTTTGCACACTTGTCGTGCGCTTCCCGAAAGCCGTGCATCGAACGTGTGATGAGATTACCATCGACTCCAAACGTTGTAACGACCGTGCACTTGTTCCACATCACCTAAGAAGAGCATCTGGTGCAACAAATTTTTTTTGCACACTTCTGGTGCGCTTTCCGAATGCCGTGCATCGAACGTGCGACGAGATTACCGCTGACTCCAAACGTGGTAACGATCGTGCACTTGTTCCACGTCACCTAAGGTGAGAATCCGGAGCAACAAAATTTTTTGCACACTTCTAGTGGGCTTCCCGAAAGTCATGCATCGAATGTGCAACGAGATTACCACTAACTCCAAACGTTGTAATGATGGTGCACTTGTTCCACGTCACCTAAGATGAGCATCCGGTGCAACAAAATTTTTTTGCACACTTCTGGTGCGTTTCCCGAAAGCCGTGCATCGAACGTGCGACGAGATTACCACTGACTCCAAATATGGTAACGACCGTGCACTTGTTCCACGTCTCTTAAGATGAGCATCCGGTGCAACAAAATTTTTTTGCACGCTTGTGGTGCGCTTCCCGAAAGCCGTGCATCGAACGTGCGACGAGATTACCACTGACTCCAAACATGGTAACGACCGTGCACTTGTTCCACGTCACCTAAGATGAGCATCCGGTGCAACAAAATTTTTTTGCACACTTCGGTGCGTTTCGAAAAGCCGTGCATCGAAGCGTGCGACGAGATTACCACCGACTCCAAACATGGTAACGACCGTGCACTTGTTCCACGTCACCTAAGATGAGCATCCGGTGCAACAAAATTTTTTGCACACTTGTGGTGCGCTTCCCTGAAAGCCGTGCATCGAACGTGCGGCGAGATTACCACCGACTCCAAACGTAGTAATGACCGTGCACTTATTCCACGTCACCTTAGATGAGAATCCGGTGCAACAAAATTTTTTGCACACTTGTGGTGCGCTTCCCGAAAGCCGTGCATCGAAGCGTGCAACGAGATTACCACTAACTCCAAACGTTGTAACGATCGTCCACTTGTTCCACGTCACCTAAGATGAGCATCCGGTGCCACAAAATTTTTTTGCACACTTGTGGTGCGTTTTCCTAAAAGCCGTGCATCGAACGTGCGGCGAGATTACCACCGACTCCAAACATAGTAACGACCGTGCACTTGTTCCACGTCACCTAAGATGAGCATCCGGTGCAACAAAATTTTTTTTGCACACTTGTGGTGCGCTTCGAAAAGCCGTGCATCGAGCGTGTGATGAGATTACCACGACTCCAAGCATTGTAACGACCGTGCACTTGTTCCACGTCACCTAAGACGAGCATCCGGTGCAACAAAATTTTTTTGCACACTTGTGGTGCGTTTCCCGAAAGCCGTGCATCGAACGTGCGACGAGATTTCCACTGACTCCAAACATAGTAACGACCGTGCACTTGTTCCACGTCACCTAAGATGAGCATCCGGTGCAACAAACTTTTTTTGCACACTTGTCGTGCGCTTCCCGAAAGCCGTGCATCGAACGTGTGATGAGATTACCACTGACTCCAAACGTTGTAACGACCGTGCACTTGTTCCACATCACCTAAGAAGAGCATCTGGTGCAACAAATTTTTTTTGCACACTTCTGGTGCGCTTTCCGAATGCCGTGCATCGAACGTGCGACGAGATTACCGCTGACTCCAAACGTGGTAACGATCGTGCACTTGTTCCACGTCACCTAAGGTGAGAATCCGGAGCAACAAAATTTTTTGCACACTTCTAGTGGGCTTCCCGAAAGTCATGCATCGAATGTGCAACGAGATTACCACTAACTCCAAACGTTGTAATGATGGTGCACTTGTTCCACGTCACCTAAGATGAGCATCCGGTGCAACAAAATTTTTTTGCACACTTCTGGTGCGTTTCCCGAAAGCCTGCATCGAACGTGCGACGAGATTACCACTGACTCCAAATATGGTAACGACCGTGCACTTGTTCCACGCCACTTAAGATGAGCATCCGGTGCAACAAAATTTTTTTGCACACTTGTGGTGCGCTTCCCGAAAGCCGTGCATCGAACGTGCGACGAGATTACCACTGACACCAAACGTGGTAATGACCGTGCACTTATTCCATGTCACCTTAGATGAGAATCCGGTGCAACAAAATTTTTTTGCACACTTCTGGTGCGCTTCCCGAAAGCCGTGCATCGAACGTGCAAAGAGATTACCACTAACTCCAAACGTTGTAACGATCGTGCACTTGTTCCACGTCACCTAAGATGAGCATCCGGTGCCACAAAATTTTTTTGCACACTTGTGGTGCGTTTCCCGAAAGCCGTGCATTGAACGTGCGACGAGATTACCACTGACTCCAAACATAGAAACGACCGTGCACTTATTCCACGTCACCCAACATGAGCATCCGGTGCAACAAAATTTTTTTGCACACTTGTGGTGCGCTTCCCGAAAGCCGTGCATCGAACGTGTGATGACATTACCACTGACTCCAAACGTTGTAACGACCGTGCACTTGTTCCACGTCACCTAAGACGAGCATCTGGTGCAACAAAATTTTTTGCACACCTTCTGGTGCGCTTTCCGAATGCCGTGCATCGAACGTGCGACGAGATTACCACTGACTCCAAACGTGGTAACGATCGTGCACTTGTTCCACGTCACCTAAGATGAGAATCCGGTGCAACAAAATTTTTTTGCACACTTCTAGTGCGCTTCCCGAAAGCCGTGCATCGAATGTGCAACGAGATTGCCACTAGCTCCAAACGTTGTAATGATGGTGCACTTGTTCCACGTCACCTAAGATGAGCATCCGGTGCAACAAAATTTTTTTGCACACTTCTCGTGCGTTTCCCGAAAGCCGTGCATCGAATGTACGACGAGATTACCACTGACTCCAAACATGGTAACGACCGTGCACTTGTTCCACGTCACCTAAGATGAGCATCCGGTGCAACAAAATTTTTTTGCACACTTGTGGTGCGCTTCCCGAAAGCCGTGCATCGAACGTGCGACGAGATTACCACTGACTCCAAACGTGGTAATGACCGTGCACTTATTCCACGTCACCTTAGATGAGAATCCGGTGCAACAAAATTTTTTTGCACACTTCTAGTGCGCTTCCTGAAAGCCATGCATCGAACATGCAATGAGATTACCACTAACTCCAAACGTTGTAACGATCGTGCACTTGTTCCACGTCACCTAAGATGAGCATCCGGTGCCACAAAATTTTGTTGCACACTTGTGGTGCGTTTCCCGAAAACCGTGCATTGAACGTGCGACGAGATTACCACTCGACTCCAAACGTGGTAACGATCGTGCACTAGTTCCACGTTACCTAAGATGAGCATCCAAAGGCAACACAATTTTTTTGCACACTTCTTGTGCGCTTCCCGAAAGCCGTGCATCGAACGTGTGATGAGATTACCACCGACTCCAAACGTTGTAACGACCGTGCACTTGTTCCACGTCACCTAAGACGAGCATCCGGTGCAACAAAATTTTTTGCACACTGTTGCGCTTTCCGAATGCCGCATCGAACGTGCAACGAGATTACCACCGACTCCAAACGTGGTAACGATCGTATACTTGTTCCACGTCACCTAAGATGAGCATCCGGTGCAACAAAACTTTTTGCACACTTCGGTGCGCTTCCCAAGAGCCGTGCATTTAACGTGCGACGAGATTACCAATGGCTCCAAACGTGGTAACGACCGTGCACTTGTTCCACGTCAACTAAGATGAGCATCCAAAGGCAACACAATTTTTTGCACACTTCGGTGCGCTTCCGAAAGACGCATCATACGTGCGATGAGATTACCACTAACCGCAAACGTGGTAACGACCATGCACTTGTTCCACGTCACCCGAGATGAGCATCCGTGCAACAAAATTTTTTGCACACTTCTCGGGTGCTCTTCCCAAGAGCCGTGCATTCAACGTGGCGACGAGATTACCACCGGCTCCAAACGTGGTAACGACCGTGCATTTGTTCCACGACACCTAAGATGAGCATCCAAAGGCAACACAATTTTTTTGCACACTTCGGTGCGCTTCCCGAAAAGACGTGCATCAAACGTGCGATGGGATTACCACTAACCGCAAACGTGGTAACGACCGTGCACTTGTTCCACGCCACCCGAGATGAGCATCCGATGGAACAAATTTTTTGCACACTTTTGGTGCGCTTCTCGAAAGCCATGCATCGAACGCGTGCGATGGGATTACCAATGACTCCAAACGTGGTAACGACCGTGCACTTGTTCCACGTCTCCTAAGATGAGCATCCAGTGCAACACAATTTTTTTGCACACTTCGGTGCCCTCCCGAAAGCCGTGCATCGAACGTGCGACGAGATTACCAATACCTCCAAACATGGTAATGACCGTGCACTTATTCCACGTCACCTTAGATGAGAATCCGTGCAACAAAATTTTTTGCACACTTCTAGTGCGCTTCCCGAAAGCCGCATCGAACGTGCAACAAGATTACCACTAACTCCAAATGTTGTAACGATCGTGCACTTGTTCCACGTCACCTAAGATGTGCATCCCGTGCCACAAAATTTTTTTGCACACTTGTGGTGCGTTCCCGAAAAGCCGTGCATCGAACGTGCGACGAGATTACCACCGACTCCAAACATAGTAACGACCGTGCACTTGTTCCACGTCACCTAAGATGAGCATCCGGTGCAACAAAACTTTTTTGCACACTTCTGGTGCTCTTCCCAAGAGCCGTTGCATTCAACGTGCGACGCGATTACCACTGGCTCCAAACGTGGTAACGACCGTGCACTTGTTCCACGTCAACTAAGATGAGCATGCAGTGCAACACAATTTTTTTGCACACTTCTGGTGCGCTTCCCGAAAGACGTGCATCAAACGTGCGATGAGATTACCACTAACTGCAAACGTGGTAACGACCGTGCACTTGTTCCACGTCACCTGAGATGAGCATCCGATGCAACAAATTTTTTTGCACACTTTTGGTGCGCTTCTCGAAAGCCATGCATCGAACGTGCGATGGGATTACCAATGACTCCAAACGTGGTAACGACCGTGCACTTGTTCCACGTCACCTAAGATGTGCATCCGGTGCCACAAAATTTTTTTGCACACTTGTGGTGCGTTTCCCGAAAGCCGTGCATCGAACGTGCGACGAGATTACCACTGGCTCCAAACGTGGTAACGACCGTGCACTTGTTCCACGTCACCTATAGGAGCAAACCAAAGTACTCGATTAATGAACTACTGCAAGGAGTCCAGTTCGGAGGACTCAAAACGTCGAACCCTCGCCGTGAGGTAACAACGGTAGTTATCCATATTTACTCTCTTGCATTGCATGATCTATTTTCTCTTCAGTATGTTTGCTTTTCTATATTAGTATGGCATACAAAACAACAAAAATAAATAGTGTGCATTAGGCTATATTTATGCATCTTAAAAACTCAAAGCCCCACGTGAAACTCTTGTGGTATAAAAACTATAGGAGTGCACACTGTGGTGGCCTACAAAATAAAAATATATATCATGCGTGTGTACTTTCTGTATATAAATCCATAAAATCCAAAAATATTAACTGAGCATCCTGCTGCAATACTATCATAAAATATCTTAAAACCTTCACAACACCCAATCCTCTAAAAATGGCTAATCATTAACATTTTATCCTAATACCATTCCCCGAGTTTTGGTGTTTTGTGAGAGCTTTCTGCAAGATGACTCCAAGAGTCAGCTCACCTAGGTATTCATCCTTATCACTCGAAGAACATCTTTTCGATACACAGCTAACGTCTGTGTGAGGGAAGTAACTTCATGGTGATGAGATTGAAGTATTCCTGGCAACACTTGCTCTTACAAACATGAGCTCCTCTGTGAGGACCACTCAACTTCAACGCTCAACTACGACAACATCCAGCTTGGGGGAGAGCATCCTCTAGTTACTAGGTAAGTATACCTATGCGATTATCGAGTCTATCTTATAGTCATAAAATACCAAAAATATATGGGCACATGAAGGTCCACGTCTGTAGTCTTTTATGAGTCCATTAGTCTAAAATAAATAAAAAGATGAATAATAATTAAAACCAAATAAAGATAGTTTAATTATTTATTAAGGTATGATCATAGAGTGTGTTTACAATTCTGTCTAGTTTAAAAGTCAATTGAAGAACAATAAAATTTTATCATGGAGATGATGAATAGTTGCTCTATCATAATTCCTTTTAAGTGCCTAGTTTTCAACCTTAAATTCTCCCGAGTTTTGGGTATAACTGTTTTGATATAAGAATTTACTCTGAACCTGAAACTTATGGAGGCATATGCTTGAGCTAAGTCTAGGTGATTGAGGGATATGATATGAGAAAGTCTGAGCTGCTATTTATTTTATTCCTAGCAATACTAAGTTCTAGAGATTTATCTTTTTAAAAAACTAAAAATCTTACATGATAAGCTTTTGTATGACAAAGTTTGAATTCCTACCAAAGCCATATATGATATACATTTAGAACAGGAAAACCTTTGCTCATTCATGCTACTTGTTTTGCATTGAGTTCAGTCAACCTTTGTTGTATACCTTATGAGAGTCGTGTCATGCTTTTAAAATCACGATCACTTACAGACTCCACCTACATATGCATTGCTCCTACTCTAGGAGTAAGCACAATCATTATTCCATTTTCATCTAGATCCACCTTAAAAATGCTTTTCTCTTACACTGGGAGGAAACAACCAAAAAATATACCCCATAGGACAACCCCCTGTTTAATACTCTAAGTTTTTATTGTTATCTCTCCAATTATTTTGTATCCAAAGGATGCAAGTGGCTATGAAAAAAAAGTATTGGAAAAAGAAGAGAGAGTTAAAAAAAATGGACAAGTGTCCAAGCATTTAAAACAATGGATACATAGATGCCCGCCTCCTTGTAAAAAAAAAAAAAAAAAGAAAAAAAAGAAGAGAAAGAATAAAGATAGCCCATGTTTTCCCGCGGAAGTTCTAAAGTTCAAGGGAGAGAGATTTATTTTCAAAGAGCAAAAACTAGAATTAGGCTTAGCCACCATATATTCACCTATCCACCATATTTCATACACATGCATATCTTGGTTTGATTGTATGACTTTACTCTCTTTGGATCCATTGTTTGACTTTACAATATATGAATTGCAAGTATGCTCATCCTTGTTTAATGCCACTCCTATAAGCTCCACTATAATCATCAGTTGTAGGAGGGCATGACAACATAAATGCCTCAAGTGAGATCTATAAATACCACATATTAAGAGACTTGAGGGTGTCATATAATTAAGCTCTGAGTTTTATTTCAAAACTTGAAAAAAAAACTCCAGAATATTGGTTGAGTGAAGAGTTTGAGACATAGTGCTTGACTTGATTGTTCTATCTTTCAATTACTCAAGACCCACGCTAAAGTTGAAAAGCTCCATAGTTAAAGGTAAAATGGGTAAGTCTGAAAAGTTAGAACAGTTTTATCTAATCCGGAGGAGAATTTCAGTTTGAAAGCATGTGTACTTTTGAGGAGTGAAAGCATTGTAGCAACTCCTGATTCAAGTTTAGTAGTTAGGCTTTGTTAAGGGACTAGCAAAGGGTAAGCTTGGGGGAGCTTGTTGACGGTCATTAAATACCAAATATAATCATCAACTATTGCATGAAATGATATAAAATGGATTACAAAGCATAGTTGTATGTTTTGATTCTAACGAGTTCCACGAGTTTTGGTGTTCTCACTTGTGTTGCAGGAGTATGCAATTTTCCATCAAATAAAAGTATTTTAAATAAGTAATTGGACTGCACCATTGCGACGGGCTCGTTAAGAAGATCGAAATAGACATATCATTTGCTATATTTGGAGCCCAGAATCAAGAAATATCAACTCCAGATCGAAATATGCTCTATTGGGCCCTAAAAGGAGCAAGAAAACACACAAACGAAGCTGGCCCCAAGTGGGCTTGGGCCCAGGCCGCCCGGCATTTCCCTCCAGGCCGGCCGGCCTCCCCTTACGGCCTCTCACGCCTGTCTTCTGAAAGCTTCTTCCACCGCCTTCAAGGATGTATTTTGACCGTACCTTAAGTCGGTTTGATCAAAGGGCTCACGTTTCTCCCATCGGGCTATAAATACAGGGGCTGACCCCCCTCCCTGGGGGCACCACATTATTATGGAGATGTAGAGGCGTCCCTCGAAAGGATGACCTCTCACCTCTAGAGAATTAAGGCTAGACTTTCTGATAGAGGGGAAGTGCCCGATCTTTCGGTGAGTGGAGATAATTTCGATTTGGTGGAAGTAGACCCTCACGATCCGACTACGACGAGCGAACCCGAAGCGCCAATGCAATCGCTGAACCAACTTCCAATGGTTACCAACCTCGCCGGTGCGAGATCAGCCTGATCACGAAGATCAATTCCTGCACGCAATCGAAAAACGAACAAGAAAAAGACGCGAGCAATCTTAATATCACTCGAAGGTGGAGTTCTGAATTACACGAGACAGCGCAGGTTGGCGTGTGTTCGAGAGTAGCTAAAGCTAGATGTAAAACAAAACTCAAGTTGTAAACAAAAGGGACTCCGACTAAATAAAGGGGCGGCGGCTGGAGGGTGGCGCGCGCCCAAAGAAAGGGCTGCAGCTCCAACCCTAGGCGCCCCACCTTGGCCTGCCCTGTTAGCCCATCTTCTTATTGTTTGGGCCTTCGTTCGTTAACAGCATGATGAAGTTTAATTCTCTTGCACGGGCCCGAGTGATTGGCCCAACTGGATGATCAACTGTAGGCGCCTGTAGTGGAGGAGCAACTGGAGGCGCCTGTGGTGCTGCTGGTGTAGATGTACTCATGATGTCCTCATCACTTTCCATTGTAGTAGATTAGTTCTAGTTGATTGTTAGGGAGAGCGGAGCTACGCGCCGGTTCTGGAAGAGTCTTCAGAGTCTTGGTATGTCTTTGTATTTAGTCTTTGTAAGACTTATGCTTTAATATATTTATCTTCTCTACTTACTTTATGCCTTTCATATTATGTTTAGTATAGTTGTTATATCTTAGTATGGGATCTCCGCTCGTATTGAGTGCTCTGGTTATCATATGTGATTAGAGTAGTAATCTTTAGTGTAGACATGGTGTCTAGGCCAGGGTTTACCTGAGGTTGCACTCAATTCCACGGTTAGTTGTGGTAGCCCCTGAGGTGACAGCTCTGTTAGGCCTTCATATTCCACCATGTTCGGGTTGATGTTTCGTAGAGCTGTTGGCAGCCTTCCCCAACTACCTTCTTCCCAGTCTTATTCGAGAGTTGGAAAGGTACTGCTGCTCTAAAGTGCTATTGTGTGATTGCTATATCTACCCATGAATCAGTTTTTATAGAACCCCAGTAATAGAGAAGTGTTTAGGAACCTTGAACTCTCCCGTTGTCCTCTCACTTTAGCTATCTACTCTTTTATCATAGAATTCTCCTGTGTGCCTGTGTCATTTACGCATAACTCCTATCATTTATCATTTACCCCCTACTCTAGTCTAGTTGGTGTACTAAGTTAGTAGATACATGATGGTGAACTATCAATGTCTTTATCCATTGTTTCCCAGTGGTAAAATATAAATAATGATACCTGGAATACTCCCGGTAAAATGCTACAATGGTTTTCTGTGCGCTTGCGGAATCCTTCATATTTTAGTTGTGCATAAGAAATACCAACACTCCCTCACCTCATTTATTTGAGGTCTCTTGCTTCCTACTGCTAAAGAACATCTTGTGAGTGCTTGAGAGTGCAAGAGCCCTAGTGAGGTTGAGTGATTTGCTAATCCATTGCTTAGGACCTTATTAATGGAAAGAGAGTAGCAAGTGTGCATCCACTCATCTCATTTGGCTAGTCTTGGTCAAGTGAGAGTTCTTGCTTATTACTCGTGATCGGCATCACCTAGATGGCTTGGTGGCAATTGGGAGCATGGTGATCATCCGGTGGTGATTGTGGATGGCCCATCTCATGTTGTGAGCGGTTTTGGGGGATTCACCGCGTCGGAGTGACGAAGAATCATCCCATAGAGAGCACTTGATCCTTGCATGGATCAGGGGGGAGCTACACCCTTGCGCGGGTGCTCCAACGAGGACTAGTGGGGAGTGCCGACTCTCTGATACCTCAAAAAAACATCGCCGCGCTCCTTTCCCTCTCTTTACTTTGAGCATTTACTTTCTCGCAATTTCTTTATGTCTTTACATTGATAGAATTGCCATGCTAGGGTAGGGTTTGAAACTTAGGGAGTAGAACTTTTGTGTCCTAGAGTCATAGAAGCCACACTTAGGCACTAGGGTGAAATGGGCTAGCGATAGGTTATTACCGCAGCGATTAAATTTTAGAAGAGCCCAATTCATCCCCCTCTTGGGAATTATTGGTATTAATTAAATGCACACAAGAAATAAGATTATCCGCAAGCGCACAGATATAATACCGTTGTAGCACTTCACCAAGATAAATCCGGTTTTAAATATCGAACCCAAAGAAACAGTAGGTGATGATGACTAAGTCTATAACCCAATGCACAATCAAGCTAAAAAATAGTGAGAACAAGGAGACCAAACTGGACTATCTAATTCTAGCCTTTGAAAGTGGTTGTTTTATATCATATGATCATAAGCAATAACTTAATAAGATAGGAGTAGAAATCGGAGTTCTCTCCTACCAAGCACCTTTTGCTTGCCAAATCTATTAACAGGAAGTGGACTACAGAGGATTCAGCGAAGCTATAAGTCACCTTCGCGAGCTACCATTATCTAGAAAATCAGGGGACATTCAAAAGTAAACATAGCCCAAACACCACGTCTACGCTACGAATACTACTTTAATAAAGAAGCTATCAAGATCAATGTACTCAATAAGAGTTGCAAACTAGAAGAATAATATGAACAAAACACTTACTTTAACCAGAAGTTGACTACCAAGTGATCTCAAGAAGCACCGACAGGCCAGAACTCCTCCAGAACTCTACTCTCCAACTCTATCTATTTAATCTCTAAACAAGAACTACTTCTAGATTGAACTAGCCTCTCTTGATTGCTAGCCTAGATCTACTAGATATGAAGTAGGGTTTCTAGCTCTTCAGCTCTCCATTGATCTGGCTCTCTCTCTCTAGGGGGTACAGGCCCATATTTATAGTCCGGTGGGATAAACATCAACCGTAGGATCAAACCGACTTAATGTAGGGCCAGGATGCATCCTCAAAGGCGGTGGAGAAGCACGCCTCCATGGCTCTCCATGGCTCGGAATCTGCTTTCTTCTGGTATCTTCTAGGTCCTTTATGATCCCAATGGCGATATTTTTCATCACTGTTAAGTTTCATGGCTTTTATGCACTTTAATCCTCAATTATGCACTTTCTGGATAACTCCCTAAAAAATAGGCAATTCACCAAAACTCGTGGAAATTGGTAGTAATAATCTCCTATTCTATGATATTGTTATAATTTGCAAGGCAACTTGATGGTTAAAAATAGACGTTATCTACCGTCAATAGGCATCTTGATCCTTTCACATGTAACAACTAAGATCAACAAATTAGCTGATAGAGGCCTAATCGATTGTTTTGATAAAGATGAGCATGGATGTGGATCCAAAATAGTAGACTTTAATAATGTTTGAGCTTATTCTAATCTGTTAATCTCGATTGGGCAATAATATTGTTGCAGTAAATAAATCATTAAAAACAAACAATACCGGTAACTTAGTGAATCTACCTGATTGCCAATCTGATAGAGCCAATAACTAGCTTAGATCGATGATTTGTGTTGTCGGTCATTATCGACAACCTTATACCGCCAACTATGCTCTAAAAAGGGAGAAACTAGCATACACTACACACATACTACTCTGTCCCAAAATAATAGTCGTTTTTGATTTTTGTGCTGCAAGTTTGACTCAATTTGTAGAAAATATGTGCAATATTTATATCTCTGAATAATTTTGTTGAAAAACTAGATTCAAAGATCTTTCCGATGATACTAATTATGATACTAATCGATAATATTTATTATTTATAAAAATTGTCGGTATTTGTTTCTCAGGAAGCGAAAGCGACAGTTATTTTGGGACGGAGGGAGTATACAGTTACTATTAACCTATTTGGCGGTCGTTATCGACAACCTTATACCGCCAACTATGCTCTAAAAAGGGAGAAACTAGCATACACTACACACATATACAGTTACTATTAACCTATTTCCACATGTATTGGAGGATTACTATTTTTCAGCACTTATACATGAATACAGTGGAAATATAGTCGAAATGCGTACCAGAAAGCGTAACGTAGAACCTACATATGCAAATAAAGGAAGAAGCCCACCTACACTTCAAAACTAGGCCAACCCCACATGGCACCATGACCCAGGCCCATCCAGGAACCGACCATGCGAAGGCGGTGGGGGAAGGTGCCACCCAGGGTGCGGGCGCACCCTAGTGCGGCCGCACCTCTAGCTGCGCCAACCGACCTCCCCTTCCATGTGGCGTCTCCTGGTGGCTCCCCTAAGGCTGTTGCATGCGGACCTTTGGAATATTCCTGCACAAACTGACCTTACCTTCACTATATAAGAAGGGGGAGACCCCCCTCTCACACACACCTCTACACTTGAGCTCCATTCTTTATATTCTTAGTTGTAGTGTCCCTCTAGGTGGTTCTCACCTGGTTGTAGTATAGAAAATAGGGAAGAGAGTGGAGGAGGAATCCAGAGCTGTCGGCTTCCTCTTTGTCTTGTACTCAGTGTCCCGGGTAGGAGCGTAGGAGGGCCGGAGGTGTCGGCCCCTCCTTGACTTCTGTACCTCTATGGAGATGACTCATTTGAGTAATATCTAGGTTCTTCTTTCTATAATTCCAAGCTTTCTATTTGATTAAAGTTTAGTGCTTACTTGCTTGCTTATGGGATCTCCGCTCGACCGAGTGCTTTAGTCTAATTAAGGTATCGGACTAGAGTAGTAGCCGTTACCGTAGACGTAGTGTTTGGGCTAGCGAGTTACCTGAGTTTGTGCCCAACCCCATGGATAGTTGTGGTAGCCTTGGGGGTGACAGCTCTGACCAGGCCTTTGTATTCCACCATGTTCGGGTTGGTGATTTTGTAGAGCTTTTGGCGGCCTAACCCGAACTACCACTTCCTAGTCTTTTCGAGAGTCGGAAAGGAACTGCTGCTCTGAAGTAAGTGAAGTCTTGTAAGCCTGAAACTTAGTTGTCTAGTCGGTCTCGGAAGAACCTTAGAAAACCCCTCTCTACCCACCAAAAATAGTTATTCCCTGGACGACCTTGATCCTTTCTAGATTACTTCTCGTTCCCCATAGAAATCGATACCTAGGAATACTCCGGGTGAAAGCTATAGCGGTATCCATGTGGTTATGGATTTATCTATTTGTGTTAACAAATACCAACAATTTGCAAGAGACTGAAGCAATGCAACCTTACAAACAAGATCTAAATCGATAACTAGCTCAAATCAATCTCACACGAGGTCAAACGATGCAGCTGAAAGCCCCAGTTTGGTTTTGGTTAATTGATGAAACCTAGGACTAACCCTATTGCTAAGTGTGTAGCATTAGAGAAAGGGGAGGTCTAAGCCAAGTGGTGGAGTGGAGATCAAGGTGATGGAGGTGACCACAAGTGATCAAGTGCCACCCTTGGTGAGGAAGAAAGAAGAGGAGCGGAATGGAAATCTAGAGGCAAAGGTATATGTTAGGGCATTTTCATTTTGCCCGCCGTAGGTGAGTAGAGAAGTTGACGGCTGGATTTAGGATTGATAACCGTACTATTAAGAGGGGCGATAACGCGCAACATCGGTTATCTTAGTGCCACTAGGTGAGCAATGACTTTGCATGTGCATTAGGGATCTAGTGTGCTAACAATCTCTTGTAAAATTCATTTGAAAATGCTAACAGTCAGGCTCAAGTAGAGAGACACTTTTGTGTTGACACATGAGGGCAGGAGTTGATGGGGTTTGGGTGTAAACCCCTCCCGCCGAGCTTGCAAAGTGGGACTCGGAGGTTTTCGAAAGGTGAAAAGGTCACTCAGGGGTGACCGAAGGTTTTCGCAAGTTCGGTGGGACTTGAAGGTTTTTGAAAGAAAAGAGGTCATCTGGAGTGACCAGATGCTGTCTCGGTAGGGACCGGACGCGTCCGGTCAAGCAGTGGCGTCTGGCAATTTTTCAAGTGGGACCGGACGCTGGCGACCAGAGGCTCCGGTGTCGCGTCCAGTCGGACGAGCTGAAGTGACCATGAAGAGCAGAGTGTGGACCGGACTCTAGGGCGCGTCCGGTCAGGGGGTCGCGGACGCGTTCGGTCGAGAATTTGCATTTCTGGACCTCTCTGGACTATGACCGGACTCGCACTGTGCGAGCACCCGGTCAAGAAGCGGACGTGTCTGGTCGTGAGCTGTAGGGCGCGAGTGTGATCGACCGTTGGCACGTAACGTCTATTTTCAAACGAGCTTGACATGTGGCGTTTTATGTTGGACCGGATGCTGGGACCGGACGCGTCCGGTCATCTCGTTGCGCGCGTCCAGTCAATGTGTAGTGAGTTGTTCTTGAGTGTATGTTGGTATTTTTAAGCGCAAACAGAGAAATCCGCAAGCGCTTGGATACCGATGTAGCTTTCACCCGGGAGTATTCTAGAGTATCGATTTTCCGCGAGGAACGCGAAGTGTACTAATTATGATTCAAGATCGTCCAAGGGTAAAGATAAAAGTATTTTTAGTGGGTAGAGAGGAATTTCCTAAGTTTTCTCTAATTGATCTATGAATCGAATTGACTTCAAGATTTACTTACTTTGGGACATCAGAACACTAGCCACAGACAGATGAGAAAGGGACTAGGAAGCTCTGACTACGGTCCTACAAACACCAATCCAAACGTGGTGGAATACGTCGGCCGTCAGGGCTGTCACCACCTGGGGCTACCACAACTATACGTAGAACTTGGTGTAATTCTAGGTAATCTATAGACTGAGCTCCACACCTAATCTATTAATTACTACTTTAGTATTGCAAAGACTAGAGCAGTTGATGCAAGCGAGAATCCAACAAATAAACTTAAAGTACTAAAATTAAGTAAATAAAGAGCTTAGAATAGTAATTGAAGCACCTGGAGATTGCTGAATGATGAACCAGATATTGCAAAAATACAATGTCGAGGAAGATCTGACAGATCCAGCTCCGCCTCAGCTCTCTCCTCTTCTCTCCCACTCTTCTAATTACAACTAGACAAACTAGAACTAGAAATAGAAGAACCAGAACTAGATGAACTAGAGAGACACTACAAACACTAAATTATATAGAGAAAATGAGGCTTCGAGGTGTAGAATGCCTGGAGGAGGGGGCCTTGGGCGTCCTTATATAGTCCAGGTGGAGTAGGGGGCAAGAAATTGCCACATCATCGATCCGCGCCTCCGTTTAATGCTCACCATCAGATCAAACCCACCTTGTACGGACGGTGGAGACCATAACTTAGCCGGCAAGGAAGTCCCCAACCGACCTGCGCAGAAAACCGGAAGAGAACCGGCGATTTGAGCCTCGAACCGGAGTCGAACCGTTGAAACCGGACGCTGTCAGCATTTTTTGGGAAGAAACAGGCCTGTCTGGCCAGCTGGGCCGTCCGGTTGGCGCGGCCCAATGCACCGTGGCCAGCTGAACCGGGCGAGCGGCCTCTCGGTGGCGCCACTGGCCCGGCCGAAGCGCCCGCCCGCGCGGCGCCTGGGCTGTCTTGCGCCTCCCGCGCGTGGAGAGCCCGCCCGGCCACGTGTCGGGCCGGGTTGGGTTGGCACGCTGGGGGCTTGCCTGCTCCAACCCGGCAGCCCCTGCTGCTGTGGGGCCCGTGCTGCCCCGTACGGACGCATGCAGCAGGCAAACGTGCCGCTGCTGGTGCTTGTACGACTTGGGGAGTGCTGATGTCAACATGACATCAGCGCTCCCTTTTTAATTTGCAAATTCTATATCTTTTAACTCCGGTCTTCAAAAATAGCAAACCATATGTCCATTTCGATCAGCGCAATGAGACCTTCGCAATGGTGCTGTCCAATTCTTGATTTGAGATACTTTTCCATAGTGATAAAATAAATATTCCTGCAAAACACTGAGAAACCAAAACTCGTGGAACTCGTTAGAAATAAAATCCTATTGCTATGCTTTGTGATAATTTTGATGTTATTTCATGCAATAATTGATAGGTATATTTTAGCTTTAACGACCGTCAACAAGTTCCCTCACACTTGCTCTTTGCTCGTCCTCGAGTAAAGGTTGAAGATAAAAGCAATCATGATTATAACATCTCAGGACATATAGCTGACATAAAAGTCATTCCAAAACATTACTCATACAAGTGGGATTTGTGGCATTGTCTACCATATATCCTTGGGTGGTTGAAAAGCGGAATGGCTCTCGAAGCGAAGTCATCTTCCCAGATTCGTATTGTAGCAACATGGAGTTTTTTAAAGTTTTCACAAAAGAAAGCATAGATCACTATTACCCCTCAAATGGTACTCTCGATCGCTCAATGGTGTATCTTATTATGCTATCCTCTTCCTACAACTAATGGCTTATGTGGAGCTTAGGTAGGGATATATGTGGTGGCATACTTGTGTTGCATGTATTGTAAAGTCAAAACCCGAATCCAAGGAGTGAATTATCATACTCTTAGATAAAGATGTGCATGTGTGTGGATATTTAGTGAATATATGGTGGAAATGGAGAAACCTAATTCTACTATACTCCTTGAATATATCTCTCTTTTGAATTTAGAAACTTGGCCAGAGAACATGAGCTATCTTATTTATCTCTTTTTTCTCTTCTTTTTCTTTTAGGGAGGCGAGTATCTGAGTACCCATTGTTTTCATCTCTAGGACACTTGTCCTTTTTTAACTCCCTCTATTTTTTTCTTTTCTTTATAATAACTTTTGCATAGCTCATAACTCTTTTTGGCAACAAAGACTTTTGAGAGATAGTAACAAGAACTTGGAGCACTTATCTAGTGGGTGAAAAACCTATCAGAGATTTTGTTTTGGTTTTCACTCCCAGTGTAGGAGAGAAACATTTTTGGGTGAATCTAAATGGAAGGCATGTTTTGCGCCTACTCCCAGTGTAGGAGTAGTGCATATATGTGGGTGCAAGTTAATCTTGATCTTGGGAGTATGATAAATCTCTCAAAGGATCATAAAGTTTGACCAAACTCAACACAACAGCAAGCAGTGTATGTAGAAAGTTTCTATCTAATATATATATGGCTCTGGTAGGAATTTATCACCACTGAGGAGTATGTGACACTATGGTTTTATAATATTTTATCAAAATAAAATCTCCAAGTGCCTTGAATAGAACTAGTAGGATTTCTAAGCCAAAACTATGTCACACTCCACAACTAACTTAGTCAATATGATTTTCCTATAAAAGTATTTTTTTCTACAAGCATAAGTATATGTATATGGAACAATCTTCATGTAAGCTTTAATCTCAAGAATGTTGTAAATATGTCACTTTTCAAATTTTAATTCTAAGTGTAGTTCTTGGTTCTTTTTATTTTGTAGGGTAATGCAAATGCATAACAAGTGTAAAGCTCAGTAAGCATATGAGTGAATCAAGAAAGATCAAACCGAGTTTTAGTAGTTGTACGCAAACTCCTCTATCAGTTCATGATGTGCTTCAGCATGTTTTTTCACAATGGGGGTTGGCACCACCCCCACACTTCTTCAAAACTGTACCTGCCTTTTCATTCATAGAGAGAAAATGGTGAAAATAAAAGGGACTCTTTTGGTGTGGGACACCAGAGAGTCTAAATTCTAATCTTAGCATTTCACCAATTTTTATTATGAGGTAAGAATTTTAGTGAATGATTTCTACAAACTCGATCACATCAAGTTCTTCAACCATGTTGATTTGTGGCTCAAGATAAACTTTTAAGCGTTGGCCATTTACCTTAAATGTATTACCTGTATCATCTTGGATGGTTATGGCTCCATGAGTTGAAGTGTCGATGACCTTGTAAGGTCCATCCCACTTGCTTCGTAGTTTACCATATCCGAAAGGCTTGACTCTTGAGTTGAAAAGTAGAACCTTGTCTCCAGGATTAAACTCCTTATGCTTGATTCTTTTATCGTGCCATCTTTTTGTTCTCTCTTTATAAATCTTAGAGTTGTGATAAGCTTTTTCTCTCCATTCTTCTAGCTCAGATAGTTGCATCTAATGATTCTTGCCAGCTAGGTGGAGATCCATGTTCCACTTCTTAATTGCCCAATGGGCCCTGAATTCTAACTTAATAGGCAAATGGCAAGTCTTTCTATATACAAGCTGATAAGGTGACATGCCAATGGATGTCTTGTATGCAGTTCGGTATGCCCAAAGTGCATCGGGGAGTTTGTCCTTCCACCCCTTACCCATTTTATCTACGGTCTTTTGTAAAATATTCTTGATTTGCTTGTTAGATGTTTCTGCTTGACCGCTAGTTTGAGGATGGTATGGTGTTGCAATGTTGTGACGCACCCCATGATCTGCTAGGTACTTCCGAAGGACTTTGTCTATGAAGTGTGATCCTCCATCACTTATAACCATCCGGGGTGTACCAAAGCAAAGAAATATGACTTCGCGGAACATTCTCTTAGCCTGATTGGAATCAGCATTTTGACATGGTAGGGCTTCTATCCATTTGGATACATAGTCTATGGCTACTAAGATGTACTCACAGTTTTTGGATTTTGGGAATGGCCCCGTAAAATCAATCCCCCAAACATCAAAGAGTTCAACATGGAGATTGTTTGTGAGTGGCATCGCATCTCGTGAGTTGATGTTCCCATGTTTTTGGCACATGTGGCATCTTCTGACAAATTCCTTTGTATCTTGATACATCGTTGGCCAGAAAAAGCCACTTTGCCAAATCTTGGCATGTGTTCGAAATGCCCCATAATGCCCTCCATATGGCGAGGCATGGCATCTTTCCATAATTTGGATAGCCTCAGCCATAGGGACACATCTTCTTAGCAATCCATCAAAGCAAACTCGATATAGATAGGGATCATCCCATAGGTGAAGACGGCTTTCATGGATCAATTTTCTTTTGTCCACACCATCTGGGACATACCCTGCTACCATAAAGTTCATGATATTTGCATACCATGGGTCAGAGTTTGTTATCGCGAGCAGAGTTTCATCCCTTAGGTAATCATTAATGGGTAACTCATTTGGTTCCTTGTATTGAAGCCAAGACAAGTGGTCGGCTACTGAATTTTCTACTCCTTTTTTATCTCGTATTTATATGTCAAACTCTTGGAGTGGAAGAATCCATCCAATTAGTCGAGCTTAGTGAGGATGTACTTAAGAGCAGCATGATCCGTATAAACAATTACCTTTGCCCCCACCAAGTAAGATCTAAATTTGTCTATAGCAAAGACAATAGCCAACAATTCTTTTTCAGTGGTAGCATAGTTGAGCTGAGGTCCAGACAAGGTTTTGCTAGCATAGGATATAGCATAGTGCTTTTTATCCTTGGTTTGGCCTAAAACGGCACCAACCGCAAAATCACTAGTATCACACATGATCTCAAAAGGAAGTGTCCAATCAGGTGGTTGGATAATTGGAGCCGAGATGAGTGCTTTTTAAGAATTTGAAAAGCTGCATGGCACTCATCATTAAAGATGAAAGGTGCATCTTTAGCAAGGAGACTAATCAAGGGTCTTGCTATTTGAGAAAAGTCTTTGATGAATCGCCTATAGAACCCTGCATGTCCCAGAAAACTGCGGATGCCTTTCACATTTGTGGGAGGTGGAAGTTGTTCAATAACTTCAATCTTAGCTCTATCCACCTCTATCCCACGTTCGGACCCCTTGTGTCTTAGCACTATTCCTTCTCGAACCATAAAATGATATTTTTCCCAATTTAGGATTAAGTGCTTTTCTTCACACCGTTGTAAGACTTTGTCCAAATTCTCTAAACAATAATCGAAAGTTTTTCCATAGACGGTAAAGTCATCCATGAATACCTCCATGATTTTCTCGATCATATCGAAGAAAATAGACATCATGCACCGTTGGAAAGAAGTTGGAGCGTTGCACAATCCGAACGACATTCGTCGGTATGCGTAAGTTCCATAGGGGCATGTGAAAGTAGTCTTACTTTGGTCATCAGGGTGGATTGGAATTTGATGATATCCGGAATACACATCAAGAAAACAAAAGAAAGAGTGATTTGCAAGCCGTTCCAACATTTCATCAATGAAGGGTAACGGAAAGTGATCTTTCTTTGTAGCCTTGTTAAGTTTCCGGTAGTCAATGCACATACGCCACCCAGTGACAGTTCGTTGAGGGATGAGTTCATTCTTCTCATTCCTAACAACCGTCATTTCTTTGGCACAACTTGTACCGGACTAACCCACTCACTATGAGGAACGGGATAAATAATCCCATCGTGTAAAAGCTTAAGGACCTCCTTTTTAACAACTTCTCGCATGGCATGGTTAAGCCTTCTCTGTGGCTCCCTTGAAGGTGTGCAATCAGGATCAATAGGGATGCCATGAGTGCAGAGAACGGGGCTAATGCCTATGAGGTCTTCGAGTGAGTAGCCAATAGCTGGTTTATGTCTTTCTAATATAGTGGCTTGGGAAAGCTTGTCACTGATGATCACTGGGGTTTCTTGATTATTGTTGAGAAAGACATATTTTAGGCCAGGAGGTAGAGGTTTTAGCTCGATTGAAGGAGTAGGTGGTTGCTCACTTTTGTCTAGCTCAATAGGCTCTGCCAACTCTTCCTCTTGTTGAACAAAGTGTTCATCACCAAGGATTGGTTGGGCCATGTCTTCTAGAGATGCCATTAAAACCTCTTCAATTGAGTCTTGTTCGGGCTTGGGTTCCACTATTATGTTGATAGAACGAGCAAGAGGAATATTTATAGTGGAATTCCCAACCTTAAAGTCCAAATGACCTTGTAAAGGTTTCTCCTGTAGAAGCCTCATGATTGGCCTGCCAATCAAGAGAGATATCTCCGAGGTGTCATAAATGTGAAAATCTAGGCATATCTCAGAGTTGTTAATTCTGACAGAAATAACCCTTAGTACCCCATTGCTCTCAAGAATAGCTCCCGAAGGGCTTTGTAAAAGCTTTTGTGATGGAGTTAAGGATGTGTTGGGATAAAGACTATCAGCTAGTGTCTTTGAAATGAGGTTTATCCCGATAGATGGGCTATAGTGTATTTTCATAGCAGACCCCCCTAATCTGACACAAAAGAATGGTTGGGGAAGCAGTGATTCGAGCTACCTCAGGAGATAACTCCGCTTCTGTAGGCCATTCATAACTCATGATTGACAAGAGACTTTTAATTTGTTCCATGATAATAGAGCCTTCGTGTGGATCAGAGGGTGTAGTGTGTGCCAGAGGTCTTGGTTGGATAGGCAAAATTGTGGTATTTCCATAATCTTCAAAGATATCTTCCTCGAATTCAAGGGAAAATTCTAAAGGAGATAAATCATCATCCTCTAGTTGGGTTTGTGTTCCCTTTTTAGGAGGTTTTTCAACAACCAATTCATGAGATGAATCAAGTGGAGTTTCTAATTCGGTTGCTGGTGTTTCCTCTTTTGGCTCGGGGCTTGTCTCAACCTGTTCTTCAGGGAATTCATCATAGATGCCAGTGTATGGGGTGTTTTCAAGAATTTTGTCAAGGATTGCCTTCCCCTCACTAACGGTTTTATGTGAAAAGGACCCTCCCGAAGAAGTATCGAGAAAAAGGGCAGCTTCTTTGCTAAGGCCATAGTGAAAGTGTTGTAACAGCACATGTTCAGGCATAGACAAATCTGGGCCAGATGCAATTAAATTTAAAAATCTTGCCCAAGCTGCTCCTATGGTTTCCTTCTCTTTTTGTTGGAAAGTGAGAACTTTAAGACGAAGAGGGATAATCTGGGAAATAGGAAAGAAAGCAAGACAAAATTTGTCTCAAAGTTCCTTCCAATCTCCCTCTACACTCCTAACGGTATGAGCATACCATTGTTTCGCCCTCTCAGAAAGAGAGAACGGAAATAACTTCCATTTTAAGGTCTCACGATTCATGCCAGAAATATTCAGACAAGAACACAGTTGCTCAAATTCCCAGAGGTAAATGTATGGATTTTCATCTTCTTTTCTAGAGAAGCCTTGCTCCCGAACCATAGCAATGAAAGCAGGGCGAATTTGAAAGCCATCCGTAAGTATAGGATGTGATGATGGCGGAGGCTCTAACAATTCACCCTTTGGAACGGAAAATTGGTAGATGGGTGTGGAATTCATGTGGACGTAAAGATGAAGATAAAAGTGAAAAAGAAAAAAGGATAAACGGACGAACTTGGTTCGAAACTAGCACAGCTACCGTTCCCCAAAGAAATTTTAAAGCTTGTTGGTATTTTTAAACACAAACAGAGAAATTCGCAAGCGCACGGATACCGATGTAGCTTTCACCCGGGAGTATTCCAGAGTATCGATTTTCCACGAGGAACGCGAAGTGTACTAATTATGATTCAAGATCGTCCAAGGGTAAAGATAAAAGTATTTTTAGTGGGTAGAGAGGAATTTCCTAAGTTTTCTCTAATTGATCTATGAATCGAATTGACTTCAAGATTTACTTACTTTGGGACATCAGAACACTAGCCACAGATAGATGAGAAAGGGACTAGTAAGCTCTGACTACGGTCCTACAAACACCAATCCAAACGTGGTGGAATACGTCGGCCATCAGGGCTGTCACCACCTGGGGCTACCACAACTATACGTAGAACTGGATGTAATTCTAGGTAATCTATAGACTAAGCTCCACACCTAACCTATTAATTACTACTCTAGTGTTGCAAAGACTAGAGCACTTGATGCAAGCGAGAATCCAACAAATAAACTTAAAGTACTGAAATTAAGTAAATAAAGAGCTTAGAATAGTAATTGAAGCACCTGGATATTGCTGAATGATCAACCAAATATTGCAAAAATACAATGTCGAGGAAGATCTGACAGATCCAGCTCCTCCTTAGCTCTCTCCTCTTCTCTCCCCCTCTTCTAATTACAACTAGACAAACTAGAACTAGAACTAGAAGAACTAGAACTAGATGAACTAGAGGGACACTACAAACCCTAAATTATATAGAGAAAATAAGGCTCCGAGGTGTAGAATGCCTGGAGGAGGGGGCCTTGGGCGTCCTTATATAGTCCAGGTGGAGTAGGGGGCAAGAAATTGCCACGTCATCGATCCGCGCCTCCGTTTAATGCTCACCATCAGATCAGACCGACCTTGTATGGATGGTGGAGACCCTAACTTAGCCGCCAAGGAAGTCCCCAACCGACCTGCGCAGAAAACCAGAAGAGAACCGGCGATTTGAGCCTTGAACCGGAGCCAAACCGTTGAAACCGGGCGCTGTCAGCATTTTCTGGGAAGAAACAGGCCTGTCTGGCCAGCTGGGCCGTCCGGTTGGTGCGGCCCAATGCACCATGGCCAGCCTGAACCGGTGAGCGGCCTCTCGGGTGGCGCCCACTGCCCGGCCGAGCACTCCGCCCGCGTGCCCCTCAAGGGTTCTGCGCGCCCCCGCGTGGAGAGCCGGCCACGTGTCGGCCCTGGGTTGGCACGGGGGGGCTTGCCTGCTCCAACCCGGCAGCCCCCGCTGCTGTGGGGCCCGTGCTGCCCCCATGACGGACGCATGCATGTGGCAGAACCTTCTAAATTACATGGCCCACAAGCACCTGACATTGTCCTTAAGACCTTTGTCAGCCGTACTTGCGTACCATATAACCTAGAATGTTCCGTCGGGTGAACCCCCGATAAACCACGTTTCCTCCAGGATCGATACTTACACAGATATCACAGTATTACAACAGTTTTCCTACAAAATACCAGAGTAGCGGAAGACTTACAATAACTTAATTTACAAAACTTTTGTCAAACTTATACAAACCAGAGTAGCATTATTACAAGACAGCGGAAGTATCATTACTTAACTTTATTACACTCACGCAACGAAAGTGCCCTGCCCACGGGCCACACAATCTATTCCTCGTCAGTCACTTCCTCGATCACCGTCATGCAACAAGGGCCGTAGCACTCTTGTCCATGCGGTTCACCCGCAATGAGGGTTGAACAAACCCCGAGTACAAAAAGTACTCCGCAAGACTTACCCGACCAAAAATTGGGGAGAAGACTCAGGAATGCTGGCTAATAGGAATCAAGGTGAGGCTTTAGCAAGATCAAAAGACACCTTTTTGCAAAAAGACACTAAGCCAGTCCTTACTTTACTACATCAATCACTTGTCAACCAAGTATCGGATTCAAAACTTTCCATCATCAACTTCCATTATTACTACGATCTTTGGTGCGAGGATCACGGCTCCCATATCGTGGAGCACACGACGATTCGAATCGCTTTATATACCCATTTGGGGCTTCCTAGCCACACGATGTATGCAGGACCGAACATCTCACATACATCAACTCACGCTTGCATTTCTCCATGCCGAACGGATCCTAGCCACAAGAGTACAAGACACCATCTCCCTACGCCGTCGGTCACAACCGTCGACGGGTGCACTCGTAGTGTGGGTACACGCTACTTCCGTCCCGGTGTCCGTTCTCGTATGGATCATACAAGGGAGCTTACCGCCATTAGCATGTGACTAGTACTATCCAATAACCTCATGATCCAAGGGCCAAGGCAACGAACGGTGCTTAACCGACTCACAAGTGGGCGACACTACACCGGGGCACTAGCCCCCTCCCGGTGCAAGTCACTCCACCCGGTCTCGATTTACTCATCATCATGCTCTTGTTGCGTACCCTTGACCCGATCAAAGTGAAGGGATACCAACAAGTAACATCGGGTTTTCGTAGCTGCCCTCAAGGGGATTTTGTTATCACACTTCGAAAACATTTTATTTATAAAGCCTATGCTATCAGCAGAGCGAAGCGTATACTAAGCATTTTATAAATCAAAACAGGTATCCAGGATAACATATCAAGGTACGGTAAATGCATCAAAGTAGGATATCACACAACTCCTACACCTAATGCATCATATCCGGAACATACAATATAAAAGATTTTCGAAATACAAGGAAGGGTTTAAATGCATCCGGGGCTTGCCTTGGGGCTCGATGAAGTTAGGATTAGCGACGGCGGCCTTTGTTGAGATCAGGACCAACCTCTTCACGCCGAACACCCCTTGAGGCGGCACGGCTACACGATTGAGATGCATGATCACAATGCGGTGATAAAAGAGCATGCGATAATGATGCAACGATTGTTAACCGATCTTGAGTACAACTTTCCTTCACGGTATAGTTGCACTAAGAAGGTATAACTAGCGTCGACGACAACGGACTAACGATACGCAATCAACATGAAATGCCGAAGGTCATTAGGGTTAATGACCTAGGGTCATCACTCAATCCCAAAATCAGGCAACATTAACAGTGATTATGGGTGATTACTAATTTATTGACCATTTTTACAGTCGTTGAAAGCCACTAATTAACTTGCTAACTAGAAATCAACTAAACCCTAATTAACCACATGATTAATTAATTAAACATTAATTAATTAAGGCATTAATTAAGCATAAAACAAAACTTAATCAAAACTTAACCAAACTTCACAATTAAGATCATCATCATCTAATTAGCACACAAAACAAAACTCATGATTTTTGGACTCATATTTTATTTATTAAAAATCATTGAAGTTGCAGTTATTAATTAAAAGAAGCAATTTTCATTGTAAATAAAAGTTACTGAAAATCAGAGTTAGTATTTTTCCTAGGTGGAGCATCACTCAAGGAGCACATACATATTTTTGTTTTATTTTTAACTGCCCAAATTTAATTGTAACAAAAAGATGAAATCAGCTTTTGGAAAATCAAATTGAAAAAGGAAAAACCAATTCCCTCTCCCCCGCGGGCCACTGCGCGGCCCATTCGGCCCAGCACAGTGCCGGTCCAGCCCAACAGGCGGCCTGACCCCCTTGGCTCCCTCCCCCCCTTCTTCTTCGCCGACACGCCGGGCCCATTTGTCGGCCCCTTCTCCCTCCCTTCTCCGTTTTAAAACCAGTGAGGGGCGACGGCGCCGGCCGACGTGCTCGCCGGCGACGAGGCCACTGACAGCGGCGAGGGTACCAAGGGAACCTCGACTCGATGGCGAACCCGTTGATGTACTTGGTTGGGTGGATTAGTGGCCGGTGAGGGTACGGCGGCGGCCATGGCGGCTCGGTGGCACGCTGGCTCACCGGCGGGCGGCGTTCCGGTCGATGTGACACGAGAAAGGCTCAACTAATGATTCGGGGAGGTGAAAGAAGCTCACCTAGACCTGGTGCTTTTGCTGGTTGTGGTGGAGGTGGGGTAGAGGAGAACAGCCGCGGCGGAGATGAGCTCTGCAGCGCGGTCCGGTGGCGCAGCTACGTTCCGGTGGAACAATAGCGCTAGAGACGCAACCAACAATCTGAGGAGCATCAACAACTCAAGGTGAAGCTCGATCGCTTATTGATTTGATGGAAAGCTAACTGGAGAGGGGGAATTGTGCACCAGCGCCCTCGGCGGCGCTCTGCCGGCCGCGGGGAAGAAGAGCGACCAAGCGGGGATTTCCGGTGATGTCAAGCGCCGAGAATTGATTCACGGGGAGCGCAACAAGGCTACGGAGTGGGTGGCAGGAGCAATCGAACGATGATAGCTCAACGACGACGAATTGAGCCGATGACTCAAAACGGCCGGCGGCGAGCAGTGAGAGGGAAAGAGAGAAGAAGATGGCCGGCGATGGTTTTTAAAGGAGAGAAGGCGAATTCGAGCTTGGCTGGGTCCTTCACGAGCCCGGCCACGCGGCCAGCAACGCGTCCAGGCGCGAGAAGCGCCGGAGCAGCCACGGCGGCCGGCGAGCCCATGCCGAGCACTGTGCTGCACTGTAGCTATGCCACCTCACCACTATGCATTTTAAACTGTTTTGCTCAAAAACTCCCAAAAACTGAACTGAACACAAAATTCTCCAAAAATACAGATTGTTCAGAATTTTGTGCTCTACAACTTCTATTAAGGAAGTTTTGTCAGAATCCAAATAATTTTTGAATTGCATTTCAAATTTGAAAATGAGCTCAAATTCTAGTTTTTGGGATTTCAAAATTACTTTTAAATTTTGAATAAAAGATGAAAATCTCCAAAAATAAAAGTTGTTCTATTTTTCAAGGTCTACAACTTTCATTTAGGAAGTTTTTCATGAAACCAAATAATTTTTGAATTGGAGTTTAAAATACAAAAAGGGGCAATTCTTAATTTGAAGAACTTTTGAAATTACTTCAAATTTTATTCAAAAACTTGAAAAACTTTATATACCAAAGTTGTAGAGCTCAAAGAGATGCACAAACTGTATTTTTGAAGTTTTCCCAAATTTTGAATATTTTGAGGTGAAATTATAAAAGGGGCAAAAACACTTTGAAAATCTCCTTTTTGAAAGGTTTTTCAAATTGAGACTTTGGGCAATTAATTAATGAAGTTGTGGCACTTTTTCAAACCCAACCAATAGCATACTTTCAAAGTATAAACTTCATACTTTGAAATGGTGCCATTGGTTAGCAACTTTTATTTATAAAAATCAATTATGGTTAGCTCATCAAAATTGAAATTGATATCAAATTTCCAACACTTAGCCAATTTAGCTTTAGTGTTGGGATTTGAATTCCAATCCAATTTTGAATCTTTCTTTTACATTGTTTGACTTGTAAAACTGGGTTAGGGTGTGAATCAAAGTTAGCCAAGCACTTGTACACACCAAGGTAGGTTTTAGTTGATTGTTTTTAGAACTTGATTAAGCACTTAAGTGAGATTTAAATGGTGTACTTATACACATGCGATATGAAAAAGCGCAAACAAACCCTAGAAGCATAAACTTGTTTTAGTTACTCTCATTAGGGTTTTCTAATCATGAATGCTCATGCAATGATGATGATGACATGGCAGGTTTAGGCTAACGTAACACCGGGGGTGTTACATTATATTCCCCTTAAAAGGAATCTCGTCCCGAGATTCAAAGCGTAGGGCTAAGTAATGGAAAAGGAAATGTATCAAGTAGACACACCTTACATGGTTTCATAAGGGAGGTAGAAGGGTTCATATTACAAGTCTCATGTTTTTAGAAAGTCACAATTCTTAGAAACGAATCGTGACTTATGAGAAAGAAGGAAGAAACACCGGGAAAGGCTCATTCAAGAATTCCTCTAGGAATACGTCTAGAAACTCACAGACCACAGGTATATCCTTGATTTCTTGTACTGAGGTGGCATGAATTGTCTCCACTGCTCTCTTAGGAGTTGGGAATTGAATAAGAAGTGGGGACTGGTTATCAGGTAGAAATAACTTAATGGTTCTAGTCAGTGCATCAATCACAGCGCCATCTTGTAGAAAGAAAGAAAGAAGAGATAGAACCTATAAAAGTGAGATTCTTAGGGCTAGTAAGAATAGGATTGATTTTACTTAGCCCAACCACTTTTGAACGGGGATTCAGTGTTAAACATATGAATTAAACATGATGCATGATCGAACCTACGGATCAAACAAAAGACTTTTAAATTAACATAAACATACTTTTAGTAATATAGGGCAAAAAGGAAAACAACATGATACTCCGCTTAAAACTCTTTTAAATAGCACCTAGAAAGGCTACTAGAAAGAATTAAGACGGAGCAGAAGCAATTTGGACCAAACCACATTTAACTTTTGATCCAAAATATTTTGAAGCTTTTGAAAAGTAATACTGTGAGTATCTTTGCAAGTACCGCTCTGATACCCTCTGTGGCAGAACCTTCTAAATTACATGGCCCACAAGCACCTGACATTGTCCTTAAGACCTTTGTCAGCCGTACTTGCGTACCATATAACCTAGAATGTTCCGTCGGGTGAACCCCCGATAAACCACGTTTCCTCCAGGATCGATACTTACACAGATATCACAAGTATTACAACAGTTTTCCTACAAAATACCAGAGTAGCGGAAGACTTACAATAACTTAATTTACAAAACTTTTGTCAAACTTATACAAACCAGAGTAGCATTATTACAAGACAGCGGAAGTATCATTACTTAACTTTATTACACTCACGCAACGAAAGTGCCCTGCCCACGGGCCACACAATCTATTCCTCGTCAGTCACTTCCTCGATCACCGTCATGCAACAAGGGCCGTAGCACTCTTGTCCATGCGGTTCACACCGCAATGAGGGTTGAACAAACCCCGAGTACAAAAAAGTACTCCGCAAGACTTACCCGACCAAAAATTGGGGAGAAGACTCAGGAATGCTGGCTAATAGGAATCAAGGTGAGGCTTTAGCAAGATCAAAAGACACCTTTTTGCAAAAAGACACTAAGCCAGTCCTTACTTTACTACATCAATCACTTGTCAACCAAGTATCGGATTCAAAACTTTCCATCATCAACTTCCATTATTACTACGATGCTGGTGCGAGGATCACGGCTCCCATATCGTGGAGCACACGACGATTCGAATCGCTTTATATACCCAGCTGGGGCTTCCTAGCCACACGATGTATGCAGGACCGAACATCTCACATACATCAACTCACGCTTGCATTTCTCCATGCCAGAACGGATCCTAGCCACAAGAGTACAGTACACCATCTCCCTACGCCGTCAGTCACAACCGTCGACGGGTGCACTCGTAGTGTGGGTACACGCTACTTCCCGTCCCGGTGTCCGTTCTCGTATGGATCATACAAGGGAGCTTACCGCCATTAGCATGTGACTAGTACTATCCAATAACCTCATGATCCAAGGGCCAAGGCAACGAACGGTGCTTAACCGACTCACAAGTGGACGACACTACACCAGGGCACTAGCCCCTCCTGGTGCAAGTCACTCCACCCGGTCTCGATTTACTCATCATCATGCTCTTGTTGCGTACCCTTGACCCGATCAAAGTGAAGGGATACCAACAAGTAACATCAGGTTTTCGTAGCTGCCCTCAAGGGGATTTTGTTATCACACTTCGAAAACATTTTATTTATAAAGCCTATGCTATCAGCAGAGCGAAGCGTATACTAAGCATTTTATAAATCAAAACAGGTATCCAGGATAACATATCAAGGTACGGTAAATGCATCAAAGTAGGATATCACACAACTCCTACACCTAATGCATCATATCCGGAACATACAATATAAAAGATTTTCGAAATACAAGGAAGGGTTTAAATGCATCCGGGGCTTGCCTTGGGGCTCGATGAAGTTAGGATTAGCGACGGCACTGTTGAGATCAGGACCAACCTCTTCACGCCGAACACCCTCTTCAGACGGCACGGCTACACGATTGAGATGCATGATCACAATGCAGTGATAAAAGAGCATGCGATAATGATGCAACGATTGTTAACCGATCTTGAGTACAACTTTCCTTCACGGTATAGTTGCACTAAGAAGGTATAACTAGCGTCGACGACAACGGACTAACGATACGCAATCAACATGAAATGCCGAAGGTCATTAGGGTTAATGACCTAGGGTCATCACTCAATCCCAAAATCAGGCAACATTAACAAAGTGATTATGGGTGATTACTAATTTATTGACCATTTTTACAGTCGTTGAAAGCCACTAATTAACTTGCTAACTAGAAATCAACTAAACCCTAATTAACCACATGATTAATTAATTAAACATTAATTAATTAAGGCATTAATTAAGCATAAAACAAAACTTAATCAAAACTTAACCAAACTTCACAATTAAGATCATCATCATCTAATTAGCACACAAAACAAAACTCATGATTTTTGGACTCATATTTTATTTATTAAAAATCATTGAAGTTGCAGTTATTAATTAAAAGAAGCAATTTTCATTGTAAATAAAAGTTACTGAAAATCAGAGTTAGTATTTTTCCTAGGTGGAGCATCACTCAAGGAGCACATACATATTTTTGTTTTATTTTTAACTGCCCAAATTTAATTGTAACAAAAAAGATGAAATCAGCTTTTGGAAAATCAAATTGAAAAAGGAAAAACCAATTCCCTCTCCCCTCATGGCCATCAAGGCGGCCCATTCGCCCAGCACAGTGCCGGTCCAGCCCAACAGGCGGGCCTGACCCCTTGGCGCGCGCTCCTCCCCTTCTTCGACACGACCCGAGGGCCCATTTGCCGCCCCCTTCTCCTCCCCTTCTCCGCTTTAAAACCGGTGAGGGGCGACGGCGGCGGCCGACGTGCTTTCGCCCGGCGACGAGGCCATCGACAGCGGCGAGGGTACCAAGGGAACCTCGACTCGATGGCGAACCCGTTGATGTACTTGGTTGGGTGGATTAGTGGCCGGTGAGGGTACGGCGGCGGCCATGGCGGCTCGGTGGCACGCCGGCTCACCGGCTGGCGGCGTTCTGGCCGATGTGACACGAGAAAGGCTCAACTAATGATTCGGGGAGGTGAAAGAAGCTCACCTAGACCTGGTGCTTTTGCTGGTTGTGGTGGAGGTGGGGTAGAGGAGAACAGCCGCGGCGGAGATGAGCTCTGCAGCGCGGTCCGGTGGCGCAGCTACGTTCCGGTGGAACAATAGCGCTAGAGACGCAACCAACAATCGAGGAGCATCAACAACTCAAGGTGAAGCTCGATCGCTTATTGATTTGATGGAAAGCTAACTGGAGAGGGGGAATTGTGCACTGCCGCCCTCGGCGGCGCCTCGCCGGCCATGGGGAAGAAGAGCGACCAAGCGGGGATTTCCGGTGATGTCAAGCGCCGAGAATTGATTCACGGGGGAGCGCAACAAGGCTACGGAGTGGGTGGCAGGAGCAATCGAACGATGATAGCTCAACGACGACGAATTGAGCCGATGACTCAAAACGCCCGCGGCGAAAGCAAAGTGAGAGGGAAAGAGAGAAGAAGATGGCCGGCGATGGTTTTAAAGGAGAGAAGGCGAATTCGAGCTTAATTTGGGTCCTTCACGAGCCCGCCACGCGGCCAGCAACGCGCCCAGCGCGCGAAGCGCCGAGCAGCCACGGCGGCCGGCGAGCCCATGCCGAGCACTGTGCTGCACTGTAGCTATGCCACCTCACCACTATGCATTTTAAACTGTTTTGCTCAAAAACTCCCAAAAACTGAACTGAACACAAAATTCTCCAAAAATACAGATTGTTCAGAATTTTGTGCTCTACAACTTCTATTAAGGAAGTTTTGTCAGAATCCAAATAATTTTTGAATTGCATTTCAAATTTGAAAATGAGCTCAAATTCTAGTTTTTGGGATTTCAAAATTACTTTTAAATTTTGAATAAAAGATGAAAATCTCCAAAAATAAAAGTTGTTCTATTTTTCAAGGTCTACAACTTTCATTTAGGAAGTTTTTCATGAAACCAAATAATTTTTGAATTGGAGTTTAAAATACAAAAAGGGGCAATTCTTAATTTGAAGAACTTTTGAAATTACTTCAAATTTTATTCAAAAACTTGAAAAACTTTATATACCAAAGTTGTAGAGCTCAAAGAGATGCACAAACTGTATTTTTGAAGTTTTCCCAAATTTTGAATATTTTGAGGTGAAATTATAAAAGGGGCAAAAACACTTTGAAAATCTCCCTTTTTGAAAGGTTTTTCAAATTGAGACTTTGGGCAATTAATTAATGAAGTTGTGGCACTTTTCAAACCCAACCAATAGCATACTTTCAAAGTATAAACTTCATACTTTGAAATGGTGCCATTGGTTAGCAACTTTTATTTATAAAAATCAATTATGGTTAGCTCATCAAAATTGAAATTGATATCAAATTTCCAACACTTAGCCAATTTAGCTTTAGTGTTGGGATTTGAATTCCAATCAATTTTGAATCTTTCTTTACATTGTTTGACTTGTAAAACTGGGTTAGGGTGTGAATCAAAGTTAGCCAAGCACTTGTACACACCAAGGTAGGTTTTAGTTGATTGTTTTTAGAACTTGATTAAGCACTTAAGTGAGATTTAAATGGTGTACTTATACACATGCGATATGAAAAAGCGCAAACAAACCCTAGAAGCATAAACTTGTTTTAGTTACTCTCATTAGGGTTTTCTAATCATGAATGCTCATGCAATGATGATGATGACATGGCAGGTTTAGGCTAACGTAACACAGGGGGTGTTACAATGCAAAGAGCAAGCGTGCCGCTGCTGGTGCTTATGCGACTTGGGGAGTGCTAATGTCAGCATGACATCAGCGCTCCCTTTTTAATTTGCAAATTCTATATCTTTTAATTTCGGTCTTCAAAAATAGCAAACCATATGTCCATTTCGATCAGCGCAATGAGACCTTCGCAATGGTGCTGTCCAATTCTTGATTTGAGATACTTTTTTATAGTGATAAAATAAATATTCCTGCAAAACACTGAGAAACCAAAACTCGTGGAACTCATTAGAAATAAAATCCTATTGCTATGCTTTGTGATAATTTTGATGTCATTTCATGCAATAATTGATAGGTATATTTTAGCTTTAACGACCGTCAACAAGCTCCCCACACTTGCTTTTTGCTCGTCCTCGAGTAAAGGTTGAAGATAAAAGCAATCATGCTTATAACATCTCGGGACATATAGCTGACATAAAAGTCATTCCAAAACATTACTCACACAGGTGGGATTTGTGGCATTGTCTACCATATATCCTTGGGTGGTTGAAAAGCGGAATGGCACTCGAAGCGAAGTCATCTTCCCAGATTCGTATTGTAGAAACATGGAGTTTTTAAAGTTTTCACAAAAGAAAGCATAGATCACTATTACCCCTCAAATGGTACTCTCGATCGCTCAATGGTGTATCTTATTATGCTATCCTCTTCCTACAACTAATGGCTTATGTGGAGCTTAGGTAGGGATATATGTGGTGGCATACTTGTGTTGCATGTATTGTAAAGTCAAAACCCGAATCCAAGGAGTGAAATATCATACTCTTAGATAAAGAAGTGCATGTGTGTGGATATTTAGTGAATATATGGTGGAAATGGAGAAACCTAATTCTACTATACTCCTTGAATATATCTCTCTTTTGAATTTAGAAACTTGGCCAGAGAACATGAGCTATCTTATTTATCTCTTTTTTTCTCTTCTTTTTTCTTTTGGGGAGGCGGGTATCTGAGTACCCATTGTTTTCATCTCTAGGACACTTGTCCTTTTTTAACTCCCTCTATTTTTTTTCTTTTCTTTATAATAACTTTTGCATAGCTCATAACTCTTTTTGGCAACAAAGACTTTTGAGAGATAGTAACAAGAACTTGGATGATCTAGAGAGTGATTGGGAGAGCTTCTAGCGTATTTGCCTTGTGATTGAGCATCTAGTGGCACTAGTGAGCGTTCTTGCTACAATTGAGCTTATTCTTCTTGATGGTTGCCACCACCTAGACGGTTGGAGCAGTGAGCCAGAGTTGAGCAAGCTTGGAGATTGTTCTTGGCCACTTCGGAGGTGATTGTGAGGGGTTCTTGACCTTGTCCCCATGGGAGATCACAAAAGGTACTCTAGTAGAATGCTCGTGACTTGTGTTGCCCTCATCTTGTGGTGATTCTTATGGTGCCCGTTGGAAGCTTGGTGTGGTGCCAATTAACCGTCGAATCCGAAGTGAGTGTGCCCTCACAATAAGGACTAGCGTGTTGGTAAGCACGTGAACCTCGGTAAAAAGTCTGGTGTTCATTTGGGATTGATCCATTGAGATCATATTTGGATTTCATTTGATTGATTAGATCATCACCTTGGTTGGTTTCTCATTGTTGATCAAGAAGGTGATTGGCACGACATCCAGAAGGCACGGTTTGCTTCCCACGGATCCTTCCTTGCGATTACATTTGTGCTTAGTATCATATTAGGGTGTGTAGTGTAGTTTAATTGTTAAGGACATCATTTTTAGTGTGCCTAGTGTATTGGAATGCTAAAATTGGATAGGTTGGCTTGCAACCCCCTCTAGGCTAGCGCTACACTTGCTTTGCTATTTTATTTACTAACCGGTTCGTTTAGTGCTTTGTAGAATTTTAATTAGGCTATTCACCCCCTCTAGCCATATTAGACCTTTCAGCAGCCCTGCAAAACGAGATATGAAGCATGGCAATACTTACAAGCAAACCAAAGGTCAAAATCAATCGATGCAGCTCGATTTATCGAAGATCTCACCGAGATCTACTCTACTCGTACTCCTAAAGTTTGTGGGTGAAGCCGAAAGGTTTTTTGTATTAATTGTTGAATATTTTTTACAGTAGTTAGGTATTTGATATATATAGCCTAAAAATCTAACCTGAGTTCTAATAAAAAACGATTACAAAGTAAAAGGCAACTTGGACTCCAATTCTTTCCTTCTTAATGGAGTCCGACATATTTTCTCTTTGCTTGCCGAGTCTCGACACATCTGGATTGGCTGACGATACTGTTGACGGTCGTTAATGTGTGAATTCAACCATCAACTAGCCATGTAAAAGGATGCAATTGCGATCACCAAAGTAGATACAGGGTTTGCGCTAATAGAATTCTATGAGTTTTGGTGTTTCACTATTTCGGCAGGTATAAACTGGAAAAGATGCAATCCTAAGAGTTTATCAAAATATAGAACGGGAAATTTGGTGCCACGACAACACAGGAAGGTTCTAGAAGAGACCAAAAGACACCACGCCGAAGCGGAGGGCCAACGGCCATTAGGCCAGATCGGCCGGTCTGGCCCTGGACCGGTCGGTCTGGGCCCTGGCCTATTCGGGGCCTGTTTCACTCAGGTTGCTCCACCGCCTTAGAGTTTCAATCTCAGCTGTCCGCTAAAGTCGGTTTGATCTAATGGCTCACGATCATCGCCCAGGGCAAAAAAAGAAAGGCAGGAGCCCTCGGGAGGGAGGCAGATTCATTCATTTTCATTTGAAGTACGATCATCAGCCAGAAACCCTAATCCGAGCTCCTTAGCTAGGGCCTAGATAGCTAGTTAGAACTAGAGGGAGGCAAGCGAAGGCTTGGATTCTGGAGCCATCAAGAGCTTGGATTTGGTATAGTTCTTACCTCCTCTCACCTTTATTCTCTTTCATTGTATAGATAATATGATTGCTACAATTGAATTGATGATTACTTATATGCTTATATTTATAGTTATTATGTTCTTTGTCTATTGTGGTTATATGCTTACTATAGCTAGATTGACATATACTTATTCATAGGTTCGTATAGCGCTGATCTAATTGATCGTTGGGTGAGTGGTCAACATTGTGAAAGTGTGGTGCTTATACGTTGTTTACCTGTGAATCCATCCTATAGGCCGAGATTGGTAGATCACGGGAGTGATAATCCTGTTGAGTCCTATGTAGTCCAACCCCCGTTTATAGGCACAGTATGACTTGTATATGAAGGAAGGGCGTGCTATGTTCTCAAATTTCCCTAGTATGTCCACTATGAGTAGATATAATGCTAATCTTAGCGATGACTACTAGGTATAATTGCACTAACCACAGTATGCATTGGCATGTAGCTAGAAATAACATAAGAATATCTCTTGATGTTCTGCTAGTAACCCTAATGATATAGCTAGGAGTCTCTATCTGTTTACGCTGATGATTTATACTTATCTTTATCATTTATCTTGTGACTTACCCCTGCATTGAGTAGCGAGAATATGGTTATGCCTATTCATTACACTATAGGTTATTCAGCTACCTTACACGTATACCCTGTAGACCTTTCCTTGGGAAAATATAAATGACAACTAGTAATACTCTGGGTAAAATGCTACAATGGTATTTGACATGTGTGCTTGCGGATACTATTTCTATATTCTAAATGGTGGTATGATTTAATATCACACTCCTATTGTCATAGCTAGGGATGACAACTTGGCGCTTTAGTGGCGATGCAATGATATGCTCACAAGCATTTCAGGCACCGTTACTGGGGATAGGTTTTATACATATTTTCATAGTGACATTAAGGAGTGTCAACAAGCATTTTTGGCGCCGTTGCCGGAGAAGGCAAATGGCGAGTGTAAAAAGAAATAGCGATAGACCTAACAAACTAATGAGATAGAGGAAACCATAGACCCCTACTCAATGCAGGCTTACCCTTATTCTTTCTATCTTTGTGATATCTTATGCAGGGTAAGAATGGGTGGTTTTGATCTGCCAGATAACTACATTGAAAATCTAGAGAAACTCTTTCAAAGAAGGAAATTCCAGCAAGTGAGGGATATCTTTGAATCTCCATCAAAGACACCCACTACTGAGGTCTGATCTTTGGAGGAGCAAGCTCCAATAAGTGAAGAAGAAGAGCAACAAGAAGGCAACTTAGCACTAGCTTTTGAGTAAATAGTTGATAAGTCACTGCACGAGTTATCCGCTCCAACCATCAACAACATCCGTACTGGACCTAACATTGATGTTAGGGAGAATGGATTCGAGCTCAAGCTGGCTTTTATCACCATGGTGCAAGCCAACTTGTTCTGTGGAAAAGCACATGAAGATGCAAGTGCTCATCTCTAACACTTCCTGGAGATTTGCAGCACTTTCAAAATGAAGGATGTACCAAGAGACGCCATACTGTTGCATCTGTTCCCATTCTCACTATTGGGAAAGATAAAGCAATGGTTCTATGCCAAAAAGGACAATCATACAACTTGAAACAAGTGCTCCACAGCTTTTCTATCAAGGCTCTTTCCTATGGGTAAGACAAGTTCCCTAAGGGAGAAGATCTCAAGTTTTCAGCAATAACATGACGAGTCAGTCCTAGTGGCATGGGAATGCTTTCAAGACTATATATCTGAATGCCCTCATCATGGGATAGAGAATTGACTCCTCATACAGACTTTCTATCATGGGCTCACCAATAGCATTTATGTCATTGACCATACCACAAGCTACTGCTTTTATGGAGAAGATGGCCTCCAATAAAGATTGGAGTGAAGAGCACCAACCAACCCATAAGAGGAGTGAAGGAATGCACCAGCTCAAGGAGATAGACATGCTGTCTGCCAAGATAGATCTGCTCATGACGAAGCTGCAAGACAAGCCCAGCCTGAAACAAGATGTCATGTGCATCAGGGATTCATGCATAACCTGTGAAGTGTGTGGCAATATGGGACACTCAGGCAACAGCTACCCTGAGACTCCTGAGGATGTGAACTTCATCAACAAAAACAACTATCGTCCTCAAAATCAAGGATGGAATCAGCAAAGGCCGAACTACCAAGGTAACTTTCAAGGCAATAATTTCAATAGCTATGCTCAATTGCCTTTAAGAGAAGTGATCTCCAACCAAAATAAAATTGTGGAGACTTTATCTAGGAAGGTAGCATCCAATGATAAAATGCTAGAAAATATAAACACTAAAATAGATAGCTTTACCTCTGCTGTTAAGAACCAGCTTAGCTTTAATAAAATGATAGAACCACAATTAGCTTAGCTGGCAGCCGCTGTTCCACCGACCAATGAAGGTAAGATTCTAGAGCAATCTCTAGAGCCCGAGACCATGAATCTTGTTGATATACATGTAGGTTAGTATATTGAAGCATCATCAGGAGGATGGAAGGATGAGTCCATGCCACTCAAGGGAGGAGATCCAGGGAGACCTGTGATCCCCATCTCTATTGGGTAGCATGATTTCTCAGAAGTTGTCTGTGATCTAGGCGCCAGTGTCAACATTATGCCGAAGGTGATCAAGTCTTTCTATGGGCATCTTTGTTGTACACGAATATGTGCTTGCAGTTTGTAGACCAGACGGTTAAGCACCATGAAGGAATCTTAGAAAATGTGTGTATATGAATCGGGAGATCATATGTCCCTATAGACTTTGTAGTCCTAGATATCGCAAAGATCCCAAGAGTCCAACCATTCTTGGCCGATCATTCCTAAGTACGGCAAAGGCTGTCATTCTTGGCTGAGATTGACCCTAAAGGCGGTGGAGCAAACTGGGCGAACCGGGCCGCGACCAGGGCCCCGGCCGACACCGGCCGTCTGCAGGGGTGGGACCGGCCGGTCCCACATGGTGGCCGCTGGCCTCCCGGCTCGGCGTGGTGCCTTCTCGTCTCTTCTAGATTCTTTCTGTGTTACCGCGGTGTCCTTTTTCCGTTCTATGTTCCGATAAGCTCTCGTGGTTGCGTCTTTTCTAGTTTACGCCTGTAGAAACAGTAAAACACCAAAACTCATGGAATTCTGTCAGTGTAAACCCTATATCTACTTTGGTGATCACAATTTCATCCTTTTCCATGGCTAGTTGGTGGTTGGTTTCGTACAATAATGACCGTCAACAACTCCCCCAAGCTTAACCTTTGCTAGTCCCTTAGCAAAGAAAACTTAGAAAAAGTTATTGTAAGATATATATGTTTAAGCATTGTAGCCATCTCAGAACGACCCCCTAGAAGTATACTTGCAGTCAGACAGAAATTCTCCTCCAAGTTATGCAATAACTGAGTCGACCTTCAAACTTACCCATGTTACCTTTGACTGTGGGGCTTATTAGCTCTTCCTTGGGTCTTGAGTACTTGATAGACAGAAAGATCCCATCTAAGCACTATGTCTCAAGCTCTTCGATCAACTATCATTTTAGAGTTTTTAGAGGTTTTCAAATAAAACTCAGAGCATCCCATGTATGACACTCTCAAGTCTCTCAATATATATGGTATTTATAGATTCTCACCAAGGCAGTGATGATGGTTGCCTTTCTTTTCATCCTATAACTAAAGCTTATGTGGAGCTCATAGGTAAGGAGAAAACGTGAAAGAGCAAACTTGTAATGCATGTGTTGTAAAGTCAAACAATGGATCCATGGAAAAACAAGTCATGCAGTCGAATCAAGATGTATAGGTGGATGGATATGGTGGATATATGGTGGAACCTAATTCTACTCAGCTCCTTGGATGCCTACCTCTCCTTTCGAACTTTGAAAACTGGCCAGAGGATATGAGCTATTATTTTAATTTCTTGTTCTCAGGGAGTTGGGCGTCTAAGTACCCATTGTTTTAGCACTGGGACACTTGTCCATTTTTTTCTTCTCCCTTCTCTCTCTTTTTTTTTCAAATATCTTTTTGTATAGCTCATAGCACTCCTTTGGGCCTTGATAGGATTTAGAGAGATAACAACAGGAACTTGGAGCATTTATTGGGTGGCTAACCTAATGGAATATTTTTAGTGTTCTCTCCTAGTGTAGGAGAAAAACATTTTTAAAATGAATGTAGGTGGAATGGCATGTTGTTGCGCCTACTCCAGTGTAGAGTAGTGCATATGGAGGTAGATCTTAATTCAAGAGCATGACAAATTTCTCACCAGGGTCATAAAGGGTTGACAAAACTCAATGTAAGACAAGCAGCATATATGTGGAAGTTTAACTAGCCTATCTCATCATGTTTGGCTCTGGTGGGAATGTAAGCTTTGTCATATAGGAACTCGTCATATTTTTATATTTTTCAAAAGATAACTCTCCAGAACTCTTGTGTCACTTAGAACAAGATAGATAGCAGCTCAGACTTTCTCAATCTTATCAATCAGGTATCTAGACTTAGTTCAAGCATATGTAACCCACAAGTTTTAGGCTCAGAGCAAATTCTCATGTCAACACAGTTGGAGCTAAAACTTGGGAAAAACTTTTGTCTAAACTCTAGGCATTTCAGAGGTGTTGTAATAGAGCAGCTTATCGTCAATTCAAATCATCTCAAGAGCTTTCTTTTCATTGACTCTAGACAGACAGATATTTTTATTTGGTTTTTTGTTTTTCAAAGACTCATACTATATAAGACTCTAAGACTCTAAGGACTCTAAAAAGCATGGACCTTCATGTGCCTATATATTTTTGGTATTTTTTATTTTTTTATGACTGACTCGATAATCACGTAGGTACACTTACCTGGGTACCTAGGGGATGCCTTCCCCCAAGCTGGTTGTTGTCGTGGTTGAGCATTGAAGCTGAGCAGTCCTCCCGATGGAGCTCATGCTTGCAAGAGCTGGTGTAGCCGGAACCTTCATCTCATCCAACAAGAAGTTGCTTCCTTCACACAGTGGTTAGCTGTGTGTAGGGAAGGTGTACTTCGAGTGATGTAGATGATGATTCCTAGGTGAACTAGTTCTTAAAGTCATTCTGCAGCAAACATCTCACAAAACATCAAAACTCGTGGAACGGATTAGGATAAACAACAGTTAGTGGTTAGCCGTTTTGCGAACTGGTTGTTGTGAGAGGTTTTCAAAGGTTGTTAAGTGCATACAGTGCAGCAAGATGCTCAATGATTATTTTTTGGATTTTCTTTTGTATCAAACAGAAAGGAAATATGCATGCTAATTTTTATTTTATTTTTAGGCCACCACAGTGAACACTCCTTTAGCTTGCACTGCAGGTATGTCACATGGGGCTTTGAGGTTTTCCAAATGTTTTTGTGATTTTCTATAAATGATGATGAAAACTAACTTTGAATCAAAAGTGCAAGAAAGTAAATGGATAACTACCATTATTACCTTATGGCAAGGGTTCGGAGTTTAGAGTCCTTCGGACAAGACTTCTCGTCGTCGTCACTCCTGGGGTGCTTCATTGGATCCCGAGGATGGGGACCCTGACGTTGGACCTCCTGATGATAATGACTCAGTTGAGGAGGTTACCTTTTCTTTCCATACCTTTGTAGGTTGTTGCTTTGGTGCTGTAGGTTCTTCTTTAATTGCCTCCTCCTCAACATTGCTCTTTTGAGAGCGATTCCTTCGGCGCTGACATCTCCTCTTGGACAGGGTAAAAGCTGCTAATCCAGAAGAGTTATAATCTTTAAAATGACAGCGTACCTTCTCTCCTAGGAATTGGAAGTGGACTTGGCCCGATCCATTGTAGATGATGGCGTTGGTAGTACTGAAGAACGGCCTCCCAAGGATGATGGGTGTCTCATCTTCTTCTCCTATGTTCAGTATCATGAAGTCGGTCGGGACATAGTGAGTATCGATTTTGACCATGATGTCTCTTGCTACTCCCTCTGGAAATCTCATCGTGTTGTCCGCCAGTTGCAGCTGCATATAGGTAGGGTACAGAGGTGTATCGAATAGTAAATCATATTCCTTTTTGGACATGATGTTGACAGCTGATCCGGTGTCGCAGAATGCATTGTAGAAGGAGCACTGTCCAATAGTGCAGTCGATGGTCGGCATGCCTGGATCCTCCTTCTTGATTAGGAATGGTGAAGCTAAAAGGTGGTGATGCTTGTACTCGACAGCCTTGACTACTTGGACTTGCTTTCTTACTTGCCTTCTGTTCTTGTTCATTCTCTTCCCATTTGAATTCTTCTTCTTAGCTTCTTCAGTTGTTGGCTTGACTGGGAAGTAAGCTCCTCTTGGGTCTATAGGAGCTTCAAGGGTCTTATTCTTGAAACTGAACTTCTCTTTATTACCCTTGATGGTAAAACAAATCTTGGCACTATCCGTGTAGATGACAGCCTTTACAGTGCTCAGGAATGGTCGGCCAAGAATGAATGGACTCTTGGGATCTCTGCCAGTATCCAGGACTACAAAGTCTATAGGGACATATGATCTCCCGATTCGTATGCACACGTTATCTAAGATTTCTTCAGGGTGCTTAACTGTTTGGTCTGCGAGCTGTAAACACATATTCGTGTACAACAAGGATGCCCATGGAAAGACTTGGTCAAAGATTACCTTAGGCATGATGTTGACACTGGTGCCTAGATCGTAGACAACTTTAGGGAAGTCATGCTACCCAATAGAGATGGGGATCACAGGTCTCCCTGGATCTCCTTTCTTGGGTGGCATGGACTCATCCTTCCATCCTGATGATGCTTCAACATAGTAATCTGCATAGACATCAACAAGATTCACGGTCTCGGGCTCTAGATGTTGCCCTGGAATCTTACCTTCGTTGGTCGGTGGAACAGCGGCCGCCAGCTGAGCTAGTTGTTGTTCTATCATTTTATTAAAGCTAAGCTGGTTCTTAACAGCAGATGTAAAGCTATCCATTTTAGTATTTATATTTTCTAGCATTTTGTCATTGGATGCTACCTTTCTAGATAAAGTCTCCATAATTTTATTTTGGTTGGAGCTCACTTCTCTCAAAGGCAATTGAGCATAGTTATTGTAATTAGTGCCTTAAAAGTTACCTAGGAAATTACCTTGGTAGTTGGGCCTTCGCTGATTCCATCCTTAATTTTGAGGACGATAGTTGTTGTTGTTGTTGATAAAGTTCACATCCTCACGGGTCTCAGGGCAGCTGTTGCCTGAGTGTCCCATATTGCCACACACTTCATAGGTCATGCATGAATCATTGATGCGCATGACGTCTTGTTTCTGGTTGGCCTTGTCTTCCAGCTTCTTCATGAGCAGATCTATCTTGGCAGACAGCATGTCTACCTCCTTGAGCTGGTGCATTCCTCCACTCCTCTTGTGGGTTGTCTGGCGCTCTTCACTCCAATCTTGATTGGAGGCCATCTTCTCCATAAGAGTAGTAGCTTGTGGTATGATTAATGACATAAATGTACCTCCAGCAGCGGCATCAACGTTGTTACGATTGCTGTTGGTGAGCCCATGATAGAAAGTTTGCATAAGGAGCCAATTCTCCATCCCATGATGAGGACATTCTAATATATAGTCTTAAAAGTGTTCCCATGCCTCTGGGACTGACTCGTCATATTGTTGCTGGAAACTTGAGATCTTCCCCCTTAGGGCACTTGTCTTACCCATAGAAAAAACCTTGATAGAAAAGTTGTGGAGCACTTGTCCCAAGTTGTATGATTGTCTTTGTTGGCGTAGAACCACTGCTTTGCCTTTCCCAACAGTGAGAATGGGAACAGACGCAGCAGGATGGCGTCTCTTGGTACATCCTTCATCTTGAAAGTGCTACAAATCTCCAGTAAGTGTTGAAGATGAGCACTTGCATCTTCGTGTGCTTTTCCACAGAACAAGTTGGCTTGCGCCATGGTGATAAGAGCTGGCTTGAGCTCAAATCCATTCTCCCCAACTTCGACATTAGGTCCAGTGCAGATGTTGTTGGTGGTTGGAGCGGAGAACTCACGCAGTGACTTATCAGCCATTTTCTCAAAAACTGGTGCTAAGTTGCCTTCTTGTTGCTCTTCTTCTTCACTTATAGGAGCTTGCTCCTCCAAAGAACGAACCTCAGCAGTGGGTGTCTTTGATGGAGATTCAAAGATTTCCCTCACTTGCTGGAATTTCCTTCTTCGAAAGAGTTTCTCTAGATTTTCAATGTAGTTATCTGGCAGATCAAAATCACTTATTCATTACCCTGCATAAGATATCACAAAGATAGAAAGCACAAGAGTAAGCTTGTATTGAGTAGGGGTCTATAATTTCCTCTATCTCATTAGTTTGTTTGGTCTATCGCTATCCCTTTAATCGCCAATTGCCTTCCCCGGCAACGGCGCTAAAAATACTTGTTGACACCTCTTAATGTTATTTCTAGCAACGGCGCTAAACATGCTTGTAAGCAGAGCATCACTACTAGAGTGCCAAGTTGTCATCCCCAGCATAACACCAAGGGTGCGGTATTAAATCATGCCACCATTTAGAATATAGAAATAGTATCCGTAAGCGCACAGATCAAATACCATTGTAGCATTTTACCCGGAGTATTACGGGTTGTCATTTATATTTTCCCAAAGGAAGGTCTACATGGCTCTCGTGTAAAGGTAGCGTGTTAACCAAAGTGTAATGGATAGGCGTAACCATGTCCTCACTACTCAATGCAGGGGTAAGTTACAAGATAAATAATAAGATAAGTATATAATCATCAGCATAAACAGATAGAGACTCCTAGCTATATCATTAGGGTTACTAGTAGAACATCAAGAGATATTCCTGTGTTATTCCTACTACATGTCAATTCATATCATGGTTAGTGCAGTACACTTAGTAGTTATAGCTAAGGTTAGCATTATATCTATTCATAGTGGACATACTAGGGAAGTTTGAGAACATAGCATGCCCTTTCTTTGTACAAAAGCCCTACTGTGCCTATAAACGGGGTTTGGACTACATAGGACTCAACAGGATTGTCACACCCGCGATCTACCAAGCCCGGCCTATAGGGTACATTCGCAGATAAACAACGTATAAGCACCATGCTTACATAATGTTTACCACTCACCCAACAATCAATTAGATGAGCGCTATACGAACCTATGAACAAGTACAATGTCAATCTAGCTATACTAAGCATATAACCACAATAGACAAAGAACAATATAACAATGAATATAAGTAGATAAGTATTCATCAATTCAATTGTAGCAATCATATAACTATACAATGAAAGAGAACAAAGGTGAGAGGAGGTAAGTACTATACCAAATCCAAGCTCTTGATGGCTCCAGAATCCAAGCCTTCGCTTGCCTCCCTCTAGTTCTAACTAGCTATCTAGACCCTAGCTAAGGAGCTCTGATTAGAGTTTCTGGCTGATGATCGGAAATTTGAATGAGGAATGAATGAATGTGCCCCCTCCAGGAGGGTCCCGCCCTCCTTTTATAGCCCTGGGCGATGATCATGAGCCATCGGATGAAACCGAATTTGACAAACGGCTGAGATTGACCCTCTGTTGACGGACAAACTCATAATTTATACCATCAACTATAATATAAAAAGCCATGAAAAACATTATAATGTATAGATATAGAACTTATAACTAATCAGTTCCACAAGTTTTGGTGATCTACCACTTGCAGGAGGACATACCAGGAAATACATGAAATATACACATAAAGGGCTACAAAATATACATAAAAAGGCTCAAAGAATGAGTGGCCTAGTCACCAGAGTACCTAGGTCCCAAACATAGATACAAATATCAAACATGAGCCCAAGAAGTGAAACCCCGAACAAATCTTGAATCCAGTCTAGGCTGCGGAGCAGTGTTCGGTAATTTGGGCGCCCAGGATGCATACGAATTCCGTTTTCAGTGATCCAGGACTTTTTGGAAAGCTAACGACGAGGCCGACGCGCTCACCAAAGATGGGCCTGATTGAAGCCCACCAGGGTGCAGCCACACCCTGGTGCGGGCGCACCACCGGCAAGCCCAAACGGGCCCAGCTTTGGTCGGTTGCCTCCCACCGACATTCCAAAGGCAGTGGCGCAGGGGGTTCAGGTTCGTTGTATCTGGAGGTCGGTTTGGAGCATTAAAATACCATTTTTACAAGGAGCCCCCTCCACCTCAACTATAAAAGGAGGCCTCCCCCTCTCCTCATTCCATCATGCAATCAAGCAACCACCAAGAGGGCAAGAGTACCCAAGAGCTCCACTTCATAGGGGCCTAGGCCCTAGCTAGCCTAGCTAGTTGTAGTATAGGGAGTGAGAGAGGGAAAGTAGAGGAGGTTCGGACGTGTCTGCCATCTCTTATCTCGGATCCGGTGCCCCCGGGTTGAGGAGGCGGAGTGCCAGACGTGTCGGCTCCCTCTCAACGTGTACCTCTATGACCACGTACTACTTGGAGTATGAGGTCCATGTTCGACTACGGTGGTGAGTCTCTATTCATGTTATCTTCTGCATTACATTCTTGTGGGTTCGTTGTCTGTTACTTGCCTTAGTAGCGGATGTTCTAGTAGAGGACTCCTGATAAAGACGGATGTTCCTGATCGATGCTAGAATAGTAATCGATAACGTAGACGTGGTGTCTAAGTTATAGGTTACCCTCGTTTGCCTCACACTCCACGGGTGAGGGATAGGTGTTTGGTGGTGACAGCCCTAACATCCTTTGTATTCCCCCACGTTCGGGTGTGGCGTAGAGCTGTTAGCCGGCATCACTTAGCAGACTAGGTGCGATCCGGTGCCCGAAGCAAGAGTGTAGTATGCAAGGTTACCTCCGAATAGAGACCCTAAATCGTAGAAGAACCTCACTACCCCTTTCCAACTCTACCCTTGTGTGGTCTTTGGATGAGCTAGTTAGAAGAAATACCTCCGTTCCTCGTGGAAATACGATACCCTGAATACTTCTGGGTGAAGTGCTACGACGGTAATTCCGTGCGCTTGCGGATTTGGCTGCTTTCGCTAAGGAATACCAACAAGCATTTCTGGCGCCGTTGTCGGGGAACGGTTGTTGTATTATCTTCGAACCTAGTTCATCCTCGTATCTGTATCTTTTATTTTTTTCTTTATCAAAAAAAATTATTTTCCACCACATCCCATTTACCATGAATTCCATTCCAATTCAAAAAAGTTTCTGTTTCAAAGAGGGAGTTATCCAGGCCACCACATTTTCCAAAAATGAACCACTCGTCTGGCTACGAACTCCATCCTGGCTTGATAGCCATGGTTCGGGCACAACCCTTCTCGGGGCATGAAAATAAAAACCCGAGCAATTACTTGCGAGATTTTGAAGAAAATTCTAAAGTGGAAATTGTTTTCATTCTCTCTCATGAGAGAGGTGGAGCAATGGTACACTCTTTCGTAGTATGTACGAATGGGGAGTAGGAAGGACTTAAAAGACAATTTTTGTCTTGCATTCTTCCCTGTGTCTCATATCGTCTCTCTACCAAGGGCAATCCTCGATTTTGAGCAAGCCGAGACGGAGTCCATAGGTGCAACTTGGGCTAGATTTTTAGTGTTAATACACTCTAGCTCAGATTTGTCTTTACCCGATGGCATTTTGTTGCGTCTCTTTTGATTCGGGTCTTGACATGGATGCTGACCTATGCCTAGACGTGCCCACTAGAGGTCGTTTTACACATAGACCTTTGATGGAACATGTGAAGTTCTTTAAAAACTCCTAGACACACATGCTTCTTCCGTCATAGAAAATAGATCCCTCCATGATAAGGGCATGTCATGCTTTGAGGAGCCCTCGTTAGCTAAAGCCAAATCCATGAGGCCCTCACCCGAACCGGGAGCACCAAAGGAAGGAGTAATTCATCCGTCGGAGTTCCCCACCCAATTCGAGGGTTATGGCAATACCTCGTGGCATTTTGGGCACGATGAAGTTTCTCCTAAGTAGAACCTTTGAAAAAATGGTTGATGGAAGTGGAATGTTCTTCCGAAGCAATTCGGATTCTTTCACCTTCCACGACCATGACTTGCTCGTTAAAGGGAACTATCATAAAAGCCCTTTACCACCCCACAGTCGGGACTAATATCATGTCAGAATTCCTAGTGAAATACCATTTGAGTGACATGTCGCTAGTCCCGACCGATAGACTTTTCAAAAGTCCGTTTGGACTCATTTTCGAGTATTGTGGGATGGCTAGGGCCGTGCCAATCATGATAGATGAAACCGAGGTTCGCTTAGATTCCTACATCTGTGCCATCCTCAAATTTGAATTTCTCATAGGCTGCCCTTTGAAAACACTTTTTCAAGAAAAACCATCCCATAGGAGCCTTAGTGAGAAGTTGGGACAGATTGCTTCCGCCACTCCTAAACCTTGCCTAGAAATCTCGATGGCGGAGCATGATTCCAACCGTGATTTGTTCGAGGAGGTGAAATTCATATCCCTATTCATTTCAACTGAGCTTTTCTTTCATCCTTATGAAACTAAACATCCATCAATGCCCTCACTCGAACCCAAGCTATGTCCCTCTGGCCATCCAAGCGTTGTTCTCGATAGTCATGACTTCTCGCTTGAGGAAGAAAACGCTTGTGCCGCGGACATCTCACTTAGTACCACGTGCTTCTACAAGGATCCAAACCACCTCTTGATCCTTGTTTTCAAACTTTTTAAGAGAGTGGTCCTGGATGCCTCCGTTTATCATATGCACTACAAATGTTGTATATGCACTGTGGTACTAACCTTGCAGCTAGAATGATAATACTAAACACTTGGTGGTGAAGATGGGAACTATACCACCATTAAGAGCTGCAAGATGAAGTTCCCACGGTCAAGCTTATGACCATAAACAAAGCACTCGTCGGGAGTTACCCCGGATTATCATAAAAAATTAAAAACATAATAATTATATTACTATAAAAAATTATTATAACATAACTTTTCTTCTCAGTAATAAAAGAGAGCAAGAACATGTTGTCAAGATAGCGTGCACCTTCGGGTATTCTTGGTTGCTGACCATTTCAGGTTAAAGATTGAGAAGAACAAAGGGTACATGCGACGCTGGAGAACATTGAGCTACACTGAGTGCACATTTTGAAAGTTTTGGTGGAAGAACACATGGCACACTTGACTTTTTCATAAAAGTCCAAGTGTGGGGGAGGATGGTGAGATTCTCACTACAAGCTCCAAACACACCAAAGACCTTGATTAAGAAAGTGCTAGCTCACTCTTGCTAAAAAAAAAAAAAAAGAAAGCCATAGAAGAAAAAAAAAAAAAAGGATGAGAGAAAATTAAAAAAAAGAAGTTTGAAAATTGAAAAAAAAAGGAGAAAAAAAAGAGTGAGTATCCGATAGAAAAAGAAAGAGAAAGAGAAAAAAAACGGATGCTCCCCTTTGCTGCTTGTCACCAAGGCCCGTGGCCTATACACAATATTTGTGTGTGTGGCCTAAGCCTTGTTGCTCACCTGAGTAGGATCATATGCAATCAAGCCACCGTGCAGCGAGATCAAAGCTTCATCCATATATGCTGCCGGTAAGTATGCTTAGGTATGCAAAAGTAATAATCACCCACTCTTTTTACCCATATCTATCTTCAAAAAAAATATATAAATTCATGCTTGCTTTGTTTATGATGAAAGCTCTTGTTTGGATCTATCATGCATGATACATCCATAGGCTTTTTAAATTAAGCATGGTGCTTAGGTTAAAATAGCCTTCTTTAATCAAAATTTGACATGGTGTTGAATCTTGGTTAATGAACTTTGAGTTGTTTTCATATACAATGAAAGTAATTTTTTATGGAGATAAACCAAGGCTATTTATTTAGCTGCAAACTTTCACCTTAGCCTTGTTTGAGTAAAAAGATGGGTATACAAAATAAAAGTATAATGTTTCGCTTCTCCTAGTTCACCATCCATGATCTTGTCTTGCTTTGAATAATTTTAATATGTTGGTGAACAATAAAGTTTTAAAAAAAAAAAAAAAGAGAGTTTGTTAAAAATAAAATAAAATAAAATTTTTGTGGTAAAAATTTTTTGATCCATGCTACTTGAGTTTTGCATCTAAATTCTTCTTATAGCATGGATGTGATCATACTTTATTTTTGCCATAAAAAATAATCATAATAATAATATAAAATAAAATAAATATGACAATAATAATAATAAAATAAAAATTTATTATGATAATAAAAGCTTAGGCCCCCAGTGTTAAAATTGGTAGAGCTATTTCTTGTTTTTATTTTTGTTTTGTTTATTTAATAAAATAGGTACAAGAATAAGTGTGGGGGAGATCTCTCGAGCTTAACACACACATTCGAGATCCTCCCCAACATGTTGCACAATATTGTATGACCCGACATGAAGGAGGACAAAGCGAGATAGCTCAAAGAGAAGGCTGGTTGAACTTTCTGGTTCATACCAAGCCATCTCTACATCAGTTCTCCTCTACAAACGATGGTTTGTGCAAAACCTCCCTCGTCTCCCTATAATACTGAGTTTAAACAAACATAATCTTGATCACTAACATTAAACTCAAGGAACCAAATTTTGCCTCCATGCAACTTGAAAAACCACACTACTTTTTACATTCTTAAAAAGTGATATGATCATGATATTCCTGAGATAGAAGCTTGCATGAAGCTTGTTCCATATACATATACTTATGCTTGTGGAAAAATATTTTGATTGGACAATCATGTTAACTAAGTTGTTGAGGGGTGTGATATGGTTCTGACTTAGAAATCCTACCAATTCTACTCAAAGTACTTGGAGAATTTGTTTTAAAAAAATATTACATAACCATAGTTTCACACACTCCTCATTTGGTAAAGAAATTCCTACCAAAGCCAAATATGACAAGCATCCTGCAAAGTTTTGAACCTGCTACATATGCTGCTTGTTATTGCATTGAGTTTGGTCAAGTCTTGTGACCCGTGTCGAGAGATTTATCATGCTCCCAAGATCAAGATCACACACACCACATATATGTGCTGCTCCTACACTGGGGTTACGCAAAAATATGCCTTCCATCTAGTCCCACCAAAAATGTTCTACTCTTACACTTAGACTAGACACAAAAAATTATACATTTAGTAGATAAATACTCCATGTTTAAAAAGATTATGATCTCTCTACATATATGGTTTATAAGATAAGACATGGGCTATAAAAAGTGTAAAAAAAGGGACACATGAAGGTCCTAAAAAATATATATGGACACATGAAGGTCCAAAGTATGAAAAAAAATGATGAGCACATGAAGGCTCATGTATTCAAAAAAAAAGAGAGAAGATAGCCATGTCTCAAAAATAATAAATAGTATAGAGAGATCATATCTACAAAAGGAGTATAGTGTTTAGCATATCATTTTCCACACACATGCACATCTTGATCTAAGAGTATGGCACTTCTCTCTGTGGATCCTTATTTTGACTTTACAATATATGCAATGCAAGTATGCTATCTTGGTAATCCCTACCCAAAGCTCCACATAAACCTTTTAGAGGTAGGAGGAACAAAAAAAAGGCAAAGACTTTGCTATGCCTTGGTAAGGAATCATACACACTTGAGTGATTTGAGAGTACCTCTTGAGGAGTATAAAGTGATCTATGCTTTATTGTTAAAATTTTCAAAAACTCTAAGTTACTAAGCTGTGAATTTGGGAAGATAACTTTGTTTCAAGAACTATTCCACTTTTCAACAACCTAAGAAAATATGTTAGCCAGTGCCACATATCCCACCTGTGTAAGAAATGTGATGGAGTAATTTTCATGTAACTTGTATATCTTAGGATTTTATGCTCATGATTACTTTTACCTTTAAAGCCTTGCTCGAGGACGAGCAAGAGGCTGGAGGAGTTTGTTGACGGTCATTAACTCATAATTTATACCATCAACTATTATATAAAAAGCCATAAAAAACATTATAATGTGTAGATATAGGGCTTATAACTAATCAATTCCACAAGTTTTGGTGATCTACCACTTGCAGGAGGACATGCCAGGAAATACATGAAATATACACATAAAGGGCTACAAAATATATATAAAAAGGCTCAAAGAATGAGTGGCCTAGTCACCAGAGTACCTAGGTCCCAAACATAGATACAAATACCAAACATGAGCCCAAGAAGTGAAACCCCGAACAAATCTTTAATCCAGTCCAGGCTGCGGAGCAGTGTTCGGTAATTTGGGCGCCCAGGATGCATACGAACTCTATTTTCAGTGATCTAAGACTTTTCGGAAAGCTAACGACCTCACCAAAGATGGGCCTGATTGAAGCCCACCAGGGTGCGGCCACACCCTGGTGTGGGCGCACCATCGGCAAGCCCAAATGGGCCCAGCTTTGGTCGGTTGCCTCCCACCGACATTCCAAAGGCGGTGGTGCAGGGGGTTCAGGTTCGTTGTATCTGGAGGTCGGTTTGGAGCATTAAAATACCATTTTTACAAGGAGCCCCCTCCACCTCAACTATAAAAGGAGGCCTCCCCCTCTCCTCATTCCATCATGCAATCAAGCAACCACCAAGAGGGCAAGAGTACCCAAGAGCTCCACTTCATAGGGGCCTAGGCCCTAGCTAGCCTAGCTAGTTGTAGTATAGGGAGTGAGAGAGGGAAAGTAGAGGAGGTTCGGGCGTGTCTGCCATCTCTTGTCTCGGATCCGGTGCCCCGGGTTGAGGAGGCGGATTGCCGGACGTGTCGGCTCTCTCTCAACGTGTACCTCTACAGCCACGTGCTACTTGGAGTACGAGGTCCGTGTTCGACTACGGTGGTGAGTCTCTATTCGTGTTATCTTCTGCATTACATTCTTGCGGGTTCGTTGTCTATTACTTGCCTTAGTAGCGGATGTTCTAGTAGAGGACTCCGGATAAAGACGGATGTTCCGGATCGACGCTAGAATAGTAATCGATAACGTAGACGTGGTGTCTAAGTTATAGGTTACCCTCGTTTGCCTCACACTCCACGGGTGAGGGGTAGGTGTTAGGTGGTGACAGCCCTAACATCCTTTGTATTCCCCCACGTTCGGGTGTGGCGTAGAGCTGTTAACCGGCATCACTTAGCAGACTAGGTGCGATCCGGTGCCCGAAGCAAGAGTGTAGTATGCAAGGTTACCTCCGAATAGAGACCCTAAATTGTAGAAGAACCTCACTACCCCTTTCCAACTCTACCCTTGTGTGGTCCTTGGACGAGCTAGTTAGAAGAAATACCTTTGTTCCTCATGGAAATACGATACCCTGAATACTTCCAGGTGAAGTGCTACGACGGTAATTCCGTGCGCTTGCGGATTTGGCTGCTTTCGCTAAGAAATACCAACACCCCAAAGGCGGTGGAGCGAACCGGGCGAACCGGGCCATGACCGGGCCCCGGGCCAGATCGGCCAGTCTAGGGTAGGAGCGGCCGGTCCCACCTGGTGGCCGCTGGCCCCCCGACTCGGTGTGGTGCCTTCTCGTCTCTTCTAGATTCTTCCTGTGTTACCGCGGTGTCCTTTTTCCTGTTCTATGTTTCGATAAGCTCTCGTGGTTGCGTCTTTTCTAGTTTATGCCTATAGAAATAGTGAAACACCAAAACTCATAGAATTCTATCAGTGTAAACCCTATATCTACTTTAGTGATCACAATTGTATCCTTTTCCATGGCTAGTTGGTGGTTGGTTTCGTACAATAACGACCGTCAACACTTCACCATTCCTAATCAAGAGGGAGGATCCAGGCATGCCAACCATTGATTGCACTATTGGACAGTGCTCCTTCTACAATGCTTTCTGCGACACCAGATCAGCTATCAACATTATGTCCATAAAGGTATATGATTTATTATTCGATACACCTCTATACCCTGCAGCTGCAGCTGGTGGACAATACGACGAGATTCCTGGAGGGAGTAGCAAGAGACATCATGGTCAAAATCCACACTCACTACGTCCTTTATGATACTGGACATGGAAGAAGAAGATGAGACACCTATCATCCTTGGGAGGTCGTTCCTCAGCACCACCAACGCCATCATCTACAATAGATCGGGCCAAGTCCACTTTTAATTCCCAGGAGAGAAGGTGCGCTGTCATTTCAAAGATTATAACTCTCTTGGATTAGCAGCTTTCACCCAGTCCAAGAGGAGACGCCAGCGCCGGAAGAATCGCTCTCAAAAGAGCAATGTTGAGGAAGAGGCAATCAAAGAAGAATCCATTGCACCTAAGGAACATCTCCAACCTACAAAGGTATGGACAGAAAAGGTAACCTCCTCAACTAAGTCATTATCACCAGGAGGTCCAGCGTTAGGGTCCCCATCCTTAGGATCCGATGAAGCACCCCAGGACTGATGATGATGAGAAGTCTTATCCAGAGGACTCTAAACTCCAAACCCTTACCATAAAGTAACAATGGTAGTTATCTATTTACTTTCTTGCACTTTTAATCATAGTTAATCTTATCATCCTTATATAGAAAACAACAAAAACATTTGAAAAACCTAAAGCCCCATGTGACATCCCCGTAGTACAGGCTAAAGGAGTGTTCACTGTGGTGGCCTAAAAGTAAAATAAAATTTAGCATACATATTTCCTTTCTGTTCAATAAAAATAAAATCCAAAAATAATTATTGAGCATCTTGCTACACTGTACACGTTGTAACAACCTTTGAAAACCTCTCACAACAACCAGTCCGTGAAATGGCTGACCACTAACTGCTTATCCTAATCCGTTCCATGAGTTTTGGTGTTTTGTGAGATGTTTGCTACAGGATGACTCTAAGAGCTAGTTCACCTAGGATTCATCATCTTCATCACTCGAAGTACACCTTCCCGATACATAGCTAATCACTGTGTGGAGGAAGCAACTTCTTGTTGGATGAGATTGAGGTTCCTGGCTACACCAGCTCTTATAAGTATGAGCTCCATCGAGAGGACTGCTCCAGCTTGGGGGAAGGCATCCCCTAGGTACCTAGGTAAGTGTACCTACACGATTATCAAGTCAGTCATAAAAATTTAAAAATACCAAAAATATGTGAGCACATGAAGGTTCACCACAGTGTCATAAGAAAACCTAAAAATACCAACAATATGTGGGCACATGAAGGTCCATGCTTTATAGTCTTTTGAGTCTTATATAGTATGCATCTTGAAAAATAAAAAACCAAATAAAAATGTTGGTCTAGATAGAGTCAATAAAAAGGAAGCTTTTGAGATGATCTGAAATGATGATAAGCTGCTCCGTTACAACACCTCTGAAATGCTAGAGTTTAGACAAAAGTTTTCCTAAATTTTAGCCCCAATTGTTTTGACATGAGAATTTGCTCTGAGCCTAAAACTTGTGGGTTGCATATGTGTGGCGAGAACCTTCTAAATTATATGGCTCACAAGCTTTGTCATTGCCTCAAAGGCCTACGACGGCTATGCTTGCTACCACATAACTTACAACGTTCCGTCGGGTGAAACCCCGATGAAACCACAACAAACCAAGATCGCATTCTCACAGATACATTGCAGTATTACAACAGTTTTATACAAAAATACAACAGAGTAGCGGAAGACTTACATAACCATAATTTACATCATTAGTTTCTCAAACTTATACAAACCAGTGCTTAAGTTAATACAAACCAGTGGAGTAACATTAAGTAACATATTACAAGCCAAACAACAAAAGTGCCTTGCCCAGTGGCCAAACAAACTACTCCTCATCGGAAACTTCAACAACCGTCATGCAGCAAGGGCCATAGCACACTTGCTCATGCGGTTCACCTGCAACAGGGGTAGAACAAACCCTGAGTACAAAAGTACTCCGCAAGACTTAACCGACCAAAAGTGGGGTGAAGACTCAGGAATGCTAGCTGATGGGTATCAAGGTAAAGTTTATCAGGAACAAGAACTCTTTGCGTAAAAGCCTTAGTTGAACTTTTTAATCATCATTAATTATCATTCCTACATTCTAGATGAGTCCAGTCTAAAGTAAACACTTCTCAAACATTTAACCACTTATAAGCCATCATTCCATTCCACTTCCATTATTACTACGATGAAGGGGCGAGGATCAACAGCAACTTCCTCGGACCCCTCAACTACACGGAGATAACATATGAGCATGATGTGCAGTTAAAGTAACATGATAATGCGACGGAGATGCATCGAGCTACTAAAACGACACTAAACAACTCCACTTCTCAAGTGGTGGTAACAGGGTCTTAACAAAGATCTGCATCAAACCACCCCGATGGATTTGCTATCGGAAGAGTGGCGAAGATCGCATACCACCCCTCGAACTAACGACGACGGAGTTCTCTAGTAAGATCTGCATGCCGTCTTTGCAAGGGTGATGGTCTTGCCAGTGAGAGCCACCATAGCTCTCACGACAAGCCGCAACGATGTCGAACACGCTAAGCGCAAAGCAGTTTCGATCGAGGGTCATTAGGGTTAATGACCAAGGGTCATCACTCGATCCCAAAGTCACACATCTCTAAAGTGATCAACACCACTAAGTATTTTATTAACCATTTTTAGAGTTATTAAACAAGTTTAATTAATAAAGACTTATTTAAAGAATTTAATTAAGTCTTTATTAATTAAACTAGAAATTAAACTTTAATGAAACTTTATCCAAATGAGCTACAAATTTTAAGGTAAGTAGGTTTTACCTAATTAAGCTTAACCCTAATTTTTCATGATTTTTGGAAACACACAAAAAACTACAAAAATCATGAAAGATTAAGATTAGCAATTAAAGTTGTATTTTTGGTTTTTTCGAAACTATACTAAACACATGCACTCAATATTTTTATTAAATAAAGTATATTATTGTGAGCACAGAGCAATTTTTGGTTTATTTTTATCAGCCCTCAATAATTACTTACAAAAATGTGAAATTAGCCTTTCAGAAAATAAAAAAAAAAAAGAAAACCCTTTTCTTCTTAAGTGCACAGTGCGGCCCAGATTGGCCTTTCGGCCCACCCGGCCCTCGGGGCGAACGGCGGCGGCGGCGAAAACGCGGCGTGCTCGCCGTCGGCGAGCCGGTCGGCGGCGACGACCACACCAACGAACTCCCCCACTTCACTACGGACCTAACGAGGTATTACTCGACCCTAGGCATGCGAGGGCGCGCGCGGCGGTGGCTATGGCGGGGCGGCGGCGCACGGCGGCGGCGATGCCGGCTCGTCGAGCTCCTCGCGAAAACCGAGCATTCCTACGCACTCGGTGACTTGACACGGACTTGACGCAAAGACGAACGCCGACTCAGGCGAAAGCACGGGATGCACTGGCGACGCGCGGCGGCAAGAGACGGGCGACGGACCTCGGCGGCGCGGGCGTTCCGGCTAAACAGCGGGCGGAGGACGCGACTACGATACCCCTATAAGCACCAGGAGCTCACCGGGACTTCAAAACAGGGTTGCGGTGGGCTTGGCGATGGTCGGAGGGGTTAGCGCGTGGTGGCAGTGGCTCGCGGCGGCGTGAACACGGCGGCGTGGCGGTGTTCCGGCGAACTCGGCGGTGGCCTGTGGAAAACAGAAGGCCGATGATGATCAGTGAGCTAAGGCGAAGCGGGTGGTGGTGTTGGTTGAGCTTGAGACGCTTGGACGAGCGCTGGCCAGGGCGGAGAGGGTCACGGCGGCGCTGGCGGCCGGAGAAGAAGAAGACGGCGGCGTGCGGAGGCGCTGATCGTCCTTAGGCCATGGCTAGCGGCTCAGGCGATGCGCAAGGAGGTGGTGGAGCGGTGTGCAAGCTATTGGAGACGGCGGTGAGGCGTGGAGCGCGAATTGCTCGGTGGAATGGCGGCGGTCGAAGGAGAGCAGGAAGAAAAGAAGGCGGCGGCGCGACGAGCTCCGGTTCTTATAGGCGATGGCATTTGCTCCTAGAGCGACAGCACGAAGTGGCGCACTCGACACGTCAAGCAGGAGGTGGCACGGGCGAGCCTTCGCGCGGCAGAGGGCGGCGGCCGTCGGCCGAAGCTGCTTGCTTGCTTGCCGCTTTGTAGCTCCCCCCCTCTCCTTTTAAACCGATTTGCAAACTTTTAAAATTACTTTTGAAATTTGAATAGAAGATAAAAATCTCCCAAAATAGAAGTTGCACAACTTTTCTTGCTCTACAACTTTTATTTAAGAAGTTTTCTCTGAAAATGAATAAATTTTGAATGTATTGAAATTTTGAAAAGGGGACAAAAACCCTTCAAACTGAATTTTGAAATTACTTCAAATTTTGAATGGAACCTTGAAAAACTTTGAATACCAAAGTTGTTCCTCTCATCAAGATCTACAACTTTGCTTTTTGGACCAACCCCAAATTTTGAATAATTTTGAAACTACACAAAAAGGGGTAGAAAAGGGCTTTGAAATTAAGGTTTGGATTTGAATTGCTAATTCAAACTTTGTATAACTATTTAGGGCTGAGCTTGTGAGGTTAAGACCCAACCAAAGGCACACATTACAAGTATGAAACTTATACTTTCAAATGGTGCCCTTGTTTGGCAGAATTTTACTTAAAAAATTAATTATAGTTAGCTCCTCAAGATTGAAAATGATATTCTTAATCCACACTTAACCACTAGGGTTATGTGAAGGACAAAGACTCCAAATTCAATCTTGATTCTTGATTCACCTCCAAAGATTAGTAAAACAAGATTAGCCTTTTGAGGTTATAGTTAGCCAAACACTTGATCACACCAAGATTAGTTTTACTTGGAAATTTTTATACCCTAATTTAGCATCTAGGTTTAGAAAGAATAATTGACATCACATGCTTAGCTATACCCAAACAAGCCTAGGAAGATAAACTTATTAAGTTATTGCATGTCATAGTTCACTACTCATGAGATGCATTGCAGTGCATATGATGTCATGACAGGTTTTAGTTGTAGTAACACCAGGGGTGTTACATCACATCCCCCTTAAAGAAAATCTCGTCCCGAGATTTAAGAATGGAGTTAAGTATTGGAAAGGAAACGTGTCATACTTGCACATCTTACATGGTTTCATAAGGGAGGTAGAGAGTTTATGTTACAAGTCTTATTTTATGAGGAAAGCCATGACTTATAGAGACAAGTCACGTCTTAGATAGAGGCATAGAAGTCTGGAAAGTGCTCGGCCAAGAAATCCTCAGATTCCCAAGTAGCTTCTTCCTCAGAGTGTAGGTTCCACTGTACTTTGTAGAATCTGATGGTACGGCGACGGGTCACACGATCCTTTTGATCCAGAACTTGAATTGGATGTTCGGCATAAGACAGGTCAGGTTTGATCTCAACACCTTCAATATCCATGACTTGCTCGGGTACCCTGAGGCATTTCTTCAATTGAGACACATGGAAGACATTATGTATCATAGACAATTGTTTAGGTAAATCAAGACGATATGCCACTTGCCCACATCTTTCAATGATTTGAAATGGACCAATGTAGCGTGGTGCTAACTTGCCTTTAACTCCAAAGCGAGTAACTCCTTTGGTGGGTGACACCTTCAAATAAACAAAATCCCCGACTTGGAATACCAAGGGCCGACGCCTTTTATCTGAATAGCTCTTTTGTCTGGACTGGGCTATTCTCAAATTAGCTTGAATCTGCTTCACCTTTTCTTCGGTTTGTTTTACTAGATCAACTCCGAAGAACCATCTTTCTCCCGTTTCAGACCAATTAAGCGGAACCCGGCATCTACGACCATACAGTGCTTTAAATGGTGCCATCTTGATACTTTCTCGATAACTATTGTTGTATGCAAATTCCACTAGTGGCAAACATTCATCCCAAGCGGCTGAATAAGTCAAAACACATGACCTCAACATGTCTTCAAGGACCTGATTAACTCTCTCAGTTTGTCCATCAGTTTGAGGATGGTAAGCTATGCTATACAACAACTGAGTTCCCATAGATTCTTGGAACTTCTTCTAGAATTGAGCTACAAACTGAGCACCTCTATCAGTGACTATACTCTTTGGTACCCCATGTAAACTCATGATTCGATCAATGTACAGCTTAGCATAATGAGGAGCTCGTTACTTATTCTTCACTGGTATAAAATGAGCGGTCTTGGTCAAATGATCAACAATTACCCAGATGGAATCATAACCACGAGCTGTCTTTGGAAGACCCACTACGAAATCCATGCTGATATCTTCCCACTTCTAGGCTGGAATTGGTAGAGGTTGCAATTCCCCGGCTGGCTTCAAATGTACGGCCTTGACTTTTTGACAGACATCACATCGTGCCACATAACGAGCTATTTCAATCTTCATTTTATCCCACGGAACCTCGCCTTAGGTCATGGTACATCTTATTGCTGCCTGGATGGATTGAAAAACTAGTCATATGGGCCTCATCAAGAATCAATTGACGAAGTTCAGGAACTTTTGGGACAACTAGTCGGTGTTTGAACCACAATACTCCCTTGTCATCAATATGGAAACAAGCTGCCTGACCTGCTTGAACCTTATCTTTGATATGAGCTATCCCCTTGCTGGTTCATTGGGCTTCTATAATCTGAGCTTGAATGGATGACTTCACTGTGATATTATTCAATTCTCCTTGTGCAATCATCTCAATACCCAACCTTCCTAATTCTTGACAGAGATTTAGACTTGCGGGTGGAACAGATAAGCGATTACAACGAGATTTTGCGACTGAGAGCATCAGCAACCACATTAGCTTTGCCCGGATGATAATGTATCTCTAGGTCATAGTCTTTGATCAATTCAAGCCATCTTCTTTGCCTCATATTTAACTCTGACTGAGTAAAGATATACTTCAAACTCTTGTGGTCAGTGTATATGTGACATAAATTTCCCAGTAAATAGTGCCTCCAGATCTTGAGAGCATGAACAACAGCTGCTAATTCCAAGTCATGAGTAGGATAATGTTCTTCATGACGTTTGAGTTGACGGGAAGCATAGGCTATCACCCGGCCTTCTTGCATCAGTACACACCCAATACCAATTCCAGAAGCATCACAGTATACATCAAACGGCTTCTCAACATTTGGTTGTGCAAGGACTGGAGCAGTGGTCAAAAGCGTTTTCAGAGTTTGGAAAGCTTTCTCACACTCAGGTGACCATCGGAACTTGGTTTGGTTCTTTAGAAGTTCGGTGATAGGTTTGGAGACTTTGGAGAAACTTGGAATGAAACGACGGTAATAGCCCGCCATTCCTAGGAAACTTCGAACTTGGTGGATGGTGGTAGGTGGTTTCCAGTTTAAGACATCTTGAACTTTGCCAGGGTCAACAGCCACGCCTTTAGTAGATAGGACATGACCAAGGAAAGAAATTTTATTTAGCCAAAATTCACATTTGCTAAACTTGGCATAGAGTTGGTGTTCTCGAAGGTGAGTCAGCACAATACGAAGATGCTCCGCATGTTCTTCTTTGGTTTTGGAATAAATAAGGATGTCGTCGGTGAAGACAACGACAAACTTATCAAGCTCAGGCATAAACACCGAATTCATGAGGTACATGAAGTGAGCTGGAGCATTAGTAAGGCCAAAAGACATAACTAGATATTCATAAAGGCCATATCTGGTAATAAAAGCTGTTTTGTGGATATCTTCGGGTTTGATTCTTATTTGGTGATATCCAGATCGGAGATCAATTTTGGAAAACACTTTGGCTCCCACTAACTGATCAAAGAGAAGATCAATACGAGGAAGGGGATATTTGTTTTTAATGGTCACCTCGTTTAGAGGACGGTAATCCACACACATCCTCAAAGATTGGTCTTTTTTTTTTCACAAATATCGCCGGACAACCCCATGGCGATGAGCTGGGTCGAATAAACTTCTTGATAAGCAATTGCTCCAGTTGCTCCTTCATCTCTGCTAATTCTTTTGGTGGCATTCGATAGGCACGCCTTGAGGCGGCACAGCTCGTGCTTTAACTCAATCGAGAACTCAACTTCACGCTCAGGCGGTAGACAGAGCAAATCTTGGGGAACACATCCGGAAACTCACGGACTACAGGTATATCTTGAATTTCTTGAACAGAGGTAGCACAGACTTTTCCAACTGCTCTCTTAGGAGTAGAGAATTGAAGTATAAGCTTGGTATCACTATTGGGTAAATCTAGCTTTATACGCCTATTCAAGGTGTCTATCACGGCTCCATGCTGGTAGAGCCAATTCATACCAAGGATCACATCTATTGTTTGATCCTTCAAGACTACCAGTGTTGTAGGAAATGAATGATCGCCCAACTTGATGGGTACATCATGTACTAACTCTTTTGTATGCATACGCCCTCTAGGCGATTGCACGGCAAAATTCTCTTTTATCTCTTTTATGGGAATGCCATGGTTCATCACAAAAGTTCGATTGATAAATGTATGCGATGCACCAGAATCGAATAACAGAAGTGCAGGGTGATCAGCAACAGGGAACATACCCATTAGTACCGGTTCCCCAGCAGGTATCTCCTCAGCTTCCATATGATAGACTCGCCCAGTCTTCTTGGAAACATCCCCCTTAGGAGCATTCTGGGAACTCCCACGGTTCCAATTCTGGTGCTGCTGCTGGTTGCCAAAACCTTTCTGGAAGTTGGAATTATTGGACTTTGGGTAGGGGCATTCTCGGGAATAATGCCCAGGCTTGCCACAATTGTAGCAGGGAGATTTGTTATTTGGTGGGTTTTGAGTATTTGGGGAGGCTTGTGGAGCTGGGTTTCGAGCAACTTGGTTGCTCGGCTGTTGTGGATAGTTGGCGGCTGCGGCCGGGGCGGACGCGACGTCTACCATTTATTTGGATATTGCTGGTAGGGTGGGCGGTAGGGTTGACGATTATGGTGGATGGGATGGAAAATGATCTTCTGGCGCTTTTTAATGCCACCAGAAGGTCCCGGCACACTCTGGCGCTTTTCGGCCTTGTGCCTTAGCTTGGACTTCTCATAGCTCAGTGCAATGTCCATAGCTTAATAGAAGGTGGCTCCTGGGCTAGCAGTCAAATGAGCCTCGATCTTCCCATTCAACCCTCTAAGGAAGCAATCCTTCTTCTTAGAGTCAGTGTTTACCTGCTTAGGTGCATTTGGGGACAGATGATTAAACTTGTTAACATATTGCAGCACAGGCTACCCTCCTTGCTTGATTCATAAATTCTTCCGGCTTGGCTTTCATCACCCCCGCTGGAATGAAGTGCTTGCGAAATGCTTCCACAAATCCAGCCCATGTAATCGATGTCCCATTTGGCGGGCGTACTATAAAATTTGACCACCAGGTTGATGCGGGACCCCTAAGCCTGCTGACTTTGCAAACCTCACTTTCAGGCGTTCGAGGCGGTCAATCAGATCAAACTTCGCTCTATGACATGAAGCCATTCATCGACTTCCGGCGGCTCATCATCCAGACGAGAACACCGGTGGGCGAGACTCGAGAAAAGTCAGTATAGGTCACTTCATGATCATTATTGCGACCACGATTGCCCCGAGGCGCATTTTGATTATTGCGGCCCATCTCCCTCAACAGGACGGGTGTTCTCGGTTGTAGCATTGACCAAAGCAGCTATTGCTTCGACCAAGGATGGTGGAGCGGGTGGTGGATTGGGAGCATCACCCCACTTTTGAGCAGAACCCGACCATATCGTGGGCACGGGTACGAGGCATCCGTGGTAAACAAACCCAACTTTATTCACAAGCATTTTTATTGAACTTGAAAAGCAAAGTACAAGCACGTATTTTCTGAGTTGCTTATTTATCATACACGTCCGCACTTAGGCAGGACCTTCCCGTGTTCAACTACTTGCCACAATATATTACATATTTTACAACCCTCGGACACCAACTTCACTACTCAAACATCTCCATTGTCGCCCACCGACTCACGGTCAACCTCCTCACTAGGGTAAGTCTCACTCGGGGGTGCGTAGGAGACTCAACCTCCTGGCTCCTCCTCCTCATTTTCCTCTTCTCCAACTAGGGGCTGCCCATAGTGCATACGATGGACGTTCTCATGGAGCTCTTGGTTCTCCCTCTCCAACTCCTCCACGTAGAACTCCAACTCACGGGTGCAGCGCCCTAGCCACGTCCTCGCGGCGCCATGCTTCATTGCTTGTTGCTCGAGGGCCTTCTCCCCACTCAGCCTTCCACTTCCCAATCTCGATGACATCAGCCACCCTATCACGGGAAGCCACTAAGAGAGCATTCTCCATCTCCTCAAACGCTATCGGCTCTTGGATTTGGGCTTCGGCTCACTCGGGCCGACCTCACTATCATTGTTGCGAGGGGCAAGCGGTGGTGATGTGGCACACCCTTGGGACCAGTCATCTTGCGGGGGTGTGAGCTTAGTGCGTGCCATCCTGTAGAATGGAAAGATAGAGTAGTAAGAATAGAGTGAGAGATTCTAAAAGTTAGCAAGAATAGGATTGGTTCTACTTAACCCAAACCACTTTAACAGGGATATGATTATTAATTAACACAGGTTAATTAAGCATGATGCATGATCGAACCTACGAACAAATAAAACTTTTTTATAAGGAACACATACGGGGGGTTATAATATAGGGCAAAAAGAAAATCACACATGATACTCCACCCTAAACTTTTCAAAAGAGTAAGAGGGATCATTAGAAAGATTAAGGCTGAGTAAAAAGCAATTTGGACCAAATCAGTAAATTAAGTTTTTGATATCCAAATCGTTTAGAAGTTTTCGCAAGGCAATACTACAAGTATCCTTGCGAGAATGGCTCTGATACCAATTTGTGGCAGAACCTTCTAAATTATATGGCTCACAAGCACCTGTCATTGCCTCAAAGGCCTCCGACGACTATGCTTGCGTACCACATAACTTACAACGTTCCGTCGAGTGAAACCCCGATGAAACCACAACAAACCAAGATCGCATTCTCTCGGATACATTGCAAGTATTACAACGGTTTTATACAAAAATACAAAGAGTAGCGGAAGACTTACATAACCATAATTTACATCATTAGTTTCTCAAACTTATACAAACCAGTGCTTAAGTTAATATAAACCCGGTGGAGTAACATTAAGTAACATATTACAAGCCAAACAACAAAAGTGCTTTGCCCAGTGGCCAAACAAACTACTCCTCATCGGAAACTTCAACAACCGTAATGCAGCAAGGGCCATAGCACACTTGCTCATGCGGTTCACCTGCAACAGGGGTAGAACAAACCCTGAGTACAAAAGTACTCCGCAAGACTTAACCGACCAAAAGTGGGGTGAAGACTCAGGAATGCTAGCTGATGGGTATCAAGGTAAAGTTTATCAGGAACAAGAACTCTTTGCGTAAAAGCCTTATTGAACTTTTTAATCATCATTAATTATCATTCCTACATTCTAGATGAGTCTAGTCTAAAGTAAACACTTCTCAAACATTTAACCACTTATAAGCCATCATTCCATTCCACTTCCATTATTACTACGATGAAGGGGCGAGAATCGCGGCAGAACTTCCTCGGACCCCTCAACTACACGGAGATAACATATGAGCATGATGTGCAGTTAAAGTAACATGATAATGCGACGGAGATGCATCGAGCTACTAAAACGACACTAAACAACTCTACTTCTCAAGTGGTGGTAACAGGGTCTTAACAAAGATCTGCATCAAGCCACCCCCGATGGATTGCTATCGGAAGAGTGGCGAAGATCCGCATACCACCCCTCGAACTAACGACGACGGAGTTCTCTAGTAAGATCTGCATGCCGTCCTTTGCAAGGGTGATGGTCTTGCCAGTGAGAGCCACCATAGCTCTCCTGACAAGCCGCAACGATGTCGAACACGCTAAGCGCAAACAGTTTCCAGTGCCGAGGGTCATTAGGGTTAATGACCAAGGGTCATCACTCAATCCCAAAGTCACACATCTCTAAAGTGATCAACACCACTAAGTATTTTATTAACCATTTTTAGAGTTATTAAACAAGTTTAATTAATAAAGACTTATTTAAAGAATTTAATTAAGTCTTTATTAATTAAGCTAGAAATTAAACTTTAATGAAACTTTATCCAAATGAGCTACAAATTTTAAGGTAAGTAGGTTTTACCTAATTAAGGTTAACCCTGATTTTTCATGATTTTTGGAAACACACAAAAAACTACAAAAATCATGAAAGATTAAGATTAGCAATTAAAGTTGTATTTTTGGTTTTCAGAAACTATATTAAACACATGCACTCAATATTTTTATTAAATAAAGTATATTATTGTGAGCACAGAGCAATTTTTGGTTTATTTTTATCAGCCCTCAATAATTACTTACAAAAATGTGAAATTAGCCTTTCAGAAAATAAAAGAAAAAAGAAAACCCTTTTCTTCTTAAGTGCACAGTGCGGCCCAGATTGGCCTTTCGGCCCACCCGGCCCACTCCGGGCCGAACCGGGGCGGCGGCGAAAAACGACGGCGATGCTCGCCGTCGGCGAGAGCGGTCCGGCGGCAACGACCACACCAACGAACTCCCAACTTCACTACGGACCTAACGAGGTATTACTCGACCCTAGGCATGCACTGAGGCGCTCGCGGCGGTGGCTATGGCGGACGGCGGCGCACGGCAGCGGCGATGCCGGCTCGTCGGAACTCCTCCGGGCGAAAACCGAGCATTCCTACGCACTCGGTGACTTGACACGGACTTGACGCAGCGAACGCTTAGCGACTCAGCCGAGCACGGATGCGCTGGCGCAAAGCGTGACGGCGGCGGCACGGCGGACCTCGGCGGGCGCGTGGCCGTTCCGGCTAAACGGCGGTGGAGGACGCGACTACGATACCCCTATAAGCACCGGAGCTCACGGGACTTCAAAACAGGGTTGCGCTTGGGCTTGGCGATGGTCGGAGGGGTTACAAGCGTGGTGGCGTGGCTCGCGGCGGAGTGAACACGGCGGCGTGGCGGTGTTCCGGCGAACTCGGCGGTGGCCTGTGGAAAACAGAAGGCCGATGATGATCAGTGAGCTAAGGCGAAGCGGGTGGTGGTGTTGGTTGAGCTTGAGACGCTTGGACGAGCGCTGGCTAGGGCGGAGAGGGTCACGGCGGCGGCGGCGGCGGAGAAGAAGAAGACGGCGGCGTGGCGGGAGGCGCTGATCGTCCCTTAGGCCATGGCTAGCGGCTCAGGCGATGCGCAAGGAGGTGGTGGAGCGGTGTGCAAGCTATTGGAGACGGCGGTGGGGCGTGGAGCGCGAATTGCTCGGTGGAATGGCGGCGGTCGACGGCGAGCAGGAAGAAAAGAAGGCGGCGGCGCGACGAGCTCCGGCTCTTATAGGCGATGGCATTTGCTCCTAGAGCGACAAAGACGGCGGGCGCACTCGACACGTCAAGCAGGAGGTGGCACGGGCGAGCCTTCGCGGCGAAGAGGGCGGCGGCCGTCGGCGAAGCCGCCTGCTTGCTGCCGACCGTAGCTTCCCCCCTCCTTTTTAAACCGATTTGCAAACTTTTAAAATTACTTTTGAAATTTGAATAGAAGATAAAAATCTCCCAAAATAGAAGTTGCACAACTTTTTCTTGCTCTACAACTTTTATTTAAGAAGTTTTCTCTGAAAATGAATAAATTTTGAATTGTATTGAAATTTTGAAAAGGGGACAAAAACCCTTCAAACTGAATTTTGAAATTACTTCAAATTTTGAATGGAACCTTGAAAAACTTTGAATACCAAAGTTGTTCCTCTCATCAAGATCTACAACTTTGCTTTTTGAACCAACCCCAAATTTTGAATAATTTTGAAACTACACAAAAAGGGGTAGAAAAGGGCTTTGAAATTAGGGTTTGGATTTGAATTGCTAATTCAAACTTTGTATAACTATTTAGGGCTGAGCTTGTGAGGTTAAGACCCAACCAAAGGCACACATTACAAGTATGAAACTTATACATTCAAATGGTGCCCTTGTTTGGCAGAATTTTACTTAAAAATTAATTATAGTTAGCTCCTCAAGATTGAAAATGATATTCTTAATCCACACTTAACCACTAGGGTTATGTGAAGGACAAAGACTCCAAATTCAATCTTGATTCTTGATTCACCTCCAAAGATTAGTAAAACAAGATTAGCCTTTTGAGGTTATAGTTAGCCAAACACTTGATCACACCAAGATTAGTTTTACTTGGAAATTTTTATACCCTAATTTAGCATCTAGGTTTAGAAAGAATAATTGACATCACATGCTTAGCTATACCCAAACAAGCCTAGGAAGATAAACTTATTAAGTTATTGCATGTCATAGTTCACTACTCATGAGATGCATTGCAGTGCATATGATGTCATGACAGGTTTTAGTTGTAGTAACACCAGGGGTGTTACAATATGCTTGAACTAAGTCTAGGTACCTGATTGATAAGGTTGAGAAAGTTTGAGCTGCTATCTATCTTGTTCTAAGTGACACTAGTGTTCTGGAGATTTATCTTTTAAAAAATGCAAAAACATGATGAGTTTCTATATAACAAAGCTTACATTCCCACTAGAGCACAACATGATGGATGAGATAGGCTAGTTAAACTTCCACATACATGCTGCTTGCCATGCATTGAGTTTTGTTAACCTTTGTGACCCTGATGAGAAATTTGTCATGGTCTTGAATCAAGATCCACCTCCATATGCACTACTCTACACTAGAGTAGGTGCAACAACATGCCATTCCATCTACATCCATTCCAAAAATGTTTTCCTCCTACATTGGGAGAAAACACCAAAAATATTTTCATTAGGGTAGTCACCCAATAAATGCTCCAAGTTCCTGTTTCTATCTCTCCAAATCCATAAATGCAGGGATGAAGCCAGGAACGGCGCTAGCGGGGGCTAGCTTCCTCTTCTTCTTCCTTCAGCCCATCCTTTCCTTCTTCTCCCTCCATATGGTGGTAGGGGGGCTTAGGCCGGGCTCTATAGGAATCATGGCCGTTGGGGGGTTGGAGCCCGGGTAGCCCCCCCGCTGGCTACGTCCCAGCATAAATGCCAAAATGAGTGCTATGAGCTATACAAAAAGATATTTAAAAAGAAAGAAAAAAAAGAAGAGAAGAGAAAGGGGAGAAGAAAAGAAAAATGGACAAGTGTCCAAGTGGTGACAATGGGTACTTAGATGCCTGGCTCCCTAAGAAAAAGAAAAAGATAGCTCATATCCTCTAGCTAGTTTTCAAAGTTCAAGAGAGAGATAGGCATCCAAGGAGCTGAGTAGAATTAGGTTCCACCATGTATCCACCATATCCATGCACATATATATCTTGATTTGACTGTATGACTTGTTTCTCCATGGACCCCTTGTTTGACTTTACAACACATGCATTGCAAGTTTGCTCTTTCAAGTTTTTCTCCTTACTTATGAGCTCCACATAAGCTTTAGTTATAGGACAAAATGAAAGGCAACTAGCATCACTGCCTTGGTGAGAATCCATAAATACCACTTATATTGAGAGACTTGAGAGTGTCATACATGGGAAGCTCTGAGTTTTATTTGAAAACCTCTAAAAACTCCAGAATGATAGTTGAGCGAAGAGCTTGAGACATAGTGCTTGGGTAGGATCTTTCTGTCTGTCAAGTACTCAAGGCCCAAGGAAGAGCTGATAAGCACCATAGTCAAAGGTAACATGAGTAAGTTTGAAAGTCAACTCAGTTATTGCATAACTTGGAGGAGAATTTCTGTCTGACTGCAAGTATACTTCTAGGGGGTCGTTCTGAGATGGCTACAATGCTTAAACATATATATCTTACAATAACTTTTCTGAGTTTTTGTTGCTATAGCAAAGGTTAAGCTTGGGGGAGTTGTTGACGGTCATTAATGTATGAATTCAACCGTCAACTAGCCATAGAAAAGGATGCAATTGCAATCAGCAAAGTAGATATAGGGTTTGCACTGATAGAATTCTACGAGTTTAGTGTTTCACTATTTCTGTAGGTGTAAACTAGAAAAGATGCAATCCTAGAAGTTTATCGGAACATAGAACGAGAAATCGGGCGCCACGGCAACACAGGAAGGTTCCAGAGGAGACTAGAAGAAACCAAGCCGAAGCGGAGGGCCAACGGCCACCAGGCCAGACCGACCGGTCTAGCCCTAGACTAGTCGATCTGGGCCCTGGCCCATTTGGGGCCCGCTTCGCCCAAGTTGCTCCACCGCCTTAGGGTTTCAATCTCAGCCGTCTGCCAAAGTCGGTTTGATCCGATGGCTCACAATCATAGCTAGCCCAGGGCTATAAAAGAAGGGCAGGACCCCCCGGGAGGGAGGCACATTCATTCATTCTCATTCGAAATCCGATCATTAGCCAGAAACCCTAATTAGAGCTCCTCACCAAATTGTAATAGGTAGAGGATGGTCTACCATTTGCACATTTGTCCTCATGTGCAATGTCAAGTGCGCATGGTTCGGCTACATTTGCAGAATATGGCTGGGTCAATGAATTTTCATTAAGCATAAGTACACTTCCACAAAATACTATAGCACATAGTGTGTATCCTACACCACCCCAAATTGCCAAAATTCCCAATGGTTTGCTCTTAGAAACTCATCTTAATGACCATGGGGTATCACAAATTGGTTCCACATCTAGTCAGACTATGGCAAAGCAACATTTAGAGCCTAAAAACAGTACGGGGCAACTTGATGAAAAGCTAAGATCTGCCATGGAAAATTTTATAGATCAAGTACGTGAGGATGTTAGAAAGAGTTTGAATGCTTGCCTTGTAAGTATGGGAAGAAAACCTGATTTTTCACAAGAACTAAGGCCGACCGTTATTAAATTATTGGCTAACAGTGAAAAAGACGAAGAAGCTTTGATGATTTATGAAAATAGCAAAGGCAAGACAATAGCAGCAGATGTGGAAAATAGTTCGGTTGTTACCAGAGCCAAACAAAATCATACTTGTTCTAAATCCATTATGTCTAAGAAGTCAAGCTTAACTTTACAAAAACGTTTCAAGTGCAACAGGTGGCGATACTTGATTTCTCAGGAATCAATGGACCTTTCGCCTTACCATCTGAGTTCCGTGCCCCAAAGGATGATTTTCATGAAGCACAACATAAAGCCGAACAAAATTTGGTTGACAAGATGCGTCAAGGTAATCAAGCATGGGACCTTGAAGTCAAGGCAATATTGTTGGAGAGCGCTCAAAAGGAAAGGAAAGACCTTGAAGTCAAGGCAGTATTGTTGGAGAGCCATCAAAAAGAAAGGAAAAATATCATCAAAGTGCAACCGTCATGTTTCTCCAACTTATCTCAGAAGGTACTATTTACAAGTAATTTTCCTATTTTTCAATCTGATCATGGATTTTCAATTGATGCTTATATTAATGACTCTATTCTAAATAATTATAAGATATCAATTGGGAATGGTAATTTACTTGCTAGCAATATTTCAAAACATATCGGTCAATATATTGAGCAACCTAGAGAGGCCGATAGTAGCAATTTATTAGAGTTAAAGCTTTCCCCATTATTTTCTTTGAGTTCAACATTTGCATGGGTAGATTTACTTATTTTACACCTGGTTTACACTTCGTATCAAATAAGATATAGGTGTTGTAATTATTTTGGATTGCCAAGGTTGAAAATCACTAATGAGGCTGATAATAAGGAAATAGAATGTCGTTCTAAATTATCAGACAATAAAAGTACAAGTAATAAATATGTAGCCGAATGGGTCGATATTAAATTGGAACCATTCGTTTTGCTAGGCTTAAAGCCGTCTCCACAAAAGAATCGGCTAAAGAAAATAAAGTACACTTTTGATACAACTTTGTGTGATCATATATTTGATATTTTGTTAGAAAATCAGTATATTAGTATAATTGATCAACATGTCATTCCATCTGTTAAAAATTTAGAAGAACGAATGTATTGCAAGTGGCATAATTCGTTTGATCATAATACTGAGGCTTGCAATATGTTTTGTCGAACAATACAATCGGCCATTAATAAAGGTCGATTGAAATTCCCAACATCTCAAGATTGTTCCAATAATCTTGTAATTAATTTTGAGAAGTTGACTAGCAGAAATAGCAAAAATAGAAAATCTGATTCAATTTTGGGAGAAGTGGCTGCTGCTGCATCAATGAGTCAATTAGACACTAAAGTTAATCCTTACATTAATATCAGTAGTAGCCCTGCACAGCAAATTAGCACAGCCGAAGGCAAGGATTCTATAAACAGTGCTGCAAAAGATATAGCCGAATGAGTGTTGTCTAGTTCGGATTCAAGTATGGATTCGCCTGTCCATGCCTCTGTTCCGCATAGCTGTGATATTTCAGGTATGACCATTAGTGCTTCAAAAATAGCAGCTACAACTGAACACAATGATAGTTCAGATTTTTGTTTAATGATGCCGAAACATCATCTACAACAAAACTATATAATTTGGATGTGTCTATAAAAAGAGGAAATTCAGTTGCTGTAAATTATAAACACTCAGCTACTACTGATGAGCACCTAGAGTTTTTTGAGGAAAGCACTAAGATTGCATCGAGCTAGGGGGGCATACTGAAGTTAGACTAAAGATGTTTAAAAAGCTGAAGCTTACTTTCAAAGAGCTTCTGGCTAAGTATAAAAAAGAGGCGGATGGAAAAGGTGCTAGTTGGTCAAATAACTTCAAGCAGTCAAGATCACATACTAGACGGACTCTAGTGGTTTGAATCGGCACTAGGAGAATTTCCATACATCAACGCCGTTTCAATGTGGAGCACCGATGCATATGCCATGGGGGTATCATCCTGGTATGTCTTATTCTTATCCATCTTGGAGTTGTTACAATACGTGGATGCCATATTCTCCTATGCAGTATTTTCCTCACTTTTCAAATTGGATTGTTCGAAGAGGATCCATATCTAGTCAAAATTCTAATAATGGCCATTTTAATCAAACAAATCGGTCTGGTCAGATGAGGAAGCATAAAGTGGTTAAGAAAATTTATCAGGTCAAAGAAGATAGAAGGGTCACCCAGAATTCAGAATCATGTGAACAAAAGAAATGGCCAGCTAACAGTAGAGATGAGAAATATGGTTTGTCGGCCAGCACAACTGTTCTCAGAGGTGCACGGGAAGATTTCAGGCAGTCCAAAAGAATGGAGCCTATAGAGGATTTTCTTGCAAGAAGGGATGTCAATGTCATGTGCACGGGAAATCAGTCTGCAGAAGCTAATAATGATCACAATAAAGCCATCCAAAATGAGGGAATGAGCAGTTCACATTTGATGGGCAGCAGCAAAGATTTGGAATTGACCAGCAGCAGTGCAAATGTTATGGGAAAGGCTATGTCAGGATTAGAGAGGTCAATAGGCAAAGACAATTTTTATATATCATCTAGAAGGCAGCCACAGCCGAGATGGTGTCCACTCAGGCTTTTGTATTCACAGAAGTGAAGGTTGCAAAATCTTAGTGCACAAAAGTTGAAAGAAAGAAATACAGCATGGGTTCCTAAAGAAAGTATTCAAGCCAAAAGGGTGATGATGCTCAAGCAAGTGGTGCAATGAAGATGAAGGGAAGGAAAAGAGTCGAGAAACAATTACCAAGCCAGAGGTTCTCATTGAATCATCAAAGTTATTCATCCTTACATCGTCCATATTTTCTACCTACACCTATATCATGGAATCTACCCTTCACCGGTATGTTTGGTTATCCGTCCATTCCTTATTTTGATCCTTGGTATGGATCTTCATATTATAGAGGGTTGCCAAATTATCTTTCTTATTCATGACACTTGCCATTAATTTGAGGGCCGGAATATTTATGGATCAAACTTTGTTTTATTCATGCTTTTATTTGTTTCGGCCGTACAAATTATGGGGATATGGTGATATTTGTTCCATGCTTTATTTGGCATATAATCTAGAATGCAACAAGCTGAGCAGTTTTTAGTTCGGCTCTTTTAAAGGTTCGCTCGGCTGCTAGTTCTTTAAAATATTATACAAAGTTAATATGGCCGAGTAGTTAGTGCAGGTTTGTTTAAAGATAATTCAGCTAATTATTACTTCTGGCTGTTTGCGAAAAGGTTGGTTTGGCCCATTATGCATTGCATTGTGAGCTGATTTATATACTAGTTGCAGTTGAGTCATAACATGGCCGGTGTATTGTTTACCATCGTCCTAAGGTGCAATTAGCCAAGCAGATTAGTGTGTTTGCTTTGTGATAGGTTCAGCCACTAGTTCTTTATTCAAACTATCATGCTTAACCTCACCAGAAAAAACTATCATGCTTAATTATTCAATATGACTGAGTAATTAGTGCTGGATACTTTATTAGGCAATTCGGCTTTTTAGTAATTTGATTGATTACCGGCCATATGATGGTGTATTGTATGAGCTACTTGTAATCGACTGAGATATGTTTAGTGGTGGATATATATATATATATATATATATATATATATATATATATATATATATATATATATATATATATATATATAGGAAAATTATTTCCTACTCCCATGTTAATATCTTTAGATTTAAGGTGTATATGACCAAGGAAGTGTATGTACATGAAGTATATGATCATACTAGATGTTTATGGTAATATATATATTCTATGCATGCATACAAGTATGTGGTTATCTGGTATTTTCATAATATATTAAAAAATATAGGTTCCTTGAGCATAGAAAGATTTGAAAAGTATGAGTATATAAACATATTCAAAGTAATAAACAAGTATGAACATATATGCAATATGATTTTTTAAAGATGGGACTAATTACTCCGGGAGTAGAAAAACCTCGTCCTATATATATATATATATATATATATATATATATATATATATATATATATATATATATATATATACACACGTGCTATTCTACACCCTAGGTGTAGAATAATATTCTACACCAAGTGTCTATCTTGACTAATCTTGAGCAAAATTCAGTATTGTTCAGTATTTACGTGTCGAACATTTGTAATTCGATGAATACTTTGACTAATACTGAACATTGTTCAGCATTTACTATTTAGTATTTGTCAGTATTAGCTATTGGGTGTAGAATAATATTCTACACCTATGGTGTAGAATAGTGTTGTCGTGTGTGTGTGTGTATATATATGGCCGATATTGTCATTTATTAAATATCGTCCTAAGCCAAATATTTGGCCGATGTATAATTCGGACATTGTCCTAATCCAAATATTTGGTTGATGTATTCTGGAGATATCACCCTAAGACATGCCCGTGAAACAATTGGCATCGCCCTAAGGTAAAATAATGATTACTATAATGTTTTCGGTAAATGAAATTGCACTGAAAACAGGGGGCATGTGTTGACAGTGTAATTTGGCAAGTCAGTTTATTTGGATCAGCGACATCAATGGTGGAGATCATCAGGCGGCTAGATTATTTTGTCCAAGCTAAACCTGCATGTTTGTGTGAGGTTTTGAATCTCAAAGACCCAGATCAGTTGGGGGTTCTATCCATGCATGTTTGGAGGAGTGGTACTCATCATGAGTATTTGTAGTATACGATGATTGTTGGTGAATGGAAGCTCAGCTGCTTGGTACGTACATGCATGGAGGCTGGATGCTACTTTGTTGCATGCTGGAGTGCACGAGTGAAAAAAAGAAGGCAAAGAAGGAAGAAAAGGGCTAGGAACCAGGAGAGAAGTATCTTGTCTTGTTACAATGCAGCACGTTTAGCTGGATCAAGGACACTAGCCGTATTAATGTTGGACTTGAACGGAATATCATCTGTGATGTGTAGCCGAAACCGTTAGGAATAGAGACATATAGATATATATAGTATATTCGGCATTTTTAAACAAAATAACTTACGTACATGTCCAAGAGTTCTACTCCATCGCCAAAGACCAGGCGTGCCCGTGTATATAATGGGTACATGGCCAATTGTTGGTTCTCTCTACACAATCGACACAAAATCAATCTACTATTATGTTCTTCTATTTTCTTTATTTTTTGCATCTAGGTTATAATTATGTGTCGGGAATCAAAATAAGGGCTCTCCAAACTATTAGGCCCAGAGAACGCAAAACCAGGCCACACAGTAGCAAAACACGGCCTGCCAAGGCCCAGCACACTGCTCACCATCCCGTCCGAGCCTCCCCCGCCGGGGCCTCGGACGGGCACTAACATTCCGACCCGTCCGAGCCCTCCCCGCTGAGGCCTCAGACGGGCGCTAACTCTTCACCTCATCCGAGCCTTCCCCGATGAGGCCTCGGACGGGCGCTAAGCGCTCCGCTTCGCCCGACCCTTCACGCAGACGCCTCGGACGAGGGCCCACTTTCCATCCCGCCGGAGCCCCGTGCCTAGGCCTCGGACGGGGTGCGCCGCGCTTCCCGGTCAAACCAGGCCTCTGACTTGACGTATATCTGCCGCCCGCCTTCCCACAGTACCCATCAGACTGACGTTATCCCTTGGCAGGGGATAAGAGCCGTCCCGTCACAACCCTCACCCGCGCTCATGATTACATTAACCCTCACAGTGGAAGCTAGGCCTGCCACTGTGAGGCACTGTGTATCCTAATCCTATTGCCAGGTCAAGTCGCCGAGGCTTCAGGACGGTGGCCGCCACGCCAGGGGCCGTCATCCAGTATCATCCTCCGTACGGGAGTCAGGTCGGCCGGGACGCTAGTCAAACAATAGTACCTCCTGGGTTTTCTGAGCCTGGGATGGGCAGCGATAGCCCCGATGACGGCTCTCTCCTGTGCCAACTGCCCCACGTACGGCAGTGGGCTCCGAGGCCCTCCGAGCCTCGGAACTGGAGGAAGTCAAAGCTACAGCGCGCCGCAAGATTCAGATGCGTCTCCCCTGGCCTCTCCATTAACTTCTACAGGGACAGCCATTCCTTCCGCCGCCAGGGCTGAGGACGCGACCCTTCACGGCCACGCACATGCCCTGCAGCAGAACAGGCTCCACAGTGCCGGCGCCCATCCCGGCGGACTCCGAGGCCTCGGATCAGGAGGGAGAGATGCTCACGGCCTCTTCCGCTCACACGACGACACATTATGTAAACACTGTTCACCCCTTGCGGCTATAAAAGGAGAGGACCGAACCCCTTCTCGGGCAGACTGAGACAAGCAACCTAGAGCATTTGTACTCGATCATTCACGAGACTTGGGACCAGCTCCCTCTCTCCACTTGCTTGTACACCCTACCTACAAGCACTAAGGTGCAAGGAAATACAAGTCCTCCTTGAGTTCTCCTTGCACACCTTCCGGGGTTGGGGACACGCACCACAAATTCACTAGTCGGTACTAGGACCGCCAGTTTTAGCACTGACAGTTGGCGCGCCAGGTAGGGGCCTGTGCGTGTTTTCGCCTTCCTTCCCGCCAAAACTCCGGAATGGCCAACCACCGCGACGAGGCGTCTCCGAACGTTCCGGCCCCAACTTTCCTCCGGCACAGCCGCTGGAGCTGGGCACCGTGATCCGGTTCGGGGATCTCGAGTTCGTGTCGCTGGGCACCCAGTACGACATGGAGCTCCTCGTGCCCAGGGCCCAAGAGACTCCTGACGAGGTCCCCGTGGCCCCGTCACGGGCTCGGCGCAGGAGGCGCCGTAGCGCACACGCCCACCGTACTCGGCAGGCACGTCGCGCCGCCAGAAACCTGGAGGAGGATCTGGCAACGTTGCATTTAGGTGGCGAGGGCCGCCCTGACGCCTCGCGACCAGCTTCACCGCCGTCGTTCGGCCTCACCAACGCCGCCTCCACGTACGCGTCATTGGTCTCCACCAGCTTGGGGGCCTATGGGGAACTCCCCGGCCACCAGCTGCGCTACACCCAGGATTCGGACACATCCGCCCTGGCCGCGTTCGACCCTAACCTTGAGGAGCACCGGACTAGGTGGGCAGGAAAGGACCATTCGGGTCCCGCTACGTCCACGCAATCCAGCGCTACCTGGAGGCCACAGAGCCCTGAGGGCTAATGCCTGCGCATGCATATGCGTTTGGTTACCCCGATTTAGACTCACCAGATGACATGTACGACCCGACACGTGAATGCTTTCACATGGAGATTGGTGACCTCGGCGACGGCGGCAACGGAGACGATGATGGCGGCCAGGACCGTGACCCCAGGCATGCTGCAAGGCCAGCTCCGGCAGGCGCAACGCCTCAAGATCCCAACACGTCCCGGCCCACGGGCCAAGAGCAGCAAACTCCGACACCCAAGGGGCCCCCGAGGACCGGAGATCCAGCGGCTACCCCTCAGGGGCCACGGCGCCCCACCATCGAGCAAATCCGGGAGCTCGGGCAAAAGCTCGAGCGCGACCGTCTTCTGCTACGGCAAAAGATAGACGCGTTCAAGCGTGAGCGCCACGCGGTGCGCAACCCAAGCCCCGCAGCGCGACAACGCGCCTGTGACGTCCACCAGAGGATCGTCAACGACGAGGGGGGAACACCCCCTATCTTCCAGCGTGCAAGCCAGAACGTCGCGGCGGCGGCCCTTCTCCTCTGGGCGATGCCGGAGCCATCCACCCCGGAGGGGCGACGGATTCGAGATGAGATGCGGGGCTACATCGAGACGGCTAGCATCGGCGGGCCGAGAGCTCGGCCTCCCGGCCCCGGGCCGCGAGAGGGACGAGGAGGACGAGATGCCCCTCGCCCTTGGCGGCGAAGCCTCGATCCATCGGGGATCCGTCACGAAGACCGGTCCCTTGGCGCATCAGGACAATCGCGGCGGCCTCGGCGACGGCGCTGCGCCGCGTCATCAACAACGCCCGCAAGGGAAGGGGGCGTGGGACTAACGTGACCGCCCGGCCAGCGCTTGAGGGGGGCGCGGCGGCGGCGACGGACGTGGCGATGCCGGCCAGGGGCCTCGCGCCTTCATCCGGGAGATCCGCAACGCCCGGCTCCCTTTTCGGTTCCGCCAGCCGGCTAACCTCACCAAGTACTCGGGAGAAACGAACCCCGAGGTGTGGCTCAACGACTATCGCCTGGCATGCCAGCTGGGTGGCACGGACGACGACCGGCTCATCATCCGCAACCTTCCGCTTCACCTGGGCGACTCGGCGCAAGCTTGGCTGGAGCACCTCCCCGCCCGCACGATCCGCGACTGGTCTGATCTGGTCAAGGTTTTCGTGGGGAACTTTCAAGGCACATACGTGCACCCGAGAAACTCGTGGAACCTCCACAGCTGCCACCAAAAGTCGGACGAGTCGCTGTGGGATTTCATCTGGCGCTTTTCGAAGAAGTGCACCGAGCTGCCCAACGTAGCCGGCACTACCATCATCAGCGCATTCCTTGACGGTACCACCTGCAAGAAAACTCGTCCACGAGCTGGGCCGGAGGATGCCGACCACCGCCAACGAGCTGTTCGAGGTGGCGACCAACTTCGCCTCCGGCGTGGAGGCGGTGGGAGTGATCTTTCGCAACGGCAATGACAAAGGAAAGCGGAAGGAAGGCGACGCCGAGGGGGACGCATCCCACAACCCCAAGAAGAACAAGAGGAGCAAGCGGAAGGGGAAGAAGGGCAAGAAGGAGGCGGACTCCGACGACGAGCTTGTCGCCGCGGTCGACCGAAAGGCCCCCCGGTGCTCAAGAAGCCCTGTCCTTTCCACAAGTTTCCCGTCAAGCACACCATGGGGGAGTGTGACTTGGCGTGCCGTTTCTACCAGAAGCTGCCCCCGCCCGAGGACAAGAAGAGAAGGGAGGAGAAGGACAAAGGCGACGAGTTCCCCGAGATCCACGACGTCTTCATGGTAATCGGGGGACAACCGGCGAACCTCACCCCGCGCTAAATCAAGCGCGAGCGCCGCGAGGTCTTTTCGGTGCGCCCCTCCACTCCACAGTACCTGCCGTGGTCCGCCGACGCTATCACCTTCAACATCGACGACCATCCGCTCTACGTGCCAAACCCGGGGCGGTACCCGCTTCGTCGTCGACCCCATCGCCGGCAACGTGCGGCTCACCAAGGTGTTGATGAACGGCGGCAGCGCCCTCAACATCCTCTACTCCGAGACCCTCAGCCTGCTAGGGATCGAGCGGTCGCAACTTCGGCCCAGCAGCTCCCCCTTCCAGGGCATAGTGCCAGGCAAGCGTGCCTGGCCCCTCGGGCAAATCAACCTTCCGGTCTTCTTCGGGACGCCATCGAACTTTCGCAAGGAGGTCATCACCTTTGACGTGGTTGACTTCAGAGGAGCCTATCATGGTATCCTCGGACGTCCCGTGTACGCAAAATTCATGGCCGTCCCCAACTACACCTACCTCCTGCTCAAGATGCCGGGCCCAAACGATGTCATCACCGTCGGCTCCTCCTACGAGCATGCGTTCAACTGCGATGTCAAGGCGATCGAGCACGCCGAGGCCATGGTGGTGTCCGAGGCGCTCGACGCCAAGCGCCATGCCGGCACCTTTGAGCCGTCCGACGGGGTGAAGGAGGTCCCGCTGGATCCCGCCTCTCCATCCGGCAAGGCGGTGAAGATCTGCGCCTCTCTCGACCCCAAATAGGAAGTTGTGCTTGTCGACTTTCTCCGCATGAACATCAACATCTTCGCGTGGAGTCCCTTGGACATGCCAGGCATTCCAAGGGATGTCGCCGAGCACTCCCTTGATATCAAGGCCGGATCCAAGCCGGTGAAGCAGCGTCTGCACCGATTCGACGAGGAAAAGCGCAGAGCCATCGGTGAGGATGTGAACAAGCTCTTGGCGGCCGGATTCATCAAGAAAGTGTTTCCATCCCGAGTGGTTATCTAATCCTGTACTGGTTAGGAAGAAAAGTGGGAAGTGGAGGATGTGTGTAGTCTACACTAGTTTAAATAAAGCATGTCCAAAAGTTCCCTTTCCTTGACCACGTATCGATCAGATAGTCGACTCCACTTTAGGGTGTGAACTCTTATCCTTCCTTGATGCCTACTTCGGCTATCACCAGATCAAGATGAAGGAGTCCGACCAGCTCGCGACTTCCTTCATCACCCCTTTTGGCATGTACTGCTACGTGACGATGCCCTTCGGACTCAGAAACACCGGAGCTACATACCAACGGTGCATGCTCGGCGTCTTTGGGGATCACATTGGAGAAACCATGGAGGCCTACGTAGACGACATAGTGGTCAAGACCAAGAAGGCCGATGACCTCATCACCGACCTTGAGATTGCCTTCCGGTGTCTCAAGGCGAAGAGTGTCAAGCTCAATCCGGAGAAGTGCGTCTTCGGGGTCCCCCGAGGCATGCTCTTAGGATTCATCGTCTCCAAGCGCGACATCGAGCCCAACCCGGAGAAGGTGACTGCAGTGACCACTATGGGGCCAATCAAGGATCTGAAGGGGGTACAACGGGTCATGGGCTGCCTTACGACTCTCAGCCGCTTCATCTCGCGCCTCGGTGAGAAGGGTCTGCCCCTGTACCGCCTCCTGAGGAAGACGGAACACTTCTCCTGGACCGCCGAGGCCCAGGAGGCTCATGACAAGCTTAAAGCTGCCCTTACCAGCGCCCCGATACTGGTCCCTCCAGCCGAAGGTGAGCCCCTCCTCTTGTACGTCGCCGCGATGACTCAGGTGGTTAGCGCAGCCATTGTTGTTGAAAGACAAGAAGAAGGCCACGCCCTGCCAATCCAAAGGCCGGTTTACTTCATCAGCGAGGTGTTGCCCGAGACCAAGATCCGCTACCCACAGATCCAGAAGCTGCTCTACGCCGTGGTCCTGACTCGATGAAAGCTCCAGCACTACTTTGACGCCCACCCAGTGACGGTAGTCTCCTCCTTCCCGTTGGGGGAGATTCTCCAGAACCGGGAAGTCTCGGGACGGGTTGCAAAGTGGTCCGTCGAGCTCATGGGGGAGACTCTCTCCTACGCGCCAAGGAAGGCCATCAAGTCTCATGCCTTGGCCGACTTCCTCGCGGAGTGGACCGACACCCAGTTACCACCGCCTCGGATCCAGGCGGAGTGCTGGACCATGTACTTCGACGGGTCCCTGATGAAAACTGGCGCCGGCGCCGGCCTCCTCTTCGTCTCACCCCTCGGGGTGCACATGCGGTATGTGATTCGACTCCATTTCCCTGCTTCGAACAACATGGTAGAGTACGAGGGCCTCCTCAACGGCTTGAAGATCGCCATCGAGCTCGGCGTCAAGCGCCTCGACATCCGAGGGGACTCGCAACTCGTCATCGACCAGGTCATGAAGGATTCGAGCTGCCACGACCCGAAGATGGATGCATACTGCAAGGCGGTACGCAGCCTAGAGGACAAGTTCGACGGCCTCGAGCTCAACCTCGTTGCCCAGAGGTACAATGAAGCCGTCGACGAGCTCGCCAAGATTGCGGCCGGGAAGACCCCTGTCCCCCCGGATGTCTTCACCAAGGACCTTGCGGCCCCCTCCGTCAGCTTCGAAGGCCAAGGCGGCGTGGCGGGACGGCAGGGCCGAGCCCCCTCGGGGGCTACGGCCCCATCCGGGGCCGAGGCACCCTCGGCGGACGACGTCGGGTTCATAGAGCTTGACGAGGAGGGTCCCAAAGCCGACCTCGAGCAAGATTGAAGGAAGCCGTACCTTGATTGGATCGTCCGAGGGGTCCTCCCTGAAGACTTCAACCGAGGCCGACGCATCGTGAGGAGAGCCAAGTCCTTCGTCGTGGTGGAGGACGAGCTTTACAAGCGAAGCCCCTCGGGAGTCCTGCAATGGTGCATCTCCACCGAGGAAGGGCTGAAGCTAGTCCGCAAGATCCACGCTGGCGTCTGCGGCCATCACGCAGCGCCATGTTCCCTCGTCGGTAGCGTGTTCCGGTAGGGCTTCTACTGGCCAACCGCAGTCGCCGACGCCACCCACGTGGTGCGCACCTGCGAGGGCTGCCGGTACTACGCTCGCCAGATGCACCTGCCGGCCCAGGCGCTCCAGACTATCCCCATCACCTGGCCGTTCACCGTGTGGGGACTCGACCTCGTCGGACCTCTCAAGAAGGCGCCCGGGGCTTCACCCACTTGTTGGTCGCCATCGATAAATTCTCCAAGTGGATTGAGGCACGCCCCGTCACCAACATTCGATCTGAGCAGGCGGTGCTGTTCTTCACCGACATCATCCATCGCTTCGGGGTCCCAAACTCCATCATCACCGACCACGGCACCCGGTTCACGGGGAAGAAGTTACGAGACCTGCGGCGGGCACCGGATACACATCGTGCGGTCCGCTGTCGCCCATCCCGAATGAGCGGGCAAGTAGAACGCGCCAATGGTATGATTTTGCAGGGACTCAAGCCTCAGATCTTCAACAAGCTTGACAAGTTCGGTAAAAGGTGGCTTGAGGAGCTCCCCTCGGTCCTTTGAAGTCTCAGGACAATGACAAGCCGAGCCACAGGGTTCATGCCCTCCTTCCTGGTGTACGGCGCCGAGGCTGTTCTCCCCACCGACGTGGAGTTCGGCTCTCCGATGCTCAAGGCCTACGATGAACGGCGTAACCAGACGGTTTGGGAGGATTCGCTGGACATGCTCGAGGAAGCAAGGGATGCTGCTCTTCTACACTCAGCTAGATACCAGCAGACCTTCCGACGCTACCACGACCGACGCGTCCGAATCCGGGAGCTCAAGAAGGCGACTTGGTGCTACGTCTCTGCCAGGACAACCGAGGCCGCCACAAGCTGACGCCGCCATGGGAGGGCCCCTACATCATCGCCGAAGTCCTCAAGCCGGGCACCTACAAGCTCGTCGACGAGGACGGCCAAATTCTCAACAACGCTTGGAACATCCAACAGCTACATCGCTTTTACCCTTAAAACTTCCAAGCCTTGTACATACTTTTGTACCTTACGTCTTTCCCGGAGAAATGAAAACAAAACACTTGTTCATCTTTCCATAAGAAGCATCCGAGGCCCTCGGGGGCTAAGGACGTCAATCGCAGAGCGAGGCTCAGTTTTGACTTACCAAAACCAAGCCTCCCTCGGGGCTAGAAAGGGGGAACCCCCTCCTGAAAGGCACCCCAAAGACACTTCTCGCTTTTATCGAACATTTTTCCACAAATTTTCGTGCCCACGGTCTCGGACACTAACTAAGGGAAGCCATTCCAAGGCTAGGGCCGGCCGAGTCATGAAGCCTCCTACGCCCATGCGCTACGGAGCCTCTACTCGCCACCCTCGGCCAAGGAATGACTTGAGAGGCTGCGGAGGGTTGTCCGAAGGGGACGTGGTCGGCGAGCAGCGAGGCCACCTACGCCCATGCGCTACGGTACCTCCACTCGCTACCCTCGACTAACAAATAGCCTCTAAAATCCGTAATAATCTCGCAAGAACCTAAGTGTGGATCGAGATCATAAAAGGCACGAAAAGCAGGCAAAAAATGTTCACAAAGCACAAAGCCACGGTGGGCCATTAGCACAAGTATCTTCAAAAGAAATTAATAAAGTTTTTACACGGGCACTCTGGCCCAAGCTACATGACCTATTATGGGGCGTCGGCCCCGGCGTCTTGAGCAACAGCGTCCGTGGCCTCGGCAGTGTCAGCCTCAACCGCGGGGGGCGAGGGACGGCGGGCGGCGTAAAGATCTGGACCCGGTGCGAGAGGGGCCCGGTTTCCTCAACCTTACGGACCAGCTCGCGAACTTGCCGCTCTCGCGGCCTTCCTCTTCCTCGAGACAACGACCCCCTCGGAGATCCGAGGAAGATCGAGCTCGTAGTGGGAGGTGGCCAGCGCAAGCGTGTGTGACACGCTGATCCGGAGGGCATCCAGGGCGCGCGCCTCCACCCGCCTGGGCAGCCCGGCGAGCCACCCCAGTGGATCACTCCCACCAGCCTCACCGGCCTCTACCTCGGTGCAGACGGCCACCACCTTCTGCGTCAAGGTGTCGAGCTCGCCTTGCGCCGAGTTGTAGGCCGTGTGCGACGCAACGAGGGCCGCCTCCAGCTCCGACACCCTCCCCTTCAGGCCTGCGATACGCCTAAGAGTCAAACTCCGAGGAGAGATAGCAATGGTATGGCAGACAGGCACGACGCTTACCTTCCTGCTGGTTGAGAAGGGCCTTGGCCTCGGCCTCCCCCTGTAGAAGCTCGACCCGCATCATGGCATTGTCATCATCAAGGAGCTGGAGATCGGTCTCCACGGTTGCCAGCCTCTCGGACAAGGCCTGGACGGAGTTGGCCGAGCGGTTGACTTCGGCCCACATCACCTCCCTCTCGGCCCGGTACCGGTTGAGGTCCGACACGTGCTTCGCCACAATCTCTTTCAAAAGAGTGGCTTCCTTGCGCACCGTCGAAGCCTCGGCCCTCAAGTCCGAAACATGGAGACGGAGCTTCTCAATCTCCTGGTCCTTGGCAGACGGGGAGGTCTTCGGCTAAACCACGAGGTCCTTACGGTGGTTGAGCTCGTTGGTAAGGCCGGCCGACGCCCGGATGAACTCTAATTTCGTGCGGGACACTTGCGCCCAGCTCTGCGATAACGGACCCAATTACTCAACCATCGGGAAAAAGCTCTCACAACGAGAGAACCATGGGGGGTCGGTTTACCTTGGCGCATCGAGGGAGCTCCTTGGTCGGGGACCCGACGAGAGAGTGCGGGCAATCTCTCGGACAGCTCTGGCACATCCAAGCCTGCTTCCACGGCTCCCCTTCCATGGCATCGTCCGGCGATGAAGCGGCCGCTTTCGGGGAGAGTGGCGCTCCCTCCGGATCAGCAGCGGCGGTGCCCTCGTGAGCTCGGCTTGAACAGCGGCCTCCCATCCAAGCGGGCCCTCACTCACGACGGGCACCTCGGCCGGCCGCTCCCCGCCCACGGCGGACGCCTTGACTAGCGACCCTCCCGGCTGACCGCCGGGAGAAGGTCGCGTCCAAAGCGCCTCCTTCTGCTTGGCGCCTCGATGGCCTCCTCCAGGAGGCAATCTCCACCACCTCGTCCGTCACGACTTGGGGTGGGGGTGGGGGGCGGCACTTTGTTCCGCCATGGGCCCGTCCGCCCCGCGGCCTCGTCCACCGCGATCTCCGTGGCGGACATCTTCGCCCGCGTCCTCGTCCACGACTTGAGGCGGGGGTGTGGGCGGCGCTGTTCGCCATGGCCCGCCGTCCGGCGGCAGCGTCGCGGCGACCATCGCGACGGGCGTCTGGGCCTCGCGTCGTCCCGTCACCGGCCAAGGGCGTCTCCCGGCCCGGCGGCACCTCGGTCGTGCCTGTCCTCCACGGGCACCGCCTCTGGGGCAGCCCCGAGACTCGCGCTCCTCGCCCCCGACTTCAGCCGCTTTGTCGCGGTAAGCGGGGCCTGGGCCGGGCCGGCCTTACGCTTCAGGCTGCAAGGACAAGACGGGGAGCATCAGAGGAAAAGAAGAAAGAAAAACAACCACTAAAAGGCTGAGCCCGAGGCCGAGCAACACTTACCCCGGCACCTTGATCCTAATGCCCGACGGGGGCCGAGCGAGGGAAGGGGCCTCGGGCGCCCCCGTCGTCCAACCTCGCCCCTCCGTCGGGCGGCCGATCCCGGCCCTCGGACCTTCTTTCCGCAACCTCGGGTTGCCTCGGAGGAGGGGCGGTTCGCCGCCGGGGGGGGCATTAGTGCGGGTTGGCCCCGGAGGGGACGGCCGCCCCCCCCCGCCTAGCGTGGTCGGCGCCCTCGGCCGTCCCCGCGCCCCCCTTCGCCTCGGGCAAGGGGCGGCCTCGGCAGCGCTCTTCCCAGCGGCGTCCGCTTCCCCCACATGGGGGGGGGCGTCACGGCCTCGGCCCGGCGTCTTTGCCTCGATGGGGCGCGGATGAAGCTGAGGCGAACCCTGCGGACGGAAACCGCCGCCACTTGCGCACAGCGGCGCACCACCCGGAAGGGGTTGGGGGTGCGGCCGCCTCCTTGGCGCGCCCAGCCCCAAGGAGCGGCACAGGTCGTCGTCGTACCACCCCTCCTCGTTGTCGTCATCGTTGTCATCATCGCCGCCGTCGGTGGTGTCCGACGGTGTCTCCTCCCGCTGGAGCCCCTCCCGCTCCTGGTAGCGCCGGCGCTTCTCTAGCTCTACCCTCTCCCGCTGCTTGCGGACATTCCACTCTGCCAGGCTCTCCTTCTTCTTCTTCACCGCCTCCACGGCAGCCCTGCTAGCCGCCTTTTCCGTGGAGATGGGGGGCTTGGACGCCTTCAGCTTCCCGACGAGCCCCTACGGAGACGAAGGCAGGGATAAGATTAGAGGGAGGGCACGGGAGGCACACGTCGGGCGCAGGTGGGAGCCTTACCACAGAGATGTAGTTCTCGTCCGGCCGCATCGGCACCTTGTACATCACGGTGGGGTCCGCTGCCGCCGCCGTCTTCTTCGTCCGATCGAGGATCTCTTGATGGTCAAGATCCTAGGGCGCCATCCAGTGCCCCTCCACTCAGTGCCGGCCTTCATGTCGTACAGCCTGTACCGCCTGTCCATGAGGGGCAATACCCACCATTGGTGGAAGCCGGCAATCACCCCTGACGCATCCAACCCCGCCCGGGTCAGACGCGCCAAGGCGGCCAGCACCTTCCTCAATGGGGTCACTTTCTCCGGGATCAACTCCTTCCTCCACGACGGCGGCTCCTCGCCAAACGACTTCCCGGTGTAAGCCGGAAGGTGGTTGTAGTCGTTGCGGAGATAAAACCATTTGCTATGCCAGCCGCGGTTGGAGGACGTGAGCTTCGCCGGGATGTAGGACAGCCGGGTGCGGGACCACAGCTGCAGCGTGCAGCTCCCGGCCTGGACAGCCAGTCTCCTCCCCTTCTCCTTCTCCGTCCCCTTAGGAGCTTTCAAGAAGAGGACGGCCTCAAAGAAGTAGAGCCAGAGGTCCCAATGGGCCTCGACCCCAAGGTACCCCTCACACAGGGTGACAAACACCGCCGCCTGCGTGATCGAGTTGGGGTTGAGGTTGTGCAGCTCCAGGCCATAGTACTCCAGGAGCGCTCGGAGGAACCGGCCCACCGGCATGCCGAGCCCGCGCTCGTGGAACGCCGTGAAGCTCACGACGTACCCCGCTGGCGGCTCCGGGAGCTGGTGCTCGGGCGGCGGCACGATCCACTCCCGCATCGGGGCATCATCGGAGCAGGGGCGGAGGAGACCCTTCTCCACCAGCGTCGTCAGCTCGGCCTCCGTGACCAGCACGTCTCCCAATCCTCCACGCCGATGATCTCAACCCTCGACGCCATCAGAACTACGAGACAAGGTTCGTCTCTCTCTCCCCTTTCTCTTCTCTCAGTGGTGCACAGGCTGTTTTCGGCTACGGCAGAGGCAAAGAGCAGAGGCAATGGCTAGGAAGGCGAGAGGAGAGCCAGCGGCCGCCACCGTCCAGGTTCTTATACCCGGCTAACCCTAGCCCGTTCACCTCCCTGCATTTAATGCGTATCTTTTCCTACTCGATTGTGTTCACACGGAGTCCCAGGCGCCCGCACCCGAGCGGCCGCAGCCACACGGGGCTGGAAAAGCACACGCACATTGCTGGGTTCATGCTCCATAGAAGATCCCGGCTCACGGGCAGGGGCTCCGCACCACGCGTGCCACAAAGCCAGCGGCCCGCAGCGGCATACGCTACCGTCACGTCCCCTGGGGACCCACGCGCGCGCGTGGCGCACCAACCGCCCTGGACGTGGGGGACCCACCACTTCTCCCACAAAGATGGCGCCGTGGCGCCGACGTTTTATGAGAAGGGCGCCTCAAAAGGCGCATCCACGTCCCCGTGGCGGGGAAAATAATAGGCTTCCTTCCCCATGATGGAGCCCAGGCGACGGCCCATTTACGGTCCGAGAGGTTCGGAGGTCTGGCTCACCACGGGTCCGACATGGGCCGCCTCGGGCCAACAGAAATTCGTGAGGGGATGGCTCTGACGGTCTCATACATTAAAACCCCTAGCCCCGCAAGCGTCATGGACCGTCCCCCGCCGTGTCCGAGGCCAGCGAGGCAGTCTGAGTTAGGGGGGTCCTGCGTGGGAGTGCACCGAGCCCTCGGGACCTGGCGGACGGGACCCGGGCCCCGCCTCAGACACACCTTGTAGGCTCTAATGGAATGCGCCTCCGGGCCCAGCCAACCCCTAGCGAACGGGGCACAGGCATTCCACTTGGACTGACCCGTTAACAGCTCACCGGATCTAGCTATGTTTGACACCTGTCAACGACAGCATGGTGAGATCCACCCTCCTCCCTGCAGAAGGGATGCAGAGGCATGGACAAAACTAACGACCAAGTACCGCTCGGCCGTCCCACACCAGAACGGGGCTCGGGGGCTTCCCCGGCACAGGGCTGAGGTTGGGAAACGTCAACTAACTCACTCGCCAAACCCCCGGACGAGCCGACGGGCCCGGGAGCTCAGTAAACGGTAAGGACACCCCAAATCAGAACACACATGAGCCCTCGGAGGAGCGCCCACACTCCACCGAGGCCTCGGGGGCCACACCCGGCGGGTGCCCTCGCGCGCCCCCACCGGAGAACGTGACCTCCGGGGCAAACAAGCACCTTCACCAAACACGCATAAGCCCTCGGAGGAATGCTCACACTCCTCCGAGGCCTCGAAACTACACCGCCGGGTGCGCTCACGCGCACCCGACGTAGGAAAGCCCAAACCACCAAGCAACGTGCCTGACGGGAACCGAGCTCAAGGCCACAACCTCCGAACGAGTGTACTTACTGCTTCGAAGGTTCGAGGGCTACTGTCAAGAACCAAAATAAGGGCCCTCCAAACTATTGGGCCCAGCGAACGCAAAACCAGGCCACACAGTAGCAAAACACGGCCTGCCAAGGCCCAGCACACTACTCACCATCCCGTCCGAGCCTCCCCCGCCGGGGCCTCGGACGGGCACTAACATTCCGACCCGTCCGAGCCCTCCCCGCTGAGGCCTCGGATGGGCGCTAACTCTTCACCTCGTCCGAGCCTTCCCCGATGAGGCCTCGGACGGGCGCTAACGCTCCGCATCGCCCGACCCTTCACGCAGACGCCTCGGACGAGCGCCCACTTTCCGCCCCCGCCGGAGCCCCGTGCCTAGGCCTCGGGCGGGGTGCGCGCGCTTCCGGGCCAAACCAGGCCTCGACTTGGCGTATATCGCCACCCGCCTTCCCACGGTACCCATCGGGACGGACGTTATCCCTTGGCATAAGAGCCGTCCCCGTCACAACCCTCACCCACGCTCATGATTACATTAACCCTCACGGTGGAAGCCTTTGGCCCGCCACCGTGAGGCACGTGTATCCTAACCCTATTGCCGGTCAAGTCGCCGAGGCTTCGGGACGGTGGCCGCCACGCCGGGGCTGTCATCAAGATCATCCTCCGTACGGGAGTCAGGTCGGCCGGGACGCTGGTCAAACAATAGTACCTCCCGGGTTTTCTGAGCCCGGGATGGGCAGCGATAGCCCCGATGACGGCTCTCTCCGTGCCAAGCGCCCTCACAGGCGGTGGGCTCCGAGGCCCTCTGAGCCTCGGAACCGGAGGAAGTCAAAGCTACAGCACGCCGCAAGATTCAGATGCGTCTCCCCTGGCCTCTCCATCAACTTCTACAGGGACAGCCATTCCTTTCGCTGCTAGGGCTGAGGACGCGACCCTTCACGGCCACGCACATGCCCTGCAGCAGGACCGGCTCCACAGTGCCGACGCCCATCCCGGCGGACTCCGAGGCCTCGGATCAGGAGGGAGAGGTGCTCACGGCCTCTTCCGCTCACACGACAACACATTATATAAACACTGTTCATCCCTTGCGGCTATAAAAGGGGAGGACCGGGCCCCTTCTCGGGCAGACTGAGACAAGCAACCTAGAGCATTTGTACTCAATCATTCACGAGACTTGGGACCAGCTCCCTCTCTCCACTTGCTTGTACACCCAACCTACGAGCACTAAGGTGCAAGGAAATACAAGTCCTCCTTGAGTTCTCCTTGCACACCTTCCGGGGTTGGGGACACGCACCACAAATTCACTAGTCGGTACTAGGACCGCCAGTTTTAGCACCGACATTATGCTTTACTAGTTTCCCGCAAACAAGCCGTGGATTCCAGCATCATTGGAATATCATTCTTTGCTGTTCTTGCTCGTAAAGCAGTCGGTTTGACTTCGCCGTAATCGAAGAATTTATCACTTTACTAGTTTGCTCGAAAACTAGTCGTGACACTTCTACGAAAGTGAAGCGATCTATTCATTGGCGACTCCTATGTTGATTTTCATTGTCAACAAAATTTGTTGACACGAAATTGATCCGCGCACCAACACGATAACTATCGTCTTTCACGACGACGAGCGACTAGTTTTCAGGACAAACTAGCAAAGGGGTTCCTCACTTTTGTGGAGGAGAGCCGACCGTTTTTCAGCGCAAAACAGCAAAGATTACCAATCCCTAATGGAGATTTGGATTCGGTATGTACTACTGTCCTAAGGTAGAAGAAAGCAAAATAACAATAAAAATAGTAGATGTATTATGTCGATTGGCTAGCTGAGCAATCGGCCATTTATCCATTAATATATAATGGACATGCCTGGTCTTTGGCAATAGAAATAAGATTTCCTAACCATGTTATGTTTGTTATCTTTTTTTTAATAAGAGGCAGAGCCTCTGCTTTTTAGACAGCAAAGCGTAGCGTTACAGGCAAGATCTGGGGATACCAGATATCCAGTTCAGAGTCTAGAAAAAACATAACAGAGACTCGCATCCCCTAGACAGGTAAAACTAAAACTCCACTACGTTGGACATCAGCTGTTGAGTCGGCTTGAACTGCTTCATCCAGACTGCAATGCGAGCGCTCACTGAATCAAAGCTCCCCTGCTTCTTTTCCTTCAGACTAATCCTCCATTTCTGCATCAGAGATAATGCAATCAATACAACATCAGTCGGAGCTTTTGGAAACACCTTTTCAATAGCCATCTTGTTCCTAGTGGTCCAAATTGCCCAAGCAAAACCTGCAAATAAGAATATTGTTAACCGGATTGATAGGGGCCCCTTTCCCTTCAGCCAACCACTGTACAAATCATCAACCGATCTAGGAGTCACAGATAACTTAAAAACCTCTTTTATGATCCCCCAACACATTCTTGCCAAGTGACAATGAAAGAAAATGTGATTCACAGATTCTAGCAATCCACACAAGCAGCAGCAAATGTTTCCCTTCCATTTTCTTTTGATTAGGTTCTCTGCAACCTGCAGTTTGTTATGTAGCATTTGCCACATAAAAAATTTAATCTTCATTGGGATTTTACTTTTCCACAAATGTCCCGCAACCTAACTAATAGCCCCTCCATGAGATCTAAACCTGTACAGAGATTTAGTAGAGAACGTTCTCTTTGGTTCCAAAGCCCATTGGACACAATCAGCTCTATTATCGGTTAATGTACAGTCCTTTAAGGACTCAAGCAAACCAAGCCATCTATCATACTCCCCTCTAGACAAACTTCTCCTAAAGTCCATGGTCCAATTAACCCCATTCCAACAGCTAGCCACAGTACAGGCTGGCTTCCTCACATGTTGATAGAGATCCTTATACAGAATTTTCAAAGGGACCTCATGTAACCAACAATCTTCCCAGAACCTGCAGGATCTCACATCCCCTATGTTAAACTTGGCCCCCCACTTAAAAAAGATGTTTGACATTATGTAGACCTTTCCAGAACTGAGACCCTCCTGTGTCCTTAGTTTCAAAAAAACTTTTCTCACCCATGTACTTGGCCCTCAGAATCTCAAACCAGAGCTCATCAGGCTTTTTGAACATTCTCTAGATCCACTTAACTAAAAGACATTCATTCATGTTAAGAGTGACAATAATCCCAAGGCCACCTTGGTCCTTAGGTCTACAAACAGCCTCCCATTTAGCCATATGGTATCTGAATTTATCATCTGCACCCTGCCATAGGAACTTAGCTCTAATACTATCCATTTGAGCATGTACCCCATCCTTAAGTCTATAAAAACCCATACAGTACAAAGGTATGCTACTCAAACAAGTATTAGTCAAGATCTATCTCCCCCCTAAAGTAAGAAGTTTTCCTTTCCATGGATCTAGTCTTTTAGCCATCTTTTGCACTATGGGATTAAAGGCCTCCATATTCAAATGCCTATAGCTAACAGGTATACCTAAGTATTTCATAGGGAATTCCCCTAATGTACAGTTCAGCATGTTGGCCATAGCCTCCTTTTTCTGTTGTGTAACCCCAAAAACATAAACCTCACTTTTATGAAAGTTGATCTTAAGGCCAGTTAGCCATTCAAAGCAATACAAAATGAGCTTCAAGCTAGTAATGTACTTCTCTTCAGCTTCAATCATGATGATAGTGTCATCAGCATATTGTATATGGGTAATACCCCGTGGGATTAGATCAAATAGCACCCCTACTATATGTTCCTTGTCACAAGCAGATTTCAACATGACTCCTAGGGCATCAACAACCAAGTTAAACAAGAGAGGGGACAAGGGATCCCCCTGTCTTAGACCTCTGAAAGTTCTAAAGTATGGGCTTCTCTCACCATTTACATTGATATATACCTTCCCTTCTTTCACAATTTGCATAACCCAATTAATCCAATTGCTTGGAAACTTTCTCCCTATCATAACTTGTTCTAGAAAATCCCATCTAACTCTGTCATACGCCTTCTCAAAGTCAATCTTTAGAATCAGGCCCCTTGCCTTTGATCTATGTAACTCATGGACCACTTCATGTAAGACCACAACTCCCTCAAGGATGTTCCTGCCTTTGATAAAACCAGTTTGGTGCTTGCTAATTGTTTTTTAAGCCACAGGAACCAATCTATTAGTTAAAACCTTTGTGAAAATTTTATAATCCACATTGAGCAAGCATATAGGCCTATATTGCTTAATGGTATTTGCTTCCTTTATCTTGGGAACTAGAGTTATAACTCCATAGTTAAGTCTTTTGATGTCTAAAATCCGTAACTAGAAATCCTGAAACATCTCCCTCAGATTGTCTTTGACAACCTCCCATGATTTCTTGAAGAAACTCACACTAAACCCATTAGGCCTAGGAGCAGAATTTTCCCTCATATCCATGACTGCAGTCTTAATTTCCTCCAAAGAAAAGGTACCAGATAATCTGGATCTGTCCTCCTCATCCAGAGAGAGCTCATTTGGCCAGAAATTATCTCCTAGCATCAAATTACAAACATCACTAGGACCAAACAGACTTTTATAATACTCTACAATGTGCTTGGTAATATTGATTTGACCTTTTACCTCCCCTTCATCAGAATCAGACCAACAATATTACTTTTCCTTCTTCTTGCATTCACAAAGTAATGGAAGAATTGAGTATTCGAATCACCTTGTAACACCCAGTTCTTACTAGCCTTTTGTTTCCATTGGAGATCCTCTAAATAGGACATCTCATCAAGCTGATTCTCCAGACTATTCCTATTCTCCCATTATTCAAAGCTAAGCAATCTTTTCTCAGCTATAAGGTCAATACCTTCAATGGCCTTAGCAATTTCCACCTTAACTCTTTTTTGATCCCCAATTCTCTTCAAATTCCACCCTCTGAGAAATTATATGGCAGCCATGCCATCTATTTAAAGAATAAGTATTATTAGGAAACATGGATGCACTGCTAGCCCACTGATCTGCTATCATGGGACCAAACCCTTCCAGAAGCCACCATCCTTCCTGGAAGTAGAAGTACTTAGATTTATTATCCCTGCCCTCCCCTGTATCTAGGATTAGAGGGGAACGATCAGACCCAATTCTTGCTTTTGTCCAGGCGAAACAATGGTGGTAATGACTTTCCTAGCAAGTTGTGGCCAAGATCCTATCTAGCTTAACCAGGGTAGGATGGTGTTGTTTATTGGACCAAGTATATTTAAGACCACTCACATAGATTTCTCTAAGTTGTAATTCCTCAATGAACTCATTAAAAAGAGACATCAGCCTAGGATCACCTTGACCCTAATTTCGCTCCTTGTTGCTCCTGATCAAGTTAAAATCCCCACCCATGAGGATCGCATTAGCACAGAACTCCTGTATTCCTGTAAGAACTCCTGAGATAGGTTATGTTGGGCTGGGCCATAAATGTTGAGATTCTAGAATCTGTAGTTGTTTTGTCTATTTCTTATCTGCACACCCACATAATATTCCCCAATCCTGTAATCTTCAATCTACAGGTGGTCTTTTTTAACCCCAGTAATAATGCCACCAGAGTGCCCTTAGCTGGAGCCCAAATCCAATGGAAATCCAAACTTCCTACCATCTCCCCAAGCTCCTTGTTAGAAGAATCTTGTTTAATAGTTTCTTGTAATGCTACCAGGTCCAACCCTTCCTCAAAAATATGATTCTTAACCCAACCTCTCCTATAAGATTTCCCTAAACCTCTTACGTTCCAGAAAAGGATCCTCATAACTGAGTCTAAATTTGATGCCCCTCCCTTGAGGCACTACTCGCATTTTTTACATTCCCAACCATGGGAGGGTTAGGCTCAACAAGCTTTCTCCTATTACTGTATAAGGAAACATTTAAAGAAGTAGGCTCAGGGAATCCTTTCCCATTATTATCAAAACCATCCAGACTAACATCCTCCACCAGGTTATCCCCTACAGGCTTATCCCTCTCTTTTTGTTTCTAAAAACACCTTACAGCTTGCCTCGGTAATAGCTGCTCTGGCTTTCTCTTTTACCCTAAAAATATCTAATTGTTCCTCAAAATTATTCCCCAACTATACCTAAATCAACCATAACTTGTTGCAAAACTGTAGAAGGAGTATTATTTAGAATCATAAACGGATTAGAGAATTGAGATTTACCTGTAATGTTATTCTTTTCCATGGTCCTTTAAACAACCTTCTCAGCAATAGGTATTCCATCCCTTGCAATCCTCTTGCTTGTTCTTGTAGCAAGCATCACAGATTTGTTCTTCTTCTTTTTCTTGGATTTCTTGCTTTTAGATGACTGCCACCCTTGGCTGTCCTCTTCCCTATCAGAATCCTTACTGATATTAGAGAAGGAGTCCATCATCTCTTCATCATCCCCAGACCCTATGCTCATGACAGTATTTAAGGGATCACTTTTGCTTTCATAAGCCCTTTTGTCAGGATCCAACAATAAACTGAATATAATATCCTGATTCCCTACTTGTTTGGCCACGTATCTATCTAATGGCATACAAAATATCAGCTTTAAGTCCAATACAAATACGACTTGATCAGGCCAAACGACTACACTATGCATAATTTTCCGATCTGAATTATTTCTCCTCTGAATGATGCACACAAAGGGGCATGCGGCTCTCACCTGGCCTGATGAGAAGGAATATGTTGTTACTCAATGATCTCCACATGGAATGGACACCAACCAAGCTTTGCTTCCGGTCTTAGATTCCAAAGCTGCCTCTTCTTCTCAACCTGTTACAATTCTGGAACAAAACTCAACTCATCATAGACGTAAGTACCAGCAACTATCCTATAACTTCGCTGATCATAAATCCTATAGCCAAATTACACTATCAACACTTGAATCCTCAGAAACAAAGCTGAAACAATCCCGTTAGTTTGTAATTAGGACCCAGATCAATAAAACTTGTATCTGTTGAGACCCCAAAGCCTATATTGAGTTTGTATTTTTTTGCACTAAAGGTGATGCATGTCGCATCAGCTATTGGCAGAATTTTTATTTTTATACTAAAGGTGATAATACCTTGTATCGGCTATTAAAAATCTGTCATAGCATATTGATCGACTAAAGTAGATCAACCCATACATTAGGGTAGTACTTCTTGAAATATTTTCTATGGATTGCTCTAGAATACTCTTTTCCTTCCAATGTTTCATAGAAATAAGCATTTCTAGGAGCACACCTTATAATTCGATATGGTCCTTCCCAATTTGGTGACCATTTGCCAAATCTATTATCTTTAGATCCAATTGGCAAAATTACTTTCCAGACTAGCTCGTCTTCGCTGAATTTCTGTTCTTGTACTTTCTGATTATAGTATTTGGCAACTCTAATTTTATGAATTTCAATATTTTCTAAGGTTTTGCAGCCGATGAAAATTCAAGTCATCGAGATTATCCATCATAAGACTTTTATAATCATCAGCTTTCAACTCGTCTTGCTGTAACGCTCTTCTAGATCCAATGTTGATCTCCTAGGGTAGTACAGCTTCATGCCCATAAACCAACTCGTAAGGTGAGCATTTAGTCGATGCATGACAAGCCATCCTATAAGACCAAAGAGTTTCATTGTGTATCAAATGCCATTTTCTTGGGTGCTGTCTGATCTTCTTTTTAATTATTTTAATCAGAATCTGATTGGATGCTTCTGCTTATCCATTGGTTTGAGCATAATAAGGGGATGAATTGATCAACTTAAGCCTGTACTAGCAGCAAAGTCCTCAAATTTTTAAGATGTAAACATCTTTCCTTGATCAGTTATAATAGAATGAGGAATCTCAAATCTATAAATGATATGTTCTTTTATAAACTCAATCATGTTAGCTGACGAGGCTTCTCTCAGAGGATACCTTCAACCCATTTGGTAAAGTAATCTGTTGCCACCAATATAAACTTGTATCCTTTGCTTGATGATAGAAAAATTTGGCCAATCAGATCTATTCCCCATCCTCTAAATGGCTGCCAGATAACTATATTGAAAATCTAAAGAAACTCTTTTGAAGAAAGAAATTCTAGCAAGTAAAGGATATCTTTGAATCTCCATCAAAGACACCCACTGCTGAGATTTGTTCTTTGGAGGAGCAAGCTCCTATAAGTGAGGAAGAAGAGCCACAAGAAGGAAACTTAGCACCAGCTTTTGAAGAAATGGCTGATAAGTCACTGCGCGAGTTCTCCTCTCTAACCACCAATAACATCCTTACTGGACCTAACGTCGAAGTTGGGGAGAATGGATTCGAGCTCAAGCCAGCCCTTATCACCATGGTGCAAGCCAACTTGTTCTATGGAAAAGCACATGAAGATGCAAGTGCTCATCTCCAACACTTCCTAGAGATTTACAGCACTTTCAAGATGAAAGATGTACCAAGAGACGCCATATTGTTGCATCTGTTCCCATTCTCACTATTGGGAAAGGCAAAGCAATGGTTCTATGCTAACAAGGGTAACCATACAACTTGGAACAAGTGCTCCACAACTTTTCTGTCAAGGTTCTTTCCTTTAGGTAAGACAAGTGCCCTAAGGGGGAAGATCTCAAGTTTTCAGCAACAACATGATGAGTCAGTCCCAGAGGCATGAGAACGCTTTCAAGACTACATATTAGAATGTCCTCATCATGGGATGGAGAATTGGCTCCTCATGCAGACTTTCTATCACGGGCTCACCAATAGCACCCGTAACAATGTTGATGCTGTTGCTGGAGGTGCATTTATGTCATTGACCATACCACGAGCTACTGCTCTTATGGAGAAGATGGCTTCAATCAAGATTGGAGTGAAGAGCGCCAACCAACCCGCAAGAGGAGTGGAGGAATACACCAGCTCAAGGAGGTAGACATGCTGTCTGCCAAGATAGATCTGCTCATGAAGAAGCTAGAAGAAAAGGCCAGCCTAAAACAAGATGCCATGTGCATCAGTGATTCATGCACGACTTGTGAAGTGTGTGGCAATATAGGACACTAAGGCAACAGCTGCCCTGAGACCTGTGAGGATGTGAACTTCATCAACAACAACAACTATCATCCTCAAAATTAAGGATGGAATCAGCAAAGGCCCAACTACCAAGGTATTTTCCAAGGTAACTTTCAAGGCACTAATTTCAATAGCTATGCTCAATTGCCTTGAGAGAAATGATCTCCAACCAAAATAAAATTGTGGAGACTTTATCTAGAAAGGTAGCATCCAATGATAAAATACTAGAAAACATAAACACTAAAATGGATAGCTTGACCTCTGATGTTAAGAACAAGCTTAGCTTTAACAAAATGATAGAACAACAATTAGCTCAGCTGGCGGCCGTTGTTCCACCGACCAATGAAGGTAAGATTCTAGGGCAACCTCTAGAGCCCGAGACCACAAATCTTGTTGATGTATATGCAGGTTACTATATTAAAGCATCATCAGGATGGAAGGATGAGTGTTGACGGTGGATAACGTCAACATTCATTAGAACTTTAGACACAAGAGGATACACGAATACACACTAGTCGAGGGTTTTAACTGATAATTTCTATGAGTTTTGCATATTCTATATTTTCCAGGGACTTTTCCAGAAAAAACTGAAAAGAGGGATTAAAGTGCATGTTAATCACGAAACTTATCCGCCACGGGAAAGATCAACATTGGGACGTGGGAAGGATCTAGAAGACACCCGAAGCAACCGGGGGCTAGGAGGCCGCCAGGTAGGGCCGGCCGGCCCCACCATGGCACCGGCCGGCCCCCCCCTCTAGGGTTTGGTGCCCCCCTTCTGGAAGCTTCCTCCACCGCCTCTCCTGATGCATCTCGGCCCTTGGTTAAGTCGGTTTGATCCTGCGGCGCACGTTTATCCCACCGGACTATAAATATATGGGCAGACCTCCCTGGAGAGAGCCAATTCATTATTCATCAAGGCCTCAAGCCATCAAGCATCAAGAAGCCTTCAAGTTCATCAAGAGCCTTCTAGTTCATAGTTCTAGTTAGTTAGATTAGAAGTAGAGGAGATCTAGTTCTTCATTGGGATCTGGAGCCCCAGCGTCTGTCTGGAGCGCAGGAGTTTGGTATAGTTCTAGTTCTTTCTTTCTTATTGTATTTATTATTCAGATTAGGGAGACTTTATTCTTAATAGTTCATATGTTCTTAATTGCAATAGTCATTGTCTACTTTGATTATATGTCTAGTTTAGTTAGTTCGATCTTATTGAATTCATGTAATTGCTCATATAGCGTTTATCCAAGTGTACAATGGGTAGATGATAGACAATATGTAGACGTGGTGTCAAGATATCTTGTTTGTGCAGTGAGTGCAGCCCGACATGCCGGGGACGTGTGGTAGTCCGCGTAGGTGACGACTACGTTGGTTCCTCCGTAGTCCACCCTCCGTATGTAGGACAGCAGGCACGGTTGCGCGGTTGGATAATGACTCGTTTCACATCCTTTCTAGTTGATGCCCCCTTACATGTGATCATGATATAGGGTTGACTTAGCGATGATTACTAGATATAGTTGCACTAATTAGAGTTATTCATTGATGTAGTTATAGAATTACCTTAGACAGTTATCTCCTTAGTTTATCCATTGGCTAACTATGATTATGACTAGAAAATGCTCGATGATTATCTATATAATTATGATACTTGATTATGCTATCACTTGTATTTATCTATATTTATCTTGTGACCTCACTTTGTTATGAGTAGAGTAGATGACATTGGTAATATCACTTATTCATTGTATATACTTCCTTATCAATATAATAGATAGAGTTTATAACAAGCTTTTCCAGTGGTATAAATATAAATCGACAACCTGGTAGAACTCCCTAGGTAAAATGCTATAATGATATAATTATCTGTCTGCTTGCAGAATCTATTTTAGTTTATATTCATATCTCTGCCTAGTCATATTGAATAATACATGTAAATCTATATTTGCTCCTTAGCATTATAATTAGGGATGACAACTTAATTCATGCTTAGGAATGCTAGTGATAAATAAGTGGCTAGTTGCTAATGACAAGTTAATTTAATACCATGCATTTCTAATCTCATTAATTCGTAGCGACGTTAGAAGTGCCAACAAGTATTTTTGGCGTCGTTGCCGGGAAGGCACAATAAACTTAGGAAATATTGATAACATATATACAAAATGGATAAAGTCATATTACCAATCGATCTCTAACTCAAACAGGTACACCCTTCGTTGTTATCATTTGTTTATCTTATGCAGAGTGATGAATGAATGGTTTTCCTCTTCCAAAGAACTTCACTGACGATCCAGAGAAACTCCTTAGAAAGAAAAAGTTTATAGAAGCAAGGGACAAATTCTAACACTGGAAGAAGAATTTGAAGAACAAACAGAAGAGCAATTAGGAGAAAACCTAGCTCCTGTGTTTGAAGACATAGCTGAGAAGACACTACGTGAGTTCTCTGCCCCAACAACAGCAAACATCCGGACTAGACCAGCAGTCAACACTGGGGAGAATGGATTCGAGCTCAAGCCTACCCTCATCACCATGGTTCAAGCCAGCCAATTCTGTGGAAAAGCTCATGAAGATGCAAGTGCACATTTACAACACTTTATAGAAATCTGCAGCACCTTCACGATCAGAGGAGTACCAAGAGATGCTATTTTACTCCGCCTTTTCCCATTCTCATTATTGGGGAAAGCTAAGCAATGGTTCTACATTAACAAAGACAAGAACACTACATGGGACCTGTGCTCAACCGCTTTCCTGGCAAAATTCTTTCCTACCGCCAAGACAAACGCTCTGCGTGAGAAAATTGCAAGTTTCCAACACAACATGATGAATCATTCACTAAAGCATGGGAAAGATTCCAGAACTACATAGAAGACTGTCCTCATCATGGGATAAAAGAGTGGCTATTAATGCAGACTTTCTACCACGGGCTTGTCTCTAGCACCTGTGAGTCTATTGATGCTGCAGCTGGAGAAGCTTTTCTGTCACTTAAGCTCTCAGATGCTAAAGCACTTGTTGAGAAGATGGCCTCAAATTCAAGCTGTAATGAAGAACGTACTCAACCCCGCAAGAAAGGAGGAGGAATCCATCATCTCAAGAAAACTGACATGGTCACTGCCAAGCTAGACCTCATTATGAAGAAGCTCGATATAGAGAAGAAGGAAGTCATGCACATCAATGATTCCCATATAACATGTGAAGAATATAGAGACTACGGGCACTCGGCTATCAGCTGCCCTACACTGCAAGAGGATGTGAACTTCATCAACAACAACACCTACTATCATCCTCAACAAAACCAAGGGTGGAATCAGCAATCTCGACAAGGTAATTACCAAGGTAACAACCAAGGTAATAATTTTAATAATTACAATCTTCCACCTTTAAGAGATTTAGTTGCTAATCAATCTAAATTGTTAGATCAAATGACTAGAAAGATAGCTTCAAATGATAAAGCACTAGAAAACATAAATACTAGATTGGACACCTTTGCTTCTAGTATAAAGAATCAGCACAGCTTTAATAAAATGTTAGAATTATAATTAGCTCAGTTAGCTGCTGCTGTTCCTCCATTTGAGAAAGGTAAGATTCTAGGCCAACCGGAAGATTTAGAAACTGCTAACCTTGTTGATGTTCACAATGCAACCCAATATCATATTGAGCCTGCAGATGTACAGTGGATTGACCACTCTCTACCTGAGAAGATGGGAGACCCTGGAAGGCCTGTCATTTCTATCGCTATAGGATGTCACAACTTTCCAGAGGCTATTTGTGATTTCGGCGCTAGTGTCAACATTATGCCCAAGGTAATCTATGAGAAAATATTAAGTGATCCCCTGTTGTACACAAACATGCATTTGCAGCTTGTAGATCAGTCCATTTGCTACCCTGAGGGAGTACTAGAAGAAGTTGTCATCAGAGTGGGACAATCATATGTTCCAGTTGATTTCGTGGTCATGGAGACAGGAGTAGATGAGAAGACACCCATAATTTTGGGTAGACCATTCTTGTGCACAACAAAAGCCATCATCTATGTGGAGTGGGCCAAGATCGTCCTATCCATTAAGGACAAGAAAGAAAGATTCACGTTCAAGAACCGCGTCCTGAAAGCTCCTGCAGCCCCGAAGCAATTCCATCAACAAGAAGAGCAACTACAGCAATCAGTGCCGAAGAAAAGAAACAATAGAAGCAATAGAAGATGGAGGGAGATCAAGCATGCACCTGAAGAAACTACTCAACTAATTACTGCTCTTAATACAGAAAATGATCATATGCTACCCAAGCCATTTCCAATAAAGAGAGGTGATCCAGGTATACCAATCATTGAATGCACAATCAAAGACACCACTTTCGCCAACACCATCTGCGATACCGGATCAGGCTGCAACGTAATGTCAAAACAGGTATATGATGATTTATTTGATAATTTACCTTTATACCCAACATTTATTCAGTTGCAGATGGTGGATCAATCACTAAGGTTCCCTGAAGGAGTGGTTAAGGATGTCATGGTAAGAATTCAAGGGCAATATATACCTATAGATTTTCTAGTTCTTGATATGCAGGGAGACGATGAATCCCCGATCCTTCTGGGAAGACCATTTCTTTACACAACCAACGCTAACATCGACATCGGGTCCGGCCAGATCCACTTCAACTTGCCCACTGGAAAGGTACGCTGTCAATTTAGAACACTTGTTAACCAGGAACAGATCAGAAAGCAACGCGACAGGAGAAGACGCCAAGGCCGCCGTCAGGCTGTCCAGCCTCACTGTGGATGGGAAGAATTTCCTGGCAAGATCGTGAAGTATGAGGACTGCTACAAGGAGCAAGAAGAGAACACACAAGCACCACGCCGGAGTGAGTGGGAAGCGGAAGCTGAAAGAATGGACCAAATCGCCAAGACAGAAAAAGAAGAGATCCTAGCACATCTAGAAAAATGGGAGAAGGAAAACAAAGCTGAAGAGCTGGAGTTAGAGAAGAAAGAAGCAGAAGAAACAGAAAAAAGATGGAAGGAGAAAGAAGAAGCACGTGCTGCACCACCACAAGACAGGGAATTGACTGAGGTGACCTCAGACAATGAACCCACTAAGTAAGTATTCTCCTCTAAGTCCTGTCGGTAGACTTTAAATTCCGTACCCTAGCCATAAGGTTAGAATGGTAATTATCTACTTAAGTTCACTAGTGAGTTTACTTTGATTTATATATATAGCAGCATTATTATGTTTGCACATTAAAATATAAAAATATATATAATAACAAAAATATTTACTGCATTATTTATTGCATCACAAATTCATAAGCCCCATGTAATTAAACTTATGGGACCCCCGTAGGAGTATTTACTGTGGTGGCATAAAAATAAAAATAATAAAAATAGCATTCATATTTAAATCCTGCATCATAAACAAAAATTTCAAAAAGAAGAGAAATATGAAATCCTGCTAAAATCTAGCAACATAAAACTGCTCATGAAGATAATCAATTACTCCTTGGCTGATCGCTAACCCGTTATTAAAATTTGAGCCTCGAGTTTTGGTTTCTCTGTTTGGAATATATTTATGCTGGAACAATATTATGACAAGGAGAGAGTCTATCGGTGATAACCACTGTGTGCGCTCTTGGCTAGTTCGCTCCAAAGGACATCTACACCAAGTATTACAAACATCCAGCTTGGGGGAGGAGCATCCCCTAGTTATCAGGTGACTACACCTAGGCGATTATTAAGTTTACTTTATATAGTTATAAAATACTAAAAAATATGTGGGCACATGAAGGTCCACAAAATCAGAGTTTTTGTTAAGTTATTAATTCAAAACGATAAAAAGATACATAATTATTCAAAACTAAATAAATATTTAGTTATATATATTAGAGTATATTTAAAGATAATCTAGGCTAGAGCCAATTAAAAACTTGATGAACATTAAAATTTGTTTTGGAGATGATGAATAGTTGCTCTGTTGTCATGCTAGTCAAGTACCTAGTTGCCAAACTTAAATCTTTTACGAGTTTTAAACACTGCTGTTTTAATTGGAGAATTTACTCTGAACCTGAATTGTGGAGGCATAAGTTTGCGTTGAGTCTAGGTAGTTGATCGATATGATTCATGAAGGATGAGCTGCTATTAATCTTATTCCTAAGCACTACTAAGTTCTGGAGGTTTATTTTGAAAATTTAAAATCTATATGATGAGCTTTTGTATGATAAAATATGAATTCCTACCAAAGCCAGAAATAATATCTTTAGAAGATAGAAAACCTTTTCACATTTAAGCTACAATGGTATAATTATCTGTCCGCTTGTAGAATCTATTTTAGTTTATATTCATATCTCTGCCTAGTCATATTGAATAACATATGTAAATCTATATTTGCTCCTTAGCATTATAATTAGGGATGACAACTTAATTCATGCTTAGGAATGCTAGTGATAAATAAGTGGCTAGTTGCTAATGATAAGTTAATTTAATACCATGCATTTCTAATCTCGTTAATTCGTCGCGACGTTAGAAGTGCCAACAATGAGTCCATGCCACCCAAGAGAGGAGATGCAGGGAGACCTGTGATCCCCATCTCTATTGGGCAGCATAACTTCCCTGATGTTGTCTGTGATCTAGGCGCCAGTGTCAACATCATGCCTAAGGTAATCTTTGACCAATTCTTTCTATGGGCATCCCTGTTGTACACGAAAATGTGCTTGTAGACCATCAAGGGCAATAAAGAGAAGTTCAGTTTTAAGAACAAGACCCTTGAAGCTCCTGTAGATCCAAGAGGAGCATACTTTCCAGTCAAGCCAACAATTGAAGAAGCTAACAAAAAGAATTCAAATGGGAAGAAAAAGAATAAGAACATGAGGCAAGTGAGAAAGCAAGTCCAAATAGTCAAGGCTGTTGAGTATGAGCATGTCCACCTCTTAGCTTCACCATTCCTAATCAAGAGGGAGGACCCAGGCATGCCAACCATCGATTGCACTATTAAACAGTGCTCCTTCTACAATGTTTTTTGTGACACCGGATCAGCTGTCAACATCATGTCTAAAAAGGTATACGACTTATTATTCGATACACCTCTATACCCTAGCTATATGCAGCTGCAGTTGGCGAACAACACAACGAGATTTCCGGAAGAAGTAGCGAGGGACATCATGGTCAAAATCCACACTCACTACGTCCCAACCGACTTTATGATACTATACATGGGAGAAGAAGATGAGACACCCATCATCCTTGGGAGGCCGTTCCTCAGTACCACCAATGCCATCATCTATAATGGATCGGCCCAAGTCTACTTCCAATCCCAGGAGAGAAGGTATCGCTGTCATTTTAAAGATTATAACTCTCCTAGACTAGCAGCTTTCACCCAGTCCAAGAGAAGACGTCAGCGTTGGAGGAATCGCTCTCAAAAGAGCAATGTTGAGGAGGAGGCAATCAAAGAAGAATCTACTGCACCTAAGGAATATCCCCAACCTATAAAGGTATGAAAAGAAAAGGTAACCTCCTTAACTAAGTCATTATCACTAGGAGGTCCAGCGTCAGGGTCCCCATCCTCAGGATCCGATGAAGCACCCTAGGAGTGATGACGATGAGAAGTCTTGTCCGGAGGACTCCAAACTCTGAACCCTTGCCATAAGGTAACAATGGTAGTTATCCATTTACATTCTTGCATTTAATTCATAGTTAGTTTTTATTACCCTTATATAGAAAACAACAAAAACATTTGAAAAACTCAAAGCCCCATATGACATCCCTACAGTGCAAGCTAAAGGAGTGTTCACTGTGGTGGCCTAAAAATAAAATAAAATTTAGCATGCATATTTCCTTTCTGTTCAATAAATAGAAAAACCCAAAAATAATCATTGAGCATCTTGCTGCACTATATGCACTATAACAACTTTTGAAAACCTCTCACAACAACCAGTTCGTAAAACGGCTAACCACTAACTGTTTATCCTAACCCGTTCCACGTGTTTTGGTGTTTTGTGAGATATTTGCTGCAGGATGACTTCAAGAGCTAGCCCACCTAGGAATTATCATCTACATCACTCGAAGTGCACCTTCCCGACACACAGCTAATCACTATGTGGAGGAAGCAAGGCTACACCAGCTCTTACAAGCATGAGCTCCATCGAGAGGACTAGTCAGCTTCAATGCTCAACCACGACAACAACTAGCTTGGGGGAAGGCATCCCCTAGGTACCCAGGTAAGTGTACCTAGTCAGTCATAAAAATGAAAAATACCAAAAATATGTAAGCACATAAATATTCACCATAGTATCATAAGAAAACTTAAAAATACCAATAATATGTGGGACATGAAGGTCCATGCTTTGTAGAGTCTTTTGAGTCTTATATAGTATACGTCTTTAAAAATAAAAAACCAAATAAAAATATTTGTCTAGATAGAGTCAATAAAAAGAAAGCTCTTGATATGATCTAAAATGATGATAAGCTGCTCTGTTATAACACTTCTGAAGTGCCTAGAGTTTAGACATAAGTTTTCTCAAGTTTTAGCTCCAACTGTTTTGACATGAGAATTTGCTCTGAGCCTAAAACTTGTGGGTTGCATATGCTTGAACTAAGTCTAGGTACTTGATTGATAAGATTGAGAAAGTCTAAACTGCTATTTATCTTGTTCTAAGTGACACTAGAGTTCTGAGCTTACATTGCCACCAGAGCCAAACATGATGAGATAGGCTAGTTAAACTTTCACATACATGCTGCTTGTCATGTATTGAGTTTTGTCAACCTTTGTGACTCTGGTGAGAAATTTGTTATGCTGTTGAATCAAGATCCACCTCTATATGCACTACTCTACACTAGAGTAGGCGCAACAACATGCCATTCCATATACATCCATTCCAAAAATGTTCCTCTCCTACACTGGGAGAGAACACAAAAACTATTCCCATTAGGATAGCCACCCAATAAATGCTCCAAGTTTCTACCGCTATCTATCTTGTTCTAAGTGACACTAGAGTTCTGGAGATTTATCCTTTCAGAAATGCAAAAAACATGATGAGTTCCGATATGACAAAGATTATATTCCCACCAGAGCCAAACATGATGAGATAGGCTAGTTAAACTTCCACATACGTGCTGCTTATCATGCATTGAGTTTTGTCAACCTTTGTGACCCTGGTGAGAAATTTGTCATGCTTTTGAATCAAGATCCACCTCCATATACACAACTCTACACTGGAGTAGGCGCAACAACATGCCATTCCATCTACATCCATTCCAAAAAAAATGTTCTCCTACACTGGGAGAAAACACCAAAAACATTTCTATTAGGTTAGCCACCCAATAAATGCTCCAAGTTCCTGTTGCTATCTCTCCAAATCCCATTAGTGCCAAAAGGAGTGCTATGAGCTATGCAAAAAGATAGTTAAAAAAAGAAGAGAGAAGGAAGAAAAGAGAGAAAAGAAAAGGAGAGAAGAAAAAAAGAATGGACAAGTGTCCAAGTGCTAAAACAATGGGTACTTAGATGCCCGACTCCCTAAGAAAAAAAAGATAGCTCATAACCACTGGCTAGTTTTCAAAGTCCAAACGAGAGATAGGCATTTAAGAAGCTGAGTAGAATTAGGTTCCGCCATATATCCACCATATATCCACCATATTCTTCCACCTATACATCTTGATTCGACTGTATGACTTGTTTCTCCATGGATCCATTGATTGACTTTACAACACATGCATTGCAACTTTGCTCTTTCAAGTTTTTCTCCTTACCAATGAGCTTCATATAAGCTTTAGTTATAGGATGAAAAGAAAGGCAACCATCATCACTACCTTGGTGAGAATCCACAAATATCACATATATTGAGAGGCTTGAGAGTGTCATATATGGGAAATTCTGAGTTTTATTTGAAAACCTCTAAAAACTCCAGAATGATTGTTGAGCGAAGAACTTGAGACATAGTGCTTGGGTGGGATCTTTCTATCTATCAAGTACTCAAGGCCCAAGGAAGAGCTGATAAGCCCCATAGTCAAAGGTAACATGAGTAAGTTTGAAAGTCAGCTCAGTTATTGCATAACTTGGAGGAGAATTTCTGTCTGACTACAGGTATACTTCTAGGGAGTCATTTCGAGATGGCTACAATGCTTACACATATATCTTACAATAACTTTTTTTTGAGTTTTCTTTGCTAAGAGACTAGCAAATGTTAAGCTTGGGGAGTTGTTGACGGTCATTAATTTGCGAATTCAACCGTCAACTAGCCATAGAAAAGGATGCAATTCCAATCACCAAAGTAGATATAGGTTTGCACTGATAGAATTCCACGAGTTTTGGTGTTTCACTGTTTCTGCAGGTGTAAACTGGAAAAGACGCAATCCTAAGAGATTATCGAAACATAGAACGGAAAATCAGGCGCCACGGCAACACAGGAAGGTTCCAAAAGATACCAGAAGACACCACGCCGAAGCGGAGGGCCAACGGCCACTAGGAGGGACCGGCCGGTCTGGGCCTAGCCCCGCTGGCAGCTCGCTTTGCCCAGGTTGCTCTGTCGATACGGGACGTAGACGGCTACTCACCAGCACGGCTCCCGTCAGGACAAGAGTAAGAAGGATGGATCCGAGTGGAATACGGATCATCCTAGTTAGACGAATAGAAAGTAACCTCTCGTGAATCGAGCAGTAACACTTCCTATGAATCCGACTAGGATTAGAAACCATAGCTCTAGCTCTTTTCTCTTATAAAAAGGAGCCAGAGCACCCTCTCTTGTAACAGATGCATTTAACAATACACGATTAGACATCAATCCAACGCAAAAAGGCCAAGGCCGACGGGAGTAGAGCTTTTACTCGACGACGAGGGCTCGAACCAGGATAAACCGTGTGTCTCTTTGCGTGAAACCGCCGAAGTTCTAGTCGTTCGCCGAGATCTGAATCAATCGCTCACGGAAACCCGTGGCGGGCTATCGATGGTCAAAACACCGACGGTGGGGCGCCAGGTAGGGGCTTTCGGTGAAATCAACGTCAAAGGCTCGACGGACCTACACATGATGATTTTTCCAACGGGATCAACCTTCGTTTTGGAAGTTGGGTGCGTGGAAGCGAACGAACAAGGAACTCTCCATAGTCGACTACTTCAAGAACCCGAGCCGAAGATACAGGAAATTTTTTCAAGACTCAAGCTCACAGAGGAAGCTAAAAACCCAAATATACAAGACAAGCCGAGTTCTTTTCACTACGGTTTCAACAACTCGGCACGGATATATCAGGATATCACTCAGAAGGCAATGGAATCTTACGACCATGACCAATGGAACATCTTCAAGCAAGATAAGTACTCCACCTTCCTTCCTTTTCAATACGGTAAGCCTCTAGAAGGAGAAGAACTCGACCATCCACCCAATACACACGAAGAAGTGTTCATGATGAGGCAACCTCTGGTACCGCCAGTCCAACCCAACTATAATTCATCGGAAGAATCAGAGGCTGATATCCCGGCAAATTCCATCACAAGAGAGGGGGAGACTGACAGCCAGAAAGCAGCAAGAGAAAGAAGAAACAAGAAAAGAGGAGGAAGAAGGAACCGAGTTCATGAACGTAGAGAAGCATGGCGCAAATATGAAGAAGAGCTAGCCGAGTACAATCAAAAAAGAGCTGAAAAAGAAGCCGAGGAAAGACGAACTGCAGCAAGGACCAGACTTGATCCTATCAACAAGATACAAGAGTTAATTAATGAAATTGACGCCATACAACGACCAAGTGAAGAACAAGCCAGGCTTAGAAGTCTACTCAGAGATACCGCGCAAAGGATACAAGACGACCGAGTACCTCCCCGACACATACCATCTGAACAGACAAGTCAAAGAACTCGGAGGATTTCCGCTTTCGAAAGATTATCAACTCCAAATTATGGGAGAAGAGCTCAACCTCATCACGATTGGACAGAAAAAACAGGGGAAAACAGGGGAAGATCTCCAACACCACCCAGAAGTCCCCCCAGGATTATTTCGAGATACGACAGCCAGGCAGATTCCGACTACAGACCAGAAAAAGTACCCGACAGATTTCCTTGCTTCGCAGGAAGACTACTCACAGTCAAACTACCTCACAAATTCAAACCATCCAATCATTCAAAATATGATGGCAAGACTGAGCCAATACAATGGCTTAGAATTTATTCTCAATCTATAGAACTAGCCGGAGGCGATGACGACATAAAAACCTTATTTTTCCCAATGGCCCTGGAAACATTACCACTCCAGTGGTTCGACAAGTTACGACCCGGATCTATCAAAACATGGGGCGACCTCCAAAAAGCCTTTTGTGAGAATTTTGCAGGGATACTGATCCACCCAATAACGCAAGCCGAGTTGAAAGGTTTAAAGCAAAATCCAGGAGAAAGCCTCAGAGACTTCTATAGAAGATTTGGAGAACTCAGAGCACAAGTACACGACATCACTGAGAGAGAAGTAATAGAAGCATTTTCATACGGCTTAAAAGTAAGATGGATGTTTCATGACTTCTGCAAGGAAAACCCTCGGACAAACGAGGAGTTCAAAAGAACAGTTGAAAAGATGATTACAGCAGAAGAGAAGACAAGAGAAAGGTTTCCAGACAACAGAAACAACTCAGAAAGGAGAAACAACACGGACAGAAGAAACAACTCGAACGATCAAAACAACACAAGATGGAACAACCAAAACAACTCGGGATATCAAGACAACTCAAGATACCAAGACAACTCAAGGTATCAAGACAACTCAAGAAGATGGAACATTCAAGACAACAGACAAGAATTCCACAACAAAAAGAGATATTTCGACAACATGGTGGCATCCACCGAAAGAAAGAAAGTTCTACCCGGCAAGAAGATTTGAAGACCTCGAAAACATGAAATGCATCTATCATCCAACAGGAATCCACCCAATGGGGGAGAGTGTCGCATCTTTCAAGAAAGATACATGAAGAAAGACAAACAAAGAGAAAGAAAAAATAGGGAAAAGAAAGAAGAAGACAACAACACAGCCGATAACGGTTTTCAAAATCCAAGAGCAACAAAGTATCGTAATATTCTCGGGAGTACCCGGTTCTAGGAGCAAACAAGAAGACAAGCTTGCTTGGCGAACAATCATGGCAGCAGAGAGCCAACAACACCAGATATTTAAATTGGTCACAATATCCAATTCAGTTCTCATGGGAAGACCAATGGACAAGTGTTGGGAACGCAGGGCTATATCCATTAGTACTCGGACCAACAATTGCCGCCATAACAGTAACCAAAGTACTCATCGATGGGGGGGCAGGACTCAACATCATATTTGCAGACACCCTGAAGAAGATGGGACTAGAATTCTCAAAAATGATCACACCTACAAGCATACCTTTCTATGGGATAGTACCCGGGAGACCAGCTATGCCTCTCGGACAGATTACACTTCCAGTAACATTTGGAACTCCCACAAATTACAGGACAGAGCTCATCAAATTTGAAGTTTCAGATTTTGAATCATCATATCATGCGATATTAGGAAGACCAGCACTAGCAAAATTCTTGGCTATACCACACTATCCATATCTACTACTCAAGATGCCAGGACCACACGGAGTACTCTCTCTCAGAGGAGACCTAAAAAGAGCCTACGAATGCGATGTACAAGCAATACAAATATCCTCAAAAGTACAAGGTGAAATCAACTCGGCAGTAGCAGAAATAAGAACAGAAGAACAAGAGATACCAGCCAAAAAACAAAGTACACTCACCACAGCTGAGGGAGAGGGCACCAAAAAGATTGATCTAGGGACAGGAGATCCATCAAAGACTGCCACAATCAGCGCACACCTTCCTATCAAATAGGAACTCGCGCTCACCAACTTCTTACGGGACAACAAGGATATATTTGCCTGGAAACCAGCAGATATGCCCGGAGTCCCAAGGGAGTTGGCTGAGCACAAAATTGAAGTCAACAAAGGAGCAAGACCGATCAAACAAAGACTACGACGTTTTTCACCAGACAAAAAGGAAGCAATAAAAAAAGAAATAGCCCGACTACTAGCAGCAGGGTTCATTAAAGAAATCTTACACCCGCATCGGGTTGGCAAATCCTGTTCTGGTACACAAAAAGAACACAGATGAATGGCGTATGTGTGTCGACTACACGGACCTCAACAAACATTGTCCAAAGGACCCTTTCGGATTACCAAGAATTGATCAGATAGTGGATTCAACAGCAGGATCAGCTCTATTATCCTTTCCAGATTGCTACTCGGGATATCATCAGATTGCACTAAAAGAAGAAGACCAAAGCAAGACTTCTTTCATTACACCTTTCGGCGACTATTGTTACAAAACAATGTCTTTTGGACTCAAAAATGCAGGAGCAACATACCAAAGAGCAATCTAGACTTGTTTGGGAAATCAAATTGGAAAGAACGCGGAAGCATATGTGGATGACGTATTCGTCAAAACAAAGAACCCAGATTCTCTGATTGAAGATCTACAACAAACTTTCAACAATCTCAAAAGATGGAATGGAAACTCAACCCCAACAAATATGTATTTAGCGTATCATCAGGACAACTACTCGGATTTCTAGTCAGCCAAAGAGGAATTGAAGCAAGCACAAAACAAATCAAGGCAATAACCGACATGGGCCCACCAGCAGATATCAAGGATCTATAGAAACTAACAGGTTGCATGGCAGCACTCAACAGATTCATCTACAGACTGGGGGAAAAAGGCTTACCTTTTTTCAAATTACTAAAGAAAACAGACAAATTTACCTGGAATGAAGAAGCACAAGAAGCCTTCGACAAGCTAAAAGCATACATCAGCACATCTCCAGTATTAGTACCACCAAAGAAAGACGAAGACCTCATGCTCTACATTACTGCAACTACTTCAGTGGTTAGCACAGCTATTGTGGTCGAAAGAGAGAAGAACAAGGACACATCTACAAAGTACAAAGGCCAGTATACTATATAAGTGAAGTACTCACAGTATCAAAAGTGAGATATCCTCACGTGCAAAAACTACTCTACGCAATACTTATAACTTCAAGGAAACTCAGGCATTATTTTGAAGATCACAAAGTAGTCGTCGTAACAGATTTTCCACTTGGAGACATCCTAAGAAACCGAGACTCAACAAGACGAATTTCAAAATGGGCAGTCGAACTCGGAGCACTCAAGATAGAATTTACACCAAGAAAGGCAATCAAATCTCAAGCATTGTCCGACTTCATTGCGGAATGGACCAAAATACAACAACCTACTCCAGACGTCATCCTGGACCATTGGAAAATGTACTTCGATGGATCTCTAAAACTAGGAGGGGCAGGAGCAGGAGTACTACTTATCGCACCCGATGGAAAACAACTCAGATATGTTCTACAAATTTTATGGCAAGCTACCAACAATGAAGCAGAATACGAAGCACTCATCCACGGCCTACAAGTCGCAACATCACTTGGAATCAAAAGATTACTAGTCTACGGAGATTCAGCAGTAGTAGTCAACCAAGTCAATAAAGAATGGGATTGCACCAAGGAGAACATGGATGCCTATTGCACAGAAATCAGAAAGCTTGAGAAGAATTTTCAAGGTCTAGAAATACATCATATATTACGAGATTCAAATGTTGCAGCTGATGTGTTAGCCAAACTAGGCTCAGATAGGGCAAAAGTACCTGCTGGAGTTTTTGTAAAAGAATTAAACAAACCATCTATCAAGTCAAACGAAAAAGAAGACGAGAAGAAGAAGACAGAACAAGAGCAAATTCTAATGATCAGCACAGACAACTCAATATGGATGCAAGTATTTATAGATTACATCAAGGAAAAGAAGTTACGTGGAAATAAAGCAGAAGCAACTCGGGTCATCAGAAGAAGCAAAAACTACGTCTTAGTAGGAGATAATCTTTACAAAAGAGCAGCATCATCAGGCGTATTATTGAAATGTGTATCAACAACAGAGGGGAAAGAAATATTACTAGAAATGCACTCGGGGTGCTGCGGGAATCATGCATCTTCAAGGACACTAGTCGGAAAAGCTTTTCAATCAGGATTCTATTGGCCAACAGCATTGAAAGACGCCGAAGAACTAGTCAAATACTGCAAAAACTGTCAAATGTTTACAAGACAAGCACACGTTCCAGCTCACAATCTAATATGCATCCCACCAGCATGGCCGTTCTCATGCTGGGGGCTTGATCAAGTCGGAACACTTAAGAAATACAAAGGAGGGTTCGAGTACATCTTCGTGGCCATCGACAAGTTCACCAAGTGGATAGAATACAAGCCATTAGTAAAATACAGCTCAGCCAAAGCACAAGAGTTCATCCAAGAAATTATGCACAGATTTGGGATGCCAAACAGGATAATTACAGACTTAGGATCACCATTCACAGCCAACGAATTCAAAAGCTGGGCACAAGGCTGCTGGATTCAGCATCGATTATGCATCTGTAGCTCATCCCCAAGCAAACAGACAAGTAGAAAGAGCCAACGGACTCATCTTGGCAGGATTAAAACCAAGATTATATGAAGACCTCAAAGATTACGGAGCAAAATGGATAGATGAACTATCCAAAGTAGTCTGGGGATTAAGAACTCAAATAAGCGAGCAACCGGCTACTCGCCTTTCTTCCTAGTATACGGATCAGAAGCCGTACTACCCGGTGACTTGATCCGGAAATCTCCCAAAATTGAGCAATACAATGAAGGGGAAGCAGAAAAAACCAGGAGACTAGAAATCGACAGCTTAGAAGAAATAAGAGTAAATGCAACACTACAATCAGCAAGATATATGCAAGGACTAAGAAGATATTACGACAAAAGCGTTCAACCAAGAATCCTACAAGCCGGCGATCTAGTCCTCAGGAAAATACAAAAAACCAGATGGATGGAAGACACAAACTACTCAGCCCATGGGAAGGTCCCTTCATAGTAACAAAAGTAACAGGACCGGGATCCTACGAACCGATGACTGAAGACGGAGCTCAATAAAAAATTCATGGCACATATCTCAATTACGACGATTTTTTCGCCTAGACAACAAAGACATGTACTACTTCTTCCAACAAAGATTCATTATCCAAAAGAAAGATTACAGTATCCCAGTTTCTTTCTAGAACTAGATCCCGACTTCTAGAATACGGAACTCGAATAAGGACCCACGGTCCAAAAAAGCACTCAACCGGGCAAACCCCGATGAGAGCAAAAAAACGCCGACCCTCCGGGCAAACCCCGATGAGAGCAAAAAATGCTCAACCCTCCCGGGTAAACCCCGATGAGAGCAAAAAAGCGCTCGACCCCCCGGGCAAACCCCGATGAGAGCAAAAAAAACGCTCGACCCCCCGGGTTGTTTTCACAACACCGATGAGAGTACCCTAAAGAATTCAACAAACGCCCTATCCTAGCTCCTTTTTCAGGACTAGATGAGAGCCAAAAGAGAGCTCGACCTGTCCCGACTTCTAGATACATTGAACTCGGATGAAACCCCGATATTTGTTGAAGTGCAAAAAAAACCTAGCTCGAGCCCCCCGGGTTGTTTTCACAACACCGATGAGAGTACGGCTAAAGAAGTCAACACTCGCCCTATCCTAGCTCCTTTTCAGGACTAGATGAGAGCCAAGAGAAAGCTCGACCTGTCCTGACTTCTAGATAAATAGAACTCGGATGAGGGCCTATGGTCCGAATTATTTGTTGAAGTGCAAAATGGCTACAACCTAGCCTGAGCCCAAATATTCCGAGTTGTTTTCACAACACCGATGAGAGTACGGCTAAAAGAAGTCAACACTCACCGTATCCTAGCTCCTTTTCAGGACTAGATGAGAGCCAAGAGAGAGCTCGACCTATCCCGACTTCTAGAAAAAAAGAACTCGGATGAGGGCCTACGGTCCGAACTAATCATTGAAGACGGCTACAACATTAACTATTCTTAGATGGATTCACAACACCAAAAAGAATACGACAGACAGCAAAATATTCAAAGGTCAGCAACAAGATATTTGACCAAGATTCAAGAAAGAAAATTCTTTTTATAATCTAGGAAGGCATCAAAGTTTCATTACAACAAAGAAGTTCACTACTGATGATCATCACCATCATCAGCACGCACTGGCAAAATCTCTACAAGATCAGTAAACTCCTGAGCTAAGGGCGGGGACAGCGACTTCGGACTCCACGAGTGCTTGTTCATCCTCGGGAGTATGGGTCCCATCCATCACTCTATCAAGAGGAAAGTTGGGATCAACCACTCGGATGCGAGCCAAAAACACCCGAACGCCAAGCAACACCGCATCCTTGGCAAAATTGATGGTCCGCTCGGTCGGCCGAGGAAAAGCGAACCCAGTCGGACAAAGCATCTTCGGGCCTCCTCAAAGATAGTGGCAAGTCCTTGCATAGAACTCAGCAAGGCTGACCACCTGTCTTCTGAAGCCTTCACACGAGCAGACAAGTCTTCAATTGATGCCTTAGCATGCAAAAGATCTCGATCAGCACCACGCCTAATCAGCCGAGCCCGGGCTAAAGTTTCTTTAGCATCCTCCTTTACCTTCTCCGAGTCATTGCGAAAGGTTTTTACTTCAAGCTTCAAAGCTTCAGTCTCTTCCAAGTACTTTTTCTTCAAAGCTACAAAAGGAAGCAGAAAAGAAGTCAGAGAAAAAGCAGTGACAAAATTATACGCAATAAAAAGCATTTACAAGTACCTTGGAGATCTCGAGAAGCCTTCTTCTCGGATTCAACAGCAGCAACAACCTGAGCTCTCAAGGCGGTCTCCGAGGATTGACGTCCTTGACGCTCCTCATCAAGCGTCAGCCGCAGAGAAGCCAGTTCATCCAACAACTTCTTTTGAGACTCAGACGAGCCAAAGAAGATGTCAGAATCGCTTACGTATTCCTGCATATGGATAGAAAGAAATTAAGGAAAAAGAACAAGACAAGAGAATCTACAAACAAGCCGTCCTACCTAAAACTGCTCAGCAAAAGACTTAAATCCTAATTCAAGCCTCTTAAGGCGAGAACTCGGATTAAAATCCTCTTCCAAATCCTGCATCAACTTCAAATCACGAACAGAATTCCAAGAAGGATAAAAAGGAGACAAAGGAGGAGAACACCCAACCCTAGGATGAGGAGAAGTTAGGGGTTGGGCAAATGGCAACTTGTCCGCTCTTGAAGAAGTCGCCACAACCGCTTGAGCAGCCAGTAGTGAAGAAGTTCCAACAGCAGAAGAAAAAGTCACCATGAGGGTAGACTCCACAGCAGGATTGGGGTCAGGCAAAGGTACCTGACCCACCACACCAACACTCTCCATCTTCTCAGAGTTAGAAGCCGGAGCAGAAGAAATAGCAGCAGATAACCTACAAAAACCAAAAAAGTCAAAGACAAATGATGCAAGAAAATAAAAAAGAAGTCAGAAAGAAGAAAAACTTATCGAGGAGGACGACGGAAAGCAATACGAGGCCGAGGTGGTGGAGGAGGCATGACCTGCTCCAGATCCACCAACAACCCGGCAGACGAAGGAGCAGGACCCGGCAAGGGTCCCAAAACTGGAGGTTGAGAAGAAGTCGACCGAGAGCTATAGGGAGCCAGAATCAAAGTTAAAAGAGCAAAGAAGTATACACGCCAAAACCAAGAAGACAACACTCACCGGCGAAGAAGGGGAGAGTTGTCAACATCCTCAGCCTCATCCTTAAAAATAAGAACTGATCCACCTTCTACCAAAAAAGAAGAATCAAGACTACTTTCCAAAAAAGAAAACAAGTCAAAAAAATCAAACAATCTCTCACCTATCAGAAGGTTACCCAAGAATTTGAGGGAAGGAGAAGAACGCGCCCGTTTACGTGCGTGAAGAAGAAGAAGAATCTCCCGCAGCAGGTCTCTTCGCACCGGCACGAGTAATTCGAGGAAGGGCCACCGGCTGATAAGGAACATACTGAAGAAAAGGCTCCGTCAAAGAAATACCCGGCAAAACAACTCGGCCTTCAATTACCTTATGACCAGGAGCAGCCGGAGGAGCAGGAAGAAGAGCAATCTCCCCATCAACATAAAGAGGGACATCGGCATCAAAATCCCTGCCAAAAGGCTTCAAAAAGAACAAAAGACAAGTCAGTATTAATCAAAAAGTACTCGGAAAACAAAAATTCAAACAAGAAAATACAACTTACAGCAGGAGGAGGATTGCTGGCCGAGTACTCAAAGCCAATCATGGGGACCACCGACGCTCCCTTCAAAATCTTCTGGAGGCGCACAAGCACCTCACCATTAGACAACTCGGTCGTGGCCACCATTCGGGAGGGATCCTCAGCACCAGAGTACTCGAAGCCAAAATGCTCCCGTGCCTTCAAAGGCTGTACTCGGCGACGAAGATAGCTTGCCACAATGGCGAAACCAGACAAGCCATTCTGCTTCAAGTAACTAATCCTATCGAAGAGGGGATGGAGAAGAGTCAACTCGGCAGCAGTAAGCTGCTCCTTCTCCCACCGATCATTAGGAACAGGCGGGACCCCCGAGTAGGTTTGGAGTGCTGGAGCACCGGCACCACCATCAAGATTACCAGCATAGAACCACTCGGACCGCCAATCCTTCACGGATTCAACAAGATCGTACTCAAAGAAGTGGCTCGACTTACGCCCCTGCCGGAATTGAATTCCACATCCACCAAGGGTGTGGAGGGAATCATTGCGGGGCTGCGGCTTGAGGCGGAAAAGAAAGCGGAACAGATTTAGGGAAGGAGGAATGCCAAGGAAAGTTTCACAAAAATGAACAAAAACAGAAAGATGAAGAACTCCATTAGGGGTAAGATCATGGAGAGAGATGCAAAAATAGCGAAGAAAACGGTGAAGGAAGGAACAGGCCGGAAGACAGAGCCCAGCGCGAACAAAAGAAATAAAAAGAACAATTTCTCCTGGGCGAGGAACAGGAACACGATGCTCACCAGGAGCAATCCAACCGGAGAACTCCTTGGACTGGATTATCCCCCACTCCTGCAGCTCGACCAGATGCTTCTCCTGAGTAGTCGGAGCGGGGAAGTTCTTCGCGATGGCCTTCATAGCAGCAAACTCTGCTCATCGACCTCCTCCTCAAGAACTGGCTTCTCAACTACCGACTTCTTGGAGGCCAGCTTCTTCCTTCCCATGCAACGAATCAAGCACCCAAACTAAGAGGAGGATGCGTGGCGGCAATGCAAGAGCAAAGATTAAGGCAAGGTGAAGAAGAAGAATAGTAACCGCAGCTAATTTATAGACCGGTCTTACAAGGCCCACTTAAAGGACAACGGTAAAAAGGCCAACGGATACAAGGCGCAGTAACAGGAAAGGCCTAATAAACACTTAAATCATGGGATAACGGTCCTTATCCCGTTATCCACCAACGGTAAAATATCGTACCGTTACAAGGAAGGTTAGCTTTGCCAAAATTATCATAACAAGTCGACACAAAAGAAGACGGCCACGAACAACTCCAGACGAAGGAAGCCAGTCAAACTCTAAGCCAAAACAAGTCTGCTCAAAGATAGACAGTCTTCATATCAAACAAGAACAAGTCGGCTCGAAGGCGGACAACCATAAACTCAGGACAAAACAACTCGGATCATTGCAGGATCAAATATTCTTCAATATTACAGGATACAAGGTTACAAGTCTTACAAGACCCATCGAATTCAGAAAGAACATTAAAGCAACGGCTACAAGGAACCCCGTAGAATTTAGCCATAGAAGAAAATTACGGTCTACAAGGAACCCAGTGGAATTCTGTCATAGAAGACAACTACGTGCAATCCAAGACCGTCGCCGTTGCAGACCCAGACTACCTCTGAGGCAGAATGAGCCGAGCAGATCCAAAGCAACCTGGATACACCAACGCAGTACATCCAAGATCACCAAAAGGAGCACTGACTGATCAAGCATCACATCGGGCCTCTCCAAGAACAAGTCGGATTGAACCCCATGTGAACAAGAGACCTCCAGCTCTGCGTCGGGCGGCAGCTGATCTGCACCGCACAGCTAGAAGACTGTGCGGCTCAGCTACCCTCCCACGCAAAGCATAGCCCTGGCAGAGTGGAAAAGAGGTACTAAGAGTGCAAAATGACCCAGCACAAGGCACATCTCAAGACTTCTTCTACCCGCCAGAACGAGCCTCCAATCACAATGCTCCTCCGGGATTAGTCTGCCTCTAATCCCTATCTCAAGAATTCTCCTACCCACTAAGAAGACCATACTGGAAGAACAAGGAAGAAGCCCGGGGGCTGTTCAACCTCGCAAACTATCATTGTCACAAGAACAGGAAGAAGCATACTACAATACTTTGAAAGCAACCAAAAGGGAAGTGCAATTTATAGCCAAGATCGGCGTACATAAACCAAGTTCACCAATTCAGAGAAGCATTGACAAGGACAATAAAAGAAGGCAGTAAAGAGAGCAACAGAAGAGTATATTCCAGGCATATCCCAGCACAGTAAAAGCCTTTATACCACCAGTTGCCAACGCCCAACCATAAAAGCAGACATAAAGGACAGTAAAAGCAAAGTCACGAGCCGTTGTCCGTTTCCTACACAGAAGAACTCGGAAAAAGCTCGGGGGCTGCAGCTAAGGAAGAACTCGAAAAAAGCTCGGGGGCTGCAACTAAAGAAGAACTCGGAAAAAGCTAAGGGGGCTGCACTTAAAGGTTACCTGCAAAAAAAAAAAAAAGAGGAAATTAGGAAAGCTCGAAGGCTACGATTAAAGAAAATAAAAGCCATCACCCGACTTCTTTTTGACCAAAACAACTCAGACGAAGGCTCGGGGGCTACAGGGTATACACCCTCAACTTTTTCTTTTTCTCAAAAGACCCTCCAGCTACTTATAAATAAATAGCAAGAGGCTCGGGGGCTACACTCATTGAGTGCACCTACGGCGCACAAAGGGAACAATTCTTCAGCTAGACCACTTGAACCCTCAACTTTTTTTTTTTTTTCAAAGACCCTCCAGCTACTTATAAATAAATAGCAAGAGGCTCGGGGCTACACTCAATGAGTGCACCTAGGCGCACAAAAAGGGAACAATTCTTCAGCTAAGACCACTTGAAGCATCACTCCGAAGCAAGGCGCCCCCGAGTTCTACTTCAAAATGCTCGGGGGCTTGTCGATACTGGGACGTGAGGCGGCTACTCACCAGCCACGGCTCCCGTTAGGACAAGAGCAAGAAGGACGGATCGAGTGGAATACGGATCATCCTAGTTAGGCGAATAGAAAGTAACCTCAATCGAAGAACACTTCCTATGAATCCGACTAGGATTAGAAACCATAGCTCTGGCTCTTTTCTCTTATAAAAAGGAGCCAGAGCACCCTCTCTTGTAACAGACGAACAATACACGATCAGACATCAATCCAACGCAAAAGGCCAAGGCCGACTGGAGTAGAGCTTTTACTCGACGACGAGGGCTCGAACTAGGATAAACCGTGTGTCTCTTGCGTGAAACCGCCGAGTTCTAGTCGTTCGCCGAGATCCGAATCAACTGCTACGGGAGCCCCGTGGTAGGCTATCGGTGGTCAAACACCGACATGCTCCACCGCCTTAGGGTTTCAATCTCAGCCGTACGTCAATGTTGGTTTGATCCAATGGCTCACGATCATCGCCCAGGGCTATAAAAGAAGGGTAGGACCCCCTAGGAGGGAGGCACATTGAAACATCCTCCATTTTCCACAAAGGGAAAATCCATAGAATGAGCTATAGTGTGATAAAACCAAATAATGATTCCATCACATTATCATATATTAGTGGATATCACAGTCATACATCGTAAGATTACATACTTTACAAGGTTATACATCAAGTGAGTACACACCTATACAGAGTAATTCTAGCGGAAGTATATCTAGTCGTCATCAGAGTTAGTGGAAACAGTTGTCGAGTGAAGGCTCCTCCTTCACGGGCATCATCAGAGTAGTGTCAGCGGCGTAGATTCCATCTTCCGAACCAAACTTGAGTGCAGGCATTAAGGCCAGTTTCAGTCATGGGTGTCAATGAGAAGAGGAGAAAGGGGCAGAGCCATGGTTGCAGTGGCTCACCGCGTTGGGAAAGGGCTCGAGCAAGGTGGTTGTGGCGTCGTTGGGGTGCTCTGCTGGTGGAGTGGTAGCCGGTCATGGTGGTGCTGCTGCTCGCGCCGAAACAGTGGCAGGGCGAGGTTGGAGACGGCTATGCAGCGCGGCGCGACGGCGGCGGTGCATGGCTCGAGGATGCGTGTTCCTGGCCGGCTCGAGTGCTCCGATTTTCGTGCAGCACAGCGACGATGTGACGGCGAGGTACGGTGGCGTCTCGGCGTGGCTGGCTCCATGGCTGCGACGCGCACAGCAGCGCGCTAGGGGGTGAGCAGAAGAGAGGAGAAGGGAGCAGAGGGAGGAAGAGAGAAGATGGCGGCTTCTAGGAGGAGAAGGCATGGCGGCGGCTGCGTTCCCGTTTTATACGGCGCCTAACCAGGGTTCCGCGTGCCCTGATGATCCTCGGCGTCCGTTTCTGCAGTGGGACATGTGGCGTTGATCCCATGTTGGTAGCGTGGATCCAATGCGTCTCCAGCTAGGGTTCCAGGCAAGGCAGGGGGGGGTTGGGCTAGGTGGGCTTCGTGGGCCGCGTGTGAGTGGAAAAGGGGGCAGGATGCACAGCGGGCCGTGAAGCGGAGGGCAGCGTGGCGGGCCTCGGCGGGAAAGCTGGGCTCGACCTGGTCGTCTGGGAAGGGAGAGGGCGAGCAGGGCCTGTTCGGTGGAGAAAGGAGAATGGTTTTCCCTTTTCCATTTCCAAATTCTTTTTGTACTCTATTCCCATTTCTATTTCTTATTGCATTTCCTCATTCTTTTCCCAATTCTATTTTATTTCTAGGGCTCCTAAATACATATATTGCCAACACACTTACTCTTTATGGGAGTCCTCTAGGGGTCTGCTAGGGTTTCGGGCACCTCCCACAAGGGGGCAGTCGTAGGGCAAGGTCGGGGATCATTAGGCATAGGGTTTTCGAGAGAGGAGCACGGAGGTCTTGGCAACACATGTATGGGTGAGAAGGTCTTGGCAACACATGTAACGGTCATTGCTCTAGGGGAGAGGAGGGGGTCCAGCATAGTATGGGTGAGAAGGGAAAGGGAATTCCTCCCTTTTACGATTTGCAACTCGAGAGTCGATAGAGTTTCACAAGAATTGTGGAATTGTACATGGAGGTCAAGCGAGGATCTCGATTGAGATTTGGGATTGTCCCGTATAGGAATAAAAAGGAAGCTGCTATGGATTACGCTCTCCGACACGAAACACAAATCCAAGGTGTAAGCTCCAGCAAGCTTGTGGCAGAACCTTCTAAATTATATGGCTCACAAGCACCTGTCATTGCCCCAAAGGCCTCCAACGGCTATGCTTGCGTACCACATAACTTACAACGTTCCGTCGGGTGAAGCCCCGATGAAACCACAACAAACCAAGATCGCATTCTAGATACATTGGTATTACAACAGTTTTATACGAGTAGCGGAAGACTTACATAACCATAATTTACATCATTAGTTTCTCAAACTTATACAAACCAGTGCTTAAGTTAATACAAACCCGGTGGAGTATCATTAAGTAAAATATTACAAGCCAAACAACAAATGTGCCTTGCCCAGTGCGGCCAAACAAACTAATCCTCCGGAACTTCAACAACCGTCATGCAGCAAGGGCCATAGCACACTTGCTCATGCGGTTGCACGGGGGGGGGTAGAACAAACCCTGAGTACAAAAGTACTCCGCAAGACTTAACCGACTAAAAGTGAGGTGAAGACTCAGGAATGCTAGCTGATGGGTATCAAGGTAAATGTTTTCAATGATGAGAACCATTGATGACTCTAATGAGCATGGCTCTGGTGAGTACGGCTCGAGGAGCATGTCTCCGATGAGTATGGAAAAGAGGAATGAAATTGAGACCGGCGGGACACGGCTTTGTTTGTGGTGGAAGCCGATTGGGGACGCTTGATCGTGCTTGTCCATTGGAGTCGATTAAGGACCGTCCGTTGTTGGCCCTTGGATCAATTTGTTAGTACTGATCACATGCTCTTGAAGTAAGCTCATTTGGGCCGATCTATGCCGAGAACGGACAACAGCGTCTTTGGGAGTGGAGAGATGGCGGGGAGTAGTGTGTACCCACCCTACGGGTTAACCGTCCACGGACGCGTAGGCGGTGGTGTACTATGCTCTCGGGTGACGCGGACCCAGTCTGGACATAGAGACTCCGAGTGTTGGGTTGATATATGGGGGTTAGAGTCCCGCATATGTCGTGTACCCAAGTTAATTCACGGGGTTTTTTATTTGTGGCAGAACCTTCTAAATTATATGGCTCACAAGCTTTTTGTCATTGCCCCAAAGGCCCCCAAGCGGCTATGCTTGCGTACCACATAACTTACAACGTTCCGTCGGGTGAAGCCCCGATGAAACCACAACAAACCAAGATCGCATTTCTCGAGATACATTGCGATATTACAACAGTTTTATACAAAAATACAACAGAGTAGCGGAAGACTTACATAACCATAATTTACATCATTAGTTTCTCAAACTTATACAAACCAGTGCTTAAGTTAATACAAACCAGTGGAGTATCATTAAGTAACATATTACAAGCCAAACAACAAATGTGCCTTGCCCCGGCCAAACAAACTAATCCTCATCGGAAACTTCAACAACCGTCATGCAGCAAGGGCCATAGCACACTTGCTCATGCGGTTCCGCAACGAGGGGTAGAACAAACCACGAGTACAAAAGTACTCCGCAAGACTTAACCGACTAAAAGTGAGGTGAAGACTCGGGAATGCTAGCTGATGGGTATCAAGGTAAAGTCTATCGGGGAACAAGGACTCTTTGCGTAAAAGCCTTAGTTGAACTTTTTAATCATCATTAATTATCATTCCTACCTTCTAGATGAGCCTAGTCTAAATCAAACACTTCTCAAACATTTAATCACTTATAAACCATCATTCCATTCCACCGCTATTATTACTACGATGAGGGGCGAGGACCAAGCTTCCTTTATCGCGTAGCAACAACGATTCGAACCGCTTTTATACCCGGTGGGGATTCCTAACCACACGACATATGCGGGACTCTAACCCCCATATATCAACCCAACACTCGGAGTCTCTATGTCCAGACTGGGTCCACGTCACCCGAGAGCATAGTACACCACCGCCCTACGTCGTCCGTGACGGTTAACCCGTAGGGTGGGTACACACTACTCCCGCCATCTCTCCACTCCCGATGCAGCGGTTGTCCGTTCTCGGCACAGAGATCGGCCAGCCGGAGCTTACTTCAAGAGCATGTGATCAGTACTAACAAATTGATCCAAGGGCCAACAACGGACGGTCCTTAATCGACTCAGCCGGGACAAGCACGATTGGGCGTCCCAATCCTTCCACCACAAACAAAGCCGTGGCCGGTCTCAATTTCATTCCTCTTTTCCATACTCATCAGAGACATGCTCCTCGGGCCGTACTCAGAGCCATGCTCATTAGAGTCATCAATGGTTCTCATCGTTGAAAACATTTACCTTGAAAACCTATCTTAAAATAAGGGGGCTAAGCATCGCTAAGCATTTGTAAAATAAACAGGTATCAAGGATAATATACCAACATCAAGGAAGGTAAATGCATCAATATAGGATATCACTCAACTCCTATTCACCTAATGCATCATTTCATAATCATAGAAGTTATTAAAGCTTTATAAACGCAAGGAAGGGTTTAAATGCAGGGGCTTGCACTGGGTTGACAAAGAACTTCGGGCCACGACGAAGAACCAAAAAGGGTCGGAGCTCACTCCTTCGAACAACTCAGCCCAAAGAACGACGGGGGGGGTCGGATCAACAGCAACTTCTTCGGACCCCTCAACTACACGGAGATAACATATGATCATGATGTGCAGTTTAAGTAACATGATAATGCGACGGAGATGCATGGAGTTACTAAAACGACACTAAACAACTTCACTTCTCAAGTGGTGGTAACAGGGTCTTAACAAAGATCTGCATCAAGCCACCCCGATGGACTGCTATCGGGAGAGTGGCGAAGATCTGCATACCACCCCTCGAACTAACGACGACGGAGTTCTCTAGTAAGATCTGCATGCCATCACTGCAAGGGTGATGGTCTTGCCAGTGAGGGCTACCATAGCTCTTCGACAAGCCGCAACGACGTCAGCGGTGCTAAGAAAGGAGGGTCATTAGGGTTAATGACCAAGGGTCATCACTCAATCCCAAAGTCACACATCTCTAAAGTGAGCAACACCACTAAGTACTTTATTAACCATTTTTACAGTTATTAAACAAGTTTAATTAATAAAGACTTATTTAAAGAATTTAATTAAGTCTTTATTAATTAAGTTAGAAATTCAGCCTTAATAAAACTTTATCCAAATGAGCTACAAATTTTAAGGTAAGTAGGTTTTACCTAATTAAGCTTAACCCTAATTTTTCATGATTTTCTACAAAAAAACTACAAAAATCATGAAAGATTAAGATTAGCAATTAAAGTTGTATTTTTGGTTTTCAGAAACTATACTAAACACATGCACTCAATATTTTTATTAAATAGAGCATATTATTGTGAGCACAGAGCAATTTTTGTTTATTTTTATCAGCCCTCAATAATTCTTACAAAAATGTGAAATCATTTCGGAAAATAAAAAAAAAAAAGGAAAAACAAAATCACTTAAATACATATATCTTTCGGCCCACCCGGGCCAACACAGACCAAAACTCTTTATGGGAGTCCTCACACCAACGGAACTCCCCACTTCACTACCGGGTTAACGGTATTCCCACAAAGGTGGGCACTTCAGGCATGCACCGAGAGGGCAAGGTCGGGGATCATTAGGCATAGGGGCGGGGATCGTGAGCTCATTAGGCATAGGGCTCGTGGAAAAATGTAAGGCCGATGAGATCACGGAGGTCTTGGCAACACATGTATGGGTGAGAAGGTCTTGGCAACACATGTAACGGTCATTGCTCTAGGGGAGAGGAGAGGGCGGCGCGACGAGCTCCGGCCTTATAGGCGATGGCATTTGAATAGAGTAGAGCGACAAAGACGGAAGCATAGTATGGGTGAGGGCGGTGGCCGCCGGCCAAGCTGTTGCTTGCCCGAGCTCCCCCCTTCTCCTTTTTAAACTGATTTGCAAAATTTTAAAATTACTTTTGAAATTTGAATAGAACATGAAAATCTTCCAAAATAGAAGTTGCACAACTTTTCTTGTTCTACAACTTTTATTAAAGAAGTTTCCTCTGAAAATGAATAAATTTTGAATTGCATTGACATTTTGAAAAGGGAACAAAAACCCTTCGGACTGAATTTTGAAATTACTTCAAATTTTGAATGGAACCTTGAAAAACTTTGAATACCAAAGTTGTTCCTCTCATCAAGATCTACAACTTTGCTTTTTGGACCAACCCCAAATTTTGAATAATTTTTAAACTACACAAAAGGGGTAGAAAAGGACTTTGAAATTAGGGTTTGGATTTGAATTGCTAATTCAAACTTTGTATAACTATTTAGGGCTGAGCTTGTGAGGTTAAGACCCAACCAAAGGCACACATTACAAGTATGGAACTTATACTTTCAAATGGTGCCCTTGTTTGGCAAAATTTACTTGAAAAATTAATTATAGTTAGCTCCTCAAGATTGAAAATGATATTCTTAATCCACACTTAACCACTAGGGTTATGTGAAGGACAAAGACTCCAATTTCAATCTTGAATTCACCTCCAAAGATTAGTAAAACAAGATTAGCCTTTTGAGGTTATAGTTAGCCAAACACTTGATCACACCAAGATTAGTTTTACTTGGAAATTTTTATATCCTAATTTAGCATCTAGGTTTAGAAAGAATAATTGACATCACATGCTTAGCTATACCCAAACAAGCCTAGGAAGATAAACTTATTAAGTTTGCATGTCATAGTTCACTACTCATGAGATGCATTGCAGTGCATATGATGTCATGATAGGTTTTAGTTGTAGTTGTTACAAAGCTCCTACAAGCAAAACTACATGCATGCGACAATTTATTTATAAATTGTCCTCTGATTGATCTAGGTTTGACCTAGCAACTATATGGTTCATAAGTTTGCAAGAAAATTTTGAAAGTTCACATTTTGGGTTTATGGAAAAATCCGAGTTGTTACACACATTCATTCATTCTCATTCGAAGTCCGATCATCAACTAGAAACCCTAATCAGAACTCCTTCGCTAGGGCCTAGATAGCTAGTTAGAACTAGAGGGAGGCAAGCGAAGGCTTAGATTCTGGAGCCATCAAGAGCTTGGATTTGGTATAGTTCTTACCTCCTCTCACCTTTGTTCTCTTTCATTGTATAGATTATATGATTGCTACAATTGAATTGATGAATACTTATCTGCTTATATTCATAGTTATTATGTTCTTTGTCTATTATGGTTATATGCTTAGTATAGCTAGATTAACATTATACTTATTCATGGGTTCGTATAGCACTCATCTAATTGATCATTGGGTGAGTGGTGAACATTGTATAAGCGTGGTGCTTATACGTTGTTTACCTGTGAATGCACCCTATAGGCCGGGCTTGGTAGATCACGGGTGTGACAATCCTGTTGAGTCCTATGTAGTCCAAACCCCATTTATAGGCATAGTAGGACTTGTATACGAAGGAAGGGTGTGCTATGTTCTTAAACTTTCCTAGTATGTCCACTATGAATAGATGTAATGCCAACTTTGGCGATGACTACTAGGTGTAATTGCACTAACCATGGTATGCATTGACACGTAGCTAGGAATAACTTAGGAATATCTCTTGATGTTCTGCTAGTAACCCTAATGATATAGCTAGGAGTCTCTATCTGTTTATGCTGATGATTTATACTTATCTTTATTATTTATCTTGTGACTTACCCCTGCATTGAGTAGTGAGGACATGGTTATGCCTATCCATTACACTCTAGATTATCTAGCTACCCTACATGTATACCCTGTAGACCTTCCCTTGGGAAAATATAAATAACAACCTAGTAATACTCTAGGTAAAATGCTACAATGGTATTTAATCTGTGCGCTTACGGATACTATTTTTATATTCTAAATGGTGGCATAATTTAATACCACATTCCTGATGTCATAGCTGGGGATGACAACTGGCGCTTTAGTGGCGATGTTATGATATGCTCACTTGCATTTCTGGCACCGTTGCTGGGGAGTAGATTTTATATCTATTTTTGTAGTGACATTAAGGAGTGTCAACAAGCACTGTCAAATAAACTTTGCTTTATACAACCGAGTGATTTCAGCCTTTACGTGTGCCATGACATTTGATCCCAAGTCGATGCAGGATCAAAGGCTGAAAATGAGCATCACATGGATTGTTGGACCCACCATGGATGTGTCAGTGCTCAAATGGGCGTGGCACTTCATACACACTCTCTTATACCCCTAGAGGCCCCACATGAAAAGAGGAGGTCCCACTCTTCAGTGGGGGGTCGGCCGACCAACCCCTAGGTCGGTCGATGTCCCAAAATTGCCAAACCGCCTAAATTTTGTACACGTGCAAGAGTGTGCAGTTTGGAGCGACGTGGTGCATTGATTCACGGCGGTTGCATTGGCGGTTGATCCAAGGACTAGGAGGGCATGTCACATGGGTTTATGACATGGCAAAGAGTAGACCCTACTCCACTGTACGCCATAAATAACACCCTTCTCCCTCACTTGTAACACACACCACAAGAGAAACTCTCTCTACTCTCAAGATGTAGTCTTAGTGTAAGGCTTAGCTAGTGTGAGTAGAGTGTGAGGAGGAGTCCTCCTTAGAGTTTGGAGCAGTCTTCAGGAGTCTAGTATAGCCTTGTATCTCTCTTGTAGTACTTTCATTCCTTCAATATATTATTTTCTATGCAAGTACTAGTTCAAGTTTTAATACTTTGGAGTGTTAGCCTATACCTTAGTGATATATTTATCTTCTCTAGTTACTTGAAAGTATTCCTTGGTCATGCCTTAGTTGGTTAGCTAAGTATGGTTTGTGTAGTAGTTTACACCTCACTACAAGGTTTTTACCCTAATCCAACCACTTATATTCGCAACGCCATAAATTTAGTCGCAATAGGTGGCTCTATTGCAACATGGACTATAATTAGTTGCAATATGTGACAATTATTGCGTCTAAATAATTGGGTTGTGTTAGTCCTAACCTTCATTGCGATAGGTAGGTGTTATGGTCACGATTAAACTGTGGTTGCAATTATATTTAAATATTGCAACAAATTAAGCTGCATTGTGTTAAGAATAAATTTATGTTGCGATAACACGATGTTGTTGCCGCCATTTAAATGATGGTTGCAAGTAGTTTTCAATATCGTGATGAAGTAAATGTGTTGCCTTAGTATTGGCATGTGTCGCAAAAGGTTGCGCCATATTGCATCGAAAAAATTGTTCGTTGCATGCATACTGTTCTATTGCTACTCGTAACTTATGTTGCAATAGTGTAGTACATTTGGTTGCAAATTACTGGTCATATTGCCACAAAAATTTGATGGTGGCCCAAACTAGTCCTCCACATGGTCCAAATGAGCCAAGTTGGCCATAAAAAACATGCTTGTGACTCTCCAGATTCCCTGGAAGCGACGGCGAATGCGTCAAAATGGCAGGCGGCGAGCGTGTCCACAACTCGCACCTTCAGCTGCACAATGCGTGGGGCTAGTTCGCCCCACCTAGGATGGTGATGCCAACCGGCCATGGTGCCATCGCTTCATTGATATCTTTGGTGGCTGGCCACTCTGAGGATGTCGGAGTTCTAGAGATGTGCAGGAAGCAAGGAAAGGGGCCGGCGTCCACCTCGGCAAAGTAGAAGCGCTGAAGAAGGTTCCGACTTGTGGCAATCATGACAACAGAGAGCGTCCTGCTTAGCCAAGAAGAAGGCAAGATTAAGTTAGATTGATCTGCTAGGTTGGTAAAGCATGATAGATTAAATCACATTCATTCCGCATGGGGTTAGCCACCAAGCAATAGTGATCTGAACATATTCTTATGATTTTTCAGCTTATGGTGTGCTGTTTACAGAAGCAAAGTCTCAGATGTCTACGAATTTTATTCAAGTTAATGTTCTTCATGTAAATGATCCTGATGTTAAGCATACACTGCTATTTGTATAACATAAATATCCTATTTCTTTTTAGAACAAGGAGCACGGTATCCATTGGTGGTAAGCCTGAATCATCTCAAAGCTTGAATACATGTCAGGTACAATTCCATTGCTATTCAAAAAATTAAATATGTTAATTTAATAGATTTTTGATAGCATTTGGCCACAGCCATCAGAAAAATCTTTAATAATTTCGTAGGTGGGACACAAGCCCAGCTTATTCAGATAAGAAGTAGCTACAGGCAAAGACATGATGGCAATCTGCAGTTCAGCACCTAGTCCTAGGAGGGAAACTTGATTGATTGAAACATCAAAAATTTGCTACCATAATTCTTTTTATCTGATAAGACTAATTAGCACATACCAGTAGGTTGCATATTAGGTAGCAGTCCCTGTGCAAGCAGCAACAACAACCAAGAATCAGAACAGGCAGTAGCATATACACAGCTACGAAGCACACAAGGCTGGAAGCCACTTCAATCAAAAATAAAATTTTGTTCGGCACAGATAGCTATTTATCTTGCAAACAAATTAAATCTTATTAGAAAATAAGGTGGTGCTTCCTAAATTCATATTTATACAAACAATTCATCATCAAGACTGGTGCCTAAAGAGTTGACAGGTGCTACATGTCCATCATCAATGTAGGTGTCATCAGTATCATCGTCTTCATCAACCAAGTCTTCATCACATGGTTCAGGCATTGGTAGTGCATTTTCAATGACCGTTGCATCTCCAGTCACCCCTTCTAGGCCAGTCCTCCTCCAAGCTAACAAATCTTCATTCTGTGTTGAAATAATCACATCTTCTACTCCCACCTCCAGTGAGTCGATATCAAGCTGCCCCTCATTTTCAGTGTCTAGTGGCTCAGGCATGGAAAATAAATTTCTAGGCTTCATTCTTACAACAGTGCTCCACTCTGATTTTTTGCACCTTTCACATAAAAAACCTGCTCAGCTTGAGTCCCCAGGATGTAAGGATCATTTAGATATCGAAAACGAGTTGTATCGACATCTATAATCCCATATTGATCCCTATGGTACCCTCTGCTCTTGTTCTTACTAGGGGCAGGTATGTCATACCAATCACACTGAAATAGCACAACTTCTTTTTGTCCAGGGAAATCAAGTGTCAATATCTTTTTAATGACACCATACCACTCCATATTTGCAGAACTATCAGCACCCTTAACTGCAACCCCTGAATTTTGTGTATTCAAGGCACTCTCAATATAAGCTGTTCTAAAATAGAAACCATTGATGAGGCTCCTGTTGAAAACACGAACCCGATGATCTGGTCCTCGAGAAAGGGCATATAGTGCATCACTAATCCTCCCTTCTGCATAAAGTTCGTTCATCTGCAATGGATTTGAAAACAGCAATATAAATAAAGACAATAGCTTTTTTGTGTAAGCATGCAGTTGACAATGTTACTCACCTTGCGTTCAAACCAACCAACAAATTGCTCCCTGTGACGTCTCTCAACGCCGCGTATAGTAATCTTTTTGAGTTCCTCCTTATGCAAACTACATATGATCAAAACAAAGGTAGTCAATTAGAAAAACATTAATCATGCAGAACATTAAACACAGACCAGTTGTAATTTCAACTTACTCAATCCATGGAACAGCCTCATCACAGTTTGTTATTATATAGTGCCGCATCTGCTTCAACTCTAAGCTAGGAATAAGCTCAACTTTGCAACCTTTCTTACTGTAGTCAATGGTCTGGAATACACTAAGCCCAGATGGTTGTTCATTCACTACACTACTTTCATGACGCTCTAGGCGGTTTAGCTTTGTATCAATATCTTCTAGGAACCTAGAACAAAATGTCATGCACTCCTCAGCGATATATCCCTCTGCTATAGAACCTTCAGGTTGTGCTTTGTTCCTTACATATCCTTTTAGTGTTCATAGGTACCTCTCGACTGGATACATCTAGAATTGGCAAATGCATCATAATATCAAAAAATGCTGGTGGGAATAACATCTCTAGCCGACATAAAGTCTCTCCAACCAAAGAGGTCAGATTTTCAAGGTCACTTTCCACCAATTCCTTTGAACATAATGAACTGAAAAACCTACTTAATTGAATCAATGGCGTAGCAACATCTTGAGGCAATATTTCACGTACTACTAATGGTAATATGGGCCATTGCGAAGCAGAGGTACAAAGGATGGCGTGCTGCATTTAGTGCTACATACAAGGCTTACCGCACTGATGCTGAAAGAATGAAACATAAGCCTGAAGATTTAGACAATGTTGAGTGGTACTACTTGATCCAGTACTTTGGAACTGAGAGCTTCCAGGTTTGTAAAGAGTTAAACATCCTTTTTTTTCTTTTTTTAACAAATGGTCACTTCAATGTTTTAACCACACATCATTTGCAAAACATTTATAGGAGAAGAGCACCAAGAACACTGATAACCGTAAGAAGCAAAAGACACAGCATCTCATGGGATCCAAACCATTTTCCCAAATAAGCTATGATCAAGTAATGACAAGGTTTACTGACCAAGTTATTTTTTTTAACAATAGTCAGTACCTCATACTACATGTGTTGCCATTTCAGAGAGACCCAACAACTAGTGAGCAGCCTACTGATTTGGATCTTTGGATGGTGTAACCAAGGATGGGAAATGGTCAAACCCGGAAACAATGGAAGTATACGTGAGTGCTATATATATTGTTCTGACTTCACAGTTGGTTCATGCTTCATAAAATTTTTGAGCACTTCTAAACTTTAATCATTCTAATGTGTTAATTATATATCACCTAGGATAATGCTTGTGCCAAAATTGCTGAGGTAGAATTATCGAAAGATAAACAATGTCTTCCAGTTGAAGAAGAAAATGCACTTTTCTAGAAATACTACAAAGAAACCACAGGAACCAAAACATACAGATGTCATGGTCATGGATATATGGCGAAATATCCAACACGACTAGCTCTATTGAATGAGAGAGAAGAGAATTTAGCCCGTAGGTCAACTGCAGCCCTACAGCACCAACAGGAGGTCGAAGATTTAAAACAAAAATTGGCAGATGAAGTTGCTGCAAGAGAGAGAGATAAGGAAGATAGTATTCGACAAATGCAGGAACTACGAGAAGAACTTCGTTTGCAAGTTGCCCTGCTGCAGGTAGTAAATATATTATATGCTTATCTTATGTTTTTATTCCCCTAATGTTGCTTGCCTTATATATGGTGCAGGCTAACCCAGGAACCACCACCAGTTCACAGCCTCCAAATAGTGCAATTGTAGGCATGAATGACATCACACCACCACGTATAGAAGAAGAACAAGTAAGAAAAATGGAGCATGTCCACATAGAAAATTGCATTTGTACAAATGTGTGTATTCATGCATAGTGTTGTTATTTTGTTTGCTGGCAGATTCAACCAGCTAGCGTGATGACCACAGAAAAAGAAGTTAATCCACCTACTTGCACCACAGAAAATGCTACTATAACAAGAAATCTTTTTCCAACAAACAAGAGCGACCCACCAGCAGGTTTTATAGCTTCAAAGGAACTGATAAGGCCTTCTGCCAAAACTCGTTCTCAAAAGAAAAGGCTACAGATATGAATGCCTATATGTGAATTCTATTTGTTTATTCAATCAAATTATGTGCCGTATATTGGAATTGGTGGATAAGTCATTTATGCCATGTTGTAAGCATTACTATTGATTTGATTTCATTGCCAAATTATGTTCTTGTTGACCGGCTATGTTCCTGCTCATAAAATGCAGGAAAACATGGACAGCCAAAAATAATTGAAGTACTATGGAATATGTCTGCGAGCGTGCTTGTGCTGATGGAACATCATGAGATGATGAATAAGTGAAGCAACACTCCGAGTGAATGAAGGAAAATTTGTTTTTAATGGGAAAAATAGTTTAAGACTTGTAATTTGATAAGATATTTTTATTATTGCAAACATATTTATTCTGGCTTCGACATAAGTTTTCAGTTAATGAAAGGATTGATTTCATTTATGGGTGTTGATGATTGAATATTTTTTCTTTAATGCTGTTATATCTCTGTTGCAACAATAAAGTAATATACAAATATTTAACAAAATAGACATACGCGATAAAAATCTCCATAGCAATAAATAGTAATGCATAAGTTATTTGTTGCGATATAAATATCATTGGCGCATAGGCTATGTGATGCCATAAGACTTAGTCATCACAAATAATGTTTCGTTGTAACACCACTTAGGTGCACCGAAACAATTTATGTGGCAACATAATAAGTATTGCAATGATAGATTGTGCGTGGCAATTACATAAATGGCCACCAAATGATTTTAGTTGCAAAAGATCTTGTTGCAACGGAACATAGTACGTGGCAATTACATAAATGGCCACCAAATGTTCTTGGTTGCAAAAGATCTTGTTGCAACGGAACATAGTACGTGGCAATTAGTTCTATTCCCACGAAGCAATGGTGTTGCAATATAAGCTCGATTTTGCAACAAAAATGTTTGGTGGTGATATTTTCTATTGCCACAACATGTATCGTGGCAACAATTACTAATGCAACGATGCCATTGGTTGTAATATCTACTATTGCAACCATATCGTGTGTGACATTTGCTTTTTACGCTCGTTGCAAAAGTCAAAGCATTGCAACACGTCAAAAATTGAGTGGCAATAACTTATTGCAACATATTAAATTGCCATGGCTCACAACGAAACCAACTTCAAAGCATTTGTTACGTATTGCAACCAAAATGGCCATATTGCAACTATTCTTAGGCGTGGCTTTAGAGTAAAATCCTTGTAGTGCCTTGACAAGGGGACCTCCGCTCGCATCGAGTGCTCTAGTTATCATATGTGGCTAGAGTAGTAATCGATAGTGTAGACGTGGTGTCTAGACTATAGGTTACCTAATGTTGCGCACACCCCTACGGATAGTTGTGGTAGCCAAGGAGGTGACAGCTCCAACTAGGCCTTTGTAGTCCACCACATTTGGGTTGGTGTTTTCGTAGACCTTTTTGACAGCCTTCTCCCGATCACCCATTCCCAGTCTTTTTCAAGGATCGAAAGGGTACTGTTGTTCCAAAGTGTCATGCTGTGATTGCTATGTTTGACTTTAGCTTAGTTAAGCCCTTTGGTCTGTTCTAGAGTAGAACTATATTAATGGTTGAACCCTCCTATTAACCTCCTAGCTTAGCCTATCTTATCATTGAGTTCTCTTGAATGTGTCACTTATCTATCACCCTCACATTAGTCTAGTTGGTACAACTAGTTAGTTGATACATGATGGTTAACTATCAAAATCTTTAACCATAGCTTCTCTGTGGATAAATATGATACCCTGTAATACTCCTGGGTGAAATGCTACAATGATATTCTGTGCGCTTGTGGAATATTCTATATGAGCATAAGAAACATCAACAGGTGGTGCCGCCGCCACCTGGGGCGCGCGCAGGCACCACCGCCCCCTTGCCACACGGTGGAGGGGCCGCTTTATTTAAAGAATTTAGATTAGAAAAACTGGAAAGTCCGTGTTCGATAAGGACTTTCCGTTAGAGTCCACTCGGAACTACAAATAATAGAGGATTGTAATCAGTTGGATCAAGAAAGTAATTGGAGTAATTCCCGTTATTCTCAATCTCCCGCGCTCCTCTCCCTTCCTCCTCCCATGCGTCGCCCCTGCCCTCACCGCCGTGCCGCCCCCAAACCCTAGGGCCGAAGCCCTAGGGCGCCGCCGCCCATAGCCACCCGCTTCCTTCCCTCCTCTCCTCCCAATCCACTAGCCCCAATCCACCCTCCCCGCTGCGTGTGTTACATGATGTGTATTAATTTTGCTTAGGACGATAATAAAAAGCACCAGCCATTTCTTTAGGTGATAATAAGGATGACATCGACGCTATGCCCGATATCGAGGAAGAGGGCGCCGATCTGGAAGACATCATTGTCTATGGCAATAGGTACATGAAAAGAAGCACTATAGCAAGGTACATCATCTCCGTTGCCAACGAGAACAGTGGTGTAAAACCTAGTTTTAAAGACAAAACCAGACATGCCATATGTGTGTCTAGGAAGTCCACACATGCAACTACAGAGCGAACAATATCAGAAAACAATGTTATAAACCAACATATAGCTATATTAACACTTACATCAGAGTAATGTGAAACGGTTGCTAATATTCTCTTCAGGCTCTATCTTCACAGGGACGGTTGATTAGGGGTACATATGCCTAGAACTCCTCAGAAAAACTGACTAGTCCCACCTTCTGGTACCCATCCAAGATTTTCCAAAGTAATAAAAAGTAAAGCAAGCACGTAAGTACATATCGTACTCAGCAATTATAACATGGTGTTCATGGGGCTCAAAAGGCTGACACTGGTTTACTGCATTTAACTTTTAAATGATTAACATTTATGGCATTAATAGCAACAAGGTAGTAGCATTTCCCATAACCACGGGATCAGGTGAATAAGAATAAAGAATATACATAATAACATATTAAACATCATGCAACAGTGATAAACTATTCCATAAGAATCCTCAAGGCCGCCCGTGTTCATGGACAAGGCTAGTATACCAGTTTATTAAACTCTACGCAGAGGTGTACACTTTCACTATGAGTCATGATCTCCAAATATATAGGGTTAGCCAGACCCGATACACTGGAAACTATATAAAGCCACTCTAGAGTTCGTCTAACAAGTTAGGGTCATTAGATTCACTCGGCAAGCAAGTATAGGAACTCCCCTTTTCAGATGGCGCAATACCTTTCTGGCTGCTCACATAAGACTAGAAGCTGTCCTATACCCGAATCATCAAGCCATTCTTACGCCATTTAAGGTAACCACTAACAAGCTATAAAAGGTCTCTAAAGCAAGTAGAGTCAGAACTATGTAGGCCTCACAGTTGTACTGTAAATCCTGGTGATCACTTACAGATAAGTCCTTACAGAAAGAAACTAAAGCAACAAAATAACCTCTTGCTCTAGACCTCTATAAACAGTAATAAAAATTATCTTTTAATGTTGTTGCATATTTCGTTATTCATGTTACAAGATTATGGTTATATATATCCAGCGCTAGCAAATACTACCCATAAGCAAATATCCCATGGTCATCAAGGTGTAAGATAATCAACTCTAAGGCATCCTTATAGGGAATCAACGACACATGCACATGTAATGTGGTGTATATGGTGAATAGGTAATCAAAGAGGCCCCAAGCTATATTTGCCTGAACACTTCCTTAAACCTTCTCATACTTTGCTTTTAGCCATTCGCTTCTGATCTCTAGTGCTCACCAGTGGTTCTCGTTCTATTCGTAACAATCACCATGCATAGGTAAACATATAAACAAATAAGATAGATTAAGAACAATACATCACACAAGAGGAAACAACATACTAAGGGAAAGCTAGGTGGTACCATTGCAAGGTCACACACAATAAACGCCAAGAACAAAGCTACGGTGACAAGAAACAACTACCTAGAGCATTATATGTATTATAGAAGAAACAACTAAAAGCTTCATTTATTTAATTAACAAAAACCATATGAGTATTAGTCAAAGTCTATTAAATTTTAAAAGCTATATTAAAGCTAATTATATTTTATTTTATAAATATTATCACATAATTTTATTAAGCATGTTAAACTTTAACTTTGCTAAAGAACAAATTAACATGTGAGAGCGCCTATTTGGTTTTAAAATATGGCATTTGCTCCAGTACTCCCTCCTCAGAAATTTGCAGGTATCTTAAAGCAGCCAATTAAAATAATTATTTTTTCTTAAATACTTTCTATCTGGACCACGTTTGACTCAGCCCATCCAACCTAACCCTGAGTCCAGCCCTTGCCCTCAAAGTAAGTCACCGTTAGGAGTCAGGACTCATGAGCCGGCCATTCATTCCCACCTGGTTGACGAAGGAGACGGTGCCAACATTTTTACTGGTATGTCGGATGAACAAGAATAGTCTAGCTACTGAATCAGTTCGGTACACAGCTAGAAATGATATAGAACTGCATAATATTGACAACTTGTATGGCTCTCCCAAGCAATTAAACTGCAATAACACCTAACAACTTCAAACATGTGCACGCAATTCTTGCTCCATGATCATCTACTGCCATCAGTGCTGCCTCATCGGCGGTGCTAGCAGCAGCGTCCATGGCGCAGGCGTCGCGCTGGCCATCTTCACACGCTTGCAACACGGGCAACAGTTAGCGGTGGTCGGTGGATTTCCATCACAATGAGGCACGGACCACACGGTACACCCTCACGCCAGATGGAAGGGCATAGCTCGTTGAGGAGGCTAGGGACATGTGGGCGCGCACCGCCATCATCCTCACATGCCTCCTGTCAACAAAGGCACCCAATGTAGGCACGGGCCTCCTCTCGTGCCAAGTCGAACGGTGCTGCCGGCCCCTTGGCGGCTGCCTGCACACTCCGAAACGAGATTCGATCGGGGAAGATGGGGTGGAGGTGCTGGCGTGCCACTCCGTCCACTGGAATAGTCGTGGCGGCCTTAGCGTCATCTCCTTCGTGGCTTCATCAACCACCAAGGGTGGAAATGAATGGCTGACACCTGACGGCGACGTTATTTTGGGGGCAAGGGCTGGACTATGGACTCAGGACTGGGGTTGGATGGGCTAGGTCCAAACAAGGCCCAGGCAGAAAGTAATTAAGAAAAACATTATTAATTACCTTAATTGGATGCTTTAAGATATGTGCAAATTTTTGAGGAAGGAGTACCGGAGCAGAAGCCTTAAAAATATATTTGTGTGTCAACTAAGCAAATTATATCACTTTAAAATACATTCAGGTTAGTATTAGTCAATTAAATATTTCAAAAGATATCTATGGAGACAGGCATCATCTGCAGTTGCAAGAAAAGAACGAACGACGCTGCACTGTATTTGCATGCATATGTGGGTTATAGGCACGTACGGGGTCTGCTGGTTTGTGAAGATTGATGGGCCGATTTTGTGTGACAAGGGTGTGAATGAGAGATCAACGCCGGCCGCAATAGAGCAGCTTATGAGACCATCGGCAATATGGATTAAACTCCGAACTCAGTTTTTGCACGTGTTTGCCGATAGAGCCCCGTATGCGAACAAGGGATAGCCTAGGGCCTCAGTCAGAATTCAGAAAACGCATGGGAAGGTAGAGAGGAACTTGGCGAACTCACTCGGGCTTGTAGATCGATCGACGACGTATGGCTCGATGGTTGTAGATCAGGGGACGTGGATCGTCCGTAGTTATTGGCGTTGACGGGATGACACAGATTGACAGATGGCAACAGGGAAGGTGCCGGTGGCCTACGCAGATTGAACTACACATAGCCAGGGGCACCGATCTGATGCACGGGAAGACGTATACAGAAGCAAGGGCTGTTTCTTCCTTGGACATACAGCACAGGTGTTGGCGATGGCCAACTGCTGCCTTCGTGCGTGGTGAGGTGGCCGGCTTGCAAGCAGGACCGGTTTTAAAACTTGATGGATTGTGAACTCGAAGCAGAAGAAAAATATCTTGAAAAACTCTATCACAAAGATTAAGATCGAGAACAAGGATTCTACTACAGAAAAAGACAGTGATAAACCGAAGAAAGATAAATGACTTACTATCATGTTTTAAAACTTTACACACTCATAACTCAAAGCCAAACAGCAAGCGAACATCACACCATGCAACCGCCCCATCAAATTAATTTAGAAAAGTTTAAAATTCACTTTTTTCTAGATTTGCACACACTTAAACTAATCTTGTGAAATTTTATTTAAATATTAAAACATTCATTTTATTTAATGTTTTCTATGCACAACCCAAAGCTAAAAATTTTGGGGTGTGATAGGTAGTGCTGACGCCGAATTCGTGCACCCTATTGGCACGGGCTACATTGACGCTGATCAAGTTGTGGCTCGATCACAAGTCCACCAAGATGTGAACGCCAACGCCACTCATCATGCCGTGCAGATAGAACGGGGTGCCTCCCTGGACTCCCGCATCCGGCTTGCCAATGACCATGCACTTGTTGTCGTCGCCGGAGGCGAGTGCTATCATTGTGGCTCAAGTTCCCAGCGCCCAGGGTAGTCGTTGGTGGCGCCTTGCTCCTCTCCAGTAGGGTGAGGAAGCGCTGCTTGTACACGCGAGCAAGGGATCTAGCAGATCCGCTCAAGCTAGCGTCCGGAACGTCGCCGATCTAGCCTGATATCAGATCGTTTCCGCGGGTGAGATCCGTGGGCATCTCCTCCATGGGCGTGTTGGTGGGGACGTTGACATGGGTGGAGACGTCGGTGATCTTGGCGTAGATGTTGTCGAACTTCACCATGATCTTCTTGTTGAAGTTGCCCAACAGCTTCTCGACGTTAACAATGGCCGCCATAGATTCAATCTATGAATCCTCCTGGTCGTCTAATACCAGTTGTAACACATGCAGCGGAAGGGTGGATTTGGGCTAGTGGATTGGGAGGAGGAGAAGGGAGGGGGCAGTGCCCACAAGGGGCAGCTAGGGGCACCGGCGCATAGGGCAAGGGAGGGAGAGAGGAAAGAGAGGCGCGGGAGAATACAAATAAAGGACTTTCGACTAATTACTTTTTGATCCAATCCAATTACAATAATCTAATATTTATAGTCCCGAGTGGACTCTAACCGGAAAGTGCTTATCGAACACGGATTTTCTAGTTTTCTAATCTTAATCATATACTCCTATAATGCAAACACCCAATAAGGGGTCCCATCCAATCAAAAATTAAGATTTCCAAAAAGTGATATATGATGATGTCAATAAAAGAGTTACCCCCACTTAGTCTCATTTATCTCCCACTAGCTATTTTTTTAAAATAGAAAAAAAGTCATAGCCTAAACCAAGTATCGTAATTACAATCCAATTGCACCATGGTGTTCCTCGCAATAAACTCTTCAAAACAAGACTCCACATGGATATATTTCGATAACTTTTTTATAAAAATTTAAACCGTTTCTAAGAAAAATCCGTTTGTAAGCATGTATAATTTTATGAAGGACAACTCCTAGAATTTCGGGAGGGGGGATGACCCTCAGATATAGTAGGGGTGGGGTTTCGGGTAGATGAGATTTGGATGATGCCCAGTTTAAATAATATACCATATATGTCAATGGATGCAACCTCCACAATTGACCTATTACATCCATATATATATGTATATATATTAATTTATATTTTTGACCATTATAAACCCCTTACATTCTACTCTATATCCACAGCAACGCACGGGGCATCCTACTAGTTTTTTAAATTATAATAAAAAAAGGTAATCAAGGTGAATCCGGCGGTAACGGGAAAGTAGCGGCGATGGTGGGGCCCACGTCCACCCACCCAAGACAGGAGGGCGGCAGCGCCCTGACCGCACGCCCTAGGAAGGGCTTTGAGGGCTCCGCCTGCTGCCCATCTTCCCCGTTTGGGCCTCTATTGGTCCACCCAATTTGCCACATGTCACCGTCTTGATCTGACATATAACAATATCCATGAGCAAACAAAGAATGAATTTTTTGGTTCCAGTTAGTCCAGTTCTTTTGGTTCTGTTTTTCGTTTCGCTTCATTATGCCTAGCCCTAAACATGAGAGATGAGAATTTGTCAAGCCCACTAGACATGTGTTCACAAATATGCAACGGATAAATATTACTCAACAAACCAAATATTTATGTTTCTTTGTTGTAAGATTAGCCTCGCAAGTTATTTTTTACAATGAAGAAAGGTTTAGTAGATACATATATGTAAGAGGCAGAAGCACGCCCTTCAACGAATCGGCTAGTAGCAACAGAAGGCATGAACCCAAGAAGTTATTCACTCGCCTTTAGTCAGTACTTTGGATACCTAAACCCATGACTCTGAGGTTTGTATCATTGTATGTCCCACAACATATCTACTGCTGTACAGAACTTGTGTATATATGCATGTGATCATTGATGGCTTGTTAATCACCTCCAGAGCAGGGAGGGATCAAAGGGTATTGAGGGAGGTTTTGACTTGTTCAGGGATTTAATCCCCTTCAACCTCTCCACTACCCACCAAATCCAACAAGGTTTTAGTGGGGCACGTAAGTATGCATGAGATCATTGACGTTAGATAGCTAGAGTTCCGCAGGAATGCGTGGAGAGCAAGGCATTCTAATAGGGGAGAATACCACAGTGAGGGGAGCATGGTCCGAGAGGCTGTAGTTTTCTGGCCACGTGCCCTTCTCTACTTCTGGGGGAAAGAGAACAGCTTCCTTCACGGTGAAGCCAAAGGCTTCGTTGTTTGCCTCAAAAGTCTCCAGACTTTCATCAGTGATGACGATTTCAGTATCATCTTCTTGACTACAGCAGTTTGGGTTCCAGATGCCCTGCTTTAGAATTAAGAAACACAGTTAGGTTTCCACTCTCTTGTAAAAAAATACGTGTCATTTAGTCCTTTGTTATGCATATATAATTATAACATTTCCACTTTTTTTGCATTTGCATATGTTATAATAACTTGAACGATTTTAATGACTGCATATGGTTTCATAACTCAGATTTGAAGACTTGTTAGCCACAATCTTTTTGCTAGGGCTATGCCATTTAAAGTTAACAGAGAACGATGGTTCACTTATATATGGAAACTCTAATCTATGGTAAACTAGATAAAGACCTCTTGATAACAAAGCAAAAGTACGCAATACATGTAGTCAGATGACTTTTGACAAGATTTCATCAAAATCTGACCTTTGCGAAACTTAGTGTGCTTGGTTTGAGCAATCACTCCATCCTGGATTAGGTGGTACATCATGAGTTCATTCCTCAAATTTAGCGGGATGACTCCATTCCTTATACTAGTACAAATTATTAGGTTGTGAGAAATGAGGTGATGATGCATCAATCTATTCCATTCCATGAACCAATCAAAAAAAGTGAGGAATGAGGAGATGATGGACTAACTTATTCCTCAAACCAAACACACCATTAAAGATTATATCCACAACCAATCCGAATATATTCTCCTCAGCATGTATTCTATTGTGACATCTAGTTTTTTATGGTCCACCTGTCCTTGTTAGATCCCATTTCTGCAGTTAACTCCTCTCCTAAAAAACTCCATGAGGATTCAAAATGTGTCTCAAAAGACCACAAGGAATTACCTGAAATTCTTTGTAGTCAATAACACCATCGCCATCACGGTCAGCTTCACTCCATAGCTTTTCAATTTCTTCTGAATTTAGTCGATCAGGATGGACCATTCCTAACTGCATTTACTTTAATATCTGCACCAGTGTTGTCGACAGTAGTATATGTGTACCAAGGATGAGATGTTGTTGATACCTGACATAATGCCTGGTAGAAACTTGAATATGTGATGTGATCATAAAGACTGTCTGCCTTCAGGAGTTCAAATGCATTCTCCTCAGAAAGGAATGCAACTTGGAGGAGGTACTGAAATTAACACAATTTAAATACTTAGCTCTTGGTGATGATTAAATAAGAGGCCAGAATAACTAGATCTGTTGTTAACAGCATGTACTTCAAAGTCAACTTCTATTTTATATTAGCAATAAGATGCATATCTTAGTGATATAAACTGTTCATCATGTTGCTTACTTTGATGATACCAAAGACAGCTTCGTTCCAGCTGGTCTGTAGGGTCTTCCTGCACTTATCAGGATTTAAAAGCCATATGAAATCAACTCCACAGATGTTCCCTCGATGGTTTCGATGACTGACCCACTATGCTCAAGATGTATAAAAAGTAAAAAGTCAAACATAATTCAATGCTAGTACTGCTATCATCAACAGTCAAAGATGGCAAAATATTCTTCTTGTGACCTTATGTGCATCTTCTTCGCTGTCACTGTAATGATGAGCAGTGTCATATGATGAAACAAACCCTTGTGAGCGAAGGAACTTGTAAACTTGGCCACGTTTACTTCCATTCCAATCCCTGTAATAGATGTCAAAAAATATTAACATCAAAAGAAACTATAAATTACTGTGCACACTAGATACAGACCCACAAAGGATGATTGGCATTGGACCAAGTTTATGTTCTTCCTGGTAAGCCTCAATATACTGAAGGATCTTATATACCTGCCAATTACACCACTAAATTTTTAGCAATCTTACTAAAATATTGCAAACATTATGCTTAGATGTAGAAAAGAATAGTGTCTATACCTGTCTCAAGCGAACTATTGAAAGGCTGTGATCATGAGGGAACAACAAATGAGTGTTGACAATGAGGCTCTGCTGGTGGACATGGCTTGTGCTTTGATTTTGCAAGAATGGCATTGCTGATTCCACATGCAACAGCTGAGCTACTCGATCACCAATGTCATTGAAGAGAAGTTCCCTATAATTCAAAACATTGAAGTAGTTGCTATTTACAGCAGTAAGAAGACCTGCATAGAGATTCACCTTTAGGAAAGCAAAACACCAAGGTGCATTGCATGGTATCCAATTCAAATCTGTCTATGCGCATTTTCAGAACATTTGGGAAGAGAACATAGATCCCATACTAATTGACAATCACCACAGATGGGAACACCACAATCATTTGGCAAAGTGATTATCAACACTGGAAAGGGAAAATAGCTGTCACCTGTGGTATTCAACACAAAGAGACCATCAACCCCAACATCAATACACACTGGATTTTGATGACAGGAATCGGAAAGGACACACAAAGCGGCCAAATTGAATTCCTACCATGGTCCCCTTCAAGTGCACCCCCACAAAGATCAGTTTTCCTACCATCTTAATATAGCCTATGATCAGGATTTCCTAGATCAATAAATTATATATATTTTTATGAACCTTCAAAATAAAACAACAAAAATTTGCACAAATGGATGGTTGCAGCAACAACATGGCACAATATCTTTTTCCTTATCCGTCTACGCTCAAACTGAAATGAGTAATCAGGGCTCACCATCTCCACGATTATTGGTGCGTGCAAGCTTGAAGAGCATGTAATTGGCGTCCCCCAGACGCTTCTGGTACATGTCGACCAGCTCGTCGTTCCCCAACCACACCTCCTAATACATGAATCATGTAAACTGATGGCTCACATCCTAGAGATTACCAGAGAGCCCAACAATCGATAGATTCAGCTCACCTGGAGGCAGATGATGGAGGACTGATCAACGAGAAGCCGGTCAATGATCTTCTCGTTGCGGCTGAACCAGTAGGCCCTGTACTGGCTCTCCCTGCAATTCTACTCCCAATGACAAACACCAACCGTCAAGATACTACAAGCCAGAATTTTCCATCAAGCCAAAACTAACTAAATAGATTCCCCGCCAAAAGGGAAAGCAGAGCAAGATCCAACCACCTCGTTGTCCATGCGCTTGTAGATCGGCGCGAGGATGTTAAACGTGGTGCAGGAAACGCAGCGCTCGTCCCGCAGCTGCCGCCGGTGATGGTGGTGGCGGTCTCGCCGTCGCCTCGCTCCCGCCTCCCTCCGCTGCTTCTTCGTCTGCACCGAACACACACAGCAAAGCCTCACCTCAGCAAACAAGCGGGCCGTCAATCCAAGCCCACGGTGGATGAGCCTAACTGAGCAATAAGCCACACATAGCTCGAAAGGGCCGCCGGCGGCGGAAACTCACCATTGCGACGATTCGTAGGGCGTGGAATCTGAGACTTGGAGGTCGTGTGGCCTCGGCTCCTTCGTGTCGATTTGGCGGCTACTAGCGGAGAGGAATGGGATTGATGCTTATGCTTTTCCCTGGCCTCGGCATCGGCATGCTCACCGCCTTCGAAATGGTTAAAAAGAATCTTTGCACGAGAAAATGGGTGCCGGAAAATACGCGAGCCAGAAGGGAGCATCTAAACCACAGGCCGGTCAGCTGAGCAGTCTACGCCACCCACGAGGCCCACACGTCGGCGGGACAGTGTGGTGAATGTGACCGTTCGGGTCTCGTGTGGTCACCGTTGCCGCGCGGGTTTCACTATAGCCGTTTTTCTTTGACGCCCCGTGGAGATTTTTTGGTTGGTTGCCCTTTGGTCCAATTCAGGTGTGTTATTTTGATGTTATTATTAGTATGCGGCGCCTAATAATAGGTTTCATTCGAGCACATGTGTTAAATAAGAAAAAATTGGATAATTCAGTCAGAAAAAACATGAGAAGAATGATGGCAAGGTAAGTCGCCCGTGCTATTTATTGTGTTGTCTATAGAGCATTAATTTAGCCGGCTAAATGAAGATAGGGATATAGTAGTCATGAGACGCCAGCCGTTGATTATATTTTTAGGCTGGTTCCTTTTCGTATTGTATGAGTTTGTGCAAGCAAATGATGACAGTGTGGCTAATTTCAAGTGTGAAACTGAAAGGTAGATGCATGAGCAATGGTAGCAAATCCAAGACTACAAAACTGCCATCCATAAATTCCATAAGCTCTTATCTCCAAACCTAGATGTAGCAATGCCTTTCGTGCTTAAAGTGCACTACTACATAAAACTTAATAGAAACGGGCAAAAACAGTTCACCGTGGCGGGCATTCCAATCACCTCGGACATATGGTCACGGTTAATCGTGGCTTAACCGAGGCGGTTACGGTAATCGCCTCGGTTAACATCTTAACTGCGGCGGGCAGGTTAAAATAACCGCCTCGGTTAATTGGTATTAACCGAGGCGGTTCCTTATAACGCCCGTCTCAGTTATTCAATTAACCGAGGCGGTCGTTCTTAATCGTTCGCCTCAGTTATACAATTAACTGAAACGGTTATATGTAATTAGCCCGCCTCGGTTATTGATTTTTGGATTAAAAAAGCTTTTAATAAATTCGAATTTAAATTTTGAATCGAATAATAGAGTAAATAACTACATATGAAGCACATAATACACTAGAAAATACTTATACATTGAGAGAAAGATTATAAGTTTATATACATGTCATCCACAACGTTCCTCGATCCACCGCAAAGTTTATATTACACACAAGCATATCATACATACGAGAATCTAAGCTACGGTCTAATAGAAGATGTCCAGCAATATGTAATCCCTCATGTTTAGCATGGTTCTCCAGTTCCGTAGCTTCTCGTACTTCTCCGCAGTCGCTAGCTCGCTTTCCTCGTTGAAGAACTTTCTGCCAATATGAGCAACTTCATCTGTTACAAACTTACAGATGTCGGCTATTATTTGCTTGATGTGAGCGTTGTCCACCCTTGAATCTCTCTAACATTTTTTTGCTTTCTTGAGCTGCCGCCAACTTTAGCTGTAACTGCTGCACGCCCTCAAGTATTCACACGCGTAGTATCCACATAAAACTATTAACCGAGGCGTTTGTTGTAACCCAACCATCTCGGTTAATTGGCATTAACCGCAGCAGTTATTTTATAACGACCGCCTCGATTAACCCATTTACCGAGGCGGTTGCTAAGTCGCCAGCCCAACCTTGGCTGGACTCGATTAACCGAGGCGGGGCGACGGCCCAACCGCCTCCGAGCCCCAAATTGAAAGGTTGCGGTTAAGATTTTATGTAGTAGTGGTGCATGCAACACAATACTTGCTCAATGTGGCCTAGATATCATGCAGTGCCATGACATAGCACCCACAAGTGGCTTGAGATCACCCATTTCGTCTGTCACTAACAATTATAACACCCTGATTTTTCAAATTCTAAAAGTAGGAATTAATTTAGCTTTATTTTAAATTAGTTGGAAGAATAAATTTTTAATAAAATATACTAAAACGAACGATAAGGTAGCAAACCATGTTTTGTTGCATTCATAGTGGCTTCATATTTTTATTGCTTGCCTCGTTGCTTTCCAAATCAATAAAGACAAGACAACCTTTTCTAAAATCAATTTACAAAATAAAAATCCCTTTCTTATCTTCTTTTTTCTGCCTCCCTCCTTTCTAGCTCGCGCCGGCCTGAGTCCACGCCGGCCAGCTCCCCACCGCTCGCTCTCTCTACCACGGTGACAGCCCAGCCAGACCAGTCTGCCGCCTGCACCCCCTTCTCTCCGTTTACGCTGCTCGGTGGGCCGGCCCAGTGTTGCGCCGCACCACGGCTGCCTCCCAGCGACACAGAGGCCCGTGTCCCAGAACCACCGCTAGGCGGGCCCCACCCATGATGAGGACATCACTCCTTCAGATACACTCAATGATCCTCCGCTGAACATTCAAGGTCCAATCACAAGAGCTCGCGCGCGACAATTAAATTTACAGGTGAGCTCATTCATAAGCAACTCTTTATATAATTTGGAGAATAGATTGCTACCTAATAATTATATTATGATTAGGAATCATGGAGAGGAGCGGAAGATACATAGAGGAGGGCCTGAAGGCATGGAGGACCAGCAAGGGCACTCAAGTCAAGGTGGAGGCCCAGACCAAGTCGACTTCGAATCCGTCTCGGAGTCCAGGAGCAGTCTGTACTAAATCGGGCGCCCAGAATGCATCCGGACTCGAAATTGGACGTTCTTAGACTCTAAAGAAAGATAACGAGAAGACCTTTTCAATGAGTCTTGTTGGAGGCCCAAATTCATCTGGAGTCATCAGAAATCATCCGAACAAGTTTATATTCAGAATCTGTCCCGACGCTGCAACGTCGTATTTTGGTCTTTGGGCCTTGTGTCGAGTTGGAACCCATTAGGGGTGCGTCCAGGGGGTCTTGCATAACCTTAGACCCTTTATAATCAGTAGCCGCCGCCCAATTTAGGGTTTGGGTTTTGCTTAGATTAATCTGTCCAAGAACAGTTTCGCTGTTTCATCGGTTTGTGAGACCCCAACTCGTGAGCTTAATCATACATCTGCAAATTGGTTGCTTTCTTTTTTGTTCTTGCTTGTGTTCTTCAATTCGCAGGCAAGGATTAGCCTTCTTGGCGAGGTCAACCGTGCAACACCGGTTGATAACTAGAGGAGACGTGGTGCTGTGATTGTGGGGTTTCGGATCGTGCTGTTCGGAAGCCGGATCGATTTGTGTCTCGTTTCCGCCAAATCGAGAGTTACCAGAACCTTTTGGAAGATCGGGAACCCTTGTTCACATCAAGTGGTATCAAAGCTTCAGGTATACCGTCAGGTTCATATCTACCCTTAGTTTTGAGTGTTTCGCCTTCGTCCCATAGTCCACTGCCATATTGTTTTCATGTCCTATAACCTTCCGCGCCATAGCCTTTGCATATTTCAGTTTCAGAGTACGTCGTGTTGACTTTGTGTCCTGGTCGAGGTCTTGTTGCTGGTTAGGTTATGTTAGAGTCCATTGTGTGTGTTTATCCCCATCGTATCTATCCCATCCACTGTCCCTAAACAACAAGTCAAAGCCACCATATTACTCGACTTGCCCCCGCTAGCCGCCTTGTGTGATCTCTCGCCGCCGCGCTAACCCTAGATAGGTTGCCAGCCGCCGTTCTTTTTCGCCTGCATCACAGCTCTCCTTATATCATCTGGCGAATACCTACTGCTGTTAGTCACAGGAACGATTGATCCTGTGATCGGTGTTGGAGTTTAGGGATGCTTTGGCCTAACTGCCGCCGCCGTGTTGTGCCTTCCAGAAAACATAACTTGAGATACCTTCGGTAAAATAGGCATAATGGAGGCAGCGACGTTGGTGATGAGGTCTATGACACCAATGGTAATGTTGATCAAGCAGCGACAAGGGAAAATAGATTACGTCGATGTCTTCGCACCAACACCATAGGTATAGATGGCAATGCCCTGTTTGGTTTCGTCAAAATTGCCAAAAAAATCTAGAAAATAAAGAAAAAATTGTCAAAGTTTCTGCACGCTTTTCAAAGAATGTGCTGAATTTCTGTAGACCATATCCCACCTCAGTTATAGGTGCCAATTTTTGTGGTTGTATCTTTTGTGATCTTGTTTAGAGAAAAATATAAAAAAATAGTGAAAAAATAAAAAAGTTTAATTCCTACTAGTGCCTATTGCAAAAAATCCGAGGAATATTCAGGAAAAAGGAAAAGTCCGAGCTCTTGGCTTGTGAGCTATGTTAGCGTGTGCTGTGTTGTGCCTTGTTTCTATTGCTCTTGCTATCCATCATACTTGTTTTCCTCCATCTTATTTGGTCACACATCTGGAACTTAGGGCATTTTAGGCCGGCAACAAGAGCGAACACTTTGAACTATAATTCAGCATTACTATCTGTTTCTGACTTGTGTTCTAGATATACATATTTATCTCTTTATGCCCCTTAGCTCCACATTCTTCTAGACAGCACAGGTTTGACATCCCTGCAATCGTGGTCTATGACTTCCTGGTGTCCTTTGTCTTGCTGGTAAGAACATTGGTGAGAGCTTGGTAAGAAGTAATTATTTTGCTGATCCTGAGAGGCACCACTCTACCGTTCGTAGTAGAATTTTTAGGGATAACCTTCACCGTTTTGTTGCTTGTGTTTTGTGTCTACAATGGCAGGTGACGATGACACTAGTTCACCCAAAGAGTGTTCAGATTGTGTCAGCCAAGAGCAACTACAATCTGTTGTAAGTAATGCTCAGAAGGAAATGAACGAGGCAGTCACAAAGGCTGTAACTGCTGCGCTCATTGACCTCAAGATCAGCAACACACTTGAGAGATTGGACAAACGATTGTCCACACTAACCGATAGGGTAGCTGCCTTAGAAGATCAACGACCACCTGAAGAAGATAATGGAGGCAGCGACATTGGTGATGAGGTCTATGACACCAATGGTAATGTTGATCAAGCAGCGATAAGGGAAAATAGATTACGTCGACATCTTCGCACCAACACTATAGGTATGGGTGGCAACGCCCTGTTTGGTTTTGTCAAAATTACCAAAAAAATCAGGAAAATAAAGAAAAAAATTGTCAAAGTTTCTGCACGCATTTTAGAGAACGTGCTGAATTTCTATAGACCACATCCCACCTCAGTTGTAGGTGCCAATTTTTGTGGTTGCATCTTTTGTGATCCTTGTTCAGAGAAAAATATAAAAAATAGTGAAAAAATAAAAAATTTGATTCCTACTAGTGCCTATTGCAAAAAAAATCGAGGAATATTCAGGAAAAAGAAAAAATCCAAGCTCTTGGCTTGTGAGCTGTGTTAGCATGTGCTGTGTTGTGCCTTGTTTCTATTGCTCTTGCTATCCATCATACTTGTTTTCCACCTGTCGGGGGCCAAGCAACCGGCCTATTAGGCCCTCGGCTAAGCGAGTACTAAAAGGCTCACATCCGGCCCAACAGAGCAAACGGCAGAGGCCCGCAGGTGAACCACGCCGTGCGGCCCCAGGAACGAGGGCATGACCCCCAGGGGCGTGTGGCTCGGATGACCCCTGCAGGACATGAGGACTTCCGGGGTCGTGACTGTTGGCATTTCTAACGTCACTGCAATAAAACCCAAATCTCTATCCCATGCAATGACACTAGAAATGTTGGTACTAATTAACTTGTCTTTAGCAACTAGTCACTAGCCTCTTGACCCTTACTCCTAACTGTGAAACTAGGTTATCATCCCCAATTGTAAAGCTAGAAATAAACTTTGGTACTAAATTTTATCATTTTATGTGACTAGGCAGAAATAAATAAAGATGAATATAAACTAAGAATAATTCTGCAAGCGGACAGATAATTATACCATTGTAGCGTTTTACCTAGAGTATTACCAGGTTGTCATTTATATTCTACCACTGGAAAGGCATTGCTAAGAAGCTACTTCATAGTATTGATAACATGTATATGTATATGCACTGAATAGACGATGTAACCAATGTCATTCACTCTATTTATAACAGGGGTAAGTCATAAGATAAGATAATAAAGATAATAATAACGAGCCATTAATCAGTCATCTCCTAATGATACTAATCCATCATAGCACTCTAATCATGTCAGCGTTGTCTAATCAATTAATAGAGAAATAACTTCTATGTATTTAACTATATGTCAAAGCTACATCAACTAGTGCAAGTACATCTAGAAATCATTGTCAAGTTAACTACTATAGTTCCCAAACACATCGGAGCAATGTACAGGAAACGATGAGTACATGAACCTCCTCTCAACCTGACAAACACACTCTACCAATCCACGTACGGGGGAAGGCCTACAAACGACTCAATGGGCCTGTCACACCCACGATCTACCTCACTACCCGGCACAACTGGGGATATCCGCAGATAAGCAAAGCATCTAGACACCATGTCTACATATTGCCTACCACTCACCATATGATCAACTAGATGAGCGCTATACGAACCAGTGCATGAATATAATAGCAAACCAACTAAACTAGATGTATTGAAGTAGACGATGAACATAATAATTAAACTAAGATGAAGAACAATGTTGCTAGTAAATATCATACGAACGCAGATAATACAATAAGAAAGAAAAGCTTAAGAACTATACCAGACTCTTCTCTTCTTGACAACTTTCGGAATCCAAGACTGATTAACACGCCTTGACTTCTTCTAATCTAGATCTAACTATGCTAAACTATGAACTAGAAGGCTATGAGGAACTAGAACTTGAAGCTCTAGATGACTTGATCTTCAACTTGCTCAACCTTGAATGAACTTGAATGAGGTATTGAATAAATTCTCGGGTTTACAGGGGGAGGTCTGGCTCTGCTTATATATCCCGGTGGGATGCACGACAGCCGTTTGATCAAACCGACTTCACGTAGGGCTAAGATTGTTCCTCAAAGGCGGTGGAAGAAGACTCCAGAAGGGGGAGCACCTTCTTCTCACAGGGGGCCGGCCGGCCTGGCAGGTGGGTTCGCCCGGCCCCACCTGGAGGTGGCCTCGCCTCTCCTTCGCTCCGGTGTCTTCTGGATCCTTCTAGAGTAGTTTGGTGTATTCCTGAGTTTCGGATAATTTCGTGGTGTAGATTTGTAGTTATGCCCCTTTTTCGGTGTTTTCTGGTTCAGTCCCTGAAAATTGATAAATCACCAAAACTCGTGGAAATTGTTAGCACCCCTAGCCTTCTAGATATTGATGTGTGTTTTATGCCTTTCGATATATAAAATGTTGACGCTATCCACCGTCAACAACTCCCCCAAGCTTACCTTTTGCTAGTCCCTTAGCAAAACCTAGAGTTGGATCAAGAGTTGCTACAATGTTTTTATTCTGACAAGTACACATGCTCTCAAACAAAAATTTCCTCTGGATTAGACAAAACTGCTCTAACTTTCAAACTCACCCATATTACCTTTAACTGCAGAGCTTTTAGCCTTCACGTGGGTCTTGATTTTTCTTTCGCTTTCTCCTTCTCAGCTTTTCTTCTCAAGGCGCGGCGCTGGCTTCTCTTCTTAGTCCTAGTGAAAGCTGGTAATCCAGGAGAGTTATAATCTCTAAAATAACAGCGTACCTTTTCTCCTGGGAAGTGAAAGTGGACTTGGCCTGTTCCATTGTAGATGATAGCTTTGGTGGTGCTGAGGAATGGCCTTCCAAGTATGATAGGTGTCTTATCTTCTTTTCCCATGTCCAAGATCATAAAGTCGGTAGGGACAGAATGGGTGTGGATCTTAACCGTGATGTTTCTTGCTAATCCCTCCGGGATTCATGTGGTGTTGTCTGCCAGCTGCAAAATATATGTAGGGTCGATAGGTTCATTAAATAGTGTATTGTATACCTCTTTTGACATTATGTTGATCTGGCTGATCCAGTGTCGCAAACAATTTGAGTAGAAAGAGCTCTATCCAATGGTGCACTCTATTGATGGTAGACCGGGATCTTTAGCTATGATGGCAAAAGCGAGTGACGACTATCTCGTGATTACGTTACTTTGACTATCTGGGTCTTCTTTCCTTCTTGCCTCTTGTTTTTCTTCTTTCCCTTTGGACAGGTCTTCCGTACTTCTTCTTCTTTGTTCATATGCTTCTCTGGATAGTAAGTGTTAATAGGGTCTTCAAGGGTCCTGTCTTTGAAACTGAATTTCTCTTCATTGCCCTTGATAGTGAAACATATTGTTGCACTGTCTACATAGATGGCTGCTTTTGTAGTACTCAAGAATGGTTGGCCTAGGATGATAGAACTCTTCGGATCTTTGCCGGTATTCAGAACCACAAAGTTTACTGGAACATATGATTGTCCCACTCGTATGCATACGTCATCTAGGATTTCTTCAGGGTATTTAACTGTCTGATCTGCAAGCTGCAAGCACATATTCGTGTACAACAAAGTTTCCCATAGAAAAATACGATCAAGGATTACCTTTGGCATGATGTTGACACTAGCACCAAGGTCATAGACGATTTCAAAGAAATCGTGTTGCCCAATAGAGATGGGAATCACGGGTCTTCCTGGATCTCCTCTCTTGAGTGGCATGGATTCATCCTTCTGACATTCCTTCTATGTAGTAACCTACACGGATATCAACAAGATTTGTGGAATCTTACCTTCATGGATCTTTATGGATCGGTGGAACAAATTTGCCGGTGAGCTAATTGTGATTCTAACATTTTATTAAAGCTAAGCTGGTTCTTAATAGCAGAGGTTAGACTATCCATTTTAGTATTTATATTTTCTAGTACTTTATCATTGGATGCTACCCTCTCAGATAAATTTTCTACAGCTTAATTCTGATTGGAAATTACTTCTCTTAAAGGTGGTTGATTGAAATTGCTATTGAAATTATTGTTACCTTAATTGTTACCTTGGTAGTTGGGCCTTTGCTGGTTCCCTCCTTGATTGGGTTGATTCCATCATTGATTTGATTGATTCCATACTTGATTTTGCTGAGGACGATAGTTGGTATTGTTGTTAATGAAGTTCACATCCTCTTGGAGTGTAGGGCAGTTGCTTCCCGAGTGACCTGTATCTCCACATTCTTTACAAGTCATGCAGGAGTCATCAATGTGCATGACTTCTCTATTCTCATTGCTTTTGCTGTCAAGTTTCTTTATTATGAGGTCTAGCTTTGCAGTGACCATGTCAATCTCCTTAATATGATGCATGCCTCCTCCTCTCTTGCGGGGTTGCACATGTTCTTTATTCCAACTCTGATTTTAGACCATCTTCTCCATAAGTGCTATTGCATCGGCGAGCTTAAGTGACAAGAAAGCTCCTCCAGCTGCAGCATCCATGGATTCACGGGTACTAGAGACTAGCCCATGATAGAAGGTCTGCAGAAGTAGCCAATCCTCCATTCTATGATGAGGACATTCTGTAATATAAACTTGAAAACGTTCCCATGCCTCGGCGAACGATTCATCATGTTAATGATGAAAGCTTGAAATTTTTCCCACGTAGAGCATTGGTCTTGCCTGTAGGAAAGAACTTCGCTAAGAAAGCAGTAGAGCATTTGTCTCATGTAGTGTTGGTTTCCTTGTTATTGTAGAACCACTGTTTTGCTTTTCCTAGAAGTGAAAATGGGAAAAGACGGAGTAGAATAGCATCTCTTGATACTCCTCTGATAGTGAAGGTGCTGCAAATCTCTAGAAAGTGTTGTAAATGTGCACTTGCATCTTCATGAGTCTTTCCATAAAATTGACTAGCTTGAACCATAGTGATAAGAGCAGGCTTGAGTTCAAATCCATTGTCACCAATATTGACATTTGGTCCAGTGCGGATGTTGGCGGTTGTTGGAGCAGAGAACTCGCGATAGCGTCTTCTCAGCCATAGCTTCAAAAGCTGGTGCTAAATTTCCTGATTCTTCTGATTGTTCTCCTTCAGGTGTTAGAGCTTGATTCCTTGAAGATTGAGCTTCGGTGGAGGGTGTTCTTGATGGTGATTCAAAGATGTCCCTTGTATCAGCAAACTTCCTTCTTCGTAAGAGTCTCTCTAGATCTTCAACGTAATTATCTGGGAGAGCAAATCCGTTCATTCATTCATTACCCTGCATAAGATATACAAATAGATAGAACAAGGGTAAGCCTATTTGAGTTAGAGGTCAATTGGGTGATCAGTCTTATTCATAATGCATATATGTTATCATTACTTTTTCTAAGTTTATTAGCCTTCCCCGGTAACGGCGCCAAAAATGTTTGTTGGTATTTCTAACGTCACTGCAATAAAACCCAAATCTCTATTCCACGCAATGACACTAGAAATGTTGGTACTAATTAACTTATCTTTAGCAACTAGCCACTAGCCTCTTGACCCTTACTTCTAACTGTGAAACTAGGTTGTCATCCCCAATTGTAAAGCTAGGAATAAACTCTGGTACTAAATCTTATCATTTTATGTGACTAGGCAGAAACAAATAAAGATGAATATAAACTAAGAATAATTCTGCAAGCGGACAGATAATTATACCATTGTAGCATTTTACCTAGAGTATTACCAGGTTGTCATTTATATTCTACCACTAGAAAGACATTGCTAAGAAGCTACTTCATAGTATGGATAACATGTATATGTATATGCATTGAATAGATGATGTAACCAATGTCATTCACTCTACTCATAATGGGGGTAAGTCACAAGATAAGATAATAAAGATAATAATAACGAGCCATTACTCAGTCATCTCCTAATAATACTAATCTATCATAGCACTCTAATCATGTCAGCGTTGTCTAATCAATTAATAGAGAAATAACTCCTATGTATTTAACTACATGTTAAAGCTACATCAACTAGTGCAAGTACATCTACAAATCATTGTCAAGTTATACTACTATAGTTCACAAACACATCGGAGCAATATACAGGAAAAGATGAGTACAGGAACCTCCTCTCAACCTGATAATCCCACTCTACCAATCCACCGTACGGGAGAAGGCCTACAAAGGACTCAATGGGTCTGTCACACCCACGATCTACCTCACTACCCGGCACAACTGGGGATATCCACAGATAAGCAAAGCATCTAGACACCATGTCTATATATTGCCTACCAGTCACCATATGATCGACTAGATGAGCGCTATACAAACCAGTGCATAAATATAATAGCAAACCAACTAAACTAGATGTATTGAAGTAGACGATAAACATAATAATTAAACTAAGATGTAGAACAATATTGCTAGTAAATATCATACGAATGCAGATAATACAATAAGAAAGAAAAGCTTAAGAACTGTACCAGACTCTTCTCTTCTTGACAATTTTCGGAATCCAAGACTGATTAACACGCCTTGACTTCCTCTAATCTAGATCTAACTATGCTAAACTATGAACTAGAAGGCTATGAGAAACTAGAACTTGAAGCTCTAGATGACTTGATCTTCAACTGGCTCAACCTTGAATGACTTGAATGAGGTATTGAATGAATTCTCGGGTTTCCAGGGGGAGGTCTGGCTCCGCTTATATAGCCCGGTGGGATGCACGACAGCCGTTTGATCAAACCGACTTCACGTAGGGCTAAGATTGATCCTCAAAGGCGGTGGAAGAAGACTCCAGATGGGGGAGCACCTTCTTCTCACAGGGGGCCGGCCGGCCTGGCAGGTGGGGCCAGCCAGCCCCACCTAGAGGTGGCATCGCCTCTCCTTCGCTCTAGTGTCTTCTGGATCCTTCTAGAGTAGTTTGGTATATTCCTGAATTTCGGATAATTCCGTGGTGTAGATTTGTAGTTATGCCCCTTTTTTGGTGTTTTCTGGTTCAGTCCCTGAAAATTGATAAATCACCAAAACTCATGGAAATTGTTAGATAAACCCCTAGCCTTCTAGATATTGATGTGTGTTTCATGCCTTTCGATATATAAAATATTGACGCTATCCACCGTCAACAGTGACCCGGGAGGCCGCGCCACGGCTCGTACGACCCCCCACGGGCATCTTCGCGGAAGAAGCAACCGAAGGCTTGCGCCCCACGCGTGAGCCATGACCTCACGGCCCGCACGACCGGTCAAACCGCGCCCTCTCCGTCTGCACCCAGCGCAGGGCGTGGGCGAGAAGGATCTTGACCGCACTGTGTGACAGTGCAGGGCGTGGGCGACTGCTTTTGACGGCACTATTTGCCAGAGCAAGGCATGGACCGGCTCTTGACCGCCGTGTTAGTCAAGAGCAGGGCGTGGTTCGCCATCTAGGCGTCCTAATGGCTTGACAGTCCGGACGACCCATCCGTCCCGACCCACTCCCGTGTTGTACAATGTCATTAAGTCCTAGACTAGTATAATAAGCTCTCTAATCAACTGTTCAGCCTCTCCGTCCACTGTGGAGGCATGGGCAGTCACTCCGGCGACACGACTACACCGGCGACCGCTTCGATCAACGCGCGCGACGCAAGGAAGAAGGACGCCCGACCCCATGAAGACAGTCAGGCCACTCCACCATTGTCCCTTTTCTTTCTTTCTCTACACGACACGCCCATACTCCCTCTATGAGACATGTAAGGCCGTTCCCTCCCTTCATCTATAAAAGGTAGAGCGAGGCATTTCACAAGGTGGGCTCTAAGCAAACCAAGACTATAGAAACCCATCGCACACACCACACACGCCATGATATTGGCACCACGCTCACTCAGAGACTTGGAAGCCCTTCCCTCTCTCGAACCGTTTGTAACCCCTACTATGAACCGTCGCTAAGTAACACAACTCCTTCGAACTGGACGTAGGGCCTCTCGCCCAAACCAGTATACCTCTCTGTGTCCTCTTAGTGAACCATCCGGGCATAAACGCGCATCTATAAATTTGCTAGTTGGTGCTTTCACAAAACACCGATAGTTGGGGCGCCAGGTAGGGGCCTTGCTCGTTTCGTCTCCAAACCTAGCGTCGGGGGCCAAACAACCAGCCTGTTAAGCCCCCGGCTAAACAGAATCAAGTGGGTCGCTATTACGAGCCCACGACCGGTCTAACGAAGACCGGACCTGGTGGGCTGGCACTCCGACGGCCCACTAGGTGGCCACGGCAGAGGCCCGCGAGCGAACTGCACGTGCGGTCCCTGAAGCGAGGGCACGACCCCCAGGGTGCACGGCTCGCACGACCCCTGTTCGTGACCCGGGAGGCCGCGGCTCACACGACCCCTCGCGGGCATCTTCGCGAAGAAGTAACCGAGGCTTGCGCCCCTCGTGTGAGCCACGACCTCACAACTTGCACAACCGGTCAAGCTGCGTCCCCTCCGTCTGAGTCCCGCGCAGGACATGGGCAAGGAGCATCTTGACCACCAGGCGTCGGTCGAGGTAGCGTGGATAAGTGCCAATGCGAGCAGGGCGTGGTCCGGCTCGTGACCGCACTGTTAGTCAAGAGCAGGGCGTGGCTCAGCATCTAATCGCCCTAACGACAGTCCGAAGGACCCATGGCCGCGATGTCATTAACTCCCAGGGTATGATAAGCGCTCTAATCAACTGTTCAGCCTCTCCGTCCACTGTGAAGGCATGGGCAGACACTCCGGGGACGCGACTACACTGGTGACCGCTTCTGATCAACGCGTGCGACGCAAGGAAGAAGGACGCACCGACCCCAGGGAGGCAGACGAGCCACTCCACCACTGTCCTTTTTCTTTCTTTCTCTACACGACACGCCCATACATCCTCTATGAGACATGTAAGGCCGTTCCCTCCCTTCATCTATAAAAGGGGGCGAGCCATTTCACAAGGCAGGCTCTAGGCAAGCAAAGACTACCAAAAAACCCATCGCACACCCCACACACGCCACGATATTGGCGCCACGCTCAATCAGAGACTTGGGAACCCCTCCCTCTCTTGAACCGGTTGTAACCCCTACTACGAACCGCCGCTAAGTGACACAACTCCTTCGAACTTGGACATAGGGCCTCTTGCCCGAACCAGTATACCTCTCTATGTCCTCTTAGCGAACCATCCGGGCATAAACGCGCATCTATAAATTTACTAGTTGGTGCTTTCACGAAACACCGACAGTTGGCGTGCCAGGTAGGGGCCTTGCGCGTTTGGTCTCTAAACCCAAAAGATCCGGATGGCCAGATCCCACAACCTTGAGTTCCCTCCGGGCACCCATGTCCTGTTCGGGAACCTCGACTTCATCAGCATCAAGGTGGATTATGATATGATACTCCTTCCCCCAACACCGACGTCGACGCTGTCTCTGCATCGTTCGCCGACCTACGCCTCTACGCCAATGAACCGGCCCGACACGACAACACCAACCATACCAGGTCAGCCCGCTCTGGCGCGGGATGCTAGGAGGAAGAACCGCCGCAGGAGCCAGGACACTCGTCGTCGACAATCACGGCCTAAGAAGGAGCCCCGGCACCTTTTCGGCACACCCATGTCCAGCATTGCGACGGCCGCCATCGGCCCCAACTCGAGGAACAGCAACGACAATCGACCCGGCGGCGCTCGCGACATCTCGACCAACGGCGATGAGTTCCAGGATCCGGAAGCGCTTCTTCACTTCCTCGGCCTCTGCGACTACCTCCTCAGTGACTACGGCAGCGACGACGACGACGATGGTTACGAGCTCAGCTGGCCATAGTCTCGGCCATGATCAGTAGACCCACGAACTCGCCTTTTGGCCAAACTCTCGCGCACGTTACAATTACTACGTATTACTCACTTTATGTAATGATTAAATTCCTATATTAATTTCGTACCATGGATTTGTACTTAATTACAAAAACTCTAAAATCATATGTAACAAGGTCCAAAAAAGGGCCGAGGTTCGCAGGCCTGCCCGCGAAGGGATCATGGCCGCCCCGGGCCGACAGAGTGAGGGGCGACCTGAGAAAGAAGCCCACTAGCGGCCTAATTTCCTGAACACGCGAAGTGATTAGGGCTTTCTCGGGCCTTGTTCGAGTCTAAGGTCGATCTCTGATTCAGAAATTTTTGCGGAAAAGGCATCGAGCCCACGAGCCCACGGACGGCTTGGGAAAGTATGAATCAGCTACCTGGATTTATGAGGCCGGTCACGCCGCGCGCCGCAAAGGCCGGGAACCTGGGCTTCACTCGAATTACCCGTTAGCAACTCACCGGGCATTGCGTCTCGACCCAACCGAAGGGAAGACGTAGAGTTGGCCACCTCCTCCAACCCCACGAAAGGGTCGCGTGGGGAGAAGGCTCGACCCCCAGACCGGGCCCACGCGTTTGCGAGGGCGCCGGGGGCTCGAGGGCAGAAATGTGCGAAACACTAACCTAAAAGAAACCCTAGGGGCTAATGACCCTCCGCGCCCCCCAGAAAACGTGCGTGCGATCATGACCCCAAAACGAACGAACTAATACGACCCCTCATCTCGTGGGGGGTCGATTTTCCGAACGTACCGCTCTGCGCTTGTTCATTCTCCTACGATCGTTTTTTGCGACTCCTCTTTCGAATACTTTAAACGTACAAGATGAAAACACGGACAAGTGCATAGAGATTTACAAACTAACAAAAGATTTTATTTATTCTTCCCTCTTTTCCTTTGCATTACATGAAGTTTTTTCAGAGCAAAGGAGGGAAATGAGGGGCGAGGCCGCCGTCCTAGGTCTACAGCTCCCCATCCAGGATCTGGTCCACCGGGGAGAGCTCCACCGCGACTCCCGCCACTTCCTCGTACGCCGGCAGCATGGCGGTGTAGTCCTCTAAGGACTCGCCGGCGGGGAAGCCGACGACGTCGGTCAAATCGACGCTGGTGTGCGCCTCCGCCATCGCTGAAGCCCGACGACCGCGCCCCGGCGGACTGCGTGCACCGTCAAGGCGTTGACGCAGACTTGCGCCATCTCGAGGTGCTCGCGAACGCTGCCGGCGGGAGCGTGGACGAGGTCAGCTAGGGCAGCCCCGGCGACCACCATGGCCTCCATCTCCGCCAAAGCCTTTGTAGGAACATAGAGAAAGAACGTCAAGACAGAGAAATGCTGAAAGAGCGCAAGATGAAACGAGCGGAGAAATCCTCACCGGCGCAGTAGCGATCCGCCTCCTCCCGCTGACGGCGGACGGTGCGGTTTTCCTCCTCGAGCGCCTCCACGACCGCCTGAAGGGTGGCGAGACACTCAAGGACGTCCCCGCCGGAGGGGCAAGTGGCGCCACCGCCGCCCGAGGAGCGGACGGTCCCACCGCTGCCCGAGAAGAGGCGGCGACGTAGCCCACCGAAGTGATACGGCAGGTGCGGAGCAGCCGGCCGCCGGCGTTCCCTCGGCCGCAAGACGTTGCGGGCCGGCGATCCCACCGACTCCTCCAACCGGGCTCTCCTCGCTGGCGCGCCCCTCTCCATGCCGGCAGCAGAACAAGGGAAGAGCAAGGAAGGAGAGGAGTGGGAGCGGGAAGGTGAAAGCAGAAACAACAAGGGTAGGGACAAGGAGAGGTCGTGCCCTACGACCCCTTTTATAAGGGCCGTAGAGACCCTAAGGGTCGCCTCGACCGAGCAGCGGGAAGACCCCCCGCCTTCCCGCCCAAACGCCTCACCCCTCACCTCGTCCTACATTAACTCCAACGCTAGGCCCGAGGTAGAGACGCCGCGAACGTGCCTCCCCCAGATAAGTCCCGGCGCAGGCTTCGAAGCCCGGCAGACCGACACGTCCCGTCGGCTGCCCGACGGTCTAGAGGCGTCATTATGGCTGGGGGCGAACCGTCCGGCTACACGCTCGAAACCGACGCACTCCACTACCCCAGAGCAAACGCTTCAGTCTCTGCAGACGTGACCCACGTCCCCGGAAACTCGGGGGCTACACCCGGGCGGGTGCGCTCGCGCACCCACCGGAGAAGTCGGAACGACCCTCGATGACAAGTTCCTACAGGCGTGGACCCACACCTGCAAGGACTCGGGGGCTACTGTCGGAGCCAAACAATCGGCCTGTTGAGCCCCCGGCTAAACAAAAGCAAGTGGGTCGCTATTACGAGCCCACGACCGGTCTGACGAAGGCCGGACCTGGTGGGCCGGCACTCCGACGGCCCGCTAGGTGGCCACACAAGAGGCCCGCGAGCGAACTGCACCGTGCGGTCCCTAGAGCGAGGGCACGACCCCCAGGGCGTGCGGCTCGCATGACCCCTGCGGGACCAAAGGACTCCCGAGGTGGTGACCCGGGAGGCCGCGGCTCGCACGACCCCTCGCGGGCATCTTCGCGAAGAAGTAACCGAGGCCTGCGCCCCACGCGTGAACCATGACCTGATAGCTTGCACGACCGGTCAAGCCGCGTCCCCTCCGTCTGAGTCCTGCGCAGGACATGGGCAAGGAGCATCTTGACCACACTGTGCGTCAGTGCAGGGTGTGGATACGAGTGCCAGTGACACTGTTAGCCAGAGCAGGGCGTGGTCTGGCTCTTGACCGCACTGTTAGTCAAGAGCAAGGCGTGGCTCGGCATCTAATCGCCCTAATGACTGACAGTCCAGACGGTCCGTCCTCATGACCAACCCCCGTGCCGTACAACATCATTAACTCCTGGACAGTATGATAAGCGCTCTAATCAACTGTTCAGCCTCTCCGTCCACTGTGAAGGCATGGGCAGACACTCCGGCGACGCGACTACACCGGTGACCGCTTCCCCGACCCTAGGGAGGCAGACGAGCCACTCCACCACTGTCCTTTTTCTTTCTTTCTCTACACGACACACCCATACATCCTCTATGAGACATGTAAGGCCGTTCCCTCACTTCATCTATAAAAGGGAGGGCGAGCCATTTCACAAGGCAGGCTCTAGGCAAGCAAAGACTACCAAAAAACCCATCGCACACCCCACACACACGCCATGATATTGGCACCACGCTCAATCAGAGACTTGGGAGCCCCTCCCTCTCTCGAACCGGTTGTAACCCCTACTATGAACCGCCGCTAAGTAACACAACTCCTTCGAACTGGACATAGGGCCTCTCGCCCGAACCAGTATACCTCTCTGTGTCCTCTTAGCGAACTATCCGAGCATAAACGCGCATCTATAAATTTACTTGTTGGTGCTTTCACGAAACACCGACACCCAGGCTCTGGATGGGAAGCCACGCCGTGCCCTGGGCCCCCGGAGCGATCGTACGCTTTTGGGAGCCTGGACTTTGTCGTCACCGAGGAGGGGAAGCTGTGGAGGGCCCCGACCCCTCCTTCCCCTCCCTGACGTCCGTACCACCACCGAGGCCCTCGGAGGCCTCCGCCTGACTCCATCTGGGGAGCGAACCCCGGACGACGGTCCTACTGTCCCAGCAAGGGACAGGCAGGCCCTCTTCCACCGCATCGCGGAGATGACGGCACGATGCCGCGGGCAAGCACCACTCCGTGGCCCATCGGCGGCAATGGGATTCCCTTTCAGCCTTCGCAACGCCGCCGCGACCTTTGGTAGCCTAACCCTGGGGACACCCGAGGTGGCACGCGGCGGGGTCGAGTTCGTCGGGATGGCAGACTTTGGCCGAGACTCGGTCCTGGACATTCTATCGTCCGAAGAATCTAGCGAGGTCTCGGACTCAGACTCCGACGGAGGGAGAGCCCATCCCTCCCGTGAGTGCTACATGGCTGACATCGAGGAGGAACTCAGAGAGCACGACCCCCGAGATCCAAGAAGCTACCCCTAGGCGACCCCACCGCATGGTCACTAGGACCATGGGGAGCAACCGCAGGATCAGGGTCATGACTACGCCGGTGAATACGACCCTGCTGAACCAGCTCTAGACCGGGGGGCAACCCGTCGTATGCCGGACACGAGCCCAGTGAAAGGCATGAAAGTGAGTACTACCACCCCACGAGCCCACGCTGTGAAGGCGTGCGCCGTGTAGGGTTGGCAGGGAACGCGTGGACCCGTGCCCACGACGTTCATCACCGCATCCTGGAGGATGCGGGCCAAATGCCGTTCTTCCCCCAGGCTAGCTAGAATATCATGACGGCCGCCGCACTTCTGCAGCGGCTTCCCGAGCCAGCCACCCCAGAGGAGCAGAAAGCCCAGCGAGACATCCAAGAGCTGCTCAACCTCGTGGCGCAACAGCAGGTGGAAAGCTCGATGTTAAGATGACACGAGCCGACCCCGAGCCACCAGGCGTCGTCTCATCCCCAGGCGGGAGTGTCATCAGCCCACATTTCGATCTGGAGCTCAGACGTCCCCCCCGCGCGTGAACGGCTGGGGCGGATCCGCGACGCTTGAGCCGTCCTCAGCGCGCGACAACGGAACGAGAGGGATCGGGAGCGCTCGGTCACGCGGGACTACAACCCGCGCCGCGGTGGCCGTTACGACCCCCGCCATGACCGGAGTGTGAGTCCGAGGGAGCCGCGGCACCGAGACCACAACCTCGAGGACGTCCCTCCTCCCGCTGGGCCCCGGGCTTTCGGCCGGAACATCCTCAACGCGCCAGTTCCTCAGTGCTACCGCGTGCCCTCGAACATCACCAAGTATTCTAGGGAAACGAACCCTAGGATCTGGTTAGAGGACTATCGCCTGGCCTGTCTGGCCGGGGGAGCGGACAACAAGGCCTTCATCATTCGGAAACCTCCCGCTCTACCTCGCCGACACGACCCGGGCTTGGCTCGAGCACCTCCCCCCGCCTCGATCAACTCATGGGGAGATCTCAAGGAAATTTTTGTCGGGCACTTCCAGGGGACTTATACCCGACCAGGGAACCCCTAGGATCTGCGCAGTTGTACATAGGAGCCCGGTGAGTCCTTGAGAGACTACATCAAGCGGTTCTCTCGGCGGTCACTGAGCTCTCCCATGTGGCAGATGCAGACGTCATCAGCGCTTTCCTCTCGGGAATGACCAACAAGAACCTAGTGCATGAGCTAGGGAGGAACCAGCCACGCTCCACGAAGGAGCTGCTCGACATCGCCACAAGCTTCGCCTCCGGAGAGGACGCGGTCGGGGCTATCTTCGATCGCCCAAAGGGCAAGGGTAAGCGGGAGGAAGGAACCGGCGAAGGTCCCTCCAACTGCCTCTCGAAAAAGAAGAAGAAGAGAAAGCAGCGGCGAGAGGCGGAATTCATCGCCGCCGCCGAACCAAAGGGGAAGAAGGCCACCACCAAGGAGGCGCCAAACTTCTTAGAGAAAAAGCTCAACGAGCCCTACACCAACCATGCTTACAAGGTCGACCACCTCCTCAAGGATTGTGGGACTATGAAGAAGTTCTTGCTCAAGGGAGCTAAGAAGGCGGAGAAGAAGAAGAAGCAGCCCGACCCCCCAGCGAACAATGTTGGGGGGAGGAACAGGGCGGCGATGAGGTCTTCCCGGCCAACTACGACTGTCTCATGATTTTTGGTGGGCCGGAGAGTTACGCGTCGAAGAGGGCCTAGAAGCTTGAGCGACGCGAGGTGTATCACGCCGAGCCGGTGACCCCCGCCTTTCGCAGATGGGACAACACTCCCATTACCTTCGACCGCTCCGACCACCCGGACTTCATGCCACGGCCCGGGCGCTACCCCCTCGTCGTCAACCCCATCGTCGCCAACAAGCGCCTCTCAAAGGTCCTCATGGATGAAGGGAGTGGCCTCAACATCATCTACGTCGAGACCCTTGATGCGATGGGGATCAGCCGCTCCCGGATGCGTCCTGACGGGCCCCTTTCCACGGCGTCATGCCCGGAAAGCAGGCGCAGTCGTTGGGGCAGATCGACCTCTCGGTCACATTCGGGATGCCGCTCAACTTCCGGAAGGAGACCATCACCTTCGAGGTGGTCGGGTTCCCCGGGACCTACCATGCCGCGCTGGGCCGGCCATGCTACGCGAAGTTCATGGCCATCCCTAAACTACACTTACCTCAAGCTAAAAATGCCAGGCCCGAAGGGGGTGATCACGGTAAGCACGTCGGTGCAACAGTCCTACGAGTGCGAGATGCAGAGCTACGACCTGGCCGACACCATCATCAACTCGGAGGAGCTCCACCTCCTCCATAAGCTTGGTGGAGGAGGATGACCTCCCTGACGCCAAGAAGCCCACCGGAGTGAACTTCAAGCCGGACAAGGACACCAAGCCGGTGCCCCTCGACCCCGGCAGCTCCAACGGGCGGATGGTGTGCATCAGCGCGTCCTTCTCCCCCAAATAGGAAAGCACGCTCGTCGAGGCCAATCCTGACAAAATCAAGGCCATCACCAAGTTGGGACCATTCCAAAACATCAAGGGGGTACAGCACATCATGGGTGTCTCATGGCCCTCAGCTAGTTCATCTCATGTCTCGACGAACGAGGCCTACCCCTCTACAAACTCCTAAAGAAGTCCGATGGTTTTGAGTGGACGCCCGAGGCTCAGGAGGCCCTCGACGGGCTGAAGCGTCTCCTTTCCAGTCCACCCATCCTGACCCTACCTGGGCAAGGAGGAGCCGCTCCTACTATACCTGGCGGCCGCGACCCAAGTGGTCAGTGCCGCTGTAGTGGTAGAAAGGGAGGAAGAGGGCCACGCCCTTAAGGTACAGAGGCCAGTGTACTTTATCAGTGAAGTACTCTCCCCGACCAAGACCCGTTACCCTTAAATCCAGAAGCTTCTCTACGCGGTACTCATCGCTCGTAGAAAGCTTAGGCACTACTTCGACTCTCATAAGATCATTGTCGTCTCCTCGTTCCCGCTTGGGGAGGTCATCCAGAGTCCCGAGGCAACAGGGTGTATCACGAAATGGGCCCTAGAACTAATGGGGCACGACATTACCTATCTACCATGAACTGCTATCAAATCCCAGGTGCTCGCAGATTTCATCACGGAATGGACGGAGGTCCAACTTCCCCCGGCCCCGGTGGCGCGGGAGTATTGGACAATGTACTTAGACGGCTCGCTGATGAGGAAAGGTGCGGGGGCTGGACTCGTCTTCATCTCGCCACACGGAGTACGGCTAAGGTATGCCATTCAATTACATTTCCCGGCTTCTAATAACGTAGCAGAGTACGAGGTCCTGGTGAATGGTCTGCGAATCACCACGAAGCTAGGAATCCGCCGCCTGGAGATCAAGGGTGACTCGCAACTCGTCGTCGGACAGGTCATGAAAGAGTCGAGTTGCCACGACCCCAAAATGGCCACATACTGCCGGGAAATCTAGCGGCTTGAGGATAAGTTCGACGGCCTCGAGCTCGTCCACATCCCTCGACGGGATAACGTGGCCGCTGACGCGCTCACCAAGATTGCGTCCGGAAGGGAGCCAGTCCCGACGGGCGTCTTCGCCAGCGATCAACTCAAGCCTACAGTCTGCCCTGTCGACCCAGCTCCTCCGAAGAAACGCGACCCTCGGGGGCTGACCTCCGACCCTTGGGGACTGACCTCCGACCCTCGGGGGCTGACTCCTGACCCTCGGGGGCTGACCCCCAATCCTCGGGGGCTGGCACTCAGCCCTTAGTAGCGAGCATCTGATCCTCGGAGGACGATCTGCGGGCACACCTCGCCATTCTGGAAACTCCTCCAAGGGTCTTCGTCACAAGGACCGCTACGAGGCACCCAAGGCGGGCACGGAACCCACTGACTGGAGGGAACCGTACCTCGACTGCCTCATCCGAGAAGCCTTGCCCACGGACAAGACCGAGGCTTGAAGGCTTGCACGACGCGCTAAGTCCTTCATCATCATAAACAGGGGCCTATATCGAAAGGGGCACTCGAACATCCTAATGAAATGCATCCCAATCTCCTAAGGGAAGGAGCTCCTCAAAGAGACCCACGTGGGAATCTACGGCCACCATGCATCCCCGGACGCTAGTGGGAAACGCATACCGACAGGGTTTCTACTGGCCCACGGCGGTGATAGATGCAGAAGGCCTGGTACACTCGTGCGAAGGGTGCCAATTCTACACGCGGCAGACACACCTACCCGCCCAAGCGCTCCAGACCATCCCCATCACCTAGCCCTTCGCAGTCTGGGGACTGGACTTGGTCGGACCGCTAAAAAAGGCGCCTAGGGGGACACATGCACGCGTTCGTCACAATTAACAAGTTCTCGAAACGGATCAAAGCATGGCCCATAGCAAGAGTACGCTTTGAGGAAGCCGTGCACTTCTTCACAAACATCGTCTACCGGTTCGGGGTCCCCAACTCAATCATCTCTGATAATGGGACTCAGTTTACCGGGAAGAAGTTCATCAACTTCTACGACGGGTTTAACATTCGAGTCGACTGGTCAGCAGTAGCACACCCCCGGACGAACGGACAGGTCGAGTGTTGGCATTTCTTAGCGCATCACCAAGTTTGGACCCCTGGTGACAATGCCAGAAATGCAGTTGACATTCCTTAACATCATCACTGAGAATAGAGGTAAGTCTATCCCCAGTAATAAGTAAGAAATGCTTGGATTGGTGTACCTCAGTTACCATATCATTCGATCAGCCATGGTACTGAGGCACACCTCACCAGTTATTCTCTTTACCGCTACTAGTGATATACCTCGGATGATAGTTTCAGAATAGCCTGGCACGGGCACCATGGCATACCAAGACTATTCTTACCTCTATCAAGAGAGTTATGTCCCCAATAATGCTAGGACTATAGCCTTAGCTGCTAGTGCCTCGGAGATGCTATACGGCGTACTTTCAGCATTCCTTGACACTAGTGCTAAAACTATATTCCTAACTACAGTAAAGAGGTAACGGTGATCCGGTAAACCTTTGCAGTTTTGTATGTTACTCCGCAAGCGCACGGAATTACCGTTGTAGCATTTCAACCCGGAGAAATCCTAGGTATCGTATTTATATTTTCCCAAAGGAAGGCTGGTGTAGATTTTAGTATGAAACCATAATCAAGAACATTATACGTTGTATGAAAGGTAGACCAATGTTCATAAAAGGGGCAAACAATACGGTTTTCATGATAGTGGACACACACATACAGATAGACGTCTCTCAAGTGGGAAAGATGAATGAAGCATAAAGAATAAAAGAATAAAGAATAAAAGAATATCCTACAGGAGCAATGGTCCTAATACAGCTAATGTCTAGAGAGTGGATAGTCATACAAATACATGAATCAGAGCTAGAACTGTGTTTGCGATGGATCGGAAGACCACCGGCCACTGGTCTGCCAGCGAGATGGGTGGTAATTTAGACTCCTACACCATAGCCGAACATGGGGGGATTACGAAGGGACGGACAGGGCTATCACCACATGCCGCCTACCCCCTCATCCATGGATTATGAAGTGCAATCATCGGCTACCCTATACCCAAGCACCATGCCCGCATATAAAACAGCTACCCAAGCCCCCCGGGCCTCTCACCCTACGGATGAACAAGTAAAGAACTTGGATGTTGTGCGATGAACCACCAACCCGCACACAACTCTATTCTTAATCATCTAAGTGTATGAACAGTTAAGAACGGAGCTCTATATGCTACGAACATGATATGAACACTATAAACTAGTAAGCATATCATGAACAAGGCATATGAACTAGAAGTCCTATGTTCTATGATCTAACCACAAAAACTAGTAACTAATTCATCTACATAAACTAGTGCCTAGTTCATCTAACAAGATCATAGCACTAGAACTATACTCTAATTCTAGAACATAGCTATATTGATAAAAAGAGAAGAAGAGCATAATGGAAAGAATAGTATTCATACTAAAAGTAGCCAAGATGTCTCCTCCTCTTACAAGTTGAGCCTTGCTCCTCTACTACTACTAAGGATAAAGAGAAAAGTGGAGAGGTACACTTGGGAGTACAAGTGAGAGGTGTAGTGTGTTGTGTCTAAAATGAGGAGCCCCACCCCTACTTTTATACTAGCTTGAGGTCGGTTCCAGGGCTGAGGTGAGTAAATGCCTGGCCAAACCGCCTCTTCAACCGACCAAGGGAACCGCCAGAAGAAGATGGGCCAGGCCGGCCTCTCTCTCTCCCCTTGGTCCCAGCTTCGGCCCATGGCCCTCTTGCTGCTCCTGGATCTCTCTCCCGTGGGTTGTTGGCCCAGTTGACATCTTGGATTTTGGGCTTTGCTTATTTGGTTAGAATACGCCTTGTCAGAAGGCGCATTCTTGTGACCTTTTCCTCTATTTCTTGTATGTTTCCTGTAAATCAATAATTCTCCAATACAAGTGGAAATAGGTCAATAGTAAAGGTATATGTGAATATTTCTATGATAATTCTCTCTTTTTGGATAATAGTTAGCGGTTAAAGTATGTCGGTAATCACCGCCAACAAAATCCCCAAGCTTACCTTTTGCTCGTCCTTGAGCAAAGCTAAGAACTTGGTTGTTGATCAGGAGTTGCTACAATGCCGATTATGTTTCACAAGTGCCAGGATTATAACAAAGTTTTCTTCCTTGATTTAAATAAATTGGTTTTCATACTCATCCCCTTTTTACTTGTCACTTGTGGGGCTTCTGGCTATCACTTTATCTTTAGGTTGATATTTTAGCAAGAGAGGTAGACATAGATTTTGTATACATTCTACTCTTTTGAATTGCTTTCTTCCCGGAGTTTGTATTTTTGTATGAAGAACAAAGTCAATTGATGGGATCATAGCAAATTACTAAGCTATACACTTTGATCGGAAGGGAAATTTATTTTTTTTGAACTCCTATGCATGATTATCTCTTTTCTGTCTTTCTGAGAAGTGGGGGCTATCTCTCTGGCGGGTACTTTTTGTACCCATTTTTTTCACTCGGGCGGGTGTCGTTGCACCCCTTGTTTTATTCTCTCTTTTTTTTGGCACATACCTTCTTGGTATGGCATCTTTTATTGGCTCATGCTTCTTTGGCATGGCATCTTTTCATTCTTATAGCCCATACTCTCTTTTGACTTCTAAGAGAGAATCAATACATAGAGAGCAAAAATTGATTTTCATTTGTGTATGTGAATTCTGATCATGGGTGTATAACAAAGCAATCTTCTTTAGATCATATCAAAAGGATTTTGGTTTTATTTAATTTTTAAGACTCCGGTATTCAAGCTTTTCTCAGAGTAAGTTTGTAACAAACTCTTAGTCATACCAAATCAAGCTTAATACCATCCCTCGACTAGATCAAGCTCTATGCATCCCACTAAGTTTTCAAGTTTCTAAAGTGAATATTTTAAAACAAATATGGCTAGGCACAGATGAATCATAAGACAGAGCAACTATTCATCATTTCAACACGAGAAAACTATGCATAGCATAATTCACATATTTAGAGTGGAATTTTTTTTTTTTTTTTTATTATTATTATTGAAAAGTGAGGGAGGTATTACCTTTATTCAGGGGTCCTCCCCCAAGCTGGCTTGAGACCTATATGTTAGTGAAGATAATCTCTCCCAAGAGGTTTTATACTAGTCATGTTTTTGGTTCAGTGGTCAAATGTTTAATTTTGACCAAGGTAAACTTAGTATCTAAGCTCCATACTTATATACGAAACTTATGAAGATATGATTGATCATAAACTGAACCATATTTGTAAAAAAACTTTTATGGATAAGAGATTTTATTTTATATTATGGTTAGTTTTCATGATCCTTTGTAAACTAGAATTTGGTTCACTGATGTTAGTTTTTATGGATAAGAGATTTTATTTTATATTTTGGTTCAGTGGTGTTAAGGAATGGTCTTCCCATGAGGAGTGGTACGCCATTATCTTCCCCCATGTCTAGGACAACAAAGTCAGTGGGTACATAGTCGTCCTGAATGCGCACCAGGATATCCTCGGCCATTCCTTCTGCAGCCCGTACTGACTGGTCCGCCATTTGCAGTTTGAAGTCTATGGGTTGTAAGGGTCCACCGATCAGATTGTCATATGTCACCTTTGACATGATGTTCACACTGGCCCCAAGGTCACAATATGCATGTCAGAAAACCATTGGGCCAATTGAGCACTCTATGGTTGGCTGGCCCGGGTCTTCTTTCTTGTGATAAATGGAGGGTCCAGAAGATACCCGTTGATAAGCCCATGGCTCCTCAGGGTTCAATAATTATTTCTAAGAAGAATTCCAAGTTGGCAAATATTTTGATTCCAATTGAATTACCAAAAAATAGCATGGAAGATCATTCTTTTATGAAGTTCGGTGATTTTTATACAGAAGTGAAACACATCAAGGAGGAGTTCAGCATGCTGCCAAGTAAGCTAATATTTGAAGGAATTAATTTTCACAAAAGACATGAGGTTAAAATAAAAAGATTTATGCTGATTGGTGAAATGCATGTCGAGGTGCCAAGCCTGAAGGATTTTGGGCTTATTTTATTCATTTGCAGCCCAAGTAGCCCATGCTGGATACGTATTAGCTTATTTTTTTTATTTGTGTTTGGAAAAGTAGAGTCCAGCTCATTTAATTATTGGAGTCCATCATGTCTAGCGCTGCATGCTTAACGTGGAGAATTTTGGCTGGCCTGCGAGCCATATAGCCCGGGCGCAGCCCTTGTATTAGGAGATTAGATTGGATTTTATTTTGTGGAGTTTATCTCTCATCGAGCCTGCCGCTCGAGAACCCTAGTTGGTCGGGGTGATTGATTCGGATCCTTCGTGGATTTGTGTGAAGTGCGTGATTGAGCTGCTGCAGTTTGGGTGCGTCGCTTGAAATTCCTGGAGTTCCCTCTCTTCTGATCGTGGTTCGTCGTGGCCGCGGGTGGATGATTTATCTAGGGTTGTCTTTGGTTTGCAGCTGCTACGACAGATTTTGTAAGCCAATCGTGACCTGCACTATTATTTTATTCCGAGTACTCTTGGGTTGGACAATCTGCTTGTTTGACGTGAGATTAAGTGGAATTCAGTTATCCTTGCTTTATCGGTGTGTGCCACTATTATTTACCTTTTACGAGAAAGTGTATTACAGTAGTGTTCATTATTGCCCATTCGACACTGCTGCTGCCTGAATTGTTAAGTTGGAACTTTTGATTTTAACAATATATATATATATATATATATTTATATATATATATATATATATATATATAGCTGCGTTTGCCGGATTAATAATTTTAGAAAATTATTTGTGATTGCTATTGCACCGTAAAAGATTGGGCAAATTATTTTAGGCACCGTAGGCGTGTCCTTATCAGCCGTCATGGACGGAAGGCTTACCAGGCCTTGTGGTGAACATTTTGACAGATTTGAGGGGACCATTTTGACAGATTTGAGGGGTGTTTCGGGTTGTCCCGATCCCTCCTTATTATTAGAAGGTAAAGCAGCAGTTATCTGAGCTAATTGAGTTTCTAGCATCTTATTAAAGCTCAGTTGATTTTTAACAGTAGAGGAGAGATTTTCTATTTTTGTATTTAAGTTTTCAAACATTTTATCATTATAAGTTAGGTTTTTTTCAAATTTTCATTTATTTTTGCTTGGCCTAATACCAAGTCTTTCAACAAAGGTTGGTTCGAATTATAATTGGAATTGAAGGTTTGACCGGTCGTGCGGGCCGTGAGGTCGTGGCTCACGCGTGGGGCGCAAGCCTTCGGTTGCTTCTTCCACGAAGATGCCCGTGGGGGGTCGTGCGAGCCGCGGCGCAGCCTCCCGGGTCACTGTTGATGGTGGATAGCGTCAATATTTTATATATCGAAAGGCAAAACACACATCAATATCTAGAAGGCTAGGGGTTTATCTAACAATTTCCACGAGTTTTGGTGATTTATCAATTTTCAGGGACTGGACCAGAAAACACCGAAAAAGGAGCATAACTACAAATCTACACCACGGAATTATCCAAAACTCAGGAATACGCCAAACTACTCTAGAAGGATCCAGAAGACACCGGAGGGAAGGAGAGGCGATGCAACCTCTAGGTGGGGCTGGCCGGCCCCACCTGCCAGGCCGGCCGGCCCCCTATGAGAAGAAGGTGCTCCCCCTTCTAGAGTCTTCTTCCACCGCCTTTGAGGATCAATCTTAGCCCTACGTGAAGTCGGTTTGATCAAACGGCTGTCGTGCATCCCACCGGGCTATATAAGCGAAGCCAGACCTCCCTCTGGAAACCCGAGAATTCATTCAATACCTCATTCAAGTCATTCAAGGTTGAGCCAGTTGAAGATCAAGTCATCTAGAGCTTCAAGTTCTAGTTCCTCATAGCCTTCTAGTTCATAGTTTAGCATAGTTAGATCTAGATTAGAGGAAGTCAAGGCATGTTAATCAGTCTTGAATTCCGGAAGTTGTCAAGAAGAGAAGAGTCTGGTACAGTTCTTAAGCTTTTCTTTCTTATTGTATTATCTGCGTTCGTATGATATTTACTAGCAACATTGTTCTTCATCTTAGTTTAATTATTATGTTCATCGTCTACTTCAATACATCTAGTTTAGTTGGTTTGCTATTATATTCATGCACTGGTTCGTATAGCGCTCATCTAGTTGATCATATGGTGACTGGTAGGCAATATGTAGATATGGTGTCTAGATGCTTTGCTTATCTGTGGATATCCCTAGTTGTGCCGGGTAGTGAGGTAGATTGTGGGTGTGACAGACCCATTAAGTCCTTTGTAGGCCTTCTCCCGTACGGTGGATTGGTAGAGTGGGATTGTCAGGTTGAGAGGAGGTTCCTGTACTCATCTTTTCCTGTACATTGCTCCGATGTGTTTGGGAACTATAGTAGTATAACTTGACAATGATTTCTAGATGTACTTGCACTAGTTGATGTAGCTTTAACATGTAGTTAAATACATAGGAGTTATTTCTCTATTAATTGATTAGACAACGCTGACATGATTAGAGTGCTATGATGGATTAGTATTATTAGGAGATGACTGAGTAATGGCTCGTTATTATTATCTATATTATCTTATCTTGTGACTTACCCCTGTTATGAGTAGAGTGAATGACATTGGTTACATCGTCTATTTAATGCATATACATATACATGTTATCAATACTATAAAGTAGCTTCTTAGCAATGCCTTCCCAGTGGTAGAATATAAATGACAACCTGGTAATACTCTAGCTAAAATGCTACAATGGTATAATTATCTGTCCGCTTGCAGAATTATTCTTAGTTTATATTCATCTTTATTTATTTCTGCCTAGTCACATAAAATGATAAGATTTAGTACCAGAGTTTATTCCTAGCTTTACAATTGGGGATGACAACCTAGTTTCACAGTTAGACATAAGGGTCAAGAGGCTAGTGGCTAGTTGCTAAAGATAAGTTAATAAGTACCAACATTTCTAGTGTCATTGCGTGGGATAGAGATTTGGGTTTTATTGCAGTGACGTTAGAAATGCCAACAAGCATTTTTGGCGCCGTTGCCGGGGAAGGCTAATAAACTTAGGAAAAGTATTGATAACATATATGCATTATGAATAAGACTGATCACCCAATTGACCTCTAACTCAAATAGGCTTATCCTTGTTCTATCTATTTGTATATCTTATGCAGGGTAATGAATGAATGAACAGATTTGCTCTCCCAGATAATTATGTTGAAGATCCAGAGAGACTCTTACGAAGAAGGAAGTTTGCTGATACAAGAGATATCTTTGAATCACCATCAAGAACACCCTCCACCGAAGCTCAATCTTCAAGGAATCAAGCTCTAACACCTGAAGGAGAACAATCAGAAAAATCAGAAAATTTAGCACTAGCTTTTGAAGCTATGGCTGAGAAGACGGTACGCGAGTTCTCTGCTCCAACAACCGCCAACATCCGCACTGAACCAAATGTCAATATTGTTGACAATGGATTTGAACTCAAGCCTGCTCTTATCACTATGGTTCAAGCTAGTCAATTTTGTGGAAAGGCTCATGAAGATGCAAGTGCATATTTACAACACTTTCTAGAGATTTGCAGCACCTTCACTATCAGAGGAGTATCAAGAGATGCTATTCTACTCCGCCTTTTCCCATTTTCACTTCTAGGAAAAGCAAAACAGTGGTTCTACAACAAGAAGGAAACCAACACTACATGGGACAAATGCTCTACTGCTTTCTTAGCGAAGTTCTTTCCTACAGGCAAGACCAATGCTCTACGTGGGAAAATTTCAAGCTTTCATCAACAACATGATGAATCGTTCGCCGAGGCATGGGAACGTTTTCAAGATTGTATTACAGAATGTCCTCATCATGGAATGGAGGATTGGCTACTTATACAGACCTTCTATCATGGGCTAGTCTCTAGTACCCGTGAATCCATGGATGCTGCAGCTGGAGGAGCTTTTTTGTCACTTAAGCTCGCCGATGCAACAACACTTATGGAGAAGATGGTCTAAAATTAGAGTTGGAATAAAGAACGTGTGCAACCCCGCAAGAGAGGAGGAGGCATGCATTATATTAAGGAGATTGACATGGTCACTGGAAAGCTAGACCTCATAATAAAGAAACTTGACAGCAAAAGCAATGAGAATAGAGAAGTCATGCATATTAATGACTCTTGCATGACTTGTAAAGAATGTGGAGATACAGGTCACTCGGGAAGCAACTGCCCTACACTCCAAGAGGATGTGAACTTCATCAACAACAATACCAACTATCGTCCTCAGCAAAATCAAGTATGGAATCAATCAAATCAACGATGGAATCAACCCAATCAAGGATGGAACCAGCAAAGGCCCAACTACCAAGGTAACAACCAAGGTAACAATAATTTCAATAGCAATTTCAATCAACCACCTTTAAGAGAAGTAATTTCCAATCAGAATAAAGCTATAGAAAATTTATCTAAGAGGGTAGCATCCAATGATAAAGTACTAGAAAATATAAACACTAAAATGGATAGTCTAACCTCTACTATTAAGAACCAACTTAGCTTTAATAAAATGTTAGAATCACAATTAGCTCAGCTGGCAGCCGCTGTTCCACCGATCCATGAAGGTAAGATTCCTGGGCAACCCCTAGAGCCCAAAACCGCAAATCTTGTTGATGTCTGTGCAGGTTACTACATAGAAGGAATGTCAGAAGGATGAATCCATGCCACTCAAGAGAGGAGATCCAGGAAGACCCGTGATTCCCATCTCTATTGGGCAACACGATTTCTCGAAAGTAAATCGTGACCTTGGTGCTAGTGTCAACATCATGCCAAAGGTAATCCTTGATCATATTTTTCTATGGGCAACTTTGTTGTACACGAATATGTGCTTGCAGCTTGCAGATCAGATAGTTAAATACCCCAAAGAAATCCTAGATGACGTATGCATACGAGTGGGACAATCATATGTTCCAGTAAACTTTGTGGTTCTGGATACCGGCAAAGATCCGAAGAGTTCTATCATCCTAGGCCGACCATTCTTGAGTACTACAAAAGCAGCCATCTATGTAGACAGTGCAACAATATGTTTCACTATCAAGGGCAATGAAGAGAAATTCAGTTTCAAAGACAGGACCCTTGAAGACCCTATTAACACTTACTATCCAGAGAAGCCTATGAACAAAGAAGAAGAAGTACGGAAGACCTGTCCAAAGGGAAAGAAGAAAAACAAGAGGCAAGAAGGAAAGAAGACTTAGATAGTCAAAGTAACAGAATACAGATAGGGTCGTCACTCAGTTTTGCCAGTCATAGCTAAAGATCCTGGTCTACCATCAATAGAGTGCACCATTGGACAGAGCTCTTTCTACTCAGCCGTTTGCGACACTGGATCAGCAGTCAACATAATGTCAAAAGAGGTATACAATACACTATTTAATGAACCTATCGACCCTACATATATTTTGCAGCTGGCAGACAACACCACATGAATCCCGGAGGGACTAGCAAGAAACATCACGGTTAAGATCCACACCCATTCTGTCCCTACCGACTTTATGATCTTGGACATGGGAAAAGAAGATAAGACACCTATCATATTTTGAAGGCCATTCCTCAGCACCACCAAAGCTATCATCTACAATGGAATAGGCCAAGTCCACTTTCACTTTCTAGGAGAAAAGGTACGCTGTTATTTTAGAGATTATAACTCTCCTAGATTACCAGCTTTCACCAGGACTAAGAAGAGAAGCCAGCGCCGTGCCTTGAGAAGAAAAGTTGAGGAGGAGAAAGCGACAGAAAAATCAACTACACCTAAAGAACATCCACAACCAACCAAAGTATGGAAGAAAAGGAGATCCCCTCAACCGAATCATCAACATTAGAAGAGGCAACATCTGGGTCCCCATCAGGATCCACTGAAGAACCCTCAACATGATGACCACAAGAAGTCTTGTTCGAATGACTTTAAACTCCGTACCCTCGCCATAAGGTAACAATGGTAGTTATCTAATTACTCTAGTATATTTATTCTTTTGCATGTTTAGAAAAGAAAATAAAAATTCTTTACTGCTTTATTATAAAAACCTTAAAAAGCTCCAAAGGATTAGGCTTATGATTTACCCCGTAAGAATATTCACTATGGTAGCACAAAAATAAATTCCTTTTTCTTTGCATTATAAATAGAAAAGCACAAAAATATAAGAATCATGCTACACATTCATATCTGCTCATAAGAATAATCAATTACGCATCTGGCTGATCGCTAACCCCTTATCATATTCGAGCCTCGAGTTTTGGTTTTCTTTTTGGAGTACACTTTTACAGGACTATACTATGAAGGAGTGAGACAGGACAGTGGGTCACCACTGCTAAGCTTACTCTAAAAATATCATTCAAGCGAAATATGGCGAACATCTAGCTTGGGGGAGGAGCATCCCCTAGTTATCAGGTAACTATACCTATTCAATTTATCGAGTCTGTCTTATTGTTATAAAATACCAAAAATATGTGGGCACATGAAGGTCCACCTCTGTTGAGTCTTTTAAGTCTTTAGTTAAATAAAAACTGAAAAGCAATAAAAAAATTTTAGTCAAAGTGTGTCTAGAGTCAACTATGAACTAGAAATTTTTGACTTGGAGATGATGAATAATTGCTCTATTAGAATTCTTTCAAGTACCTAGTTTTCAACCTTGAGTTCTCCTAAGTTTTGGATATGATTACTTTAACTTGATAATTTACTCTGAGCCTAAAATTTGTGGAGTAATATGCTTGAGCTAAGTCTAGGTGATTGACGGATATGATATAAGAGAGTTTGAGCTACTATTTATCTTATTCTTGACGATGCTAAATTCTAGAGATTTATCTTTTGAAAATTTCAAACCTTTACATGATGAGCTCTTGTATGACAAAGTTGAATTCCTACCAAAGCCATATATAAGATATATTTAGATTAGGAAACCTTTGCTCATTTATGCTACTTACTTGTCATTGAGTTTAGTCAACCTTTGTTGTATACTTAAGAGAGTCTTGTCATGCTTTTAAAATCAAGATCACTCACACACTCCATCCACATATGCACTACTCTTACTCTGAGAGTAAGCGCAACCATTTTCCACTTTTATCCATTTCCACCTCAAAATGTTTCTCCTACACTGGGAGAGAACACCCAAAAATATACATAAACGCATAAGGCAGTCTTTGTTTATTTGCTCTAAGTTCTTTATTCAATTATTGTATCTAAGGATGCATGTGGCTATACAAAAATAAGAAGGGAGTAAAAGATGGATAAGTGTCCCAGCACTAAAACAATGGGTACTCAGATGCCCACCTCCCAATGAAAAAAAAGAGAGAGAGAATAAAGATAGCCCATGTTTTCTTGAGAAGTTCTGAAAGTCTAAAAAAGAGGAGAGATTCATTTTGAAAAGCAAAGGTAGAATTAGAATTAGCTACCACATATACACCTATCCACCATATTTCACACACATGCACATCTTGGTTTGATTGTATGACTCAATTCTCTATAGATCCATTGTTTGACTTTGTAATATATGAATTGCAAGTATGCTTATCCTTGTTTAATGTCACTCCTATAAACTCCACTATAATCCTTATAATTAGGAAGGCATAATATCATGAATGCCTCAGTGAGATCCACAAATACCACATACTCTGAGAGACTGAGGGTGTCATACAATTAAACTCTGAGTTTTTATTGCGAAAACTTGCAAAACTCTAGAATACTAGTTGAGTGAAGAATTTGAGACATAGTTCTTGACTTGATTATTCTGTCTTTCAATTACTCAAGACCCACGTGAAGGTTAAAAGCTCTACAGTTAAAGGAAATATGTGTGAGTTTGAAAGTTAGAGCAGTTTTGTCTAATCCAGAGGAAATTTTTGTTTGAGAGCATATGTACTTGTCAGAATAAAAGCATTGTAGCAACTCCTGATCCAACTCTAGGTTTTGCTAAGGGACTAGCAAAAGGTAAGCTTGGGGGAGTCGTTGACGGTGGATAGCGTCAATATTTTATATATCGAAAGGCATGAAACACACATCAATATCTAGAAGGCTAGGGGTTTATCTAACAATTTCCACGAGTTTTGGTGATTTATCAATTTTCAGGGACTGAACCGGAAAACATCGAAAAAGGGGCATAACTATAAATCTACACCACGGAATTATCCGAAACTCAAGAATACTCCAAACTACTCTAGAAGGATCCAGAAGGCACCGGAGCGAAGGAGAGGCGAGGCCACCTCCAGGTGGGGCCGGCCGGCCCCAGGCCGGCCGGCCCCCTGTGAGAAGAAGGTGCTCCCCCCTTCTGGAGTCTTCTTCCACCGCCTTTGAGGATCAATCTTAGCCCTACGTGAAGTCGGTTTGATCAAACGGCTGTTGTGCATCCCACCGGACTATATAAGCGGAGCCAGACCTCCCCCTAGAAACCCGAGAATTCATTCAATACCTCATTCAAGTCATTCAAGGTTGAGCCAGTTGAAGATCAAGTCATCTAGAGCTTCAAGTTCTAGTTCCTCATAGCCTTTAGTTCATAGTTTAGCATAGTTAGATCTAGATTAGAGGAAGTCAAGGCGTGTTAATCAGTCTTGGATTCCGGAAGTTGTCAAGAAGAGAAGAGTCTGGTACATTTCTTAACCTTTTCTTTCTTATTGTATTATCTGCGTTCGTATGATATTTACTAGCAACATTGTTCTTCATCTTAGTTTAATTATTATATTCATTGTCTACTTCAATACATCTAGTTTAGTTGGTTTGCTATTATATTCATGCACTGGTTCGTATAGCGCTCATCTAGTTGATCATATGGTGAGTGGTAGGCAATATGTAGACATGGTGTCTAGATGCTTTGTTTATCTGCGGATATCCCCAGTTGTGCCGGGTAGTGAGGTAGATCTTGGGTGTGACAGACCCATTGATTCTTTGTAGGCCTTCCCCCGTACGGTGGATTGGTAGAGTGGGATTGTGGTTGAGAGGAGGTTCCTGTACTCATCTTTTCCTGTACATTGTTCCGATGTGTTTGGGAACTATAGTAGTATAACTTGACAATGATTTCTAGATGTACTTGCACTAGTTGATGTAGCTTTGACATATAGTTAAATACATAGGAGTTATTTCTCTATTAATTGATTAGACAACACTGACATGATTAGAGTGCTATGATGGATTAGTATCATTAGGAGATGACTGATTAATGGCTCATTATTATTATCTTTATTATATTATCTTGTGACTTACCCTGTTGTGTGTAGAGTGAATGACATTGGTTACATCATCTATTCAATGCATATACATATACATGTTATCAATACTATGAAGTAGCTTCTTAGTAATGCCTTTCCAGTGGTAAAATATAAATGACAATCTAGTAATACTCTAGGTAAAATGCTACAATGGTATAATTATCTGTCCGCTTGCAGAATTATTCTTAGTTTATATTCATCTTTATTTATTTCTGCCTAGTCACATAAAATGATAAGATTTAGTACTAGAGTTTATTCCTAGCTTTACAATTGGGGATGATAACCTAGTTTCACAGTTAGGAGTAAGGGTCAAGAGGCTAGTGGCTAGTTGCTAAAGACAAGTTAATTAGTACCAACATTTCTAGTGTCATTGCGTGGGATAGAGATTTGGGTTTTATTGCAGTGACATTAGAAATGCCAATATTTATGTTTTCATATAAAATCTTTTCTAGCCTTCCCTGGCAATGGCGCCAGAAATGCTTGTTGGCGTTTCTTAGCGCATCACCAAGTTTGGACCCCTGGTGACAACGCCAGAAATGCAGTTGACATTCCTTAACATCATCACTAAGAATAGAGGTAAGTCTATCCCCGGTAACACGTAAGAAATGCTTGGGGTGGTGTACCTCAGTTACCATATCACTCGATCAGCCATGGTACCGAGGCACACCTCACCAGTTATTCCGTTTACCGCTACTAGTGATATACCTCGGATGATAGTTTCAGAATAGCCTGGCACGGGCACCGTGGCATACCAAGACTATTCTTACCTCTATCAAGAGAGTTGTGTCCCTAATAACGCTAGGACTATAGCCTTAGCTGCTAGTGCCTCGGAGATGCTATACGGCGCACTTTCAGCATTCCTTGACTCTAGTGCTAAAACTATATTCCTAACTACAGTAAAGAGGTAACGGTGATCCGGTAAACCTTTACAGTTTTGGATGTTACTCCATAAGCGCATGGAATTACCGTTGTAGCATTTCAACCCGGAGAAATCCTAGGTGTCGTATTTATATTTTCCCAAAGGAAGGCTAGTGTAGATTTTAGTATGAAACCATAACCAAGAACATTATACGTTGTATGAAAGGTAGGCCAATATTCATAACAGGGGTAAACAATACGGTTTTCATGATAGTGGACACACACATACGGATAGACGTCTCTCAAGTGGGAAAGATGAATGAGGCATAAAGGATAAAAGAATAAAGAATAAAAGAATATCCCTACAGGAGCAATGGTCCTAATACAGCTAATGTCTAGATAGTGGATAGTCATAAAAATACATGAATCAGAGCTAGAGCTGTGTTTGCGATGGATCGAAAGACCACCGGCCGCTGGTCTACCAGCGAGATGTGGTAATTTAGACTCCTACACCATAGCCGAACATGGGGGGATTACGAAGGGATGGACGGGGCTGTCACCACCTGCCACCTACCCCCTCATCCGTGGACTATGAAGTGCAATCACCGGCTACCCTATACCCGAGCACCATGCCCGCATATAAAATAGCTACCCAAGCCCCCCGGGTCTCTCACCCTACGGATGAATAAGTAAATAACTTGGATATTGTGCGATGAACCACCAACCCGCACACAACTCTATTCTTAATCATCTAAGTATATGAACGGTTAAGAACGGAGCTCTATATGCTATGAACATGATACGAACACTATGAACTAGCAAGCATATCATGAACAACGTATATGAACTAGAAGTCCTATGTTCTATGATCTAACCACACAAACTAGTAACTAATTCATCTACACAAACTAGTGCCTAGTTCATCTAACAAGATCATAGCACTAGAACTATACTCTAATTCTAGAACATAGCTATATTGATAAAAAGAGAAGAAGAGCATAATGGAAAGAATAGTATTCATACCAAAAGTAGCCAAGATGTCTCCTCCTCTTATAAGTTGAGCCTTGCTCCTCTACTACTACTAAGGATAAAGAGAAAAGTGGAGAGGTACACTTGAGAGTACAAGTGAGAGGTGTATGTAGTGTGTTGTGTCTAAAATGAGGAGCTCCACCCCTACTTTTATACTAGCTTGAGGTCGGTTCCAGTGCTGAGGTGAGTAAATGCCTAGCCAAACCGCTTCTACAACCGACCAAGGGAACCGCTAGAAGAAGATGGGCCAGGCCGACCTCTCTGGGGGTGCGGCCACACCAGGGGTGGGCCCCCTCGGCCCCAGCTTCGGCCCATGGCCCTGTTGCTGCTCCTGGATCCCTCTCCCGTGGGTTGTTCGCCCAGTTGACATCTTGGATTTTGGGCTTTGCTTATTTGGTTGGAATACGCCTTGCCGGAAGACGCATTCTTGTGACCTTTTCCTCTATTTCTTGTATGTTTCCTGTAAATCAATAATTCTCCAATACAAGTGGAAATAGGTCAATAGTAAAGGTATATGTGAATATTTCTATGATAATTTTCCCTTTTTTGATAATAGTTGGCGGTTAAAGTATGTCGGTAATCACCGCCAACATCGAGCGCGCGAATGGGATGATCCTGCAAGGGCTGAAGCCCAGAATCTTCAACTGCCTTAATAAATTCGGGAGGTGGTGGGTCGAAGAACTCCCCTCAGTACTGTGGAGTCTGCGAACGACTCCCAGCTGAGCTACGGGATACACCCCGTTCTTCATGGTCTACGGTGCGGAGGCCGTCCTCCCCACCGACCTCGAGTACGGGGCCCCGAGGGTACAAACTTACACCGAGTGGGGAAACGCCGTCCACCTAGAAGACGCGTTGGACCAAGTGCACGAGGCTCATGATGTCGCTCTACTACACTCTGCTAAGTACCAGCAAGCCCTCCAACATTACCACAGCCGACGCATTCGAAGACGCGCCTTCAGCGTCGAAGACCTCATGTTACGCCTGCGGCTGGATAACAAGGACTGCCACAAGCTATCACCACCATGGAAAGGACCCTTCATCATACACCAGGTGCTTCGGTCGGGGACGTATAGGCTATTGGTATATTTAACGCACACAGAATAATCAAAGAGATAAATTCCCCAAGCGCACGGATACTGCTGTAGCTTTCACCGAAGAGTATTCCAAGATATCGAATTTCCACAAGGAACGCGAAGTGATCTAATAACGAATCAAGAACGTCCAAGGATAGATAAGATAAATGTTTTTGGTGGGTAGAGAGGGGCTATCTAAGGTGATCTAGATAACTAAGAATCAGACTTACAATACTTGTCTACTTTGGAGCAACAGTACCTTTCCAACTCTCGAAAAAGACTGGGAAAAAAGGTAGTTGGGGAAGGCTGCCAAAAGCTCTATGAAACACCAACTCCGACGTGGTGGAATACGAAGGCCAACAAAGCTGTCACCTCTGAAGGCTACCACAACTAACCGTAAGAATTGGGCGCAAACTCAGGTAAACTCTAGCCTAGACACCACGTCTACGCTAACGATTACTAATCTAGTCACATACACTAACTAGATCACTCAATATGAGCTAAGATCTCGTAAACAAAGTAAAGTAAGAATAAAACTTAATCAAACAGAAGACTTAGAGTTACCAACTGAAGAACTTAAAGATGAACTGTCTCCATAGAGGTACAAAGTTGAGGAAGATCCGACAAGCCGGCTCCTCTTCTACTTCTTCCTCTCCTCTCTCCCTATTTTCTAATTACAAGAGCTCTAATGAGCTAGGGCTTCAAGCTCTCCAAATGAATTGATAGAATGAATTAGGGTTTTCCTGGGGGGTCTGGCCTTATATTTATAGTCCGATGATGGCCGTTTGATCAAACTGACTTAAGGTATGGTGGATATTAACCCTCAAAGGCGGTAGAGAAAGCTTCCAGAAGGGCATAGAAGATTGTTTTAGGGGGAGGCCGCCCGACATTTCTCCTCAGGCCGGCCGGCCCCACCGTGTGGGCCCCCGCGCTCCGCTTCGTTCTGGTGTTTTCTAGATCCTTCCTCGAGTCCAATGTGCGGGGTTTCATTGGCGTCAAATTTCGTTACTCCATTTGATAGTTAGGCCCTTCTCCATGGTTTTCTGGAACAATCCCCGCAAAATAATAATTCACCAAAACTTCTGGAATTTGTCAGATAAAACCCTAGACTTCTCTATTTGCAAGTATATTGACCATTTATCATATTTATTGCACTCTTAAATGTTGACGCTATCCACCATCAACAAGCTCCCCCAAGCTTACCCTTTGCTAGTCCCTTAGCAAAGCCTAAGTAATAAATTTGGATCAGGAGTTGCTACTATGCTTTCACACCTCAAAAGTACACATGCCTTCAAACAAAAACTCTCCTCTGAATTAGACAAAACTGCTCTAACTTTCAAACTTACTCATTTTACCTTTAACTATAGGGCTTTTCAACTTCCGCGTGGGCCTTGAGTAATTGAAAGATAGAACAATCAAGTCAAGCACTATGTCTCAAATTCTTCACTCAACCAATATTCTGGAGTTTTTGTAAATTTTCAAAATAAAACTCAGAGCTTAATTGTATGACACCCTCAAGTCTCTTATATATGTGGTATTTGTGGATCTCACTGAGGCATTAATGATGTCATGCCTTCCTACAACAAAGGATTATAGTGGAGCTCATAGGAGTGACATTAAACAAAGGATGAGCATACTTGCAATTTATATATTGTAAAGTCAAATAATGGATCCAAAGAGAGTCGAGTTATACAATCAAACCAAGATGTGCATGTGTATGGAATATGGTGGATAGGTGAATATATGGTGGCTAATCCTAATTCTACTTTTGCTCTTTGAAAATAAATCTCTCTCCCTTGAACTTTAGAACTTTCGCAGGAAGACATAGGCTATCTTTATTCTTTCTCTCTTTCTCTTTTTTTTCTTATTCTTTTTTTATAGGGAGGCAGGCATCTAAGTACCCATTGTTTTTTTAACTCCCTCTTCTTTTTCAATACCTTTTCTTTTGCATAGCCACATGTATCCTTTGAATATAATAAATGATTAGAGAGATAACAATAAGAACTCAGAGCATTTAAGAGGGGTTGTTCTATGGGGTATATTTTTGGATGTTTACTCCCAGTGTAGGAGAAAAATATTTTTAAGGTGGATCTGGATGAAAGTGGAAAATGATTACACTTACTCCCAGAGTAGGAGCAATGCATATGTAGTTGGAGTGTGTAAGTGATCTTGATTTTAAAAACATGACAAGACTCTCAAAAGGTATACAACAAAGATTGACTGAACTCAATGCAAAGCAAGAAGCATAAATGAACAAAGGTTTTCCTATTCTAAATGTATATCATATATGTCTTTGGTAGGAATTCAAACTTTGTCATACAAGAGCTCATCATGTAAGATTTTCAGTTTTTAAAGATAAATCTCCAGAACTTAGTATTGCTAGGAATCAGATAAATAGCAGCTCAGACTTTCTCATATCATATCCCTCAATCTCCTAGACTTAGCTTAAGCATATGCCTCCATAAGTTTCAGGTTCAGAGTAAATTCTTATATCAAAGCAGTCATATCCAAAACTCGGGAGAATTTAAAGTTAAAAACTAGGCACTTGAAAGGAATTACGACAGAGCAACTATTCATCATCTCCAAGACAAAATTTTATAGTTCTTCAGCTTTTATTTGACTCTTAACAAACTAGATAGAATTATAAACACACTTTATGATCATACCTTAATAAATAGCTAAAGTATCCTTATTTGGTTTTTTAATGATTATTTATCTTTTTATTTATTTTAGACTAATGGATTTACAAAAAGACTCTATAGACGTGGACCTTCATGTGCCCACATATTTTTGGTATTTTATGACTATAAGATAGACTCGATAATCGCATCGGTATACTTACCTGATAACTAGGGGATGCCCTCCCCCAAGCTAGATGTTTGTTTAGTCTGTATTCACTCTTGTGGCCTACATGTTAAGTCTCACTCTTCTCAAACTTTCAAATCCTATAAAACTCAAATAGACACAAAACTCATGGAACAAATTAAGTATTAGGCATATAAGTTTCAGTTGTCCAGAGTCTTGGTGATTGAATTATTTTTTTAGATAGGATAATCAAATTGTAGAAATTCAATTATGTCTATTTCTTCTAAATTTTTAGTTTCAAGGAATATTTTTAAACGTTGACCATTTACCTTGAAGGTATTACCTGAATTGTCTTGAATTGTAATAGCACCATGTGATGAGATTTCAACTACCTTGAATGGTCCTTCCCATTTGCTTCGAAGTTTTTCATGGCCAAAGAGCTTTACTCTTGAATTGAACAGCAGGACCTTGTCACCAGGCTTAAACTCCTTGTGTTTGATTCTCTTATCATGCCATCTTTTTGTTCTTTCTTTATAAATCTTGGAGTTGTGATATGCCTTCTCTCTCTATCCTTCAAGCTCAGATATTTGCATTTGACGATTCTTGCCAGCTAGATGAATATCCATGTTCCATTTCTTGATTGCCCAGAGAGCTTTGAATTCTAATTCAATAGACAAGTGGCATGTTTTACCATATACCAGCTGATAAGGTGTCATGCCTATGGGTGTCTTGTATGCAGTTCGGTAAGCCCATAGTGCATCAGAAAGCTTGTACTTCCACTTCTTTCCCATCTCATCCACGGTCTTTTGTAGAATGTTCTTGATTTGTTTATTTGATGTTTTAGCTTGACCGCTAGTTTGGGGATGGTATGTAGTTGCAATGTTGTGCTTGACTCCATTTTCTACTAAGAACTGTCGGAATCTTTTATCAATGAAATGTGATCCTCCATCACTTATGACCAATCTAGGCATTCCAAATCTTGGAAATATTACTTCGTTGAACATCTTTTTGGAGTGCTTAGAGTCGGTGGCTCAACATGGTAATGCTTCTACCCATTTAGACACGTAGTCAACTGCCACTAAAATATATTCAGCATCTCCTGACTTTGGGAGTGGTCCCATGAAATCAATTCCCCAGACATCAAACAATTCTACTTGGAGATTGTTCGTGAGTGGCATTGCATCCCGAGTATTGATGTTTCCATGCTTTTGGCATCTAAGACATCTTCTAACAAACTCCTTTGTATCCTGATACATCGTTGGCCAGAAGAATCCACTTTGCCAAACCTTAGCATGTGTACGGAATGCTCCATAATGTCCTCCATATGGTGATGTATGACATCTCTCAATGATTTTCATGCCTTCAACTATTGGGACACACCTCCGTAGCAATCCATCAGCACAGACCCTGTAAAGATGTGGATCATCCCACAAGTGGATACGACTTTCATACTTGAGCTTCCTCTTATCTTCCCCTGGCGGAACATAACCTGCAACCATATAATTGACAATATTTACGTACCAAGGATCGGAGTCCGTTACCGCAAGGAGTGTGTCGTCCCTTAGATAGTCATTAATAGGAAGCTCATATGTGTCTTTATATTGAAGTCTAGACAAGTGGTCAGCTACTGAATTTTCTACTCCCTTCTTATCCCTAATTTCTTTATCAAATTCTTGGAGTAGAAGAATCCATCGGATTAACCGAGGCTTAGCATCTTTTTTAGTGAGGAGGTATTTAAGTGCAGCATGGTCTGTGTATATTGTTACCTTTGCTCCCACTAAGTAAGATCTAAACTTGTCTATTGCAAAGACCACTGCCAACATCTCTTTTTCAGTGGTAGCATAATTAAGTTATGGCCCAGACAAGGTTTTGCTAGCATAGGATATAGCGTAAGGTTTCTTATCTTTGGTTTGTCCTAAAACAGCACCAACTGCAAAGTCGCTAGCGTCACACATGATCTTGAAGGGTAAACTCCAATCAGGTGGTTAGATAATTGGAGCTGATATGAGTGCTCTTTTTAGAATTTCAAAGGTTTCAAGGCACTCAGTGCTAAAAATGAAAGGTGCATCTTTGGCTAGAAGGATAGTTAGGGGTCTAGCAATTTGAGAAAAGTTTTTAATGAAACACCTATAGAACCCTGTGTGGCCTAAAAAGCTACGAATGCCTTTCACATTCGTGGGAGGTGGAAGTTGTTTGATAACTTCAATCTTTGCTCTATCCACTTCTATCCCATGTTCAGACACCTTGTGTCCTAGCACAATTTCTTTCCGAACCATAGAATGACATTTCTCCCAGTTCAGGACTAAGTGCTTTTCTTCACACCGTTGTAAGACCATGTCTAAATTCTCTAAACATTCATCAAAGGTTTTGCCATAGGTAAAGTCATCCATGAACACCTCCATGATTTTCTCGATCATATCGGAGAAAATAGACATCATGCACCATTGAAAAGAAGCTGGAGCATTACATAGCCCGAATGACATTCATCGATATGCATAAGTTCCATATGGGCATGTGAAAGTGGTCTTACTTTGATCATCTGGGTGGATTGGGATTTGATGATACCCGGAATACCCGTCAAGGAAACAAAAGAAAGAGTGATTTGCTAGCCGTTCCAATATTTTATCAATGAAGGGTAACGGGAAGTGGTCTTTCTTTGTAGCCTTGTTAAGTTTTTGGTAGTCAATGCACATGCGCCACCCAGTGACAGTACGTTGAGGAATGAGCTCATTCTTCTCATTCCAAACGACCATCATTCCTCCTTTCTTTGGCACAACTTGGACAGGACTAACCCACTCACTATGAGGTACGGGATAAATAATCCCAGCGTATAAGAGCTTAAGGACCTATTTCTTAACAACTTCTCGCATTGCATTGTTAAGTTTCCTTTGTGGTTCCCTCGATGGTGAAGAATCAGGATCGGTGGGCATACGATGAGTGCAGAGAATAGGACTAATTCCCTTGAGGTCTTGGAGGGAGTAGCCTATGGCTGATTTATGTCTTTCTAGAATAGTGACAAGTTGATGAGTTTCTTCTTCAGAAAGCTTGTCACTTATGATGACAGGTGTTTCTCGGTTATTATTGAGAAAGACATATTTTATGTCAGAAGGAAGAGGTTTTAGCTCAATAGAGGATTGTGATGGCTCCTCTATTTCCTCTAACTTGACAGGTTCTGCCAACTCTTCCTCTTCTTGAATAAAGTGTTCATCATTGAGAGTTGGTTGGGCCATGTCTTCTAAGGATGCCATTAAGACTTCTTCAACAGGGTCTAGTTCAGGCTTGGGCTCTACTATTGCATTATTTGAGCGTGCAAGCGAGATGGTGATAGGAGAACTTCCTAGTTTTACATCTAAGAGACCCTGATTTGGCCTTTCTTAAAAGAGTGTCCCAAAAGGTACACCAATCAAGATGGATGTGTCTGAGATGTCAAAGATATGAAAATCTAGACGATACTCAGAACTTTGTATTCGCAATGGAATAGACCTTATGACCCCATAACTTTCAAGAGTAACTCCTGAAGGAATTCGTAAAAGCTTATGAGATGGAATCACAAACTCGTTGGGAAAAAGTTGTTCGGCTAATACCTTTGAAATGATATTCATCCCAACGGTTGGACTGTAGTAGCCCGTTATGGTGGTTCCCTTAAGGATGCAAGTGATAACATCTGAGGGGGCATTGATTCGGGCTACCTCAGTGGATAACTCCGCTTCTGCCAACCACTCATGACTTATAATGGCTGATAGTCCTTTAATATGTTCCATAAGGAATAAATCATTATTTGGGCCATCTGTTGACAGTGGATAACGTCAACTTTTTATTAGAACTTTAGACATAAAAGGATACATGAATACACGCTAGTCTAGGGTTTTAACTAACAATTTCCACGAGTTTTGCATATTCAATATTTTCCAGGGATTATTCCAAAAAAAGCATAAAAGAGGGATTAGAGTGCATAATTATCACAAAACTTAACCATGAAGGCAAACATTGTCATCAGCATCCTAGAAGCATCTAGAAGACACCGAAGCAATGGGACCCGTAAAGGCCACAAAGTGGGAACGGCCAGCCCCACCTTGGCGCCGACCGGCGCCCCCTTGCTAGGGTTTGGTGCCGCCTTCTGGAATCTTCTTCCACCACCTATAAGGAGTCATCTTGGCCCTTGGTTAAGTCGGTTTGATCCTGCGGCGCACGTTCATCCCACCGGGCTATAAATAGAGGGGCAGACCCCCTCTCTAGAGGCATCAAGTCATTTTGGAGATCAAGCCATCAAGAGCCTTCTCTAGTTCATCAGAGCCTCTCAAGTTCATAGCTTTAGCCTAGTTAGACTAGAAGTAGAAGAGTTCTAGTTCTTCAGTGTGATCCGGAGCACCTAGCGTCTGTCTGGAGCGCGGAGTTCAGTATAGTTCTAGTACTTTGCTCTTATTGTGTTTAATATTATGATTCTAGCAACATTGCTCTTAATCTCTTATATATTCTTTATTGCAATAGTCATTGTCTACTTTAGTTATTTGTCTATCATAGTTAGTTTGATCTTATTTAATTCATGTAATTGCTCGTATAGTGTTTATCCAAATGTACAATGGGTAGATGATGAACAATATGTAGACATGGTGTCGAGATATCTTGTTTGTCTGCGAGTGCACCCTGATGTGCCGGGACGTGTGGTAGTCCGCGCAGGTGACAGCTGCGTTGGTTCCTCTGTAGTCCACCCCCCGTATGTAGGACAGCAGGGCACGGTCGCGAAGTTGGATGATGACTCTGTTTCACATCCTTCCTAGATGATGCCCCTTTACATGTGATCATGATGTAGGATTAACTTAATAATGATTGCTAGATATAATTGCACTAATTAGAGTTATTCATTGATGTAGTTATTGAATTACCTTAGTATTTATTCCTGAGTTTATCCATTGGCTAGCTATTACTATGACTAGAAGAGCTCTGATGTTTATCTATTTATGATGACTGATCATTATTTATCATATATCTTTTATCACGTGACTTATCCCTGTTATGAGTAGGATTCTAGTTATGGTTTACCTTTTACATCAATAGTATAATTTGTAGTTATAAGTCCTACTAAGACCTTCCCAGTGGTATAAATATAAATCGACAACCTGGTAGAACTCTCTAGGTAAAATGCTACAATGGTATAATTATATGTCCGCTTGCAGAACCGTTCTTAGTTTATATCGATATTTCTGCCTAGTCATATTGATTGATACATATATATTTATATAAATCTATATTTATCCTTAGCATATATAATTAGGGATGACAACCTAGTTCATGCTTAGGGATGTTGGTGATAGATAAGTGGCTAGTTATTAATAACAAGTTAATTTCATACCATGTGTTTCTAATCTCGTTAATTAGTAATGATGTTAGAAATACCAACAAGCATTTTTGGCGCTGTTGCCAGGGAAGGTAGCTAGGCAATTAAGGAACATTGATAGACTTATACTTAATTATGTGATCGAGATAACCATTAACCCCTGCTCATGCAGGATTACCCTTGTTTGTCTACTTTAATATCTTATGCGGGGTAATGAACAACAGGTTTACCGGTTTATAACCTTCCAGGATGCCCCCACAAAATAAGAAGAAACATAACAAATCCGATATTAGAGAAAGAGGTCGACATCATAGGACTTTAATTCATATCTCAAGTGACGGGAACAAAGGTGTTGCATCACTCAAATTCTAGCATGTGAGTCATGGTAAGTATGATCAAATAAAGGTGAGAAAGTCTTGCTCATGGACTTCAAAATTTATGAGTAGTTATCTTTTGCATTCCACTGCATATTTACTTTAATCTATATATTCACACTATTTAGTTTAAAATTCCTCAGCCATAACTAGTTCTATTTCATTTATTCATCTCACGTGCATTATAAAAAAACTCACTATGATCATGCTCTTTTATCTCTATCTGAATAAATCTCTATTATATTTTTATGCTACCCTTTATTTGCTATGATATATGTTTAGGCTTTGAAGTACTTTTATAAATCTCTTAAATGAAGCATGGTGCTTAGTTTAGGAGTGGTGGTTTTACTCTTAAAAGGCTTTTAAACTGAGTTTAGATTAAAATACCTTTCTAGATCAAATTAGACGTTGTGTCTAGGTTGATTTTTGAGCCGATAGTATATTGTAGTGAATACTGGATATCTTGTCGGACTAACCCCTGCAGGAAAATTTTGAATTAAATCTTGGGAAGCCAAGAGATAAGTTCACACCAGGAATGAATCAACGCAGATGATAACTCTGCACAAGAAGTCTAGCTTATGAGTATTAATATTTATTCATTATCTTTTGTTATAAGTTATCTTTGCTTTGAACCATGCTAGATTGCAACAACAACATAAAACATGATAGACACAATTTATGCTAAACAATCTTAAAACCATATATCATCTTGATTAGCATAGAAGAAAATCACAAAAAAAGGTATGGACAACAAAACCCGAATTTCAATCTTGCTATTCCCTCGGGTATATGTCCATTAATATTTTGCAGGAAAGAACAACCTTAATCTATTGGAGAAGAAGTTTTCAAGTGAACATTATTGCATCTCCAATAGACCCTATCTCATCAACTGCAAATTAATCAAAGAAATCAGAAAAAGATTAATGAGTGAAGAGCATGTAATCTTCCATAGTTTCATTAAATGGTGAAAAAGCGAAGAAGGTAAAAGGAAGGCCTTGCTCAGCAAGACCATAAGCTCTCACCAATAGATGAACCAGATAACCCTCCTCTTCCAAGTAAGTTCGTCACCACTTACTTAGAAGGATGAAGACATAAGGTATGTTTGTCCAAGCCTCATGCAACATTTAACTACAATTAACATCTTATACCATGTTGCTAATTTGTCTTGGTCATTTCTACCCTATGCCATGCTCAAACATAACTTGCTATATATATATATAATAAAATGCTCATGTGGTTCACCATACATATTCTTGGTTGATAGGTCCTAAAAGGCTAGAGCGGGGGTGAATAGCCTAATTAAAATTTCTACAAAGCACTAAACAAACCGGTTAGTATAACAAATGGCGAAGCAAGTGTTGCGCTAGCCTAGTGGGGGGTTGCAAGCTAACCTAACTAATTTTAGCAATCCTAATACACTAGGCACACTACGAATTTGGTCCTTAGCAATTCAACTATGCTACACAACCTAATACACTACTTTTCACAAATGTAATCGCTAGGAAGGGAACCAAGTGTGCAAACCGTGCCTTCGGGATGTCGTGCTAATCACCTTCTTGATCAACAATGAGAAACCAAGGTGATGATCCAATCAATCAAATAAAATCCAAATATGATCTCGATGGATCAATCCCAAATGAACACCGGAGTTTTTACCGAGGTTCACGTGCTTGCCAACACGCTACGTCCTCGTTGTGACGGCACACTCACTTGGGATTCGGCGGCTAATTGGCACCACACCAAGCCTCCAACGGGCACCGCAAGAATCACCACAAGATGAGGGCAACACAAGTCACGAGCATTCCACTAGAGTACCTTTTGCGATCTCCCGCGGGGATAAGGTCAAGAACCCCTTACAATCACCTTCTGAGTGGCCAAGAACAATCTCCAAGCTTGCTCACTCCCGGCTCGTTGCTCCAACCGTCTAGGTGGTGGCAACCACCAAGAGAAATAAGCTCAATCGCAGCAAGAACGCTCACTAGTGCCACTAGATGCTCAATCACAAGGCAAATGCACTAGAAGCTCTCCCAATCACTCTCTAGATCAATCAAGATGAATGCAAAGTGAGGGAGGAGGTTTGCTTAGCTCTAGGGGATGTCAAGTATGTCAAAGTGCCAAGAGAGACTCTCCCAAGCCGGCCAAACAACTTATATAGGCGCCCACCAAAGCACCCAACCGTTACTCACAAACTCAGATTTCTGCGTGTTGACCGGACGCGGGTTAAGTGGCGACCGGACGCGTCCGGCCCCAGCGTCCGGTCCCTCTACCACGGCCACGTGTCCCTGACGTTTGAATGTAGCCGTTGGGCGCCAACGGCTCGATCACTCGCGCTCTTCACCGATCGACCGGACGCGTCTCGTGCCCAAGACCGGACGCCAAAGCCAAGTGGAGTCCGGTTGCTACCCGGAGAGCTCCAAAACTGCAAATTCTCGACCGGACGCGTCCGCTGCCACTTGACCGGACGCGCCCGGCGTCCGGTCCACACACAGCCAGCAGAACACGCCTGACCGGACGCGGCACCGGATCGTCCGGTTGCCCAGCGTCTGGTCACTCCTAAAAATCGACGGACGCCGCAGCTTGACCGGACGCGTCCGGTCCTTACCAGGACAGCGTCCGGTCACCCCTGAGTGACTCCTCTTCATCCAAAAACTTCCAAGTCCTGCCTCGTGAGCTCGGCGGGAGGGTTCCACACCCAAACACCATCACCTCTTGCTCTCCTGTGCCAACACAAAAGTGTCTCTCCACTTGTGCACGTGTGTTAGCCTTTTCAAATGATTTTTGTAAGAGTTAGTAAGCACACTAGGTCCCTAATGCATATGCAAAGTCATTGCTCACCTAGTGGCACTTAGATAACCGATATTGCGCGACATCGCCCCTCTTAATAGTACGTTTATCAATCCTAAACCCGGCCATCAACTTCTCTACTCGCCTATGGCCGGCAAAATGGAAATGCCCTAACATATACCTTTGCCTCTAGCATTCCATCTTGCTCCTCATCTCCAAGTGTGGTACTTGATCACTTGTGGTCATCTCCAACACCTTGATCACCATTCCACCACTTGGTTTGGACTTTCCCTTTCTCTAATGCTACACACTTAGCAATAGGGTTAGTCCTAGGTTTCATCAATTAGCCAAAACCAAGCTAGGGCTTTCAATCTCCTCCTTTTTGGTAATTGATGACAACCACAACAAAGATATGAAATGAATATAATTTTGGCCTTACACCACTTGTCCAAGCAATTTGAGCTTGTAAAAAGAATTGGACAAGTCATGTAAAACACATTTGGTAGCTATGGCTCCTCCTACATGTGTGCTAAGAGTTTAGATTTTGAAGCTTTGCACACATGATGGATAAATCGATTTTGGGAGAGTCATTTCTACCAAATTGATGCTAAGGTGTATGGAATGGACCTTTGAAGCGTGATACCATCGGAGTGCACATCATGAACCATCCTTAGCACCAAATCTAGCTAGGAACATCAAATAGCTAGAGACCCCGTGAGATTCAACATTTAGAAGCGCGGTTTCTAGATACCACTTGAAAACAAATGCTATTCCAATTCTAGCTAGAGCCTATGCATGCTAGTAATCAATTCATCAATCAAGTTCTATACTAGCGAGCACCACACAAGCAAGAGAGAAACTACTTATGAAATACATAAATCTTAAGTGCAATGCAAGCAATCATATGAATGTGCACAATCAAATGCAATCAATCATGTTCATGAGCTTGCTCCCCCTACTTGTGTGCTTTAAAATTTTGATCCCTTTCCATTCTTCAATCTTCATCTTCTCTCCCCCTTGATACATGATATCTTTGTTTTCTCTTCCCTTCTCGGTAATCTCTCCCCCTTTGTCATCAATGACCACAAAGGTGTATGATCATGCTTGGTGTAGACTTGAAATCATAGAGGGAGCTTGGAGTAGAGAGATGATCACTTAAAGTTGAGGATCACTTGTTTCCATAAACTTCCTTCTCTTATGGTTCAAACTAGCAAACTTGCATAAGTAATCTAGTTCGGTTTGAACCAATGACAGGCTTCTTCACACATCTTTCAATGGTTATCTTGTCAATGTTGAACTAAATTCTTTCTTGCTCATTTAACTAGATCAAACACTAGGTTCACATTCTCATGAACAAGTCATATTTAGCCACTAGATCATACAAGTTATAGAAGCAATAGTGGCATTATATGTACTTAAAATCATTTTGGTTTCATGAATGAGCCTAATTGAACAAGAGATACTACTAGAATATGTCTACATGTTCTAATCAAGTCATTAGTAAATATGAATGCATCATGTCAAACAATTTCACCTTTGTTTTAGTCGAAGGAGAGGCATGTCATATAATGGAGGTGCATTCATTTCATGTTGGAGAAGTCAAGAATGTTCAATTCATTTCTCAATGTGCAAAATCTCTTCTCATCAAGTGGCTTGGTAAAGATATCGGCAAGTTGATCATCGGTGCCAACACTCTCAATAGAAATGTCTCCCTTTGCTTGGTGATCTCTAATGAAGTGATGCCTTATGTCAATGTGCTTTGTTCTTGAATGTTGAACCAGATTGGTGGTGATCTTCACGGCACTTTCATTGTCACATAGCAATGGCACTTGTCCAAATTTGATTCCAAAATCTTTCAATGTGGCCTTCATCCATAGCAATTGAGCACAACAACTCCCTACACTAATGTATTCGGCTTCGGCGGTAGAGAGTGCAACACTATTTTGTTTCTTGGATGACCATGAGACAAGTGACCTTCCTAGCAATTGGCATGTTCCACTAGTGCTCTTTCTATCCACCTTGCATCCCGCATAGTCGGAGTCCGAATATCCAATCAACTCAAAGTTTGATCCCTTGGGATACCACAATCCAACATTAGGTGTGTGCTTAAGATATCTCAATATCCTCTTGGTTGCCTTCAAATGACTTTCTCTTGGTGAAGCTTGAAACCTTGCACACATGCACACACTAAACATGACATCCAGCCTAGAAGCGGTCACATAGAGTAGGCTTCCAATCATTGACCGATACAACTTTTGATCTACCATGTTGCCACTTGTATCCAAGTCAAGATGACCATTTGTTCCCATTGGAGTCCCAATTGACTTGGCTTCTTCCATTCCAAACTTCTTCAACATGTCCTTGATGTACTTGCTTTGACTCATAAATGTGCCTTTCTTCAATTGCTTGATTTGTAGACCAAGGAAATAGCTAAGCTCTCCAATCATAGACATCTCAAATTCTTTTGCCATCATTTGTCCAAACTCTTCACAAAAGTCTTGGTTGGTTGATCCAAAGATGATATCATCCACATAGATTTGCAACACAAATAAGTCATTTTCAATCTTCTTGGTGAAGAGAGTGTTATCAACCTTCCCCATCTTGAACCCTTTAGAGAGTAAGAAATCTCTCAATCTCTCATACCATGCCCTTGGAGCTTGCTTCAAGCCATAGAGAGCTTTCTTCAACTTGTAGACATGATTGGGTCTTTTGATATCTTCAAATCCCGGGGGTTGCTAAACATACACTAGCTCATTTATGAATCCATTCAAGAAAGCACTTTTCACATCCATTTGATATAGCTTGATGTTGTGGGCACAAGCATAGGCTAATAAGATTCTAATTGCCTCCAATCTTGTAACCGGTGCATAAGTTTCTCCAAAGTCAAGACCTTCAACTTGAGTGTATCCTTGTGCTACCAATCTTGCTTTGTTTCTCACAACTATGCCATCTTGATCTTGCTTGTTCCGGAATACCCATTTTGTGCCAATGACATTGTAGTTCTTAGGACGCTCAACTAATTCCCAAACTTGATTTCTTTCAAAGTTGTTGAGCTCTTCATGCATTACATTGATCCAATCACAATCCATCAAAGCTTCATCTATCTTCTTTGGTTCAATGGATGAGACAAATGAATAGTGTTCACAAAATGATGCCAATCTTGATCTTGTTTATACACCACTTCTAATATCACCAACCACTTGATCTAGAGGATGATCCCTTGCAATATGAGTTGGTTGGAGAACATGAGGTTGAGTACTTGAGCTTGGTTGATCACTTGGTTGAGATGATGTACTAGCCACTTGATCTTGCAATTGAGAACCACTAGCTTGAGATTGATCTTGAGAACCACTAGCTTGCATATTTGGAGATGTAATCACTTGATCTTTGTCATCTTCAACATCCACCACTTGAGTTGGCCTAATGTCCCCAACATCCATTTCCTTCATGGCTTGTATCAATTGAGTACCTCTCACATCATCAAGATTCTCCTCTTCATCTTGTGAGCCTTTGGTTTTATCAAATTCCACATCATGCACTTCCTCAACTATGCCATGAGTGAGATTCCAAACTCTATATGCTTTGCTTGTAGTAGAGTAACCGAGTAGGAATCCTTCATCACACTTCTTCCCAAACTTGCTCAATCGAGTGCCCTTCTTGAGAATGTAGCATTTGCATCCAAACACTCTAAAGTATGCAATGTTAGGCTTTCTTCCATTCAACAACTCATATAGTGTCTTCTCCAATAGCCTATGACAATAGAGCCTATTTGAGCAATAGTTGGCGGTATTGATTGCTTCGGTCCAAAATGAATGATCCACATTGTATTCACTCAACATTGATCTTGCCATATCAATCAAGGTTCTATTCTTTCTTTCAACTAGCCCATTTGATTGAGAAGTGTACTTGGCTGAGAATTGATGTTTGATGTTAAAGTCATCACAAAGTTCTTCAATTCTTGTGTTCTTGAACTCACTACCATTGTCACTTCTCACTTTCTTGATTGAAGTTTCAAACTCATTTTGGCTTCTCTTGACAAATGTCTTGAATGTGTCAAATACTTCACTTTTGTCAACAAGAAAGAATACCCAAGTGTATCTTGTGAAGTCATCCACTATCACAAATCCATATTTGTTTCCACCAATGCTCTCATACTTGGTAGGGCCAAATAGATCCATGTGCAACAACTCAAATGCCTTACTTGTGCTCATCATACTCTTATTGGGATGAGTGTTGCCAACTTGTTTGCCCATTTGACATGAACTACAAAGCTTGTCTTTCTCAAATACCACATCCTTCAACCCTCTAACTAGATCATGCTTGATTAGCCGGTTGAGTTGCTTCATGCCAACATGTCCTAGCCTTCTATGCCATAGCCAACCCATGCTTGATTTAGTGATCAAACATGTTGTCAATTGAGCTTCACTAGCATTGAAATCCACAAGATAGAGATTCTCATATCTAAAGCCTTTGAATATCAAGTTGCTTCCATCAACACTCACTATCTCAACATCATCAACACCAAATATGCATTTGAATCCAAGATCACATAATTGAGCCACGGACAAGAGATTGAAGTTGAGAGATTTCACTAGCAACACATTGGAGATGGACATATCATTTGTAATTGCAATCTTTCCCAAGCCTTTGACCTTGCCTTTGCCATTGTCACCAAAAGTAATACTATCAATACTATTGCCACTTGATGAGATTGATTTGAACATTCTAGAATCCCCGGTCATATGTTGAGTGCACCCACTATCAAGCGCCCAATGCCTTTCTCCGGCTTTGTAATTGATCTACAAAAGCAAATCAATTCTTTTTAGGTACCCAAACTTGCTTGGGTCCTCCAAGGTTAGTCACTAAGCTTTTAGGCACCCAAATTGCCTTCTTCTTTGGGCCAACAATGGGAGCACCAATAAACTTAGCCTTCACACCATTAGTACCCTTGGTAAGCAAATAACAAGAATCATAACAAATAGAGGATATGTTCGCATTCTTCTTGTTCTTGCAATATTGCTCTACATGCCCCACTTGCCCTTCACAAAACTAGTCTTGTGAGGAACAAAGGCCGCCTTGCCATTCTTGGGGGTATAGCCCAATCCCTCTTTGTTTAGGGAGAACCTTTGGCTACCCAAGCACTTTAGCAAGCGGGCATCTCCACCGTAGGCCTTGCCTAGGGCATGAGTGAGCTCATTCACTTCTCTCTTGAGAGTCTCATTCTCCACCATGAGTGAGGCATCACAAGTGAAACCATCACTAATAGTAGATGTGGCATTGCTTGAGCTACAAGAGGGGTTAGTGGGACCAACAACAATAGGAGTATAGAATGCTTCATCAAGAATATCACAAGTTACTCCTACGTTGCATGTGTCTACGACATCCTCAATCTTAACTTGATCAAGGAGGGAGGAGTGAGCCTTTTCAAGCTTAGTGTGAGCTTTCTCAAGCTTCTCATGGGCTTCCATTAGCCTCTCATGAGTAGCATTGAGCTCATCAAAGGATTGCTCAAGAGCTTTCTTGCTCTTGCGCAACTCTTTGCACTCCTTCCTCTTTTCCCCAATGTAAGAGTGAGCATCTCGTAGCATGCTCATGAGGTCCTCCTTTGAGTACTCCTCATCATCATCACTCTCACTATCGCTCTCATCATCGGATTGTACCTTAGATGGCTTAGCCATTAAGCATGTCGATGGAGCATCAAAGAGTGAAGGCTTGTTGGAGATGGCAAGACTAGCAAGTGCCTTCTTTCTTGATTTCTTGTCATCTTCACTCATCATCATTATCACTTGAGGCATCACTATCCCATGTGACACAATAAGATTGCCCCTTCTTCTTCTTCTTGAACTCAAGCTTCTTCTCCTTCTTTTCCTTCTTGTCCTTCCTCTCTTTCTTGTTCTTCTTCTTCTTCTTGTCATCCTCATCACTATCATCATCACTAGAGAGAGGATAATCGGCAATGAAATGATCTTTGCTCTTGCACCGAAAGCATCTCTTGGTCTTGATTGCATCTCTTCTCTTCCTAGAACCATAGCCCTTCTTCTTTATGAACTTGCCAAATTTGCGCACAAGAAGAGCCATTGCTTCATCATCCGCTTCAATTGAGCTTGTGCTAGCTTCATCACTTGATTCTTGCTTCTTTTTGCCTCTTGATGAAGTAGCCTTGAATGCAACCACTTCCTTGTCTTTCTTCTTCTCTTTGTCCTTCTTCTCATCCTTTTGAGAGCCCCCTTCCCGTTCCACATGGTAGGTGTCATGTGTGACCACCTCACCTAGTACTTGGTTAGGGGTCTTAATGTCCAACCCTTCTCTCACTAGCATTGTGACCAAGAATTCAAATCTTGATGGTAGGCTTCTTAGGAACTTGTGAGAGAAATCCGCATTATCCACCTTCTCACCTAAACTCTTCAAGTCATTGACAATCACTTGGAGGCGGTGGTACATCTCCGGCACTCTTATCATCTTGCATCTTGAAACTTGAGAGCTTGTTCTTGAGGATGTATAGCTTGGCACTCTTCACGGCTTGTGTGCCTTCATAGGTCTCCTCCAACCTAGTCCACACATCATGAGCTCTCTCCAAGTCCTTAATTTGCTCAAATACCTTTGACTCCAATGCTTCATAGAATGTGTTGATTGCAATGTCATTGAATTGGAGCTTCTCTTCTTCTCTTGGAGTTGGATCGGTTGGATCAATCACGGCAAAATCCTTGTCCACAACCTCCCAAACTTTCCGGTTGAGTGATTTCAAGTATGCACACATCTTTCTCTTCCAATGATCATAACCGGTACCATCGAAGTGCGGTGGCTTCCCCACATGGTTGATATGGTTGACTTGAGCCATTTTAACACCGAAGGATGTTAAGGCTTAAACAACGGTGACCTCGGCTCCGATACCACTTGATAGGTCCTAAAAGGCTAGAGGGGGGTGAATAGCCTAATTAAAATTTCTACAAAGCACTAAACAAACCGGTTAGTATAACAAATGGTGAAGCAAGTGTTGCGCTAGCCTAGTGGGGGGTTGCAAGCCAACATAACCAATTCTAGCAATCCTAATACACTAGGCACACTACGAATATGGTCCTTAGCAATTCAACTATGCTACACAACCTAATACACTACTTTTCACAAATGTAATCGCTAGAAAGGGAACCAAGTGTACAAACCGTGCCTTCGGGATGTCGTGCCAATCACCTTCTTGATCAACAATGAGAAACCAAGGTGATGATCCAATCAATCAAATGAAATCCAAATATGATCTCGATGGATCAATCCCAAATGAACATCGGAGTTTTTACCGAGGTTCACGTGCTTGCCAACACGCTACGTCCTCGTTGTGACGGCACACTCACTTGGGATTCGGCGGCTAATTGGCACCACACCAAGTCTCCAACGGGCACCGCAAGAATCACCACAAGATGAGGGCAACACAAGTCATGAGCATTCCACTAGAGTACCTTTTGTGATCTCCCGCGGGGACAAGGTCAAGAACCCCTTACAATCACCTCCGGAGTGGCCAAGAACAATCTCCAAGCTTGCTCAACTCCGGCTCGCTGCTCTAAGGTGGTGGCAACCACCAAGAGAAATAAGCTCAATCGCAGCAAGAACGCTCACTAGTGCCACTAGATGCTCAATCACAAGGCAAATGCACTAGAAGCTCTCCCAATCACTCTCTAGATCAATCAAGATGAATGCAAAGTGAGGGAGGAGGTTTTCTTAGCTCTAGGGGATGTCAAGTATGTCAAAGTGCCAAGAGAGACTCCCCCAAGCCGGCCAAACAACTTATATAGGCGCCCACCAAAGCACCCAACCGTTACTCACAAACTCAGATTTCTGCGTGTTGACCGGGACGCGGGTTAAGTGGCGGCCGGACGGCGTCGGTCCCGGGGCGTCCGGTCCCTCTACCACGGCCACGTGTCCCCGACGTTTGGCAACGGCTCGATCACTCGCGCTCCTCACCGATGCGTCCTGGCCCCAGCACGGACGCCCGGCCACGGTGGAGTCCGGTCCCTACCCTCCAAAACTGCAAATTCTCGACGATCGACTTTGACCGGGGCCCCCTTGACCGGACGCGCCCGCGTGAGAACGACGGACGCTGCACGGATCGTCCCGGTCGCCCCGCGTCCGGTCACTCCTGAAAATCGACGGACGCCGCAGCTTGACCGGACGCGTCCGGTCCTTACCAGACAGCGTCCGGTCACCCCTGAGTGACTCCTCTTCATCCGAAAACATCCTAGAAGCATCTAGAAGACACCCCAAGCAATGGGACCCGTAAAGGCCACAAAGTGGGGACGGCCAGCCCCACCTTGGCGCCGACCGGCGCCCCCTTGCTAGGGTTTGGTGCCGCCTTCTGGAATCTTCTTCCACCACCTATAAGGAGTCATCTTGGCCCTTGGTTAAGTCGGTTTGATCCTGCGGCGCACGTTCATCCCAGGGCTATAAATAGAGGGCAGACCCCCCTCTCTAGAGGCATCAAGTCATTTTGGAGATCAAGCCATCAAGAGCCTTCTCTAGTTCATCAGAGCCTCTCTAGTTCATAGCTTTAGCCTAGTTAGACTAGAAGTAGAAGAGTTCTAGTTCTTCAGCGTGATCCGGAGCACCTAGCGTCTGTCTGGAGCGCGGAGTTCAGTATAGTTCTAGTACTTTGCTCTTATTGTGTTTAATATTATGATTCTGGCAACATTGCTCTTAATCTCTTATATATTCTTAATTGCAATAGTCATTGTCTACTTTAGTTATATGTCTATCATAGTTAGTTTGATCTTATTTAATTCATGTAATTGCTCGTATAGCGTTTATCCAAATGTATAATGGGTAGATGATGAACAATATGTAGACATGGTGTCGAGATATCTTGTTTGTCTGCGAGTGCACCCTGATGTGCCGGGACGTGTGGTAGTCCGCGCGGTGGCAGCTTTTTTGACCGGACGCGTCGCTGCCACTTGACCGGACGCGCCGGCGTCCGGTCCCACACAGCCAGCAGAACACGCCTGACCGGACGCGGCACCGGATCGTCCGGTCGCCCAGCGTCCGGTCACTCCTGAAAATCGACGGACGCCGCAGCTTGACCGGACGCGTCCGGTCCTTACCAGGACAGCGTCCGGTCACCCCTGAGTGACTCCTCTTCATCCGAAAACTTCCAAGTCCTGCCTCGTGAGCTCGGCGGGAGGGTTCCACACCCAAACACCATCACCTCTTGCTCTCATGTGCCAACACAAAAGTGTCTCTCCACTTGTGCACGTGTGTTAGCCTTTTCAAATGATTTTTGCAAGAGTTAGTAAGCACACTAGGTCCCTAATGCATATGCAAAGTCATTGCTCACCTAGTGGCACTTAGATAACCGATATTGCGCGACATCGCCCCTCTTAATAGTACGTTTATCAATTCTAAACCCGGCCATCAACTTCTCTACTCGCCTATGGCCGACAAAATGGAAATGCCCTAACATATACCTTTGCCTCTAGCATTCCATCTTGCTCCTCATCTCCAAGTGTGGTACTTGATCACTTGTGGTCATCTCCAACACCTTGATCACCATTCCACCACTTGGTTTGGACTTCCCCTTTCTCTAATGCTACACACTTAGCAATAGGGTTAGTCCTACGTTTCATCAATTAGCCAAAACCAAGCTAGGGCTTTCATTGGTTCAATTTGAATAAATGCCTTTAGTCTTGCAAACTTCCTTGTTCTATTATAAGTATGCTTTAGAGTATTACTTAAACATTATGAAATCAAGTATACTTATCTTAGAATTTGGTTGTACATATAGACTAACCCCTCCTAAATAAAAAAATGTTTAAATCATATTAGGAGACTATTCGTAGAATCAAATCAAGGTTAAGGGTATGCTTCAAAATAATGTCCTCACTTTAACCTTGATGGAAAAATTTTAAAATAGTGGTGAATCATTGAAAACACGAGCTATAGATTAATCTTTAATTCTTAGGCAAACACTGTCCGTACTTTGATAAATATTATATTCCTTCGGGTATGTGTTGTCCACTAACCCCTTGCAGAGAAGAAATAATGAGAGAAGTAGGAGGTCTGAAGAGTGAGAAAGGAGTACAACATACGAGACAAGATGCTAATGAACAACCCATGATACAAGAGAAAAAAAGGACCATTGAAATTCATTTACCTTCATCATGCTCTAATAATTGAGGTAACATCTTAAGGTAAGTGGTCATTAATTTCCTCTTGATCTTGGTATGCAATAAATAGAAAAATACAACCATGTTAGAGTTACAACTTAAATTGATTAAACTCAACATTATTTGTTCTCCAAGTTTGTTCATAGCACCATTCTCTTAATCTCAGTCTTAACCAAGTAAGCTATAAATACTTCGTCTATTATTCTTGATACATTATAAAGATGAATAGTCTTTCTAATGGTTAAGTAACTTTACTCTTTATCTCATAAGTTTAACTGCCATATTTATACTTCTAGTCCTCTCACCCATGATAGGAATGAACAATATAAATAATATCAATCTTATTGTGCCCAAGGTTAGAGGATGAATAAATTTCTCATTCTATTGGTGTTTTCCCGCCAGCGGAGCCCATGCACTTGATCTCTACCTTGTCTTTATAGGCAGAACACACTTCAATCAAAGTGTAGGGAGACAATCCCCCAAATTCTATAAGTGGAAGTTCTCAACTAGTAATAATGATACACATAAGATTGGCTTCGAGACGCCTACAAAAGAAAGAAAGAAGGTGGCACCGCCATTGGGAGCCACTAGCGGAGGCACCACCTCAATCCTTATCCTCAAGAGCAAACTGAAGTACTTGGATCAATGAACCACTGCAAGAGGTCTAGTTCGAAGGACTAAAAACATTGAACCCTCACCGTGAGGTAACATCGGTAGTTATCTATATCTACTTTCTTACATTGCCTGAGTTAATTTCTCTTTAGTATGTTTACTTTTCTATATTAGTAATGCATAGAAAACAACAAAAACAAATAGTCTTGCATTAGGCTGCATTCATGCATCTTAAAAAACTTTAAGCCCATGTGAAACCTTTGTAGTGTAAAAGCTGTAGGAGTTCTCGCTGTGGTGGCCTACAAAATAAAAATATATATGATGCATTTGTACTTCCTACATATAAACCCATAAAATCCAAAAATATTAATTGAGCATCCTATTGCAATACTGCTATCATAAAAATACTTTGAAATCTCCACAACACCCAATCCTCTAAAATGGCTAATCATTAACGTTTTATCCTAATACCATTCCACGAGTTTTGGTGTTTTGTGAGAGCTTTATGCAGGATGACTCCAACAGCCAGCTTACCTAGGAATCTTCATCTTCATCACTTGAAGTACACCTTTCCGACATACAGCTGACCTCTATGTGAAGGAAGTAACTTCTTGGGTGATGAGATCGATGTATTCCTAGTAATACTTGCTCTTACAAGCATGAGCTCCTTTGTGAGGACCACTCAGCTTCAACAATCAGCCATGACAACATCCAGCTTAGGAGAGAGCATCCCCTAGTTATCAGGTAACTATACCTAGGCAATTATCGAGTCTATTTTATATAATCATAAAATACCAAAATATGTGAGCACATGAAGGTTCACCATAGTATTATAGGAAAATCTAAAAATGCTAAAAATATGTGGGCACATGAAGGTCCACAAGTTATAGTCTTTTGTTAGTCCATTAAATCAAAAAGAATAAAAAGATGTATAACTATTTAAACTAAATAAATATTTAGCTATATATTAGAGTATGTTTAGAGATAGTCCAGACTAGAGCCAATTAAAAACTTGATGAACATTAAATTTTGTCTTGGAGATGATGAATAGTTGCTCTATTGTCATTTTTTCAAGTGCCTAGTTGTCAACCTTAGATTCTTCCGAGTTTTGGATATTGCTGTTTTAATTTAAGAATTTACTCTGAACCTGCAACTTGTGAAGGCATAGGCTTGTGCTAAGTCTAGGTAGTTGATGGATATGATATGAGAAAGTCTGAGCTGCTATTTATTTTATTCCTAGCAATACTAAGTTCTGAAGATTTATCTTTTGAAAATCCAAAATCTTACATGATGAGCTCTCGTATGACAAAGTTTGAATTCCTACCAAAGCCACATATGATATACATTTAGATTAAGGAAATCTATGCTCATTCATGCTGCTTGCTTTGCATTGAGTTCAGTCAACCTTTGTTGTATACCTTATGAGAGTCTTGTCATGCTTTTAAAATCAAGATCACTTACACACTCCATTCACATATGCATTACTCCTACTCTGAGAGTAAGCGCAACCATTTTCCACTTTTACCCAGGTCCACCTTAAAAATATTTTTCTCCTACAATGGGAGCAAAACACCCAAAAATAAACCCCATAGGAGAACCCCTACTTAATTGCTCTAAGTTCTTATCATTATCTCTTCAATTATTTATATACTAGGTAAATGCCCATGCGTTGCAACGGGAACACATAATACCATGATAACGTATATATAATAAACGTCTGTTATATTTATTACTTAAAGTAGATACTGCAATTGTGATGTTTGAAACATCAAATATTACATATGTCTTAAAAAATAGTTAAAATATAACTCTAAATTTTAATGCCATCATTAACATGTCAGCAAGCCATACATTACTTCTCTCCCATTTTTCCCAGACTTTCTCTTTTACCTGAAATACAGATGAATATATCAAATGTCCATAATAAAGGACACAAATATAAGAAATATAGCATATGAGACATTACCTCTTTTATGGAGTTAGAACCTCTTTATATATGATATTCTTTGTGAATATATCATTTGTTGGTTTCTTCTTCCACTTCCCCTTCCCTGTCTCTTTTCCATTACTCACGTCCTTATCAGCAGGAGGCACAGCTAGGATCTTAATGTTTGATCTTGCCGTGGCTCTTGATAGTGCTACATACAATTGTCCGTGCGAGAACACTGGTTCAGGCAAGTATACCCCGACATTAGGGATAGGCTGCCCCTGTGCCTTGTTAACAGTCATTGCGAAGCTAAGTTGAATAGGAAACTGCTTTTGCTTAAATTGGAAAGGGAACATCTCATCATCCGACGGGCATAAGGGTATACGAGGCAGAAAAACCCGCTTTCCAGCATGTTGTCCCAACACAATTTCTACGTCTACGGTATTCTTTTGGAACTCCCGTATGATAAGCCTGGTACCATTACAAAGTCCATTTACAGGGTCGATGTTCCTAAGCAATATGACTGGACAACCAATCTTCAATTTCAATACATGTGGAGGTAGACCATTGGGTGTCAAAGTGTTAAGAAATTCCTGAGGGTAGTAGTTGTGCGGATCATCCATCACACAGTCAAAGCTATGGTACACCATCTCATTCCCATGGAAATGACCTATCATCTTTGTGTTAATCATATCAACCCAGTCGTTCCGTGTAGATTATACTGCTCGAGAGGTGATATAATCTCTGCTTGACATATTTGCATTGAGGTTAGGAAATATGCAATCAATTAGAGTATCAAGATCACTATCTTCCCCAGTGTGCGGTATGCATATATCATGAGAAAGACGGATTTCATCATCACTAGTTGCCTCCTCAGAACCACCACCGACGCGCAGCAGGTAATCTGAAAACCACGGCTCGCTCTTTGCCCTCATGTTGTGCACCAATTTTAGATGTCGCATGGAATCCCAAAGGTACGACATCCGTAGTGAAGCACCGACTACCTGAGCCCTCGATCCTCTCCGAACAACAGGGAGAACCTGTCTAAAATCTCCACCGAACACTACGGTCTTCCCTCCGAACGGCAACTCAGGTTGGTCCATTATGTCACGAAGACTATTGTCCAACACCTCGACGCCCTGCCTCTTTGTCATGCTAGCCTCGTCCCAAATAATGAGAGATGATGCTCGAAGAAGCTTGGCAGTACCACTCTGCTTCGTGAAGGTGTAGAAAGCCCCATCATCAATGGTGAGGGGAATCTTGAAGCGCGAGTGGGCGGTTCTGCCACCAGGAAAATATTGATGCCGCAACACCAGATGTAGCGATTGCCACAGCAATCTTTTTCTGACTGTGTATATTAGTGAGAAGGGCTTTATAGAGATAAGTCTTCCTAGTTCCTCCAGGACCATCCACGAAGAAGAGACCCCCCGTGTTCGGTATCAACCGAGGACATAATCTCATTGTATGCAGTCCGCTGCTCCACATTAAGGGTGTCTGAAAGAGCCACATCATCCTCATTAGCCTCTATGCTAGCCTCCTCAAAAATCTCTCTAGGAATATCAAAAGAGGCATCATATGTGTCGTCGATATCGGGAAGTGGGTACATCTTTATATCCTTTTGCATTGATTGTAGCATTTTTCTAATGTCTATGAGGACCATTTGCTCCACCATAAAAGTAGATTGATTATTGCGCTTGTAGTCCTCCGACATTGCCTCCTTGTGTTTCTCCCATAGTCCAAACACATCACTGGGGCTCACAAAACACCAATATTGTTGCAAAGAGCCTTCGTAGCGCATATGGCATCATCCACTCAGTTGCCTCATCAAGACTCTCGTCTAGCGAGTTGTCCTCTTCAATTAGGCCCCTTCTTTCTGCAGCTTCACGGAAGGTCGGTAGGAGCACACCATCAACGGTCTTTAGACACTCAAAAGAGGTTGCACCTGCCACGTTGTTTAGGAGAACCCTAAGATAGTAACGCTCCCCTCGGCTGGATTGGTAGATACAATTCTTCCAATCTGTCATAATGTATCACGACGTACCCTCTCTTGCCAAAATTTGCCTTGTGCTTGCCACGTATAGAACTCAGAAAAGTCCTGGTACAATATACCTCGGGCTCTTTCATCTGTTCTGTTCATCTCAAAGTACGCTGTAAGCATTGACTTTTCAACACTAGGACGATTAAGCACTCGCTGAACCCCCTCACACCGGTGAAATGACACCATGTGCATGTCTGGAAGATGGAGTTGCAAGGACAACACCGCAGGGTACCTGTCACTCAAATCAAAACCGTATATCCTCCACAAGGCTTTTGGAGGGGTTACCCATCTAGCATCTCTGTACTGCTTGATCTCATCGATGTTCCCTTCATTATCCTCCTTGTCAGCCTCCCTCACCGCCATAGAGGCCCGATCATGACCCTTGTAGATGTACTTAAATAGATATTTGACTGCCTTAATGCTCCCACATGCCTCAACATTAATGTGGCAGTCAAATAGACGGAGGAGATATGGGTTGTAAGGCACAACCCATCTGTTGTCAAGCTCATGGCCACGAACCTTTTCCTTTTGTCCATCTTCATGCCGTCTATAAACTAGGTATGAATCCTTGCCCTGTACCATGGCATCACAGAATGATCGAGGGTAACGGTTCTTGCAGGATTCACGGCCCTTTGTGCATGGACAATTATGATTAAGCACTCCGCAAGGGCCATGCATCATATGCTTGGTAACCATCTTGTATAATACTAGGTACTTCTTTTTGTTCAAGAGCTCAGCTGAGATGAGGAGATCATACTGCTCTGGACACGTGATCTTGTACTTTCTATCTATGATTAGCAAAAAAAAATGTGCGTGTGGCAGACCCCTCTTCTGGAACTCCACAACATATACATGGGCCCGGACCTTTCTAAGGATATCTTTTTTAGTAGCTTATCCTTTAGCTCTTCTAGTTTTGCTTTGAAGACCCGAACAATGAGATCTAGACGATCCTGTGGTGTCTGTCTAGGGTAGAGTTCACGCTTGATCTCATCCCAGTTCGGGTTACATGTCATAGTGAGAAAGATATCTGGTTTACCAAACCTCCATACCAGAGCCATGGCGTCCATGTACCGACGCCTCATGTCACGTGGGCCTCCAATAAATGATGAAGGCATCACTGTCTGCTTCCCAACAGCTTCTGATCTTCCTTCACCAGCATGCCAGCTATCCACCAATCCCTGGTATAGTTTGTCCCTAATATCTATCTGATGATTGCGTATATAATCTAATCGGGAGCTCTCGATCTTGATGTATGTGTCAACTGTAAACTGCTGGAACAGATGCTTGCCATAAAGTATGGGGTTAAATATTCTAGGACGCATCTGAAACTTGTAGTAGTAGTAGTCATGCACAGACACACATAGTCTGCTAGGGGAGTCTACACAAAATAGGCATAAATTAGAGTTGTTTGTAGAATAACCATGGAGGTACATGTATGCGAAGTATTAATAAGAAGAATAACAAACTTGTTTCTTTTTCTGACCCACTACGAGCCTTCTGCAGGGCACGGTATTCGGTGACTTCTTTCACACTAACTCCTTTCTTTGGAATATCCATGTGCCACCCAAGCTCACCCTTCGGGAAGAATAGAGGATTTGAAAAAGCATCATAACATCCATGATATGAGCGGATGCCATGCCTGCTTCTATCTTTTCCATGCAGAACAACACTATTCTAGAACTGACCAAGAAGTTCGCTTCCCTCGACCCAAACAGCAGCCACCTCTGAAGCCGATGGCTCGTTATATCTTCTCTGGTCCATTCTCTTGTCAAGGTTTAGTTCGATACGATAGTCCTCAAGGTCTTGAGCCTGGCCGAAACTCCTAAGATTTTGCGAGTATGGGTTGTCACGAAGGATGGCCACAAGCCTGTCAATGACTTCCTTGTCTTTCTGACGTTGCTCTTCACGACATCGTCGATAGCGGTGCTCAAGGGTTGGATCATCATCGTAGAAGTAAAGCTCAAGATGTCTTGGCTCCATACCATCTTCTTTGCCAAATGACCTTATGTTGTGATAGATCTGGCCGTGCACATGAAAGGTGTATATGCCAGTATTTGTCATACTTGCGGTAGCGCTATCGAGGCGACAATATAGAGTAGTGAAAGAGAAATGATCATTGAAAAACCTAATGTTGTTACGAAAGTGCCTAGCATCTGAATCGTTACTGGACCAAAGCCTCATAAGCTCATTAGGTATCTTTGGTTCCTTGAGCTCGATTTTTCCGCTGCGACAACAGAACCCAGGTGGTTCATGCTCAAACCTTTTTGCATTGCAGTGCTTGCAATTTGCAACAGGTTTTAGCATATGGGTATCTGTAGGCATGTTACTATACACCTTTTCATATTGGTCAGGTACTTCAAAGACGAAAGTTGTGTCTTCCTCAAGGTCACTGTGTTGGACATCACCATCATCATCCTCATCTAAAATGGCATTTAATTCACAATAGTTTAGATTACATAGTGGAAGATTTCATTTCTATTCAGTATTCAAGGAAATACCTTGCCCGGAAAAAGGTATCCTTCATCCTCTTCATCATCCTCTTAAAAAATATCTCCTTCATTGTCTATGACCGTTAAAGATACGTGAGTTAGTAGAAATATGGGTAAAAATAAACAAAGTAGTTTAAACAGTTTATAGAATGATAGAAAATATTATAATTACCATTGTCATCAAATAGTGGTGTCATCGGTGCTGCTGATGTAGGCTCAAGGCTAGGTCCCATCATTTCTAAAAATCAATGATCATGGTTGAGTAATTATTATGTGCTATATAATATAGGTCATCTAAATGGGATAATGAGACATCAATATTTACCATTGTTGGTCCGGACTGAATGAGGCAAGGGTGTGTTATCATTTAGGTTTTCTTCATCAAACAGTGGTGTCGTTATGGCTGATGTAGCCTGGATGTTGGGTCCGGCCCTTTCTATTAATCACGGAATGACCAAAGATGGATTAGATATAATATTGGTATATAGGTCACCTAGATGGGATATGAGGCATTAGTATTTACCGTTGTTGGTCACAGCTGATTGAGGCAAGGGTGTGTTAACATCCACTTGGTCTTCAGTCATGCAGTGACCATCTTTATTAGATGACCTTGTGTTCAAAACAATACGATGCTCAAACATCGTATTACGACGGGTTAACAAGGCATGTCTTTGCCCAGCTGGAACATGTGATCTTTGTGTTATATGGCCAGACAGTAACTCATCGCATCCTTCATCATTGGCCTCTTTATTAGGAGGAGGAATATAAAGAGGTGTTGCATTGAGCTCTGGGATAACCCATTCACTGGTGGTCGTCGTGGATCCATGAGCTCCAGATGTCCCCGTAGTGGGCCACACCACCTCCGGAATATAGAGTGGGTTCTCCATGGCGATAGACTCCGAGTGTAGGTTGTGCTTTTCAACCTCTCTATGCCGTCTCTGACCTTTTCTCCATGACTCCCTTTGTGTGGGTGTCTTAGACTTGTGCCGCTGGCATTCTTTCCTAGCTATCCTTTGCTCAGGCGTTAGATTTGCATACCATTCTCTTGCATATGCATTTTTAGATTCTCTCTTCCTAATTTGGTCCATGGTGTTGACTGGATCATGTGTTGAAGTGACATCATGTGATGAAGTAGTCAACTTAATTATGTTGTTTTTGTCTGCACTTTCAGCTGAGCAATCAAATACATAATAACGTGTATAATTCATCAAGATATAGTCTGCCACATGACTCATTCATAATTATTTTGCAAAACATGTCCCATGAAACAACAATTTAATTACTTACTACCATCATAAAATTAACACAATACCTAGGGCATGCTCATTCCTCTGCATTGGTTGGTATAAATTATCCCCATGCAGCCAATCATTACTTTCAATGCCTGCCATATTTTCCTTGTCTAATTCAACCATGTTTTCCTTGTCCAGTTCAACTTCATTTGCTACAAAATTATTATTATTATTATTATCGTCACCAAATAACACATAACAGAAATGGACAGTGTATAGATTGGTTTGATCTTGGCCATGGTGTCACCTCTCGAACCACCAGCGAGTGTAGTTTTTGATTTTCTAAGATTATATGCTTGTCGGCGCTTCTTATTTTTTTCATCCCTCTCTTTTTGAGTCATTGCATCCCGTCGTGCCTTTTCCCTTTCCCTTTTATGTTGCTTAGCTTCGTATATTTTAGCCTGTGTATTAGATGCACTTCGAACACCTGTTTCAAAAATACGTCCATGAAGAATTAATGCAATGTCTTATTCATTGCTCAGCATTCACATTATATATGTATGTATCAACTGTTACCTCCTCTTGTGGTGTTTGTCAAGTCCTTGAGTGGACTACGACCACAGTTATGATCCATGAAAGAAAGGGGTGTTCGAGAGTACACTCGCTTGTTATTAAGTGGCTCTTTGTCACACTTCAGCTCCAACAGACTTAGTTGTTGATATTGCCTAGAAGACAGGGATGTTAGGGTGGCACAGATAATATAAACTCACATGTATAATAATATATATTGCACACTTAGGGCCTATTATTGCTTAATAATTTTTTCATACACAACCTTGGACATTTATCTCACTAAATTTGAAAGGTTAGTAGCTGCAAGGTTAACACATTTCCATTAAGTTCAACCAAGGGCTGATATAGGTTAGCAAGTGAAACAACCCGCGTTTTCCTCGAAGGGAAAACTCACAGATTTTGTACAACAATGTGATGGCCGCGAAGGACCCATCACCATCATCGACAATCAGTGGTTCAAAGTGCGCATACGGCGGAATTTAAATTTAGAGAGTACAATAGCAGGGTTTAAGTAATTTATTACATCGCCTGAAAGGCGGAAATCACACACTCACACATAGTCCGAAATAGCAAAAGAAAGGTAGCGGCGGATCGACGCGTCTTCTCCTTACGCGTAGTACGAGACTCCTACTCCTCCTGATCCTCCTCCTCGAACTCCCACTCGAGGTCCTCCCCTGAACCACAATGTATCAGTACGATTTGTACTGGCCACTTTTCCCACTCATTATATGAGGCTTTGCTATGTGGAAAGTGGATGCAAGGATAAGCAAAAAGACCTACTTGAGGCTCTGGTTTTCCTATGCATTAACATAATTAACGTAGTATATGTCAAGTTTTAACCCGTTTATTACCACACACTTCCCCATCCATCCCATCCATATCCACCATCCATCACCACACAACTCACCACACTCACTCTCTCTAGTCGACGAGGAAGACTCCCGCTCCTCCTCGCCTCAATGGCCTAAGCCGGAATCCCACACACCCAGGGGGAGAGAAGAGAAATGGACTCCACTCACTATAATGAACGTAGGGTGTACTCACGAGAATGTCCGTAACCGGGGACACGGATATACGTATAGATCGATCAACTCTGCAGAGCGTGTACACCTGGAACCACAAGATCACCATCATCGGCGATGCGCCTCGCCTAGGCTGATACCGAGCCGCCGCCTAACTGGCCCAATGCCACCCTACCACTCAGCTCTGGGGCACCCCGGAGTCCACCGACACGCTGAGATTGTGAGACGTGGTGCCGGATCCCAGAGGGTACCACGCTGTCTCAGGAGGGTGTGGGTCTCGACACCCGTACCTCCCACACTATCACCTAACAACCTAGTAGTAATGGCAGGGGGCCAGCTAGCCGTCAAGTCGTTTCCTGCCCATCAGGAACGAGTGGTGTGTACGAAGGGGTCCCGTGAACCGCAGGAACACCAAACCAGTCCTTAGGAGGACCGGGCAGGATGTCTTCACCATGGGGCCCGATGCCCCGTGCCTCGACGGCACCTCCTGTCCTGAGGATTCATACCACAAAGGCACTCCTTCCCGAAACCTCCCCTCAATATATGTACCCGCCACAGGTACTCACACATGGGGAGTGCCCAGATCACACACCCTGGCAAGGCTTGTCCTCACGACTTGCCATAGATCCTGTCCAGTCGACACAACCCTCACCACACACCCAAGACACACGCCAAGATCTCTCCCGATATCCCGGTTCTCCACATCAATGGCACCACGTGCCATAGCCACTTACAACCATGAATCATCAACAGTAGTAGTAGTAACTGAGTAGCAATAAGGTAAACATGATAAGCGCGACTCTAATCCTAGCAGCGGGTGCGCAGGGGATAGGTTACGACAAGGCAGACACCTAATCAATCAATCTACCATGCATCCTATCAATGTAGCAAGCAGCAAGTAGTAAAGCACTAGCATTCTAGTAATTGCATGCCTAATAGGTGCTAAGAGGTTGGGTGGGACGTGGCACCTGCGGTCGGGTCATCTCCCAGGTCCTCGGTGTACTCGTAGTCGTCTCCCTCCTCAGTCGGCGGCTCCTCCGTCTCTGAACATGTGACATAATACCGCGTTTAGCGACTCCTATAGAGGTCCACAAAGAAGCAACTGAAATCCGAAAGAACTAAATGCACTCATGGATAGGCCGATGACCTAGAGCTCATTTTTAGAAAAATTTGGACTCTAGTTTTCGTATTTTGTGGAGTTAAAATGGATTTTCTATGAATTTCCAAAGATTAAATCAATTTTAGAAAAAGGAAAAAGGAATTCAGTTTATTATTTTTTAAAAAAATTGGTGACATGTGGCAACTGGTGATTGGCTGGTTCAGGCTGTGTCACTGACAGGTGGGGTCCAGGTCAACGGTCAATGCCGACCGGGCCCAGACTGGGCCTAAACGGGCTGGATCAGGGCCGGGTTGGGCCGGCCCAGCCCGGACACGTGTTAGGCAGGGAGGAAACCACGTGGCGGCCTTGGGCTCCTAGTGGGCCGAGGTCCACAGGGGCTGGTTCGTGGTGGACCGGGCGCTGGTGCACCGCAAGCCACTCTCCCGGCTCACGGTGGACCGCGCCCACCTCCTCTTTCTTCTCTTTAGCTCACCGTGGATCGAGCCCATGGGACTCATGGGGCTCTCCCTCCCCTCCTCTTTCCTACGCCGAGCAAAGCCACCAGCGACAAGCTCACTCGCACCGAGGCGCCGATGGTCCTCCGGCGAAACAGATGAGCTCGACAGCTCCCTGGGGGTTCGGCGACTCCGTCTAGGAAAGCTAAGGCGGCGTCTTGACACCGGTGCGGCCAACAGGGGCAGCACGGTGGCTTGCCGGAGTGCGGCGGCGGTGGAGCATCCGCGTGGTCGCGTAGGGGTGTGCGTAGGGCGGCTTAGGGGCTCTAGGAGGCTTCTGGGCCACGGCAATCTTGCACAAAGACGACGGTGAGGGCTCGACCGGACGCAGCCGCGCTAGTCACGCCGGTGGAATCACGGCGGACGGCGGCGCAAGTCGTTTGTGCGGGGTTGGGGCAAAAGGCGCCTCTTTTCCCCAAATTGGGGTCGCGCGCATCCGATTGGAGGCAGCGACGATGACCATTTCTCGCGACGGAGTCCGCTCCGCGTGTGGGTGCGCGGCGGAGCTCCGTCGGTGACTATGGACGCGGTGCGGTGTGCAGTGGGACCCTTCGGCCCCGCGGGCTAGGTGGCCAGGTGCGTAGCGGTGAGGCGATGCCCGTCGACCCATCGGTTGCGCCTACGGTGGCTAGAGTGCGGCGGAACGGCCACGCCATGGTCGTGCTCGGCCATGGCGTGTGCGCTCCGGCGTCGGCGGCCTTGGAGCTTCAGCGCCCACAGCGGCCTCGGGGAGGCCAATGTCGTGCGGCGTGCGTGCGCGTGAGCATGTGTGCGAGGATCAAGACAGCCGCTTTGCCCATCTCACGAAGGAAAAACACGGTGGCGGCTATGGCGGCGTGCGGTGGCGGCGTGCACACCGTGCGCCGACCCGAGCCCGGGCGGCTTGGCGGGCTTCCCGGCAGCGCGCAGAAGCGGGGCGCCAAGCATGCGCATGTGTGCGCGGTGTGGCCCATGGCGCGGCTTCAAACCACCCAGGTGGGGTTCGGGGTGGCGCCATGGTTGCGAAACGGCGGCGAGGAAGAAAGGCGTGATGGGGGCTCACTGTGGGTGCTGCAGACGAAAGGCTAGCGGCGCAGGGAGAGGCGATGCTGTGGCGAGTCGAGGCCGTGCCGTGCCGAGCAGCTTCGGTGATGTAGCCGATCGGGGCGTCGTCGTCCTCGGCTCCGGCGGGCGGCTCCCTTCTCCGCTTCTCCTTCACGGCCCTCCTCTCAGGCTTGATGTGGAGCGGGCAAAGCCACCAGTGGCGGCGGTGTGGTTGGGAAGGCCGCTAGGGCACTGGTGAGGGGCTTATATAGGGGGAGCGGCGATCATGGCGGCGGCGGACGGCTGGCAGCGGCTAGGGGGCACGTGGAGGCCATCCACGAGTGCTTGGCTAGGGTTTTGGAGGCGTGGGGTGGTTCCAAGGGCCGGGCGCTCCCAATTTTGGAGCGGCGGCTGGCAAAAACGGGAGAGGCGGAGTGCTCTGCAGTGGCGTCAGCACGGCGGGTCCGCGCGGGACGAGCTCGCCTTGTCGCGATGCTGCGCGTCGGCGTGGGAAGTGCGGACGTGGCGGCTATCCATGGGGCGCGCGAGGCGGTTTGAACAGGGACGGCCGAGATGGCCGTTTCCCCTTCTGTGCGTCGCGACGGCGTCGGCATGTGGAAAAGCAGAGAGGAAGGAAGAGGAAAGGGATGACAGGTGGGTCCCTCGGGCCCGCCTGTCATCGGCGCGATGAGAGGGGTGGAGGGCGTGGGCGCGCGCGCAGTTGGGCCGTCCCTGCGGTATGGGCCGCGCCGGTGTGGTGAAGGAGAGGGGGTGCTGAGCGCGGGGGCAGGCCGGCTGGCCGAGTGGGCCGAGCAGGTGTTGACGGTGGATAACGTCAACATTCATTAGAACTTTAGACACAAGAGGATACACGAATACACAATAGTCTAGGGTTTTAACGGACAATTTCCACGATTTTTGCATATTCTATATTTTCCAGGGATTTTTCCAGAAAAGCTGAAAAGAGGGATTAAAGTGCATATTAATCACGAAACTTATCCGCCACGGGAAAGATCAACATTGGGACGTGGGAAGGATCTAGAAGGCACCCGAAGCGACCGGGGGCCAAGAGGCCGCCAAGTGGGGCCGGCCGGCCCCACCATGGCGCCGGGCGGCGCCCCATCTAGGGTTACTGGGCCCCCCTTCTGGAAGCTTCCTCCACCGCCTCTCCTGATGCATCTCGGCCCTTGGTTAGGTCGGTTTGATCCTGCGGCGCACGTTCATCCCACCGGACTATAAATATATGGGTAGACCTCCCCTGGAGAGAGCCCAATTCATTATTCATCAAGGCCTCAAGCCATCAAGCATCAAGAAGCCTTCAAGTTCATCAAGAGCCTTCTAGTTCATAGTTCTAGTTAGTTAGATTAGAAGTAGAGGAGATCTAGTTCTTCATCGGGATCTGGAGCCCCCGGCGTGCATGCGAGAGCCAGGAGTTCGGTATAGTTCTAGTTCTTTCTTTCTTGTTGTATTCATTATTCAGATTAGGGAGACATTATTTTTAATAGTTCATATGTTGTTAATTGTAATAGTCATTGTCTACTTTGATTATATGTCTAGTTTAGTTATTTCGATCTTATTGAATTCATGTAATTGCTCGTATAGCGTTTACCCAAGTGTACAATGGGTAGATGATAGACAATATGTAGACGTGGTGTCTAGATATCTTGTTTGTCTGCGAGTGCACCCTGGCATGCCGGGACGTGTGGTAGTCCACGTAGGTGACAGCTATGTTGGTTCCTCGTAGTCCACCCTCCGTGTGTGTAGGGCAAAGGGGCACGGTCATGAAGTTGGATAATGACTCTATTTCCCATCCTTCCTAGTTGATGTCCCCTTACATGTGATCATGATGTAGCGTTGATTTAGAAGTGATTACTAGATGTAATTGCACTAATTAGAGTTATTCATTGATGTTGTTATAGAATTACCTTAGACAATTATCACCCTAATTTATCCATTGGCTAACTATGATTATGACTAAAAAATGCTCGATGATTATCTATATAATTATGATGCTTAATAATTTTAATAATTACAATCTTCCACCTTTAAGAGATTTAGTTGCTAATCAATCTAAAGTGTTAGATCAAATGACTAGAAAGATAGCTTTTAATGATAAAGCACTAGAAAAACATAAAAATACTAGATTGATGACACCTTAGGAATGCTAGTGATAAATAAAGAATGACAAGTTAATTTAATACCATGCTTTAATAAAAATGCCAACAAGTATTTTTTAGCAATTCGGGAAAGGCACAATAAACTTAGGAAATATTGATAACATATATACAATATGGATAAAGTCATATTACCAATCGATCTCTAACTCTAAGACAGGTACACCCTTCGTTGTTATCATTTGCTTATCTTATGCGGGGTGATGAATGAATGGTTTTTCTCTTCCAAAGAAAGAAACTCCTTAGAAAGAAGTTTGTAGAAGCAAGGGGCTCAAGCTAGCTCTTAAGAATTTGAAGAACAAGTAGAAGAAAGGTAAGATTCCGGCCAGCCGGAAGATTTAGAAACCGCTAACCTTTGTTGATATTTACAATGCAACCCAATATCATATGGAGCCTGCAGATGTACAGTGGATTGACCACTCTCTACCTGAGAAGATGGGAGACCCTGGAAGGCCTGTCATTCCTATCGCTATAGGATGTCACAGCTTTCCAGAGACTATCTGTGATTTCGGCGCTAGTGTCAACATTATGCCCAAGGTAATTTATGAGAAAATATTAAATGATCCCCTGTTGTACACAAACATGGGCTTGCAGCTTGCAGATCAATCCATTTGCTACCCTGAGGGAGTACTATAAGAAGTTATCATCAGAGTGGGACAATCATACGTCCCAGTTGATTTCGTGGTCATGGAGACAGGAGTAGATGAGAAGGCACCCATAATTCTGGGCAGACCATTCTTGTGCACAACAAAAGCCATCATCTATGCGGACTACGCCAAGATCGTCCTATCTATTAAGGACAAGAAAGAAAGATTCACGTTCAAGAACCGCGTCCTGAAAGCTCCTGCAGCCCCGAAGCAATTCCATCAACAAGAAGAGCAACTACAGCAATCAGTGCTGAAGAAAAGAAACAACAGAAGCAATAGAAGATGGAGGGAGATCAAGCATGCACCTGAAGAAACTACTCAACTAATTACTGCTCTCAATACAGAAAATGATCATATGCTACCCAAGCCATTTCCAACAAAGAGAGGTGATCTAGGTATACCAATTATTGAATGCACAATCAAAGACACCACCTTTGCCAACACCATCTGCAACACCGGATCAGGCTGCAACGTGATGTCAAAACATGTATATGATGATTTATTTGATAATTTACCTCTATACCCGACATTTTTCCAGTTGCAGATGGCGGATCAATCACTAAGGTTCCCTGAAGGAGCGGCCAAGGATGTCATGGTAAGAATTCAAGGGCAATATATACCTGCAGATTTTCTAGTTCTTGATATGCAGGGAGACGATGAATACCCGATCCTTCTGGGAAGACCATTTCTCTACACCGCCAACGCGAACATCTACATTGGGTCCGGACAGATCCACTTCAACTTGCCTACTGAAAAGGTACACTGTTAATTTAGAACACTTGTTAACCAGGAACAGATCAGAAAGCAACGCGACAGGAGAAGACGCCAAGGCCGTCGTCAGGCTGTCCAGCCTCACTGTAGCTGGGAAGAATTTCCTGGCAAGATTGTGAAGTATGAAGACTGCCACAAGGAGCAAGAAGAGAACATACAAGCGCCACGCTGGAGTGAGTGGGAAGCGGAAGCTGAAAGAATGGACCAAGTCGCCAGGGCAGAAAAAGAAGAGATCTTAGCACATCTAGAAAAGTGGGAGAAGGAAAACAAAGCTGAAGAGCTGGAGCTAGAGCAGAGAGAAGCAGAAGAAACAGAAAAGAGATGGAAGGAGAAAGGAGAAGCACGTGCTGCACCACCGCGAGACGGGGAATTGACTGAGGTGACCTCAGACGATGAACCCACTAAGTAAGTATTCTCCTCTATCTAAGTCCTGTCGGTAGACTTTAAATTCCATACCCTAGCCATAAGGTCAGAATGGTAGTTATCTATTAAATTCACTAGTGAGTTTACTTTGATCTATATAGAGCATAACTATGTTTGCACATTAAAATATAAAAATATGTATAGTAAAAAAAAAAAAATATTTACTGCCTTATTTATTGCATCACAAATTTATAAGCCCCATGTGAATAAACTTATGGTAACCCCGTAGGAATATTTACTTGTGGTGGCATAAAAAATAATAAAAAAAAGAGAAAAAGAAGAAAGCATTCATATTTAATTTCTGCATCATAAATAGAAAATTCAAAAAAATAAAAGAAAAATAAAATCCTGCTAAAATCTGGTAACATAAAAATTTGCTCACGAAGAAAATCAATTACTCCTTGGCTGACTGCTAACCCATTACTAAATTTGAGCCTCGAGTTTTGGTTTCTCTGTTTGGAATATATTTATGCAGGAACAATATTATGACAAGGAGAGAGTCTATCAGTGGCAACCACTAGGTCTGCTATTGGCTAGCTCGCCCCAAAGGACATCTACACCAAGTATTGCAAACATCCAGCTTGGGGGAGGAGCATCCCCTAGTTATCAGGTGACTACACCTAGGCGATTATTAAGTTTACTTTATATAGTCATAAAATACCAAAAATATGTGGGCACATGAAGGTCCACGGAAGTCATAGAGTCTTTTGTTAGGTTATTAATTTAAAATAATAAAAAGATACATAATTATTCAAAACCAAACAAATATTTAGTTATAGTATATTTAAGTCGGTCTAGGCTAGAGTCAATTAAAAACTTGATGAACATTAAAATTTATTTTGGAGATGATGAATAGTTGCTCTGTTGTCATCCTTGCCAAGTACCTAGTTGCCAAACTTAAATCTTCCTAAGTTTTAAACACTGCTATTTTTATTGGAGAATTTACTCTGAACCTAAATTATGGAGGCATAAGTTTGCGCTGAGTCTAGGTGGTTGATCGATATGATTCATGAAGGATGAGTTGCTATTTATCTTATTCCTAACATTACTAAGATCTGGAGGCTTATTTTGAAAATTTAAAATCCACATGATGAGCTCTTGTATAACAAAATATGAATTCCTACCAAAGCCAGAAATAATATTTTTAGAAGATAGGAAACTTTTTCATTTAAGCTGCCTGCTTGCATTGAGTTCAGTCAACCTATGTTGAATGCCTTATGAGAATCTTGTCATGCTTTTAAAACCAAGATCACTTACACACTCCAGTCCACATATGCATTATTCCTACCCTAGGAGTAAGTGCAATCATTCACATATTTTCCATCCATGTTCATCACAAAAATGTTTCTCTCCAACATTGGGAGAAAACATCAAAAATATACACCCCATATGAAAACCCCTGTCTTTAATGCTCTAAGTCCTTATTGTATCTCTCTAATTGGTTATTATATTCAAGGAATGCATGTGGCTATGCAAAAGATATTAAATAAAAAAGAGAGAAGAAAGAGAAGGGAGTAAAATGGACAAATGTCCCAGCAATTAAAGCAACGGGTAAAAGATGTCCGCCTCCCTGATTTAAAATAAGAAAGATGGCCCATGTTTTTCCTGAGGAAAGTTTCAAGAGAGTTATCTCTAAAGAGCAAAAGTAGAATTAGAATTAGCCACAAATACCATATATACACCTATCCACCATATTCCATACACATGCACATCTTGGTCTGATTGTATGCCTTGATTCTCTGTGGATCCATTAGTTGACTTTACAATATCTGCATTGCAAGTATGCCTACCCTTGTTATTGCCGATCCTATGAGCTCTACCATATATATCCTTAGCTGTAGGAGGCATAACATCATCTATGCCTTAAGCGAGAACCATAAATACCACATACATTGAGAGACTTGAGGGTGTCATACAATGAAGCTCTGAGTTTTATTTTGAAAACCTATGAAAAACTCTAGAATGTTAGCATTGCGAAGAATTTGAGACATAGCACTTGACCTGATTGCTCAAGACTTATGCAAGAACTGTGAAGCCCTATAATTAAGGGTAAAATGGGTAAGTTTGAAGGTTAGAACATATACTGTTTAAATCCGGAGGAATATCTTTATTTGAAAGCATGTATACTTGGAAAGACTAACAACATTGTAGTAACTCCTGATCCAAATATAATAAAATTAGGCTTAGTTTGTTTGCCAAGGGACTGGCAAAAAGGTAAGCTTGGGGGAGTTGTTGACGGTGGATAACGTCAACATTCATTAGAACTTTAGACACAAGAGGATACATGAATACACAATAGTCTAGGGTTTTAACTAACAATTTCCACGAGTTTTGCATATTCTATATTTTCCAGGGATTTTTCCAGAAAAGCTGAAAAGAGGGATTAAAGTGCATATTAATCAAGAAACTTATCCGCCACGGGAAAGATCAACATTGGGACGTGGGAAAGATCTAGAAGACACCCAAAGCAACCGGGGGCCAGGAGGCCGCCAGGTGGGGCCGGCCGGCCCCACCATGGCGGCGGTCGGCGCCCCATCTAGGGTTCTCTGTAACATAACCGACCAAATTATAAGAGCACAAGCGCAGAAACAATCGCCGAAGCAACTATTTACGCTCTTGAGCCCATATAATCTCGGTAGTCCAGAAATCTCGAAGGATTTCAAACCAACAACATACAAACCAAGATCGAACGCAATCTAACAAAACTTACCAATTGTTACACCAGAGTTCACAAATAAGTTCGCAAGTAGCTTCACATACCGAAGTACTTAGTTATTACAACACAAGTTTAGAAATACCAGAACAACATAGTTTTGAAACCATCAGAGTACGCCACGCTTATTTCAAATACATGCCAGGTTCATAGTTCATCCCACAAAAGCACATGATAAGACAGCAGAACTGATCTTTGCCCGAGACCTAGTCATCATCCCCAGCGGGGTGAAGACATACCTTGCAGAAGCCATTATAGAGAACATAATCTGCAACAAGAGGGAATAAACCCTGAGTACGAGAATGTACTCAGCTAGACTTACCTGTCATAAACCAGAAATAAAATGACACCAAGGATTATGCAAGGCTTACTTTGGTGGAGCTGGCTTGACTCATTTTGCATAAAAGCATAAGTAGCATTAGAAGAACAAGTTATTTACTAGCAGCAGCTTTCATCATTTTAGCCTACCAACTAAGTGAGCACCTGTACTAAACAATCACTTTATTATAACAAACATTAATAACCATATCCAGTTTAGTACAGCTTTCATCATGTTCATCATCAATATTAAAACCATTATTATTTAGTAAGATCTACGCAGCCGGAGGCAATAGTCAAATTCTCACTATCCGGGAGAGACGGCGATTCGAATCGATTCCAACTGAGCTCAGGGGGTATTCCCAACACACACCCAGACAGACCTAGCTAGGGTCATCTTAGGTTACCCTTGGCACAACTCAGGCGCGGGCCCGGTTATCGCGTCGGCAAGACCGGAAAGTCGGTAGCCAGGATGTTCAAGCCATGTTAACCCAAGGATGCCGCCAGGATCAGTTATACATGCTTGCCCTTGGTCTAATATGCCGCTTCCCGCGAATTGCCCAACTGCCGCCCGTGTTCCCGCCTTGAGTTGAGCTACTCGGCTTCGCGGTCAGACACTCGGGTCCGGCCAACTATGTGTTGGGCTGCGTTCAACATGACCAAGAACGGACAACGCTTCCGGTCCTTAGCGACTTCGGGCGGGGTCCACTTGTCCTTGCCCGGTCTTCTTTTAATTTAACACATGGTTCATTTCCATGATAGCACATATAGCCAACCGTGACCAGAGAAGTAACCACCTATAGCTCGCGGATGACAGGAGATCACCCGACTTCTACCGGTCTAAGCATGGCTAAGCATTTGCATCTATCCTAACCTAAGACATAGGATACAGGGTATAACATATATACTGGACAAGGATAGGATAAATGCATCAAGTATTTTCAATCAACTCCTATACTTAATGCAATAAACATCATAAAGTACTCAATTGCATTTATAAAAAGATGGAAGGCTTATAATGCTCCGGGGCTTGCCTTTCACAAACATCGACGGCTCGTGACAAGGGCACTCATGCAACTCTCCTTCGGGAACCTCTCCGGTAGGCTGCTCTTGCTGCTCCTCCTAGGGCTGCTGCTCCTCCTCCGGCTGCAACTCCCCGAACTCCAGGAGCGATACTCCCTTCGGAGCACCTATGGCATGCAATGCATAAATGAGCATAAAAATGCAAATGCTGATCATGTATGAGAATGAATATCAGCAACAACAATAAACCCTCCACCTAGGGTGATGTCTCTATTCAAATCACTTTAATTTACAGAGTAGGTGCATATCTCCTCTCCAAACAAGATTAAACACTCACCAAGCAAATCAAGGTATAACTTTTCATCATCAGTTAAGGACATACAACCTACACCTAATCACTTGTATTAATTAGTAAAGCATCTACAAGATAAAACTACACATACAAGGACAAGCAATCACTTGTAAAGCAATTCAACATTTCTGACCTACAAATAGCAGCTGAAAGAAACAACTGTAACTAGAGTTCTATAAATCCAAATGACATGAAAAAAGATATTCTGGAAAGCTTATGAAATTGTCTACAACTCTTATTTAGACATCACAGACAGATTCACAAATTAAAAAGGTCAACAAACAGATTTCCCAGATCTGTCTAGGGATTCCAGAGAAGAACCCTTTTCTGGAACCTAACAAGATATAGCTATAACTCATAATCTACTTAACCAATTGCTCTCAAATTTTAACAACAACTAGATAATGAAATTATCTACCCCTTTGCTATAGATCACCAAGCCAGAAAACATCATCTAAAGCATGCAAAACCAAAAGTGCTACAAACTGTCCAGAAAAACTTAAATTGAAGAATTCATTATTTACTCATGTTCAAACTTGCCATTTAAGCTCACCCAACCTAACCAATATTTAAAACATGACTAATGATAAACAGAAAGCCTAGCAAGCCACTCTAAAACATTGATTAAAAACACCATTTTCATTTAATCCCATCATTTAAGGGCACAAATGAGCACATAGTAAAAGTACCCAGAAAAATCTACAAAAATAACAGTGGAGTACTCATAGCTCATATAGACCACAGTTCAAATTTCACATTAAAATTCAGTGCAACTTACTGTAGAAAAAGAACAAGCTACACAAGCTGAAAAGAGATGATAATTCACAAATCTATTTGAAAAGTATCAAACAATAGATTTCATAATTGTCTTATCAACATTACAGCACAAGTATACTGTGTACCAATTTTCACCTCAATAGCATATGTATAGAAAGCATGATAAATAGTAGAACATTTAAGACATTTAAACAACTTATTTAGCAAACTGCCATTCAAAACAAGTTCACAAGCCAACCATTATTTTTCCTAGACAGAGCATGTGTAACCCATGTCACAAAAAAGCTAACCCCACTGGTTTCACATTTTTAGCATCAATTAATAATTAGTTATGCATTTAACAAATTTCCAAGGCATAGAACAAAATAAATACATCAAGCAATTTCTACTGTAGAACATGCCATGTTTCATATTTTTATTAAAAACTAGACATCTCAGAGAGCACAATAAAATTGGAATCACACCATTTGGACTTTCCTAGCTCCACTTATGGATTTAAGAAACTTGTAGCATTTTCTCGGAAAATAATAAAACGAAACCTAATTTCTAACACACTGACGCGTGGGGCCCCTGGAGCCAACGGGCCCACCTGTCGGCCAGACAGAGGGAGAGGCGGCCAGTCAACAGGCGAGAGCTCGCCGTCGACGAGGTTGCCGGCGGCGAGACGACCACCGTTGGACTCCTCTCGTCGCTGCGCACCTAACGAGGTAGGTTAAGGCGGGGTTCTAGGCTTCTAAGCAAGGCGGCGGCAGCAATGGCGGCTCGGCAGTGGTGCTCGACGGCGTGCTCGCCGGAGAAGGCCACGGCGGCGTGTCCCGAGCCGCGGCGAAGCTTCTACAGCACTAGGCGAAACCCTAGAACAGGTTTTGGTTGCTTGCGGAGCACCGGACGAGGGCCGGCCGCGGCGGCGACGACGACGCGACAAGAACGCGGCGGCGCCTCGGCCGTGTTCTAGTGAAACGGTTGCAAGAAAGAGCTCGTCGTCTGCACCACTGTCTTCCTAGACCTAAGGAGAGATGCCAACAAGGGAGAGGCGAGATGGAGGAGGCCCGGACAAGCATAACCGCGTCGAGCTCGAGCTCGGCGGCGGCAATGGTAGTCACGGCGGCGCCTACGGCCTAAGGGGCTCACCAAGCGATGAAGGTCGACGAGGCTAGGTTGTAGGCCGAGAAAAGACCATGCCGGAGCTATGGTAGGGAGGAATTGGAGCGTGGTGCAGCGGTGGCCATGAATTTTGCAAGAAGGCGGCGGCGACGCTCTGCTGCTCGTCCGGTCAGGAAGAAGAAGGAGAGGGAGGAAGCCGGGCGAGTGAGAGGGAAAATGGGAGGGAGAGAGAGAGAGAGTAGAGCAGCGCGACCTCCTCTTCTCTATTGCACGGGCGCGGCGAGGTGGCCTTCAACGCGCGCACACACGAGCCACGTGGCAGCGACGTCCTGCGCTCTGTCGGCCATGACCAGGAACTGAACGAATTCAAATTCGTTTGAAAACCGACTGAAACTATGATATTCAGGCACTCATAACTCCCAAACCGCACGCCATTAAACAAAACTTCATTACTAAAAGTTTTAGTGCTATAGGTGGTCTACAACTTTCATTACATGAACTTGAGTTGGCTCGGCTGGGTTTGCAAGATATAAGGCAGTGAAGTACCCTAAAAACAAACTGAAACGCACTTCAGACTTAGCCAATTTCAGAGGGTAGGAATAGCACTGAATTCGACAGAAACATGAAATTTTGAGCACCTTGCGCACATTTTCAAGACATGAGCCTTAAACAAAGTTTGTTCCCTACTAAATTATCTACAACTTTTATTTAGGACTCATCGACATGCAAAACTTCTAGCTTGAACTTTTGAAAAGGTCAATGCAATCAGCTCTAGAGGGCACTCTAGGTCAAACTAGTATTTAGAGACTGAATTAGGCAAAGTAGTCAACACCAACATTGTTCCATTAAGTGCCCTAATCATCATAGAACTACTGTAGAGCACATTTGACAATGTTACATATCATGGCATAGTATAAATCAAGCAAAGCAAGCATAGAATGACCCTCACACATGCATAAGCATACAAAATGGATAAAGACTTGTCATGCACATGCATATATGAGATGATGATGATGCTTATGGCCAGTTAATGCAAGTGTTTTAGCGAGCCCAACACCGGAGGTGTTACAGCCCTCCCCCCTTAAAGGAATCTCGTCCCGAGATTAGGTTCACGTACCATTGTGCGGCAAACATAGGATACACTTCTCTCAAATAGTCTTCTCTTTCCCAAGTAGCATCCCAATCACTCTCATTGTTCCAAGTAACTTTATGGAATCAAATCACTCGGTTACGTGTAACTCTTTCCTTAGTATCAAGGACGCGTACCGGTCGAGCTTCATATGTTAAATCAGATTTCAACTCTACGTCTTGTGTTTCCATCCTTTCTTCGGGTACTCGAAGACATTTCTTGAGCTGAGAAACGTGGAAAACATCAAAGATTGCACTCATCTCTGGTGGTAATTGGACTTTATATGCTACTCTTCCCCTTCTTTCCAAGATTGGGTAGGGACCCACATATCTCGGGGCCAACTTTCTTTTAACTCCAAAGCGTTGCACACCTTTCATTGGAGACACCTTGAGATACATATAGTCACCAACTTTGAACTTGATAGGACATCTTCGCTTATCCGCATAACTTTTCTGCCGAGACTGGGTAGCTTTGATGTGTTGCTGGATCACTCTAACCTTCTCCTCGGCATCCTGGATAAGCTCAATGCCATAATAACACTGTTCACCAGGTTCGACCCAATTTGAAGGTGTCCGACATTTTCTTCCATACAAAGCTTCAAAAGGAGCCATCTTAATACTTTCTTGATAACTATTGTTATATGAGAACTCAGCCAAATGTAACCAACTCTCCCAAGATCCTCCTGTAGATAGAACACATGACCGTAGCAAGTCTTCTAAAATTTGATTGACTCTTTCTGTCTGACCGGAAGGTTGAGGGTGATAAGCAGAACTGCGAAGCAAGTGGGTGCCCAGTGCTTTGTGCATTTGTTCCCAGAAATGAGCGACAAACTGCGGGCCTCGATCAGATATAATGGTTCTAGGTACACCGTGGAGCCGATAAATCTGAGCCATGTACAACTCTGCGCACTGATGAGGCTTGATAGAGGTACTAACTGGGATAAAATGTGCGGTCTTGGTTAAACGATCCACAATTACCCAAATCGAATCATTCCCCTTTTGGGTTCTAAGCAAACCTGTAATAAAGTCCATGCTAATCTCTTCCCACTTCCAGCTAGGGGCGGAGAGAGGTTGAAGTGGACCGGCAGGCTTAAGATGGACGGCTTTGACTCTACAACAGGTATCACAACGAGCAACAAAGTCCGTAATCTCTAGCTTCATTTTAGTCCACCAGAACCTAGGTCTCAAGTCTTCATACATCTTACTGCTGCCCGGATGGATAGAGAAATTGGAAGAATGGACTTCCATCAAGATCTGTTGCCTAAGCTCTTTATCTTTGGGTACCACTAAGCGATCATCAAACCATAGGACACCCTTTTCATTGACCTGAAAACGTGTGGTTGGTTTGGCCTTCATCTTCTTTTTAATATGAAAAATACCAACATCAGTCTTTTGGGCCTCAATGATCTTGTTCGTAAGGGTGGAGCTTAAAGCGATATTATGGAGCACAATAGGATGCATAAGATGTGCTAAGTGATAATCCCCTTGAATAGCTGAACTGGAATAAGATTTTTGACTCAAAGCATCAACAACTACATTGGCCTTTCCAGGATGATAGTGCACTTGCAAGTTGTAGTCTTTAATCAGCTCAAGCCATCTTCATTGCCGCATATTCAACTCAGGTTGAGTAAAGATATACTTCAGGCTTTTATGATCAGTATAAATGTGACATACATTACCATGCAAGTAATGTCTCCAAATCTTCAAAGCATGTACCACTGCCGCCAATTCGAGATCATGGGTGGGTAGTTGACTTCATGTTTTCGCAATTGACGGGAAGCATAAGCAATAACTCAACCGTCCTGCATAAGCACACAACCCAAACCAGTGCCTGATGCATCACAATAGACATCGAAAAGGCTTCTCAATATCTGGTTGAGCTAAGACAGGAGCAGAGGTCAACAACATTCGCAAGGTGTGAAATGTGGACTCACATTCCGTTGTCCAAACAAACTCTTCACCTTTTTGGAGCAGCTTGGTCATAGGCTTGGCTATTTTTGAAAAGTCTGGAATAAACCTACAATAATACCCAGTAAGACCAAGGAAACTACGGACTTTAGAGATAGAAGTTGGAGCCTTCCAATTCAGGACTTGTTGTACCTTTGAAGGATCTACTGAGATTCCCTTTTCTGAGAGAATATGACCAAGGAAAGGGACTTCTTTCAGCCAAAACTCACATTTGCTGAACTTGGCATAAAGTTTATGTTCCCGCAGTCTGGACAGTACCACTCGCAGATGCTTAGCGTGCTCTTCCTCATTCTCAGAGTAAACTAAGATGTCATCAATGAACACTACAACAAATTTATCCAACTCCGGCATGAATACCGAGTTCATCAGGTACATGAAATGGGCAGGAGCATTCATCAGACCAAAAGACATGACAAGATACTCGTATAACCCGTACCTGGTCGAGAAAGCCGTCTTTTCAATATCCTTAGAACGAATCCGGATTTGATGATACCCGGATCACAAGTCAATCTTGGAGAATACTTTGGCTCGAGAGAGTTGATCAAATAAGATATCAATCCGGGGCAATGTATACTTATTCTTGATAGTAACTTCATTGAGAGGTCGGTAATCTATGCACATCCGTAAGGATTGATCTTTCTTCTTTACAAAGATAGCTGGACAACCCCATGGAGATGAACTAGGACGAATTAAGCCTTGAGTCATCAACTTCTTCAATTCCTCCTTCATAATGGCAAGCTCGTTAGGGGGCATCCGATAAGGCCTTCTAGATATGGGCGCGGCACCTGGGATTAAATCTATTTTGAACTCTACATCACGAACAGGAGGCAGACCGGGCAACTCTTCCGGGAAGACATCCGGAAACTCACATACCACTGGGATGGTTGCAATACTATCACTAAGAACCGAATTTGCGTGGAACTTGGGTCTAGAAAATCAGGAAGTGGTACCAGAAAACCTTCTCTTGTACCCGGTCGCGTAACATGATGACTCTAGTGGATGTGTCAATGAGGACACCATGATGGCTCATCCACCTCATTCCTAATATCACATCTATCTTTAGGTTGGGTAGGATGATAAAGGTCTCACTATACACTCACCCACCAATATCAAGACGTACACCCCTGACTATCTGGTTGGTAGCCACGGGGTTACCGGCTGCACTAATATTGAATTTACCCTCTTCAAGGTTGATTATCTCCATGTTGTGCTCAGATGCAAATATTGGACTCATGAATGAATGCGAAGCACCAGAATCAAACAACACAACAGCAGGATGGTGGTTGACTAAGAACTTACCAGCTGTGACTGTCTCACCAGCCGGGATCTCTTCAACAGCAGTATAATGAACATGGCCTTGACGAGGTGCATTCTGAGTTCCCTACTTCTTAGGATAAGGACAATTCTTAGACCAGTGACCTGGCTGGTTACAATTCCAGCACGGCATGTTGCTAGGTGGAACATTAGAGTGAGGCTGACTGGAAGAGCCCTTAGGCAGAGCAACTGTGAAACCCCTGCGAAAACCAGTCTTGTTTTGATTCTTCTTCTGAGGTGGACGATAGCGAGGAGGTGCAGTGGGAGGGCGATAAGGAGCCCTAGAAGTCATTGGAGCCTTAGACTGTGAGGATCCTGCCTCCAAAGCTCTCTTGCGGCTCTTAGAAGCGGCATACACTGCATTACTGTTCTCTTGAGTCAGAGTATCACTGATAAACTCATTGAAAGTGGTGCACTTGCTGGTACTCATTGTCTTCATCAACTTAGGGCCAAGATCCCGCTTGAAACTGGCAATCTTCTTTGCCTCAATATCCACAAATTCCGGTGCATACCTAGACAGGTTGTTGAAGTCCTGCAGATACCCAGTCACACTCTTATTGCCTTGGGTCAACTTCATAAACTCATTGTGCTTGATTACCATGAGCCCTGGTGGAATGTAGCGCCCTCGGAAAGCAGTCTGGAACCGCTCCCAAGTGATAGGAACATCAGCGGGATAGGTGGTACGATGATGAGCCCACCAAATCCCTGCGGGTCCTTGCAATTGGTGTGAAGCATATTCAGCCTTCATCTGCTCCGGCACATTCAACATGCGGAATTTCTGTTCCATTGTATTCAGCCACTCATCAGCTTCCTTAAAGATTGGTGGATTAGTGCCCAAGAAATCCCTAAAATCACTGTGTTGCTCAGGGTCATGTTCACGACGCCCGCGGCGCCCATCACGATTAGCCAATTCCCGCATAGCATCAGCCAAGGCCCGCTGTCCTTCTGCCAACATAGCCAGCAGCTCCGTGGGAGTGGGCGGTGCTGGTGGTGGGGTATCCGCACCAGCACCTCCTCCAGCGCTACCCGCACGGGTGTTGTAGCGTGACATCTGCATCATTTTCCAAGTGAGCATTTAGTGATGATGTCGGATAAATCATAGATAATGATAAAATCATGCCAACTGTATTTATTGGAGAGAAATATATTCATACAATAAAACAGGGCACAATAATTCATTTCCTTCCCACAATATCGATCACATAATTGCGCAAATGATCATGAGTCAGGCAACAATAACACAAAGTGTAGTTAAAATCCACAGCAAGTTGGTAGTGTCAAAACGCTTTGGGAAGCGACCAATCTGTCAAGAAGCCTCCGATGAAGAAGCCACTCGCAGAAAGAAGTTTCATTTGTATGGTAAGAACAACTTTTAATTAGGGACGAGTACTTTTAAGGGAGAGATAATTGTATTTACTTATCAAGTGAGATAAAACATGATGCATGCACGTCCCAACGTCCTCACAACCTAGAATAATTTATTTTCTAGCATTCTAGATGGTGGCATACATACATTCTCTCGATAAACGTAACTAGTCGGTCTACACGTTTGCGCTGTTAGTGTACCTGCAAAAAATTTCATTACAGCCCAACAATTCCCACAATATCTCACAAGCAACAAAATCAAGTGAAAGCAGTAAAGCTAAATACTTTCCACAAGTGTGCCCCAACACACTTGCTTCAGTATCACAGCTACCAGACAGTTTACCCACAATTAAATACCTTCATAATTGCATGGTTTGGACATACAATTAATCAATATGACAATCTAGCACTTCCCTAGACCGCCGTTTGGACGATCATGCTCTCACAACTCACCTTACCTTGGGCGTAGCTGTAAAAATTTAATCTACAACATATATGGCTATTTCATATATGAAGGCTGCCTCCACCATTAGACCACAGGGCAGCGTATTGCGGTCATCACACTTCTCACCTTTGCCTGGTCGTCGATGCAAGAATTTAAAACCCCCAAGTCAGTACTTACATAAGCCACCTAATAATCCTTAATTGGGCATAAGGGATGACCACTGGCATGATAGTAAATTAAATTTCAGATTTAACACCTAAGCAAAAACTTAATGTTTTACCCAAAATTTTTCTTTTTGCAAACAAATTCTTTTGTTTTCAAATAGACAAATGGCAAATTACGTTGGATCTCGCTCTGATACCAGCTGTAACAGAACCGACCAAATTATAAGAGCACAAGCGCAGAAACAATCGCCGAAGCAACTATTTACGCTCTTGAGCCCATATAATCCCGGTAGTCCTGAAATCTCGAAGGATTTCAAACTAACAACATACAAACCAAGATCGAACGCAATCCAACATAACTTACCAATTGTTACATCAGAGTTCACAAATAAGTTCGCAAGTAGCATCACATACCGAAGTACTTAGTTATTACAACACAAGTTTAGAAATACTAGAACAACATAGTTTTGAAACCATCAGAGTACGCCACGCTTAGTTCAAATACATGCCAGGTTCATAGTTCATCCCACAAAAGCACATGATAAGACAGCAGAACTGATCTTTGCCCGAGACCTAGTCATCATCCCGGTGGGTGAAGACATACCTTGCAGAAGCCATTATAGAAAACATCATCACGCAACAAGAGGGAATAAACCCTGAGTACGAGAATGTACTCAGCTAGACTTACCCGTCATAAACCAGAAATAAAACGACACCAAGAATTATGCAAGGCTTACTTTGGTGGAGCTGGCTTGACTCATTTTGCATAAAAGCATAAGTAGCATTAGAAGAACAAGTTATTTACTAGCAGCAGCTTTCATCATTTTAGCCTACCAACTGAGTGAGCACCTGTACTAAACAATCACTTTAACAAACATTAATAACCATATCCAGTTTAGTACAGCTTTCATCATGTTCATCATCAATATTAAAACCATTATTATTTAGTGAGATCTACGCAGCCGGAGGCAATAGTCAAGTTCTCACTATCCGGGAGAGACGGCGATTCGAATTGATTCCAACTGAGCTCAGGGGTATTCCCAACACACACCTAGACAGACCTAGCTAGGGTCGTCTTAGGTTACCCTTGGTACAACGCGGGCCCGGTTATCGCGTCGGCAAGACCGAAAAGTCGGTAGCCAGGATGTTCAAGCCATGTTAACCCAAGGACGCCGCCAGGATCAGTTATACATGCTTGCCCTTGGTCTAGTATGCCGCTTCCCGTGAATTGCCCAACCGCCGCCCGTGTTCCCATCTTGAGTTGAGCTACTCGGCTTCGCGGTCAAACACTCGGGTCCGGCCAACTATGTGTTGGGCTGCGTTCAACATGACCAAGAACGGGCAACGCTTCCAGTCCTTAAGCGACTTAGACAGGGTCCACTGTCCCTGCCCGGTCTTCTTTTAATTTAGCACATGGTTCATTTCCACGATAGCACATATAGCCAACCGTGACCAGAGAAGTAACCACCTATAGCTCGCGGATGACAGGAGATCACCCGACTTCTACCGATCTAAGCATGGCTAAGCATTTGCATCGATCCTAACCTAAGACATAGGATACAGGGTATAACATATATACTGGACAAGGATAGGATAAATGCATCAAGTATTTTCAATCAACTCCTATACTTAATGCAATAAACATCATAAAGTACTCAATTGCATTTATAAAAAGATAGGAGGCTTATAATGCTCGGGGCTTGCCTTTCACAAACGTCGACGGCTCGTGACAAGGGCACACAAGCAACTCTCCTTCGGGAACCTCTCCGGTAGGCTGCTCTTGCTGCTCCTCCTGGGGCTGCTGGTCCTCCTCCGGCTGCAACTCCCCGAACTCCAGGAGCGTTAGTCCCTTCGGAGCACCTATTGCATGCAATGCATAAATGAGCATAAAAATGCAAATGCTGATCATGTATGAGAATGAATATCAGCAACAACAATAAACCCTCCACCTAGGGTGATGTCTCTATTCAAATCACTTTAATTTACAGAGTAGGTGCATATCTCCTCTCCAAACAAGATTAAACACTCACCAAGCAAATCAAGGTATAACTTTTCATCATCAGTTAAGGACATACAACCTGCACCTAATCACTTGTATTAATTAGCAAAGCATCTACAAGATAAAACTACACATACAAGGACAAGCAATCACTTGTAAAGCAATTCAACATTTCTGACCTACAAATAGCAGCTGAAAGAAACAACTGTAACTAGAGTTCTATAAATCCAAATAACATGAAAAAAGACATTCTGGAAAGCTTATGAAATTGTCTACAACTCTTATTTAGACATCACAGACAGATTCACAAATTAAAAAGGTCAACAAACAGATTTCCCAGATCTGTCCAGGGATTCCAGAGAAGAACCCTTTTCTGGAACCTAACAAGATATAGCTATAACTCATAATCTACTTAACCAATTGCTCTCAAATTTTAACAACAACTAGATAATGAAATTATCTACCCCTTTGCTATAGATCACCAAGCCAGAAAACATCATCTAAAGCATGCAAAACCAAAAGTGCTACAAACTGTCCAGAAAAACTTAAATTGAAGAATTCATTATTTACTCATGTTCAAACTTGCCATTTAAGCTCACCCAACCTAACCAATATTTAAAACATGACTAATGACCAACAGAAAGCCTAGCAAGCCACTCTAAAACATTGATTAAAACACCCTTTTCATTTAATCCCATCATTTAAGGGCACAAATGAGCACATAGTAAAAGTACCCAGAAAAATCTACAAAAATTACAGTGAAGTACTCATAGCTCATATAGACCACAGTTCAAATTTCACATTAAAATTCTAAGTGCAACTTACTGTAGAAAAAGAACAAGCTACACAAGCTGAAAAGATGATAATTCACAAATCTATTTGAAAAGTATCAAACAACAGATTTCATAATTGTCTTATCAACATTACAACACAAGTATACTGTGTACCAATTTTCACCTCAATAGCATATGTATAGAAAGCATGATAAATAGTAGAACATTTAAGACATTTAAACAACTTATTTAGCAAACTGCCATTCAAAATAGGTTCACAAGCCAACCATTATTTTTCCTAGACAGAGCATGTCACACAAAAGCTAACCCCACTGGTTTCACATTTTTAGCATCAATTAATAATTAGTTATGCATTTAACAAATTTCAAAGGCATAGAACAAAATAAATACATCAAGCAATTTCTACTGTAGAACATGCCATGTTTCATATTTTTATTAAAAACTAGACATCTCAGAGAGCACAATAAAATTGGAATCACACCATTTGGACTTTCCTAGCTCCACTTATGGATTTAAGAAACTTGTAGCATTTTCTAGAAAAATAATAAACGAAACCTAATTTCTAACACACTGACGCGTGGGGCCCCTGGAGCCAACGGGCCCACCTGTCGGCCAGACATAGGGAGAGGCAGCCAGCCAACAGGCGAGAGCTCGCCGTCGGCGAGGTTGCCGGCGGCGAGACCACCACCATTGGACTCCTCTCGTCGCTGCACACCTAACGAGGTAGGTTAAGGCGGGGTTCTAGGCTTCTAAGCAAGGCGGCGGCAGCAATGGCGGCTCGGCAGCGGTGCTCGACGGCGTGCTCGCTGGAGAAGGCCACGACGGCGTGTCCCGAGCCGCGGGCGGCGGCTTACAGCACTAGGCGAAAGCCTAGAACAGGTTTTGGTTGCTTGCGGAGCACCGGAGGAGGGCCGGCCGGCTGGCGCGGCGACGACGACGCGACAAGAACGCTGGGCGGCGCCCGGCCGTGTTCTAGTGAAACGGTTGCAAGAAAGAGCTCGTCGTGCTGCGCCTGCGCTTCCTAGACCTGCCTTCCTACAAGGGAGGGGCTCGAGCTCGAAAGCTCAAGCGGGCGGCAATGAAGGTCGGCCTAAGGGGCTCACCGAGGCTGAAGGGTGAGGTAGGCTGAGAAAAGACCATGGCGGAGCTGTGGTAGGGAGGAATTGGAGCGTGGTGCAGCGGTGGCCGTGAATTTTGCAAGAAGGCCGCGGCGACGCTCTGCTGCTCGTCCGGTCAGGAAGAAGAAGGAGAGGGAGGAAGCCGGGCGAGTGAGAGGGAAAATGGGAGGGGGAGAGAGAGTAGAGCAGCGCGACCTCCTCTTCTCTACTGCACGGGCGCAGCAAGGTGGCCTTCAACGCGCGCACACACGAGCCACGCGGCAGCGACGTCCTGCGCTCTGTCGGCCATGACCAGGAACTGAACGAATTCAAATTCGTTTGAAAACCGACTGAAACTATGATATTCAGGCACTCATAACTCCCAAACCGCACGCCATTAAACAAAACTTCATTACTAAAAGTTTTAGTGCTATAGGTGGTCTACAACTTTCATTACATGAACTTGAGCTGGCTCGGCTGGGTTTGCAAGATATAAGGCAGTGAAGTACCCTAACAACAAACTGAAACGCACTTCAGACTCAGCCAATTTCAGAGGGTTGGAACAGCGCTGAATTCGATAGAAACATGAAATTTTGAGCACCTTGCGCACATTTTCAAGACATGAGCCTTAAACAAAGTTTGTTCCCTACTAAATTATCTACAACTTTTATTTAGAACTCATCGACATGCAAAACTTCTAGCTTGCACTTTTGAAATGGTCAATGCAATCAGCTCTAGAGGGCACTCTAGGTCAAACTAGCATTTAGAGATTGAATTAGGCAAAGTAGTCAACACCAACATTGTTCCATTAAGTGCCCTAATCATCATAGAACTACTGTAGAGCACATTTGACAATGTTACATATCATGGCATAGTATAAATCAAGCAAAGCAAGCATAGAATGACCCTCACACATGCATAAGCATACAAAATGGATAAAGACTTGTCATGCACATGCATATATGAGATGATGATGATGCTTATGGCTAGTTAATGCAAGTGTTTTAGCGAGCCCAACACCAGAGGTGTTACATTCTCGGGCCCCCCTTCTGGAAGCTTCCTCCACCGCCTCTCTTGATGCATCTCGGCCCTTGGTTAGGTCGGTTTGATCCTGCGGTGCACGTTCATCCCACCGGACTATAAATATATGGGTAGACCCCCCTGGAGAGAGCCCAATTCATTATTCATCAAGGCCTCAAGCCATCAAGCATCAAGAAGCCTTCAAGTTCATCAAGAGCCTTCTAGTTCATAGTTGTAGTTAGTTAGATTAGAAGTAGAGGAGATCTAGTTCTTCATCGGGATCTGGAGCCCCCGGCGTCTGTCTAGAGCGCAGGAGTTCGGTATAGTTCTAGTTCTTTCTTTCTTATTGTATTCATTATTCAGATTAGGGAGACATTATTCTTAATAGTTCATATGTTCTTAATTGCAATAGTCATTGTCTACTTTGATTATATGTCTAGTTTAGTTATTTCGATCTTATTGAATTCATGTAATTGCTCGTATAGCATTTACCCAAGTGTAAAATGGGTAGATGATAGACAATATGTAGACGTGGTGTCTGGATATCTTGTTTGTCTGCGAGTGCACCCTGACATGCCGGGACGTGTGGTAGTCCACGTAGGTGACAGCTACATTGGTTCCTCTGTAGTCCACCCTCCGTGTGTAGGACAGCAGGGCACGGTCGCGAAGTTGGATAATGACTCTGTTTCACATCCTTCCTAGTTGATGCCCCTTACATGTGATCATGATGTAGGGTTGACTTAGTAATGATTACTAGATGTAATTGCACTAATAAGAGTTATTCATTGATGTAGTTATAGAATTACCTTAGACAATTATCACCCTAATTTATCCATTGGCTAACTATGATTATGACTAGAAAATGCTCTGATGATTATCTATATAATTATGATACTTGATTATGCTATCACCCGTATTTATCTATATTTATCTTGTGACCTCTGCCTATTATGAGTAGAGTAGATGACATTGGTTATATCACTTATTCATTGTATATACTTTCTTATCAATATAATAGATAGAGTTTATAACAAGCTTTCCCAGTGGTATAAATATAAATCGACAACCTGGTAGAACTCCCTAGGTAAAATGCTACAATGGTATAATTATCTGTCCGCTTGCAGAACCTATTTTAGTTTATATTCATATCTCTGCCTAGTCATATTTAATAATACATGTAAAACTATAATTGCTCCTTAGCATTATAATTAGGGATGACAACTTAATTCATGCTTAGGAATGCTAGTGATAAATAAGTGGCTAGTTGCTAATGACAAGTTAATTTAATACCATGCATTTCTAATCTCGTTAATTCATAGCGACGTTAGGAGTGCCAACAGCAGGCCGCTGCTGGGCTGCTTGCTGGTCTTCTCCTTTCTCTTTCCTATTTCTTCCTCCTTTTCTATTTCTATTTTCTCCCTTTTTCTTTCATACTAAGTATAAGAGTATTACATGGTGTGTACATGTATACCCCTGGTGGGGTCCACCTAGGGTAGTCTAGGTTCTAGGTCAAGGGTGTTGGAACCGCATGTCACCTTTGTTGATTAATTTAATAGCTTATTTAAGCATCACATAAATCCATGAAGAGGCAAATCACATGTAAGTAAAGGAAATGTAAAATGCATATGCCACTAACCTATATATATAGGAGCTAATGCAACTTTCTAAGGAGGGTTTTCTACATGACACTCACCATGCATAGGTTAGTTTTTAAAAAAGTTTTTGAAAGTTGTGATTTTTGGGTATAGGTTTAACAGGGATGTTACAGACTTCCCCCCTCATGAGAATCTTGTCCCCGAGATTCAGAAGAAGGCGTGCCTTTCGAAGAGGTAGGGATAGAGCATCCGGAGTTCCGACTCCTTCTCCCACGTGGCCTCTCTTTCAGTATGGTTGCTCCACTGAACTTTGCACATGGGGATAGTGGTGCTTCGAGTCTCCTTGGTTGCTCAATCAAGGATAGCGTGGGGTGCTCCTTGTACTCAAGCGTGTCTTGGAGATCCAAGATGTCTGTGGGAACTTGCTGATCTGGCACCTTTAGACATTTGCGAAGCTGGGATACGTGGAACACAAGGTACACTCCTGTCAGTTCCTCGGGCAGTTCTAGCTTGTAGGCCAACTTGCCTATTGTTGACGGTGGTTAACGTCAATATTTATTAAAACTTTAGACACAAGGGAACACATGAATACACACTAGTCTAGGGTTTTAACTGACAATTTCCACGAGTTTTGGTGATTTCATATTTTTCTAGGGATTATTCCAGAAAAGCATAAAAGAGGGATTAGAGTGCATAATTATCACGAAACTGATCCACATCGGAAAAGCATCTTCATCAGCCTATGGAAGGGTCTAGAAAACACCCGAAGCAGCGGGACCCATAGAGGAGAACCGGTGGGGCCGGCCGGCCCCACCCTAGGGCCGGTCGGCGCCCTAATTTCTCCTCTGGCCACCGCCTTCTGGAGTCTTCCTCCCACGCATCCTTGGAAGCCAAGCAAAGTATCCCTACATTGATTTTAGATCAGTTTGATCCGACGGTGCACACAAAATGAAGACGCGGATCGATGACGTGGCGGTTCCTTGCCCCCTACTCCACCTCGGCCTATATAATGACGCCCAAGGCTCCCTCCTAGAGGCATTCTACACCCCGGGGCTTCATATTCTCTACATAATTAGGGTTAGGGTCCCTCTAGTTGATCTAGTTCTAGTTCATCTAGTTCTAGTTCATCTAGATGTAGCAATTAGGAGAGACTAGTTCTTCTAGATCTAGTCTTGTTTAGAGATTAGAGAGATTGAGTAGAGGAGTAGAGATTCTGGAGGAGTTCCAGCCTGTCGGCGCTTCTTCGTGGCTATATTCTTCTGGATTCAGCTCCCTCACCCGGAGCTGCGTTCTGAGGTACTTTTCTACTTACCATTTCGATTTAAGTAAGCAACTTGTTCTTATTCGTTCTTTGGTTCACATCTCATATTGAGTGCTTCGATCTTGGTCATTACTTGGTTGAAGTAGTATTTCGTAGTGTAGGAGTGGTGCCTAAGCTAGGTTTACTTGTGAATGTCCCCTGATTAGCCGGATCTGTGGCAGCTCGCGCATGTGACTTTATAGCTACGTTGAATCCTCTGTAGTCCACATCCCGTTGATAGGACTGATAGGCTTATAGGTGCCTGGTAGGAGATTACTCTGTTTCTTCTCCTATTTGGGTTACTTGTCCGATAAGACGATATTATACAAAGTTTACCGGAGTCAGAACCGGAGTGCATTAGCTATTTTCTTTTTCTTGATATGATCTAGCCTAATTGTAGGGTTAAGTCTATATATTTTGTCATCATCACAACTGTTTCCTGTGGATATGATATTTAAAATCTCCGGGTAAAATGTGACACTGGTATGATATCTGTGTGCTTGCGGATAATCCTACTTAAATCTATTTAATGGAGTGCAGTTAATTTATACCAACAAGCATTTTTGGCGTCATTGCCGGGGAACGGTTTGCTGATTTTGACTTAGTCTAGCTTAATCTTGTATAATACTTTTAACTTTTCCTATTTTATCCCATTCTCTTAATTATTTTTGTGTTCATCCTTATGGATGCTTTTAATTCTATTCATATCGGTCTTTATGGCATGCGCGAAAGCTTTAGGCCATCAAAATCTATAGAACCTATCATAACACTTGGCTATGAGCTGCGCCCATGTTTAATTAATATGATTCGGGATAACTCATCACTCAAACTAGATACGGAAGTCTTGGTAGCTAAAACACAATCATTCCACTCCCAAAATTTAGCTATTGATCCTAAACCTTTAAAATTCCACTTTAATGATTTAGACTTCCAGTTAGCCAAGATGCTTATAAATCAATGCATACTAGATCCTCTCAAAAGAGCATCTTGGGAAAAGCATCATCAACTTCTTTTCCCATCTGAAAGACATTGGAAAGAGTGCATGGATGACATGTCAAGTGATGCCATAGAAGGAGAGCCAAGCCACTTAGGAATAAATTCTATCTTCTCCCCTTCTATGCCCATATTAAATGTCTTTTAACCCATCTCTAAACCCATCCTTGACCCCAATAAATCTTTTTATGCTCCTTCTACTAAACTTCATAATGACCCTAGAAATCCATCAAGACATCCTAAGAATAGGAGTCATAAAGATTATAGGAATGCCCAAGAAGAGCAACGACAATGGCAGGAATGCGTAGAACATACTAGAAATACATATCTTTGTTGTAAAAGAATGGATGGAAGAGGATGAAACTTTAGAACTAGCATCTAAACTTGGTTTAAATTCAAATGGTGAGTTTAAATCAATTCCTTTAATAAACATAACTCACCCAAGTTTAGAAAAAACTTTAGAAGAGACCAACCTTGGAGACATCAATTCATAGAAAATTCTAGAAAATAAAATATTCATTAAATATCATAGGCATGAAATAATAGAGACAAACTTGTTGCCTATAGGCAACCATGAAGAGACACCCTTAGAGTTTGAAAAGGGAGATCACATCGATGAGCATGGAAATTATCTCATTAACACTTTATCAAATCCATGCTCATATGAGAAATCTCCTGGATCAATGAGTCTCTATAACATTATCACGCACGAGATCTTCAACTCCTTATTTTACCTGTTCATAAAATCATAAAAAGCGTGGTTGTAGATGCATATGTTTATCATAAATATTATAGATCTCGTTATAATCTTGATATAGGTGCACAAAGACTAATGTTCTAGAGGAAATCACCTCACCAACTCGAAGTATAATAATTAGAAGGTTTTCCAAAGACAACTCTGTGTCCCAAAATAACCACTCTTAAAAAATAAATTGAGCTTGCACCTTTAACACAGAAATATAGTTATCAAAATATTCCTTTGGATATTTTTGTCACTAACCATTTTAGGTTTGAAGTGAGAAAATAACTAATGGCAGTGCCAGGTATGACCAACCGATCATAATACAAATTAATCCCTTCAAACATAATTTTTGCTTTGCAAAATCCAGCTTGGGGTGGTTTTATTTAGAAAATCTTATGTTGCTTGTCTCTATCTTTATTCAATTTGTTAATCATGCTCTTTTATCTCTTTTTGAATAAATCTCTACAATACTTCATGTTACCTTTATCTATGCTAGTATGTTTTGGTTTGAAAGTACTACAATTGGGTACTTTCATAGGCTTTTTAAATTAAGCGTAGTGCTTAGGTTAAATAGTCTACCTTAGTCAAATTAGACACGGAGTTTGGTTTGGCTATTGATCTAAAATTAGCTTGTGTAGACATTGGATATTTTGTTGGACTAACCCCTGTAGGAAATTTTCAAAATTAATTTGGGTGAGTCATGAGATAAATTCGAATTAGAGATGAGACAGGGACATGCTGAACTTTAATAACTTTGTAAAAGAAGACACAGCTCATTCATCATGAATAAAAGAACTGTGAGTATTAATGATTCATTCACTTTATCTTCTACTACAAGTTACTTTACCTCAAGCCATGCCTGTATAAAATATGATCTATGCTAAAACAATACCAATAATATCTTTTTTTATTAGCATAGACATAACAAAATACTGGACAAGCAACCTGTGTTCAAAATTTGTATACTCCTTCGGGTATGCGTTGTTCACTAATCTGTTGCAGGCATAATAATGATTGGTGTGAAAAGAGTCAAAAGATCAAAGAAGCAAAAAATGGTAAAAGAATGAGTGCAACAGAGGAGACAAGATGTCCATGAGCAACTCAAGATGCAAGAGGAAGGACCACCAGTCATTTATCCTTTATCACTTAGTGCCATCACGCTCTAATAATGAAGGTAATATTCTAAGGTAAAGTGGTCACTGCTCTCCTCTTGATCTTGGTGTGCACATAAATTAAAACACAAACATGTTAGAGTTACAACTTAAATTGATTAACCTGGTTAACTCAACATGATTTATCTTTTAAGATTGTTTATGACACCGTCCTCTTAATCTCAGTCTTAACCAAACAATTTAAAATATTGTATTCAATCTTGGGAAGATGATAGTCATACTCATGGGAAAATTTATATATGGATAGACAATCCTTCCATTGGTCAAGCAATTTCATTCTTTTCTGTCATGTGAATTTAAATACAATATTAAATGCTTAATCTTTCGATCTTACCACTCGCGTCATAAATAAACAAATCATATAACACCAACTTTATCTTGTTCAATGTGCCTAAGGATGGAGAAAAATAAATAAAGAAATAGATTTGGTTCTGTTGGTGTTTTTTTTTCCACAGCCAGAGCCCATGCACTTGATCTCTGCCTTGGTTTTGCAAATAGGACAACACATCGAGCAAAGTTTATTAATTCTACAAGTGAAAGTTCGTGAGCATGCACACCGAGTAAGATCTTTGCCAGCCACTATTAAAGCTCTACTTCAACCTGTGACCAAATCAAAGAACAAAAGTGACATTACCATCACTAGAGGTATGCAACCATCAAGACCTCCATCTCTCAAGATGGAGAGATACACTAGAGTGGAAGAAGAAGATCTGTCGGTAAACTTTAAATTTTACATCATGGCCATAAGGTAATATGGTAGTTATCTAATTAATTAGTATTCCTGTCTACATTAATAATTTCACTTTAATATTTTCATCTGCATAAATATAAAAAATAAAATAAAATAAATCTTTATTGCTTCATTTACTGCATCATAAAATATTAAAAGCTCCACAGGAATAAACTTATGGTAACCCTGTAGGAATATTTACTGTGGTGACATAAAGAATAATAATAATAATAGCTTCTGTATTTACTTTCTTGCATTATGAAAAGCCTAAGCCCCATAAGAATAAATATTCTCTGTGGTGGCATAAAATATATATATAATAATACAACTATACATCATGTACACATATTTCATTCTGTATAATTAAACTAGAAAATCCTAAAAAAAAAGAGAATCCTGCTAGAACTTGTCAATTTAAAATCAACTCATAAGAATAATCAATTACTTATTGGCTGATCTACCCTCTTATCAAATTCGAGCCTCGAGTTTTGGTTTTCTTTTTGGAGTATAATTATGCAGGGACAACATTAGGACAAGGGGAGAGTCTATTAGTGACAACCACCGGGGAGCGGCTGTTAGTTAGCTCGCTCGAAGATCATCGACACCAAGTATTGCAAACATCTAGCTTGGGGAGGAGCATCCCCTAGTTATCAGGTAACTATACCTAGGCGATTATCGAGTCTATTTTATATAGTCATAAAATACCAAAAATATGTGAGCACATGAAGGGTCACAATAGTATCATAAGAAAATATAAAAATACCAAAAATATATAGGCACATGAAGGTCCATGTCTTTAGAGTCTTCTGAGTCCAATAGAAATGAATAAAAACCAAACAAAATACGTATCTATATATTAAGGTGTGATCATAGAGTGTGTCTCAAATCAGTCTAGTTTAGAGTCAAATAAAAACTAGAGAACATTAAAATTTTGTCTTGGAGATGATAAATAGTTGCTCTATCATAATTCCTTTTAAGTGCCTAGTTTTCAACCATGAATTCTCCTAAGATTTTGGATATGACTACTTTGATATAAGAATTTACTCTGAACCTAAAATTTGTGGAGGCATATGCTTGAGCTAAGTCTAGGAAATTTTGATACATGAAGGGCATATTTATCTTATTCCTGAGCTAAGTCTAGGATTTATTTTGAAAACCCAAAATATGCTTTAAGATATTGATACATACATGAAGGTCTAAGCTGCTATTTATCTTATTCCTAGCATTACTAAGTTCTGGAGATTTATTTTAAAAACCCAAAATCTTACATGATGAGCTCTTGTATGATAAAGTTTAATTTCTTACCAAAGCCATATATGATACATTTAGAGTTAGGAAAACCTTTGCACATTCATGCTGCTTGCTTTGCATTGAGTTTAGTCAACCTTTGTTGTATGCCTTATGAGAGTCTTGTCATGCTTTTAAAATCAAGATCACTTACGCACTCCACCTACATATGCATTGCTCCTACTCTAGAAGTAAGCACAATTATTTTCCATTTTCATCCAGATCCACCTTAAAAATATTTTTTTCTCCTACACTAGGAGTAAACACCCAAAAATATACCCTATAGGATAGCCCCCATTTAATTGCTCTAAGTTCTTATCATTATCTCTCCGATTATTTATATTCAAAGGATGCATGTGGCTATGCAAAAGTATTAAAAAAAAGAAGAGAAGAAGAAAAGTGGGAGTAAAAGATGGACAAGTGTCCCAACAATTAAAACAATGGGTACATAGATGCCCGCCTCCCAGATTAAAAAAAAAAAAAGAAAGGAAAAATAAGAAAGAAAGAAAGAATAAAGATAGCCCATGGTTTCCCGCGAGAAGTTCTAAGTTTTAAAGGAGGGAGTTATTTTTAAAGAGCAAAAGTAGAATTAGGATTAGCCACTAAATATCATATATGCACCTATCCACCATATTCCATACACACGCATATCTTGATTTGATTGTATGCCTTGATTCTCTGTGGATCCATTGTTTGACTTTACAATATATGAAATACAAGTATGTTCATCCTTGTTATTGCCACTCCTATAAGCTCCACTATATATATCATTAGTTGTAGGAAGGCATAACCTCATTAATGCCTCAGCGAGATCCATAAATACTACATAATAAGAGACTTGAGGGTGTCATACAATCATGCTCTGAGCTTTATTTCAAAAACTTACAAAACTCCAGAATATTGGTACTGTGAAGAATTTGAGACATAGTGGTTGACTTGATTGTTCTATCTTTCGATTACTCAAGACTTATGCAAAAGCTGTAAAGCTCCATGGTTAAAGGTAAAATGGGTAAGTTTGAAAGTTAGAGCAGTTTTGTCTAAACCGGAGGAAAATTAATGTTTAAAAGCAAGTGTACTTAAAAGAAATGAAAGTATTGTAGCAACTCCTGATCCAAGTTTATTAATAATTAGATCTAGGTTGTTTGCCAAGGGACTGGCAAAAGGTAAGCTTGGGGGAGTTATTGACCGTGGTTAACGTTAATATTTATTAAAACTTTAGACACAAGGGAACACATGAATACACCCTAGTCTAGGGTTTTAACTGACAATTTCCACGAGTTTTGGTGATTTCATATTTTTCCAGGGATTATTCCAGAAAAGCATAAAAGAAGGATTAGAGTGCATAATTATCACGAAACTGATCCATGTCGGAAAAGCATCATCATCAGCCTCTGGAAGGGTCTAGAAGACACCCGAAGCAGCGGGACCCATAGAGGAGAGCAGGTGGGGCCGACCAGCCCCACCCTGGGGCTGGTCGGCGCCCTAATTTCTCCTCTGGCCGCCGCCTTCTGGAGTCTTCCTCCCACGCATCCTTGGAAGCCAAGCAAAGTATCCCTACATTGATTTTAGGTCAGTTTGATCCGACGGTGCACACAAAATGAAGATGTGGATCGATGACGTGGCGGTTCCTTGCCCCCTACTCCACCTCGGCCTATATAATGACGCCCAAGGCTCCCTTCTAGAGGCATTCTACACCCCGGTGCTTCATATTCTCTACATAATTAGGGTTAGGGTCCCTCTAGTTGATCTAGTTCTAGTTCATCTAGTTCTAGTTCATCTAGATGTAGCAATTAGGAGAGACTAGTTCTTCTAGATCTAGTCTTGTTTAGAGATTAGAGAGATTGAGTAGAGGAGTAGAGATTCTGGAGGAGTTCCGGCCTGTCGGCGCTTCTTCGTGGCTATATTCTTCTGGATTCAGCTCCCTCACCCGGAGCTGCGTTCTGAGGTACTTTTGTACTTACCATTCCGATTTAAGTAAGCAACTTGTTCTTATTCGTTCTTTGGTTCACATCTCATATTGAGTGCTTCGATCTTGGTCATTACTTGGTTGAAGTAGTATTTCATAGTGTAGGCGTGGTGCCTAGGCTAGGTTTACTTGTGAATATCCCATGATTAGCCGGATCTGTGGTAGCTCGCGTAGGTGACTTTATAGCTGCGTTGAATCCTCTGTAGTCCACATCCCGTTGATAGGACTAATAGGCTTATAGGTGCCTGGTAGGAGATTACTCTGTTTCTTCTCCTATTCGGGTTACTTGTCCGATAAGATGATATTATACAAAGTTTACCGGAGTCAGAACCAGAGTGCATTAGCTATTTCCTTTTTCTTGATATGATCTAGCCTAATTGTAGGGTTAAGTCTATATACTTTGTCATCATCACAATTGTTTCCTGTGGATACGATATTTAAAATCTCCAGGTAAAATGTGACACTGGTATGATAGCTGTGCGCTTGCGGATAATCCTACTTAAATCTATTTAATGGAGTGCAGTTAATTTATACCAACACCTATTCTTCGATAGATCCTGTAGGGGCCGACATACCAGGGGGCTAGCTTCCCTTTCACATGGACCCTGTGGGTGGCCCATAGCGGAGACACCTTAAGATAGACGAAGTCCCCAATCTCAAACTGGAGCTCTCACCTCTTCTTATCCGCGTAGCTCTTTTGCCTACTTTGAGCAATCCTCAAGTTTTCCCGAATTTGTGCAACCCCTTCCTCAGCATCTTGAATTTTGGCGGGTCCGAAGAATGATCTCTCACCAACCTCAGACCACATTAGCGGGGTTCGACATTTCCTACCATAGAGAGCCTCAAACGGTGACATGTGGATGTTGGCTTGGTAGTTGTTGTTGTAAGAGAACTCTACATGGGACAAGCTCTTCTCCCAATCTTTCCCGTATTTGAGCACGCAAGCCCTCAACATGTCTTCTAGGATTTGATTCACTCTCTCTGTCTATCCGTCAGTCTGGGGGTGGTACGCGGTGCTGCAGTCAAGCCGAGTCCCGATGGTCTTGTGAAGGCTTTTCCAAAACTGTGATACAAACTGGCTTCCTCTGTCGGATACAATGCTTCTTGGGGCCCCGTGGAGTCGCAGGATGTGCTCGATATAGAGATCGGCTAGCTTCTTAGTTATGGTTCCCGTTCTGACTAGAACAAAATGGGCTACCTTGGTAAGTCGGTCAACTATCACCCAAATAGAGTCGTGACCCTTGGGGGAACGGGGTAGTCCCACTATGAAGTCCATGGAGATGTCGTCCCACTTCCACTCTGGCACATCAAGTGGTTTCAGCAAACCAGCCGGCCTTTGATGTTCGGCCTTGACACGGTTGCAAATATCACATCTGGCCACATGTCCGGCAATGTCTGCTTTTATGCCTCTCCACCAGAAGGTCTTCTTGAGGTCGTTGTACATCTTGGTGCTTCCTGGGTGTATGCAGAACTTGGAATCATGCCCCTCTGATAGAATCTCTCCTCGCAGCATCTCATCTAAGGGCACACAGACACGATCCTTGTACATGACCGTCCCTTGTCCGTCTTCTCTAAATTCAGGAGACTTGCCGATCCTCATGAGCTCTCGAAACTCTGGGATCCTAGGATAGGTTCTCTGGGCTTTGCGGATCCTCGCCTCAAGATTGCATTGCACTCTCAGGAGGTTCAACTAATTCTCGGCACTTCCTCAAGCTGGAGCTTCTCCATCTCACGACATAGCTCAGGAGGGGTGGTACTAGTGGTGAGGTTGTCGCAATAACTCTTGTGACTCAGGGCGCCTGCGACTATGTTTGCCTTCCCCGGATGATAGTGAATCTTTAGGTTGTAGTCCTTGATCAGTTCTAGCCATCTTCGCTGCCTCATATTCAGATCCTCTTGGGTGAAGAAGTACTTTAAGCTCTTGTGATCGGTGTAGATGTCACACTTGTTGCCAATCAAGTAGTGTCTCCAGATCTTTAGGGCATTTTCAACTACCGCAAGCTCAAGATCATGTGTTGGATAGCGCTGCTCGTGCCGCTTCAGCTGTCGGGAGGCATAAGCAATCACCTTCCTATTTTGCATAAGGACACATCCCAAGCCATGTCCAGAAGCATCACAATAGATCACGAAGTCTTGACGAATGTCTGGCGGAGCTAGCACGGGGGTAGTGGTAAGCTTCTCCTTTAGAATCTGAAAGCTTTTCTCAAATCTAGAGTCCACTCAAACTCATTGGTCTTCTTCAGGAGGTTGGTCATGGGTCTTGCAATCTTGGAGAAGTTCTCGATAAAGAAGCGATAGTATCCTACTAAACCAAGAAAACTCTAAATGTCAGTCACGTTGCGTGGTTGCTCCCATGCCTTCACGGCCTCAATCTTGGCTGGATCCACTGCCACTCCTTCTGCGGTGAGCACATGTCCCAGAAATGCATCTTCTTCAAGCCAGAACTCACATTTGCTGAACTTGGCATAGAGCTGATTCTGCCTTAGCTTCTCAAGTACTGTCCTCAGATGTTGTTCGTGTTCCTCCGCTGATGCCAAGTAGACGAGTATGTCGCCAATGAACACAATGATGAACTTGTCTAACTCGTCCATAAACACCTTGTTCATCATGTTCATGAAGTAGGCCGGGGCATTAGTGAGCCCAAACGACACTATCGTGAACTCGTACTGCCCATACCTGGTGACAAAGGCTGTCTTGGGTATATCCTCGGGCCGGATGTTCATTTGGTGGTACCCTGATCGGAGGTCAATCTTGGAGAAGAACTTGGTGTTTCTCAACTGATCAAGCAAGTCATCGATCCTTGGCAGAGGGTACTTGTTCTTGACTGTTACGGCATTCAGATTACGGTAGTCAATGCACATCCTCATCGACCCATCCTTCTTCTTCACAAACAGGACTGGAGATCCCCAGGGGGAAGCACTAGGCCTGATGTACCCCTTGTCGGAAAGCTCCTTAAGCTGCTTCTTGAGCTCCTCTAGCTCGTCAACCAACATGCGGTAGGGCCGCTTTGCAATTGGACCCATACCAGGTAGAAGGTCGATCACAAACTCGACATCACGATCCGGTGGCATTCCCGGCAACTCCTTAGGAAATACATCCGGATACTCACACACTACAGGTACGTTCTCCACGGATTGGGCCTCAAGGGCACACAACATGGAGACCGTCTTGCCATGGTTAGGCTCACACCTGATTACATGACCCTTGGGATGGGTGAACTCTACATATCTGGGTGAGCATGAGATCATGCCCTTGTGCTGCGTTAACTAATCCATTCCCAAGATGACATCTAGACCATTAGAAGGAAGGAGGGTGAGGTTGGCTAGAAAGGGGTGACCCTCAATGTTTATTCTCACTCCCTGACACTTGTGTGTACATCTCAAGTTTCCCAAAGGAGAACTTGTCACTACAGCTCCCCGTCGTGGAGTGATGGGTACGTGATTCTCTCGTGCAAACTTAGATGATATGTATGAGCATGTAGCACCAGAATCAAAAAGCACCGAAGCCTTAGCTCCGTTAACCATGAACATACCGTACACCACGTCGGGGGAGTCCTGGGCGTCCTCGATGGTGAGGTGGGTCAGGCGGCCATGGGTGGCTCCCGAGGCACTCCTATGGGGCGTCGCCTGAGCGGGCGGCCTCCGAGCTGGAGCCGTCGGTGTCGCAGCAGTCTTCTTGTCGGGGCATTCCAGGATCTTATGGCCGGGCTTGCCACACCCGAAGCAAGTGTAAGGGATGCTGCCTGTGGGGGTAGGCGCGGCAGCCTTCCACGTGCTCGGTGCGGGGGTCTTCCATGCGCTCGTACCATGAGCAATGTGGGGGTAGTTGGCGGTGTAGGTACCACCACCCTGGCTCGCGGTAGGCGTGGCGCGCTGGCCGGTGCGATGACGAAGTTTCGAGGGCGGTCCTCCACGCGACCTCTGTGGAGCTGAGGTGCGGGACGACCCCTCGAAGCGTCGCTTCTTCTCCTTGGACAGGTCGGCCTCCAGGCGGTCCTTCTCAATCTCCAAGCACTTGTTCATCATCTCGCGAAGGGTGTGGCAGGTGTGCCCGGAGAGAGAAAGCTTGATGCGCGTGTTGAGACCCTTCTTAAAGAAATACATCTTCTTCTTCTCTGTGTCAGTGTCGCCGGCGGCGTACCGCATCATGGAGGTGAAGCGGTTGCCGTACTCCTGGATCTTCTGGGACCCCTGCTGGATGTTACGGAACTCCATGATCTTGGCATCCATCATGCCCTCTGGCACATGGTACTCGGTGAAAGCCTCCTCGAACTCCTCCCAGGTGATGTGTGCTGGGTCAGCGTGCATGTCACAGTAGCTGTCCCACCACGCTCGAGCAGCACCGACGAGCTGGTGTGCGGCGATGGCCATGCACTCCTCGTCTGTACAAGTGGTGAGGTTGAGGTTCTTCATGATCTCGCGGAGCCAGTCGAGGGCGACGATGGGGTCGTCGGAGTTGTCGAAAGTAGGTGGCCTCAGCTTCAGAAAACCCTCAAGCTTGCGCTAGATGTCGTTGGGTGGACCTCCATGTTGGCGAAGGACTCCCTCAGCCAGGGTCTCCAATAGCTGGGTTTGGCGCTGCATGACCTCAGCCAAGAGCGGGGGCAGAGGCGGAGGTGGAGGCGGAGGTGGTGGTGGAGCAGCACCTCCAGCCGGTGGTGGGTCAGGAGCGGCACCTCCAGCCGGTCTTTGGGTGCTGGAGCAAAGACACCCCACTGGTGTGGGCTGTGGCACCTCGTTCTCCTCAGGAACGTCCTCCACGAGGACCTCGTCCTCCTCGAAGTTGATCGGGATGGGCCCGACGCGGCCGGCGCCACGGCGGCCACGCCCGTGACCACGTCCACGACCACGAACTGCCGGCATCGGTGTCTGTGGGCGGTTCAGCAAGCGGCTAGAGCGGCGGAGGGAGATCTGTTAGAGGGGTTGATTAAAAGGTAACAAGCTTGCATTAATTTAATGGTTAGTTCATTAGTCATATTTAATTTGTAAAACACTAGCCATACACTCAATCAAAGAAGCATAAAGATCCATGAAACTGCATAGAAATCCAAGCATTCATTACATTTATTTTATTACATGGCGATGTCTCTAGCAGCTACGCTTAGAAGACTCGAGAGAAATGCTCTACTCACAGGTAGGCTCCAAAAGGGTGACAATTACTCTATCCTAGGGTAGGTGAGACATGTCTCCGATGCCACGCAGGGCAAACATGCAAGGATGCTAGTCTACACTACTGGAAGCATAGGTGAAACACCTAGGTGTCGTAGGGTGGAGTGGCTGGAGAGAGTGGGGTAGAAGGCTCGGGTCCAAGGTGGTGCTGCTCAACTGGTGGAGGTGGTGGTGGTGCAGGGGTGGAAGGCGCAACAGACCAGTACAACCTGTTGGTGAAGGTGACCGCGGACTCCATTTGTGGAGTCCCGGCAGGAGCAGGCAGGTGGCTGGTGTCGGCGGCCCACAGGTTAAGCCGGGATTTGCGCGGGCGAAAGTCCTTGACGAAGGGCGGGCGGCGGTACACGGCAAGGTACAGCCTTGCTAGAGCTGGTGGTACTCGTCGACGCGCCGCTTGTCCAACCTCGTCCAGGCCTTCTCAACGCGACGGAGCCGGTCGTGGGCAATGCGCTCGCTCTTCATGAGTTGCACCAGGTGGAGAACATTGTTCTAGGCGTAGTCTACCTCCTGGATCATCACCTTCTTCCCCTAGTTGATGTCGTTCAGAAGCCCCAGGTAGCGGAGGTTGAAGTTCCTGGTGGCGTCCTCACGCTCTCGGAGGGCCTCCGTGGTACGGGCCAGGGTACTCTCGAGCTCGAGGACACGCCCGTCCAGGTAGTGGTTGCGGAGCCTGAAGTCCCCGACCTTGTCTCGGAGGTTGGCGATCTCCGCCTGGAGTCGCTCATTCTCCCTCTTGAGCATGGCCTCCTTGGAACGGCGGCTCTCTCTCTCTCTCTCTCTCTCTCCCAGCTGAGCTCGTCTCGCAGGTGAGCTCGTCCCTGCACCATCCCGGCGATGATGTCGTCGGTCTTGAGCAGGAAGCTCCTGTACCGGTGGTTCTCGGCCTCCAAGGTCGTTATGTAACGATCCTGGGCGAGAGCGTAGCTGGAGGTCACGTCCAGCATGTGGAGCAGCCGGGGTGGGTCCAACAGGTTTGTCGTCGGAGAGCCTCGGCAGGGCCGAAGTGCCGGAGTCGACGTTGAAGTCCCCGGGTAGCATACAGAAGGGTCCGTCCGCAAGGAGCTGGCGGGAGTTGCGGCACACGGACGGAGGGCCGTGCGTGCAATGGACTGGACGCACATGTCGACGGTGGTGTCGACCTCCAACTCCATGAAGCCACGGATGTACGGCAGGTACTCGCTCGCCGGCACCTCGATGGAGATGGCGACGATGCCTCTCTCGCCGCGGATGACGTACTAGACTCTCTCGGGGTCAACCCCGAGATCCAGCAGCACCTCACGCAGCAGCTTGGCAAACCCACCATACTGCATCCCCTTGGTCCTCAACTCGTCCGGTGCCTCCATAGCTGCATTGGTAAAGACAACTTTAGGTTTCAGAATATAAGATAAGCCATGCATAAAAAGATGCAAGGTCGGTAAATATAACCGAAGGCAAAGAATTCACCCTAATCTATCGGCCGTTTCTAGGGGTCTCGTCCTACGGGCAAGTATGGCTCTTGATACCAACTAAAACAACCCACGTTTTCCTCGAAGGGAAAACTCACAGATTTCGTACAACAATGTGATGGCCACGAAGGACCCATCACCATCATCGACAATCAGTGGTTCAAAGTGCGCATATGGCGGAATTTAAATTTAGAGAGTACAATAGCAAGGTTTAAGTAATTTATTACATCACCTGAAAGACGAAAATCACACACTCACACATAGTCCGAAACAGCAAAAGAAAGGTAGTGGCGGATCGACGCGTCTTCTCCTTGCGCGTAGTACGAGACTCCTACTCCTCCTGATCCTCCTCCTCGAACTCCAACTCGAGGTCCTCCCCTGAACCACAATGTATCAGTATGATTTGTACTGGCCACTTTTTCCACCCATTATATGAGGCTTTGCTATGTGGAAAGTAGATGCAAGGATAAGCAAAAAGACCTACTTGAAGCTCTGGTTTTCCTATGCATTAACATAATTAACGTAGTATATGTCAAGTTTTAACCCGTTTATTACCACACACTTCCCCATCCATCCCATCCATATCCATCCATCACCACACAACTCACCACACTCACTCTCTCTAGTCGACAAGAGTCCCCCTCCTCCTCGCCTCAACGGCCTAAGCCGGAATCCCACACACCCGGGGGAGAGAAGAGAAATGGACTCCACTCACTATAACAAACGTGGGGTGTACTCATGAGAATGTCCGTAACCGGGAACACAGCTATACGTATAGATTGATCAACTCTGCAGAGAGTGTACACCTGGAACCTCAAGATCACCATCATCGGTGATGTGCCTTGCCTAGGCTGATACCGAGCCGCCACCTAACTGGCCCAATGCCACCCTATCACTCAACTCAGGGGGCACCACGGAGTCCACCCAAAGACGCCGAGGCGTGAGACGTGGTGCCGGATCCCGAAGAAGGGTACCACGCTGTCTCAGGAGGGTGTGGGTCTCGACACCCGTACCTCCCTACACTATCACCTAACAACCTAGTAGTAATGGCAGGGGGCCAGCTAGCCGTCAAGTCGTTTCCACGCCCATCGAGGAATGAGTGGTGTGTTGCGAAGGGGTCCCGTGAACCGCAGAACGCCAAACCAGTCCTTAGGAGGACCGGGCAGGATGTCTTCACCGTGGGGCCCGATGCCCCGTGCCTCGACAGCACCTCCCGTCCCAAGGATTCATACCACAAAGGCACTCCTCCCCGGAACCTCCCTCAATATATGTACCCGCCACAGGTACTCACACATGGGGAGTGCCCAGATCACACCCCTGGCAAGGATCATCCTCACGACTTGCCATAGATCCTGCCCAGTCGACACAACCCTCACCACACACCCAAGACACACGCCCCCTCCCGATATCCGGGTTCTCCACATCAACGGCACCACGTGCCATAGCCACTCACAACCATGAATCATCAGAGTAGTAGTAGTAGTAAGTGAGTAGCAATAAGGTAAACATGATAAGCGCGAGTTTAATCCTAGCAAGCGGGTGTGCAGGGGATAGGTTACGACAAGGCAGAGGCTTAATCAATCAATCTACCATGCATCCTATCAACAGCAGCAAGCAGCAAGTAGTAAAGCACTAGCATTCTAGTAATTGCATGCCTAATAGGTGCTAAGAGGTTGGGTGGGATGTGGCACCTGCGGTCGGGTCGTCTCCCTAGGTCCTCGGTGTACTCGTAGTCGTCTCCCTCCTCAGTCGGTGGCCCCTCCGTCTCTGAAAACGTGACATAATACGGCGTTTAGCAGCTCCTATTGAGGTCCACAAAGAAGCAACTGAAATCCGGAAGAACCAAATGCACTCATGGATAGGCCTATGACCTAGAGCTCATTTTTAGAAAAATTTGGACTCTGGTTTCATATTTTTCAGAGTTAAAATGGATTTTCTATGAATTTCTGAAGATTAAATCAATTTCAAAAAAAGGAAAAAGGAATTCAGTTTATTATTTTTTAAAAAATTGGTGACACGTCGCAACTGGTGATTGGCTGGTTCAGGCTGTGTCACTGACTGGTGGGGCCTAGGTCAACGGTCAATGCCGATCGGGCCTAGACTGGGCCTGGACGGGCTGGATCAGGGGCGGGTTGGGCCGGCCCGGCCCGAACACGTGTCAGGCAGGGAGGAAACCACGTGGCGGCCTTGGGCTCCTAGTGGGCCGAGGTCCACGGGGGCTGGTTCGTGGTGGACCGGGCGCTGGTGCACCGTAAGCCACTCTCCCGGCTCACGGTGGACCGCGCCCACCTCCTCTCTCTTCTCTTCAGCTCACCGCGGACCGAGCCCACGGGACTCACGGGGCTCTCCCTCCCCTCCTCTTTCCTACACCGAGCAGAGCCACCGGCGACAAGCTCACTCGAACGGAGGCGCCGGTGGTCCTCCGGCGAAACGGATGAGCTCGACAGCTCCCCGGGGGTTCGGCGACTCCGTCTAGGAAAGCTAAGGCGGCGTCTTGACACCGGTGCGGCCAATAGGGGCAGCACGGCGGCTTGCTGGAGTGCGGCAGCGGCGGAGCATCTGCGTGCTCGCGTAGGGGTGCGCGTAGGGCGACTTAGGGGCTCTAGGAAGCTTCTGGGCCACGGCCGTCTTGCACAAAGGCGACGGTGAGGGCTCGACCAAACGCAGCCGCGCTGGTCACGCCGGCAGAATCACGGCGGATAGCGGCACAAGTCGTTTGTGCGGGGTTGGGGCAAATGGCGCCTTTTCCCCAAATTGGGGTCGCGCGCATCCGATTGGAGGCGGCGATGGCGACCATTTCTCGCGGCGGAGTCCGCTCCGCGTGTGGGTGTGCGGCGGAGCTCCGTTGGCGACTGTGGATGCGGCGCGGTGTGCAACGGGACCCTTCGGCCCGCTGGGGGGGTGGCAGTGCGTAGCGGCGAGGTGATGCCCGCCGACCCATCGGTTGCGCCTACGGTGTCTAGAGTGCGGCGGAACCGCCACGCCATGGTCGTGCTCTCGGCCATGGCGCGCGCTTCGACGCGGCGGGCTTGGCGCAGCTTCCGCGCCACGGCGGCCTCGGGGAGGCCAACGTCGTGCGGCGTGCGTGTGCGTGAGCGTGTGCGCGAGGATCAAGACAGCGGCTTTGCCTATCTCATGAAGGAAAAACACGGTGACGGCTATGGCGACGTGCGGTGGTGCGGCGTGCACACCGGTGCGCCGACCCTGAGCCGTGGCGGCTCGGCGGGCTCCCCGGCAGCGCGTAAGCGTGGGCGCGCGGTGTGGCCCATGGCGCGGCTTCGAACCACCCAAGTGGGGTTCGGGGTGGCCCCATGGTTGCGATACGGCGGCGAGGAAGAAAGGCGCGGTGGGGGCTCACCGTGGGTGCTGCAGACGAAAGGCTAGCGGCGCAGGGAGAGGCGATGCTGTGGCGAGTCGAGGCCGTGCCGTGCCGAGCGCCTACGGTAATGTAGCCGTCGGGGGCGTCGTTGTCCTCGGCTCCCGGCGGGGCGGCTCCGGCGGGCGGCTCCGGCGGGTGGCTCCCTTCTCCGCTTCTCCTTCACGGCCCTCCTCTCAGGCTTGATGTGGAGCGGGCAATGCCACCAGTGGCGGCGGTGTGGTTGGGAAGGCCGCTACGGCACTGGTGAGGAGCTTATATAGGGGGAGCGGCGATCATGGCGGCGGCGGACGGCTGGCAACGGCTAGGGGGCACGTGGAGGCCATCCACAAGTGCTTGGCTAGGGTTTTGGAGGCGCGGGGTGGTTCCAAGGGCGCGGGTGCTCCCAATTTTGGAGCGGCGGCCGGCAAAAAGGGGAGAGGCGGAGTGCTCTACAGTGGCGTCAGCACGGCGGGTCCGCGCGGGGCGAGCTCGCCTTGTCGCGATGCTGCACGTCGGCATGGGAAGTGCGGACGTGGCGGCTATCCATGGGGCGCGCGAGGCGGTTTGAACAGGGACGGCCGAGATGGCCGTTTCCTCTTCTGTGCGTCGCGACGGTGTCGGCATGTGGAAAAGCAGAGAGGGAGGAAGAGGAAAGGGATGACAGGTGGGTCCCTCGGGCCCTCCTGTCATCAACGCGGTGAGAGGGTGGGAGGGCTGGGCGGCGCGCGCTATTGGGCCGTGCCTGCGCGGTATGGGCCGCGCCGGTGTGGTGAAGGAGAGGGGGTGGTGGCGTGGGGGCGGGCCGGCCAAGTGGGTGGGCCGAGCAGAGCAGGCCGATGGGCTACTTGGTTGGTCTTCTCCTTTCTCTTTCCTATTTCTTCCTCCTTTTCTATTTCTATTTTCTCCCTTTTTCTTTCATACTAAGTATAAGAGTATTACATGGTGTATACATGTATACCTTTGCTGGTGGGGTCCACCTAGGGTAGTCTAGGTTCTAGGTCAAGGGTGTTGGAACCGCATGTCACCTTTGTTGATTAATTTAATAGCTTATTTAAGCATCACATAAATCCATGAAGAGGCAAATCACATGTAAGTAAAGGAAATGTAAAATGCATATGCCACTAACCTATATATATATAGGAGCTAATGCAACTTTCTAAGGAGGGTTATATACATGACACTCACCATGCATAATGCAGTTTTCTAAGGAGGGTTTTTTTTGAAAGTTTTCTAAAAAAAAAGTTTTGGAAAGTGATTTTTTGGGTATAGGTTTAACAGGGATGTTACAGCAAGCAATCTCATTCTCATAAATGAGCAACTCCCATGCCGCATGCATGACTTAGATTGCCAATATTAAATAACCAAGGAGCATATAATCTTTGTATAAAGTAAATGCAGATATGTGCTTAATAAATATCATATAACTGATGTGAAGAAGAAACAAATCATAGAGTTGTGGGTAACCATAACTTTTTGGTTTATAGTTTCATCATATAGCAGTATGTTTTTCTTGCGCTATTGTTTGACGGCAACAAAACACCACAGAAAAAGAAAAATGCTCTGAGATAATAAATATTAAAGGTGAAATTCTCGTTTGAGGTCCCAAGACTCAGTATAAAGAAATCAGAATTTGAGCCTTATTGTACTATATAAATATATTGTACTCTATAAATATATGAGTCTCTCATCATAGCTATCCAATTTCTAGGTAATAGAATAGTGGGCTCAAAAATACTACAGCAGAACTCCTGCCGACCGTTTACAAAAAAACTACAGAAACTCCAATTCCAGCGAACTCTCAACCTGGAAGCTTATGCAGTATAAATCAGATTTTGTGCCCTGAATCATATGACGCTGCCAGGCAGATCAAAGGTTTTTACATGTAGCATTTGTATTCAGGAATTGCCGCTTTTGAGCTAACATAATCAGTAATTCATAGGTTCCAGGTTTACTAAATAGTAGACTACATGTCATTGCTCGATGATTGTACTCCTAAGAAAGGTATGTAGGAGGACAGAAAAATAAAACAAAAGGGAGAAGGGGTTTCTTTGTATTTGATCTGAGCACACAGAAACTAATTGAACTTCACGGCAACAGTTGTGGCCAGGGTTCCCATTCAAACTAACCTTCTGATTGTGCTTGGCGTGGTTTTAAAGGTTTCCTACGGCTTCTGGGTGACTGCGCCGCAGAGTAGACGGGAGATGATGACACAAATGTCCCCCTTTTTCCTGTCTCTTCTGCAGTATAAAGGTAATTAAATCAAGGACATACAATAAAGAATATATATATATACATAGCCTGATCTACCTAACATCAATTGGAATATTAAAAAATGAGTTCCGATTTCTTCAGGATTTGCTGGTCACAAATTTTGCAGTTTTTAGCATCTAGTTTCTTTCTCTATCCTTGCCAAATGATATCTTCAGGTGTTGCTGGTCACAGAGCTGGGAGTTAGCTTTTTAGTTAGTGTAATTACGAGTTTGATCTATTGACTGCAGATAAATTGCCAACTTCCTTGACTGCTCTTTTTAACATAGTTTTTTTTTTCTAGTTTAGAAAACATTAAACGCCTTTCCTCCACCTACTATAACAATACATGAAAATGGCCTTTGTCTGACAGATAAGTATTATATTTAGAGAACTCCAAATAAGCACACAAATGGATAGCAGCAGTGAAGCACACATGTTGTGATGGGTATAGGATTCCTGTACACGGGCTGGCTTTATTTTTTAATGAATATATATAGCGTACACCATCAGAAAACATGATAGCTGTTTGAATTGTTTGATGACTGTAACTCCTCAACCTTTACTCTTTCATTTGATCAGTGTAGCCATGTTAAGATGACCAACAAGGCCACGCCTCTAGTTCCCAATCAACTGCATGCTTAGGGGAGATGACTGAAATTTTAGCTTCCTGATGCGCGGTCACTTTACTTGTGCTGCATATTCGTATTACTAAGGATGATGTACTGGTTAACTAAGAATGAATCTAGTTTAATAAAAAAAGGAAAAAGTCTAGATAACCCCCTGAACTATTGGCGCTGGAATACTTCACCTCCCAACCTATAAAACCGGATGTTTTACACTTTAAAGTTTCATTAACGGTCTAATTTACCCCCTAGGCGGTTTTGTAGAGCGGTTTTGCCTATGTGGACAGCCAAGCTGGCATCTCCAGCCACGCTGGCAGTTAGCCCCATCTGTCAGGCAACGCTGGGCCAGATGCCACCGCCACGCTCGCCATTGTTGCAGAGCTCGAGCTCTGGCCAGCTTGCCTCTGCCTCCCTTGTTTTGAGATGATCGTGGGTCACTGGAGCTCGCGCACGAGCTGCTGCGCCCATCGTGCGCTGGCCGCCGCAGGCACGAGATGCAGCGCCACTGCGTGCTGGCCGTCGCGGGATCGAGCTGGACAGTGCTGCAATGGAGCCATGGAATCAGGATGGGGAAGGGTGGGCGAGAGAGCAGAAATCGGTGGCCGCAGCTCGCGGCCATGCTGTGTGATTGCACGGCCAGCGCGTGGGGCGCCTTGGCGAGCAGTTAGCCAGCATGGGCACAGGGCACGACGAGCAGGCAGCTAGCGTGAGGCCGTCGCGGACATGAGATGGGGCAAGCGCGCGCTGCCATCGCACGGCGCAGCGAACATGCGAGGTCGGCGTGGCGAGCTCGCGGCCAGCACAGAGGGTGGCGTTGGCACAGGCATGGCGAGCAGGTGCGGTCGCGGGCACGGGATGTGTCGAACATTGCTACAACTTGCATGCATCAACAACTTACATACACATAAAAGATACTAATTTGCATATTTTTATAATAAGTCATGAATGGTGAAAAAATGTAAAAAAAAATGAATCACATATTCCTAACAATACATATTATTTTGTGTAATTTACCTATATTTTTAGCTAACATATTAATCACCAGAAAAATTTGTGAAGTAAATAGAAAATATGAAGACACACGTACACAACTGAGTCACTAGATTCTCGTTCGCTTGGAAGGCATACGGACAAACGCCGCCGCCGTTGGCATGTGCCTACGCGCTCAAGGTCTTCGACAAGCGCTCCCCTGCGGCGGCGGCGTCGAGGCCGGACGAGGCCGCCGATGCAGCCCGGGCGCGCGCGGTGGGAGGTGTCCATGCTGTCCATGCTCGCGCACCAGCACCTGCCCATCTCTCGAGCTTCTGCTCCGCTGCAGCGGGATAGTAGTCGTTCTTGTTCGTGGGCACGGAGAAGTGTACGTGGTGCCGAAGGTGGTGCGCGGCGACGGGCACGAGTTCGCAGTCGACTGGTGAGCACTCGAGGTGCTTGTCTACGAGATGTCCCACGGGCGGACGCCATTCCGGGCCCGGAACCGAAAGCAGATGTTCCGGAACGTGCTGCTCCGGGAGCCGGAGTTCATGGCGGACGCGCGACGGCAGTGGCCGGAGTTAACAGACCTCATGTCGCGGCTGCTGGAGAAGGATCCCTCGCGGAGGTTGGGTTTCGCCGACGGCGCCGAGGAGGTCCAGACCAGACGCACACGTTCTTCGCGGGGCTCCCCGAATGGCCGATGACATTGTCTCCTGCGAGGGCATTAAGGGTTTAGGCTAGGTCTGGACAACGGGAGAGAGATGGAAGGGAGGGTAGGAGGAGGCGTATTTCAGCTGAAGGCCTGATAGGTGGGCCATGCGCCAGCGTGGCTGCTGGTGCTAGCTTGGCTGGCCACATCAGCCAAAACCACCTTGCAAAACCGCTCAGGGGGTAAATTAGACCGTTGACGAAACTTTAAAGTGCAAAACATCCGGTTTTATAGGTTGGGGGTGAAGTATTCCAGTGCCAATAGTACAGGGGGTTATCTAGACTTTTTCCAATAAAAAAATATCCTCTGCTCACGTGAACCTCAAATAAGGTTGCAATGGCTTAAGAGACATTTCATCAAACACCATGAGAGCATCACGGACCAGTTGCAGCAGGCAGGGGAACTGAAAGAAGGATTCAAACCTTGATGCCAAGTTGCTTGGCGTGAAGAAGCGCCATTGACGTATGCGAGCAAGTGGACGCAGGTAACAGAAGCTGAGGCCGTGAGGGACAGCAGTATCGATCTACTGATGCTGCAACAAGCGTCGGAGTCCACTGAAGAAGATAAATTAGAGAGAGGCACATCGACACTCCGGATGGGACCTGGAAAGGCGTCGAACCTGGAGTAGGGCGAGCGAAGGTGTTCTTGCTGGCCTTGTCTGAGCTCTGTCGTCGGATTCCGGGACGATGGGCGCTTTGTTGGCCTTCTCGGAGTAGATCGAGGTGGCGGCACGGTACGGATGTGGCGCACGACGAACGGTAGGCGTGGGTTGAGGATGGGCGATGGCGGCGTAGATCGGGGATGGTCGAGGTGGCGGCACGTCAGGGACGTCGCGCAATGTGGCGTTTTTGATGTGTGTGTCTGTCGGCAGCACTTCCAGTGGCGGCCCGTGCGTGATTGACGGCGGGGAGGGGGCGCGGCGCAGGGGCGTCGCGTGCGTGAGTAACTGCAGGGCGGGGAGGCACGCGGTGCAGGAACCTCGCGCGCAGCGGCACTTCCGGTTCCGGCAGCGGCGCGTGCGTGAGTGACTGGGTTGGGGAGGTTTTTTGTTGGGTTTGTTTCGAGGAAGGGATGGAGGAGACTGCAGGTGCGCGCGTGAGTGCCTGTGTGCTGCAGTGGCATGCCTGCAATGATGGCGCGCGTGCTAGCTCCTTTTCGTTGGTTGGGCCGGCAAATGCTCTTGCTGCTGCTACTGACTGCTGCATGCTGCATGGTAGTAATGAGTGCCTGTGCGCTTGCTGCTGCTAGCTAGTAGTGCAATTTGCCACGGTGCATTTATTGGTTGGCAGGAGGAGGGACCGCGCCGGTTGACTTGGAGTGTAACGTTTTGGTGCTGCCAGTAGATGTTGACACCAGTAGATGTTGACAATGGGTATGTTTTAGTTGTAGAGATTCAAAGGATGCATGTGGCTATGCAAAAGTATTGAAAGAAAAAGAGAAAAGGGAGTAAAAGATGGATAAGTGTCCTAGCAATTAAAACAATTGGTACTTAAATGCCCGCCTCCCTAAAAAAAAAAAAAGAAAGAGAGAAAAGAAAACAAATAAAGATAGCCCATGTTTTCCCGCGAAAAGTTCTAAGTTCAAAAGAGAGATTTATCCTCAAGGAGCAAAAGTAGAATTAGAATTAGCCACTAAATACCTTATATACACCTATCCACCATATTCCATACACATGCACATCTTGATTTGATTTTATGCCTTGACTTTCTTTGGATCCTTTGTTTGACTTTATAATATATGAATTGCGAGTATGCTCATCCTTGTTTAATACCACTCCTATGAGCTCCACTATAATCATTAGTTGTAGGAGACCATGACAACATGCCTCAGTGAGATCCATAAATATCACATATTAAAGAGACTTGAGGGTGTCATACAATTAAGCTCTGAGTTTTATTGCGAAAACTTATAAAACTCTGGAATATTAGTTGAGTAAAGAATTTAAGACATAGTGCTTGACTTGATTGTTCTGTCTTCCAATTACTCAAGACCCACGTGAAGGCTAAAAGCTCTATAGTTAAAGGTAATATGGGTATGCTTGAAGGTTAGAGCAGTTACTGTCTAATCTGGAGGAGAATCTCTGTTTGAAAGCATGTGTACCTTTGAGGAATGAAAGCATTGTAGCAACTCCTAATCTAAATATATTAATAATTAGGCTAGTTTGTTTGCCAAGGGACTGGCAAAAGGTAAGCTTGGGGGAGTTGTTGACGGTGGATAACGTCAACTTTTATTAGAACTTTAGACACAAAAGGATACACGAACACACGCTAGTCTAGAACTAACAATTTCCACGAGTTTTGCATATTCTATATTTTCCAAGGATTATTCCAGAAAAGTATAAAAGAGGGATTAGAGTGCATAATTATCACGAAACTTAACCATGAAGGCAAACATCGTCATCAGCATCCTAGAAACATCTAGAAGACACCGAAGCAACGGGACCCGCAAAGGCTACAAAGTGGGGCCGGCCGGCCCCACCTTGGCGCCGACCGGCCCCCCTGCTAGGGTTTGGTGCCGCCTTCTGGAGTCTTCTTTCATCACTTATGAGGAGTCATCTTGGCCCTTGATTAAGTCTGTTTGATCCTGCGGCGCACGTTCATCCCACCGGGCTATAAATAGAGAGGCAGACCCCCTCTCTGGAGGCATCAAGTCATTTTGGAGATCAAGCCATCAAGAGCCTCATAGCTTTAGCCTAGTTAGATTAGAAATAGAAGAGTTCTAGTTTTTCAGCGGGATCCGGAGCACCTAGCGTCTGTCTGGAGCGTGGAGTTCGGTATAGTTCTAGTACTTTGCTCTTATTGTATTTAATATTATGATTCAGGCAACATTGCTCTTAATCTCTTATATATTCATAATTGCAATAGTCATTGTCTACTTTAGTTATATGTCTATTATAGTTAGTTTGATCTTATTGAATTTATGTAATTGCTCGTATAGCGTTTATCTAAATGTACAATGGGTAGATGATGAACAATATGTAGACATGGTGTCTAGATATCTTATTTGTCTACGAGTGCACCCTGATGTGCTGGGACGTGTGGTAGTCCGAGCAGGTGACAGCTGCGTTGGTTCATCTATAGTCCACCCCCCGTATGTAGGACAGCAGGGCACGGTCGTAAAGTTGGATGATGACTCTATTTCACATCCTTCCTAGATGATGCCCCTTTACATATGATCATGATGTAGGATTAACTTAACAATGATTGCTAGATATAATTGCACTAATTAGAGTTATTCATTGATGTAGTTATTGAATTACCTTAGTATTTATTCCTGAGTTTATCCATTGGCCAGCTATTATTATGACTAGAAGAGCTCTGATGTTTATATATTTATGATGACTGATCATTATTTATCATATATCTTTTATCACGTGACTTATCCCTGTTATGAGTAGGATTCTAGTTATGGTTTACCTTTCACATCAATAGTATAAGTTGTAGTTATAAGTTCTATTAAGACCTTCCCAGTGGTATAAATATAAATCGACAACCTGGTAAAACTCCCTAGGTAAAATGCTACAATGGTATAATTATCTGTCCGCTTGCAGAACCGTTCTTAGTTTATATCGATATTTCTGCCTAGTCATATTGATTGATACATATATATAAACCTATATTTATCCTTAGCATATATAATTAGGGATGACAACCTAGTTCATGCTTAGGGATGTTGGTGATAGATAAGTGGCTAGTTGTTAATGATAAGTTAATTTCATACCATGTGTTTCTAATCTTGTTAATTAGTAATGATGTTAGAAATACCAACACCATCATTGTCATCATATGACACAGAGTGTGCCGAGGCTTTACTTGAACTGGTAAATTCGAGGCATTTGCTTGAAAAAAATCGATTTCGTGGAAGGATAAGATTCCATCTTCCTAAATATGTTGTGTTTCCTCAATTGGAGGTTCTTAACAAAAATTGGGAAAGGATTTTGGATTCGATTGTGTCTGATTGATGGAAGGATAAGCAGAATTCATCATCTTCGTGGATTTCTAAATATGGATTCAGCAATCATATTCTACATCAACAGAAAGATATTGAAGTCTAGTTTCAACAAACATCTTTTGGACCAAAGTTTGGCTATTTTACAAGCTGATTTGCGAGAATGAAGAATGATTTTGGATTTTCCACCAATCTGACCTTTCACTTGCTTTCAATTACACCCAACTAGGAGGGATGTTCTAGTATAAATATCCATGTAATCCATCATTTGAAGAGAGTCTTTTGACTTCTTCATGGAGATTTTTTGGAAACTTTAGCAAGGCATGAGTGTCTTTCATCAAAGATGCTCGAGGGGGTTGTAGAACACCGAACTTCGGTTCACCCAGTTCGTGCCCTCACGTCTATATGGGGTGCTGGTTTTGCATGGAAGGGTGGATTTTCTACCTCTTGTTATCAAGTTTACTTTTGCTCCACCATGAAGATCTCATGTTGTGTTCTTTTCATATGATTCCTCACGGAATGAACTTCTTTTTCCAGGAAATTCATCAAAGATAAGTCAGGGGTGTTTTCAAGGATTTTTTCTTGTTAATGGTGGCCGAGAATGAAATGAAGATAAGTCAAAATGTAAAGCAGCTTTCTTGTTAAGGCCAAAATGAAAGTGGTAAAGAAGCACGTAAGTGAAGGGTTGGACCGGTATTGATAAGACTTAAGAACCTTGCCCAAGCTGCTCCTAATGTCTCCTTCTCTTTTTGTTTAAAGGTAAGAACTTCTATTCGAAGAGTGGTGATCCGAGAAAGAGGGAAGAAAGCAAGACAGAATTTCTCTCGAAGTTCATCCCAATTTCCTTTCACTCCTCCTATAGTATGAGCATACCACTATTTCGCTCTACCCAAAAGGGAGAATGGAAACAATTTCTATTTAATGGTCTCTTGTGTCATGCCAGCAATATTCAAGCAAGAACACAATTGCTCAAACTCTCTAAGATGGGTGTAGAGATTTTCGTCTTCTAATCTAGAGAAGGATTGCTCCCGAACCATGGCTATAAAAGCAGGGCGAAGCTCATAGCCATCTGTGAGTATAGGATGTGATGATGGTGGAGGCTCCAACAACTCACCCTTTGGAGCCAAAAATTGAAAGATAGGCATGGAATCCATATGGTAGGGGTAAAGGTGGTAAAAACAAAAATAAAAGATACACGGACGAACTTGGCTCGATCCCAGAACAACTACCATTCTCCGGCAACGGCGCCAGAAAGCTTGTTGGTATATTTAACGCACACAGAATAATGAAAGAGATAAATCCGCAAGCGTACGGATACCGTTGTAGCTTTCACCTAAGAGTATTCCAAGGTATCAAATTTCCTCGAGGAATACGAAGTGATCTAATAACGAATCAAGAACGTCCAAGGATAGATAAGATAAATGTTTTTAGTGGGTAGAGAGGGGCTATCTAAGGTGATCTAGATAACTAAGAATCAGACTTACAATAATTATCTACTTTGGAGCAACACTACCTTTTCAACTCTCAAAAAGACTAGGAAGAAGGTAGTTGGGAAAGGCTGCCAAAAGCTCTATGAAACACCAACTCCAACGTGGTGAAATACGAAAGCCAACAAAGTTGTCACCTCTGAAGGCTACCACAACTAACCGTAAGAATTGGGCGCAAACTCAGGTAAACTTTAGTCTAGATACCACGTCTACGCTAACGATTACTACTCTAGTCACGTACGCTAACTAGAGCACTCAATACGAGCTAAGATCTCGTAAACAAAGTAAAGTAAGAACAAAACTTAATCAAATAGAAGACTTAGAGTTACCAACTGAAGAACTTGAAGATGAACTATCTCCGTAGAGGTATAAAGTTGAGGAAGATCCAACAAGCCGGCTCCTCTTCTACTTCTTCCTCTCCTCTCTCCCTATTTTCTAATTACAAGAGCTCTAATGAGCTAGGGCTTCTAGCTCTCCAAATGAATTGATAGAATGAATTAGGGTTTCCCTGGGGGGTCGGGCCCTATATTTATAGTCTGGTGGGATGCACGATGGCCGTTTGATCAAACCGACTTAAGGTACGGCGGATATTAACCCTCAAAGGCGGTGGAGGAAGCTTCAAGAAAGGCGTAGAAGATTGTTTTAGGGGGAGGCCGCCCGGCATTTCTCCTCAGGCCGGCCGGCCCCACCATGTGGGCCCCTGCGCTCCGCTTTGTTCTAGTGTTTTCTAGATCCTTCCTGAGTCCAATGTGCGGGGTTTCGTTGGCGTCAAGTTTCGTTACTCCGTTTGATAGTTAGGCCCTTTTCCGTGGTTTTCTAGAACAATCCCTGCAAAATAATAATTCACCAAAACTCGTGGAATTTGTCAGATAGAACCCTAGACTTCTCTATTTGCATGTGTATTGACCATTTATCATGTTTAATGCACTATTAAATGTTGGCGCTATCCACCGTCAACACAGGCTCAAGAACCACAAGGGGGAGGTCCTCACCAACGCATGGAACATAGAACAGCTACGTCGCTTTTATCCCTAAGTTCCTTTAAAGCTTGTACATAGTCGAACCATGTAAAGAAATTTCCGGTTATCGTATAAAGAGATGTTTACCGTTTCAACCTTGTCTTTTTTCACAAAGTAACGCCTGACCCCACTCCTGGGGACAGCCGTCACTCAGGGGCTGGTAGAGGTAGAGATAGACATCGCGTGACAACCTAAAAAACAAAAACTCTTTTTCCAAAATTCTAATTGTTGCCTCAAGGGTCAGATCACGAGCCGAGGACAAAACCCACGGATCACATCGGCATGACAACCCATGCCCCGAGGGCAGGGCACCATCTACCGGCCTCGAAGCCAAAGGCAGCGACCCCAGACCGTGGTCTCACCCCCACAAGCAAGAGTTCGCACCACGACCTTTTGGTAAAAACCCAAAGTAAGGGGTCAGCAAGCCATACGGACCAGACCCCGGGGGTCAACAAGACGACCCATGTCTCAGCAACTACGGCCCGGATCAAGCCGGCCCCCTCTCCGACCCTAGGCACGACCTCGCGCTTTAAAAAACAACCGAATGGAAAACGATACTAGATTCACTAGCTGAACAAGGCGCTAAAACAGTGTTTCTCATACATCAAATGTTCTGGCATGATGGCCGAACCTCAGTGCAAACTAATCAACCTCTATGTGGCAGGACATCTCCGGCTATACGGTCAGCCAGGGCTCGGGACAGCGGTTCCACCTGCGCCTCGATACCCTCCAGCTCGCTCTCGGACCAGCCGCCGGCGTATCCCCCGCACAGGACGTCAAGCTTCGCGTTCTCCTCAAAGTGGGAGTAGACGACGGCGAACGATCGGTTGACCCCAGCGTGGAAGGCCTCCACCTCAAGCTCATGCACCCGGTCGGTCACCCGAGCCACGCGGGCCACCAGCCCCTCAGTACCGGGGGGTTGCCTGGCCCAAGCTGGTTGCAGATGATCCAGCCCCCCAAGTGGTCATGCTCAATCGATGCCGCCTTGAAATTTGTCTTCATCCCGGCAAGCAGCTTTTCGAGCTCTGTAGGAACAACAACGGCAGGTGTCAGAGCGTCTCGACAGAAGGTTCTAACTCCATCCCAAATGCAATAACTAACCTTCGACCCTGGATTTCAGCACATTCTTCTCGTCGCCGCTGCGGCTGGCCTTGCCCTCGAGGGTCTGAACCTTAGCCCTCAGCTGGGCCACCTCCACTGCCAGCCCCGCCGAGCGCGTGGTGGCCTCCACCTGCGACTGCTTGGCTCCTTCGACCTCAGCCCGTAGGTCCTTGACCTGCCCACCCAGCGCCGCCTTCTCCTCCTAGGCCGTGTCCCGCTCCTTCAGCAACTCTGCTTCCAACACAAGGAGACGCTCTTTCTCCCCAGCTAGCTCCTTCACCTTTTCCTCCGCCTTCTGGGCCCGTCTGGCCAGCTCGCCACAAGCCTTTTTGGTGCGAAGGGCGTGACTCTCAGCCTCGTCCGCTCGAGGCTAGCTCGAGCTCGCCCCGGCAACAAGTGACTCCCACGACGACCGCTGGTGGTGAAGGAAGTAGGATTTCTTGAGGGATCTCGCCATCACCGACTGGCAGGAGCAACCATCGGTAGCACTGTTGGTAGAAATTAACTGCACTCCATTAAATAAGATTTAAGTAGGATTATCTGCAAGCGCACAGATATCATACCGACGTCATATTTTACCCGAAGATTTTAATTATCATATCCACAGGGAACAGTTGTGATGATGACAAAGTCTATAGACTTAACCCAACAATTAGGCTAGATAAAATCAAAAAAGAGGAAATAGCAATTGACATCTAGTTCCAACTACCGGTAAACCTGTATAATACCGTTCTAACTGGGCAGTAACCTGAATAAGAGCAGAAATCAGAGTTCTCTCCTACCAAGAACCTTTGTGCCTATCGATCCTACCAACGGGAAGTGGACTACAGAGGATTCAACGAAGCTATAAAGTCACCTTCATGAGCTACCACTATCCGGCCAATCAGGGGACATTCATAAGTAAACCTAGCCTAGGCACCACGCCTATACTATGAAATACTACTTCAATCAAGTAATGACCAAGATTAAAGCACTCAATATGAGTTGTAAACTGAAGAACAAATAAGAACAACTGCTTACTTGAATCGGAGTGTTAAATAAAAAAGTACCTTAGAACGTAGCTCCGGGCGAGGGAGCTAAATCCAGAAGAATACAGCCATGAAGAAGCATCGATAGGCCAGAACTCCTCTAGAATCTCTACTCCTCTACTCTATCTCTCTAATCTCTAAACAAGACTAGATCCAGATGAACTAGTCTCTCCTAATTGCTACATCTAGATGAACTAGAACTAGATGAACTAGAACTATATCAACTAGAGGGACCCTAACCCTAATTTATGTAGAGAAGATGGGGTCTAGAATATGAAGCGTCATTATATAGGCCGAGGTGGAGGGGGCAAGGAGAATGCCTCATCGATCCATGTCTCATGTTACATGGGAGCCTTAGATCGACGTAGGAATGCTTTACTTAGGTATAGGAAGCGTGGGTGGAAGCTTAGAGGGCAAAGGAACCAGGTGGGGTTGGACATCATCGATCCATGTCTCATGTTACATGCAACGCCACTAGGGCCTCTTGGATCAAAACCAACCTTAGATGGGGGAACGTAGGAATGGCTTCCTCCTCCCAAGCTAAGCAAGGTGGGATTATTACTTAGGTGCTACTTGGCCCATTGTTGCGCTTGGGAGGAAGGTAATAGTGGAGGATGGCATCAACCCCTTAAACAAAGGGCCCAGCTCGATACCAAATGGGGGCCCGGGTGGGGTTGGATGAAAAGCCCGACCACCGATGGGGATTCCCACGAATCCCGCAATCTTGGCACCGACCCGAAATTTACGACGCACCGATCCGGGCCGCCACTAGGGCCTCTTGTTGCACCCGGCAATCTTGGTCGGCGCCCTTCGTGGGTCCCAAAGGACTAGTCTCGATGGGGGTGTCTTCTAGATCCTTCCTCCTCCCAAGCTAAGCAAGGTGGGATTAACTCACAAATTATACCGTCAACTATTATATGAAAAGCCATGTAAAAATATCATAACATGTAGATATAGGGCTTATTCCGGGCGCCATGGTGGGGCCAAGTTTTGGTGATCTACCACTTGCCGGGAGGACATGCTAGAAATACAAGAAAATATACACATAAAAGGCTACAAAATATACATGAAAAAAGGCTCAAAGAATATAGGGCTTATTCCCGAATTCCACAAGTTTTGGTGATCTACCACTTGGGTCCCAAACATAGACATAAAATACAAAAAACATGAGCCCAAGAAAGTGGAAACCGGGTCCCAAACATAGACACAAATACCAAACATGAGCCCAAGAAGCCGAACCCGAGTCCGGGCTGCGGGAGCAGTCCTCGGTAATTTGGACGCCCAGGATGCATACGAACTCCGTTTTCAGTGATCCAGGACTTTTCGGAAAGCTAACGATGAGGCCAACGTGCTCACCAAAAAGATAAGCCTGATTGGAGCCTACCAGGGTGTGGCCGCACCCTGGTGCGGGCGCACCGCCAGCAGGCCCAATCAGCCCGAGCTTTGGTCGGTTGCTTCCCACCGCCTTCCTAACATCGGTTTGCATGGGCGTCCGGGTTCACTGCACCAGGAAAGGTGAAAGGTCCTAAATGGCTAGAGGGGGGTGAATAGCCTATAAAAATTCCTCGCAAAGCACTAAACAAACCGGTTAGTACACTAAATGGCGAAGCAAGTGTTGCGCTAGCCTAGTGAGGGGTTGCAAGCCAACCTATCCAATTCTAGCAATCCTAATACACTAGAACACACACAAGCAACCTAATATGCTACAAGCTACACTAGTCCACAAAGGTAATCGCAAGGAAGGGAACCGAGATGTGCAAACCGTGCCTTCGGGATGATGACCTATCACCGTCTTGTCAATACAATGAACCCCGAAGAGATGATCCAATCAAGCAACCACCAAGAGGGCAAGAGTACCCAAGAGCTCAACTTCATAGGGGCCTAGGCCCTAGGCCTAGGCCTTAGCTAGCCTAGCTAGTTGTAGTATAGGGAGTGAGAGAGGGAAAGTAGAGGAGGTTCGGGCGTGTCTGTCATCTCTTGTCTTGGATCCGGTGCCCCTGGGTTGAGGAGGCGGAGTGCCGGATGTGTCGGCTCCCTCTCAACGTGTACCTCTACGGCCACATACTACTTGGAGTATGAGGTCCGTGTTCAACTACGGTGGTGAGTCTCTATTCTTGTTATCTTGTGCATTACATTCTTGCAGGTTCGTTGTCTGTTACTTGCCTTAGTAGCGGATGTTCTAGTAGAGGACTCCTGATAAAGACGGATGTTCCTGGCCGACGCTAGAATAGTAATCGATAACATAGACGTGGTGTCTAAGTTATAGGTTGCCCTCATTTTCCTCACAATCCACGGGTGAGGGGTAGGTGTTAGGTGGTGACAGCCCTAACATCCTTTGTATTCCCCCATGTTCGGGTGTGGCATAGAGCTGTTAGCCGGCATCATTTAGCAGACTAGGTGCGATCCGGTGCCCGGAGCAAGAGTGTAGTGAGTAAGATTATCTTCGGGTAGAGATCCTAAATCGTAGAAGAACCTCACTACCCCTTTCCAACTCTACCCTTGTGTGGTCCTTGGATGAGCTAGTTAGAAGAAATACCTCCGTTCCTCGTGGAAATACGATACCCCGAATACTTCCGGGTGAAGTGCTACGACGGTAATTCCGTGCGCTTGCGGATTCTTTCGCATTGCGTTAAGAAATACCAACAAGCATTTCTAGCGCCGTTGCCGGGGAACGGTTGCTGTATTTCCTTCGAACCTTGTTCGTCCTTGTATATGTATGTTTTCTTTTTTTATTCTTTACCAAAAAAAAAAAAATTTCCACCCACATCCCATTACCATGAATTCCACTCCTATTCAAAAACATTCGGCTACAAAGGGAGTTCCCTAAGACACCATTTTTCTCCCCAAAACCAAAACTTTCATCTGGCTATGAACTCTATCCTGGCTTGATAGCCATGGTTCGGGCACAACCCTTCTCGGGGCATGAAAATGAAAATCCGAGTAATTACTTGCGAGATTTTGAGGAAAATTCTAAAGTGGAAATTGTTTCTATTCTCTCTCATGGGGGAAGCGGAGCAATGGTACACTCATGCCGTAGAATGTACGAATGGGGATTGGAAAGAACTTAGAGATAATTTTGTCTTGCATTCTTCCCTATGTCTCATATCGTCTCTCTACCATGGGCAATCCTCGACTTCGAGCAGCATGAGAAGAAATCCATAGGTGCAGCCTGGGCTAGGTTTTTAATGTTAATTCATGCTAGCCCAGACTTGTCTTTACCCGATGACTTTTTGTTGCGTCTCTTTTGATTCGGGTCTTGACATGGATGCTGGCCTATTCCTTGACGTGCCCACTGGAGGTCGTTTTACCCATAGACCTATGATGGAACATGTGAAGTTCTTTGAAAATTTCCTAGACACACATACTTCTTCCATCCTAGAAACTAGATCCCTCCATGATAAGGGCATGTCATGCTTTGAGGAGCCCTCTTTAGCTTAAAGCCAAATCCTTGGGGCCCTCACCCGAACCGGGAGCACCAAAGGAAGGAGTAATTCATCCATCGGAGTTCCCCATCCAATTTGAGGGTTATGGCAATACCTCGTAGCATTTTGGGCACGATGAAGTTTCCCCTAAGTAGAACCTTTGAAAAAAAATGGTTAACGGAAGTGAAATGCTCTTCCGAAGCAATTTGGATTCTTTCACCTTCCAAGACCATGACTTGTTCGTTAAGGGGAACTTGTTAGCTGCCGACGCGCAGCTCTGATCCGATAGAGAGAGAGAGAGAGCAGGAAGAAGCCGGCCGCATGCCTGGCTTGTGAAGGAAGAAGATAGTTTAGAGTTTACAAAAATGATTGTCCTCTCTCAGCCTCTCAACTCTCTTGGACTTGGGCCTTGAGCTTCGTCTTGGAAGGCAGACACTCGGATGGGGAACAGGGGTAGTGACAGGACTATCATAAAAGCCCTTTACCATCCCATAGTCGGGACTAATATCATGTTAGAATTTCTAGTGAAATACCATTTGAGTGACATGTCGCTAGTCTCGACCGATAGACTCTTCAAAAGTCCATTTGGACTCATTGTCGAGTATTGTGGGATGGCTAGGGTCGTGCCAATCATGATAGACAAAACCGAGGTTCGCTTAGATTCCTACATCTGTGCCATCCTCGAATTTGAACTTCTCATAGGCTGCCCTTTGGAAACACTTTTTCAAAAAAAACCATCCCATAGGAGCCTTAGTGAGAAGTTGGGGCAGATTGCTTCCGCCACTCCTAAACCTTGCCTAGAAATCTCGATGGTGAAGCATGATCCCAACCGTGACTTGTTCGAGGAGGTGAAATTCATATCCCTGTTCATTTCGCCTGAGCTTTTCTTTCATCCTTGTGAAACTGAACATCCATCAATGCCCTCACTTGAACCCAAGCTATGTCCCTCAGGCCATCCAAGCGTTGTTCTCGATAGTCATGACTTCTCTCTTGAGGAAGAAAACGCTTGTGCCATGGACATCTCACTTAGTACCACGTGCTTCTATAAGGATCCAAACCACCTCTTGATCCTTGTTTTCAAACTTTTTAAGAGAGTGGTCATGGATGCCTTCGTTTATCATATGCACTGTGGCACTAACCTTGCAGCTGGAATAATGATACTAAACATTTGATGGTGAAGCTGGGAACTACACCACCATTGAGAACTGCAAGATGAAGTTCCCATGGTCAAGCTTATGACCATAAACAAAGCACTGCCGGGAGATACCCTGGATTATCTTTAAAAATAAAATAATTTATCGTTACCATAAAAAACTTTTAGTAAGAGCAAGAACATGTTCTCAAGATAGCATGCACCTTCGGGTATTCTTGGTTGCTAACCATTTCAGGTTAAGACTGAGAAGCACAAGGGTACATGAGATGCTGGAGAACATTGAGCTACACCGAGTGCTTATTTTGATGGCCTTGGGTGGAGAAACACACGGTACACTTGACTTTTTTTTACAAAAGTCCAAGTGTGGGGGAGGATGGTGAGATTCTCACTATAAGCTCCATACACACCAAAGACCGCCTCAATTAAGGAGTGCTAGCTCTATCTTGCTAAAAAAATTATTAAAAAAAGAAAGAAGAAAAAAAAGAGAAAAAAAGAAAGCTATAGAAGAAAAGAAAAAAATGAAATGAGAGAAAATTAAAAGAGAAGAGAGAAAAAAATTTAAAAAAGAGAGAGAAAAAAAAGTATCCGATAGAAAAATAAAGAGAGAAAAAACGGATGCCCCCCTTTGCTGCTTGTCACCAAGGCCCATGGCCTATACACACTATTTGTGTGTGTAGCTTAAGCTTTGTTGGCCACCTGAGTAGGATCATATGCAATCAAGCCACCGTGCAGCAAGATCAAAGCTTCATCTTCATATACTGCCGGTAAATATGCTCAGGTATGCAGAGGTAATAAAAAAAAATCACCAACTCCTTTACTCATATTTATCTTCATGGAAATTTGTGCATGTTCAATCATGCTTTCATTATTTATGCCACATGCTCCGGTTTGGATGTATTCTTAAGATATATCCATAGGCTTTTTTAAATTAAACATGGTGCTTAGGTTAAAATAGCCTTCTTTAATCAAAATTTGACATGGTGTTAAACTTTGATTAATGAACTTTGAGTTGGTCTCATATATAATGAAAGTAATCTTTGATGGAGATAAACCAAGGCTCATAATTTATTACAAAACTTTATCTTAGCCTTGTATGAGTAAAAGTTTGGTGATTAAAATAAAAAATATATAAAATAAAATAAATAATGATGATGAATGGCAATCTTGTTTGGATCCATGCTACTTGACTTTTGCATCTAAATACTTTTTATAGCATGGATATGGTCATACTTTCTTTTACCATGATAAAATAAATTAATAAAATGAATATGATTTTAACAATAATAATAATAACAACAACTATAAAAAAATAAAGTTTAGGCTCCCAGTGTTAAAACTGGTAGAGCCAATTTTTGTTTTTGTTTGTCAAATAAAATAGGTACAAGAATAAGTGTGGGGGAGATCTCTCGAGCTTAACACACACATTTGAGATCCTCCCCCTCAACATGTCGCACAAAATCGTATGATCCTTCATGCAGGAGAACAAGATAGATAGCTCAAGAGAAGGCTGGTTGAACTTCTGGTTCATGCCAAGCCATCTCTACTTCAGTTCTCCTCTACAAACGATGGTTTGTGCAACACCTCACTTGTCTCCCTATAATCTTGAATTTAAACGAACATAATCTTGATCACTAAAATTAAACTCAATGAACCAAATGCCTCTGTGCAACTTGGAAAAAAAACCACACTTCTTTTTACATTCTCAAAAAGTGACATGATCATAATATTTCTGAGATAGAAGCTTGCATGAAGTTTGTTTCATTTACATGTTATTATGCTTGTGGGAAAATATTTTGATAGGACAATCATGTTAACTAAGTTGTTGAGGGGTGTGATATGGTTCTGACTTAGAAATCTTACCAATTCTACTCAAAGTACTTGGAGAATTTGTTTAAAAAATATTACAAAACCATAGTTTCATATACTCCTCATTTGGTAAAGAAATTCCTACCAAGGCCAAATATGACACATGCATCTTGCATTGAGTTTTTGTTGCATTGAGTTTGGTCAAGTCTTATGATCCGTGTTGAGAGATTTATCATGCTCCCAAGATCAAGATCACACACACCACATATATATGCTGCTCCTACACTGGGAGTACGCAAAAATATGCCTTCCATCTAGTTCCACCAAAAATGTTCTACTCTTACACTTAGAGTAGACACAAAAAAATATACATTTAGTAGATAAATACTCCATGTTTAAAAAGATTATGATCTCTCTACATATATGTTTTATAAGATAAGACATGGGCTATACAAAAGTGTAAAAAAATAGGGACACATGAAGGTCCCAAAAGAAAAAAATATATGGACACATGAAGGTCCAAAGTATGAAAAAATGATGATGAGCACGTGAAGGCTCATGTATTCAAAAAAAAGAGAAGATAGCCATGTCTCAAAAAATAATAAATAGTAGAGAGAGATCATATCTTCAAAAGGAGTATAGTGTTTACCATATCATCTTCCACACATATGCACATCTTGATCTAAGAATATGATACTTCTCTCCTTGGATCTTTGATTTGACTTTACAACATATGCAATGCAAGTATGCCATCTTGTTAAACCCTACCCAAAGCTCCACATAAACCTTTTAGAGGTAGGAAGAAAAAAAAGAAGGCAAAGACTTTGCTATACCTTGGTAAGGAATTATACACATTTGAGAGATTTGAGAGTGTCATTTGATGAGTATAAAGTGATCTATAATTTTTCTTTGAAAACTTTCAAAAAACTCCAAGTTACTAAGATGTGAAATTTGAAAGATAACTTTGTTTTGAGAACCGTTCCACTTTTCAACAACCCAAGAAAACATGTTAGCTCTTGCCACATATCCCACCTGTGTAAGAAATGTGATGGAGTAATTTTCATGTAAGGCTGGGTTGCTTTATATCTTAGGGAAATTTTATGTTCATGTTTATCATATTAATCCTATTAACATTTTAAATGCTCATGTTTTGCTCCTTTAAACCCTTGGAAGGAACAAGAGGTAAGTGTGGGAGAGTTTGTTGATGGTCATTAACTCATAATTTATACTGTCAACTATTATATGAAAAGCCATGAAAAAATATCATAACACGTAGATATAGGGCTTATTCTAACGAATTCTATAAGTTTTGGTGATCTACCACTTGCAGGAGGACATGCCAGAAATACATGAAAATATACACATAAAAGGCTACAAAATATACATAAAAAGGCTCAAAGAATGAGTGGCCTAGTCACCAGAATACCCGGGTCCCAAATATAGACACAAATACCAAACATGAGCCCAAGAAGTGAAAGCCCAAACCCAGTCCAGGCTGCAGGAGCAGTCCTCGGTAATTTGGACGCCCAGGATGCATACGAACTCCGTTTTCAGTGATCCAGAACTTTTCGGAAAGCTAACGACGAGGCCGACATGCTCACCAAAGATGGGCCTGATTGGAGCCCACCGCACCCAAGTGCGGGCGCACCGCCAGCAGGCCCAATCAGCCCGAGCTTTGGTCGGTTGCTTCCCACCGCCTTTCCAACGTCGGTTTGCATGGGCATCCAGGTTCACTGTACCAGGAAAGGTGAAAGGTCCTAAATGGCTAGAGAAGGGTGAATAGCCTATAAAAATTTCTCGCAAAGCACTAAACAAACCGGTTAGTACACTAAATAGAGAAGCAATTGTTGTGCTAGCCTTGTAAGGGGTTGCAAGCCAACCTACACTAGTGCACAAAGGTAATCGCAAGGAAGGGAACCGAGATGTGCAAACCGTGCCTTCGGGATGATGACCAATCACCGTCTTGTCAATACAATGAACCCTAAAGAGATGATCCAATCAAGCAACCACCAAGAGGGCAAGAGTACCCAAGAGCTCGACTTCATAGGGGCCTAGGCCCTAGGCCTAGGCCCTAGCTAGCCTAGCAAGTTGTAGTATAGGGAGTGAGAGAGGGAAAGTAGAGGAGGTTCAGGTGTGTCTATCATCTCTTGTCTTGGATCCGGTGCCCCTGGGTTGAGGAGGTGGAGTGCCGGATGTGTCGGCTCCCTCTCAACGTGTACCTCTACGACCACGTACTACTTGGAGTATGAGGTCCATGTTCGACTACGGTGGTGAGTCTCTATTCGTGTTATCTTGTGCATTACATTCTTGCGGGTTCGTTGTCTGTTACTTGCCTTAGTAGCGGATGTTCTAGTAGAGGACTCCTGATAAAGACGGATGTTCCTGGCCAACGCTAGAATAGTAATCGATAACGTAGACGTGGTGTCTAAATTATAGGTTGCCCTCGTTTGCCTCACACTCCACGGGTGAGGGGTGGGTGCTAGGTGGTGATAGCCCTAACATCCTTTATATTCCCCCATGTTCGGGTGTGGCATAGAGCTGTTAGCCGGCATCACTTAGCAGACTAGGTGTGATCCGATGCCCGAAGCAAGAGTGTAGTGGGTAAGATTATCTTCGGGTAGAGATCCTAAATCGTAGAAGAACATCACTACCCCTTTCCAACTCTACTCTTGTGTGGTCCTTGGACGAGCTAGTTAGAAGAAATACCTCCGTTCCTTGTGGAAATATGATATCCTGAATACTTCCGGGTGAAGTGCTACGATGGTAATTCCGTGCGCTTGCGGATTCTTTCGCATTGCGTTAAGAAATACCAACAACGTCCTGTTGACAACCTTTGCCGTCACGGATAAGTTTCGTGATAATTATGCACTCTAATCCCTCTTTTATGCTTTTCTGGAATAATCTCTAGAAAATACTGAATATGCAAAACTTGTGAAAATTGTCAGTTAAAACCCTACACTAGTGTGTATTCATATATCCTTTTATGTCTAAAGTTCTAATAAAAGTTGATGCTATCCACCGTCAACAACTCCCCCAAGCTTTCCTTTTGCCAGTCCCTTGGCAAATAAGCTAAGTCTAATTACTAATAAACTTGGATCAGGAGTTGCTGCAATACTTTTATTCCTTTTAAGTATACATGTTTTTAAACAGAAATACTCCTCCGGTTTAGACAAAACTGCTCTAACTTTTAAACTTACCCATTTTACCTTTAATTATGGGGCTTTATAGCTTTTGCATAAGTCTTGAGTAATCAAAAGACAGAACAATCAAGTCAAGCACTATGTCTCAAGTTCTCCATAGTACTAATATTCTAGAGTTTTGTAAGTTTTCAAAATAAAACTTAGAGCTTAATTGTATGACACCCTCAAGTCTCTTATTATATGTGGTATTTATAGATCTTGCTGAGGCATTAATAATATCATGTCTTCCTACAGCTAAGGATTTATAATGGAGCTCATAGGAGTGGCAATAACAAGGATGAGCATACTTGCAATTCATATGTTGCAAAGTCAAACAATGGATCCACATAGAATCGAGGCATACAATCAAATCAAGATGTGCATGCGTATGGAATATGGTGGATAGGTGTGTATATGGTGGCTAATCCTAATTCTACTTTTGCTCTTTAAAAATAACTCTCCTTTAAAACATAGAACTTTTTTGCGGGAAAACATGGGCTATCTTTACTCTCTCTCTTTTTTTTATAATCTGGGAGGCGGGCATCTATGTACCCATTGTTTTAATTGCTGGGACACTTGTTCATCTTTTACTCCCCTTTTTTTTCTTCTTTCTCTCTTCTTTTTTTCAATACTTTTACATAGCCACATGCATCCTTTGAATATAAATAATTGGAGAGATAATAATAAGAACTTAGAGCAATTAAATGGGGGCTATCCTATAGGATATATTTTTGGGTGTTTTACTCCTAGTGTAGGAGAAAAAATATTTTTAAGGTGGATCTAGATGAAAGTAGAAAATAACTTCACTTACATCCCGGAGTAGGAGTAATGCATATATGGGTGGAGTGCGTAAGTGATCTTGATTTTAAAAGAATGACAAGGCTCTCATAAGGTATACAACAAAGGTTGACTAAACTCAATGCAAAGCAAGCAGCATGAATGTGTAAATGGTTTTCCTAACTCTAAATGTATCATATATGGCTTTGACAGGAATTCAAACTTTATCATACAAGAGCTCATCATGTAAGATTTTGGGTTTTCAAAATAAATCTCCAGAACTTAGTAATGCTAGGAATACGATAAATAGCAGCTTAGACCTTCATGTGTCATATCAATCAATTACCTAGACTTAGCTCAAGCATATACCTCCACAAGTTTCAGGTTCAGAGTAAATTCTTATATCAAAGTAGTCATGTCCAAAACTCAGGAGAATTCATGGTTAAAAACTAGGCACTTAAAAGAAATTACGGTAGAGCAACTATTTATCATCTCCAAAAATTTTAATGTTCTCTAATTTTTAATTGACTCTAAACTAGACTGACTGTAGACACACTCTATGATCACACCTTAGTAAATAGCTAAGTATATTTATTTGGTTTTAATTTATTGTTCATTTTTTTATTTTTTTATTGGACTCACAAGACTCTAAAGACATGGACCTTCATGTGCCCATATATTTTTGGCATTTTTAAATTTTTCTATGATACTATTGTGAACTAGGGGATGCTCCTCCCCCAAGCTAGATGTTTGCAATACTTGGTGTTGATGATCTTTAGGGCGAGCTTGTCAGCGATAGTCTTAGTGGCGCTGATAGACTCACTCCTTAGTCATAATGTTATCCTGCATAGTTATACTCCAACAAGAAAACTAAAACTCGAGGCTCGAATTTAATAAGAGGTTAGTGATCAGCCAATAAATAATTAATTATTCTTATGAATTGATTTCAAATTGATAAGTTTTAGCAGGATTCTCTTTTTAAGATTTTCTAGTTTAATTATGTAGAAATTAAATATGTGTGCATGATATATAGTTGTATTTTTATGCCTCCATAGAGAATATTTATTCTTATGGGGCTTAGGATTTTCATAACGCAGGAAAGTAAATACTAAAGCTATTATTATTTTTTATGCCACCACAAGTAAATATTACTATAGGGTTACCATAAGTTTATTCACGTGGGGCTTTTAATATTTTATGATGCAGTAAATGAAGCAATAAAGATTTTTATTTTTTTTTTTAATATTTATGAAGATGAATATGTTAAAGTAAAATTATTAATATAGATAAGAATATTAATTAATTAAATAACTACCATATTACCTTATGGCAAGGGTACGAAATTTAAAGTTTACCGATAGAACTTCTTCTTCCACTCTTGTGTATATCTCCATCTTAGAGATAGAGGTCTTAATATTTGTATACCTCTAGTGATGATGATATCACTTTTGTTCTTTGGTTTAGCCAGCAGGTTGAAGTAGAGCTTTAATAGTAGCTGGCAGCATCTTGCTTAGTGTGCATGTTCACAGAACTTTCTCTTGTACAATTAATAAACTTTGCTCGACGTATTATTCTGTTTGCAAAACAAGGTACAGATCAAGTGCATGGGCTCTGCTGGTGGAAAAACACCAACAGAACCGAATCTATCTCTTTATTATTTTTCTTCATCCTTAGGCACATTGAACAAGACAAAGTTGGTGTTACATAATTTGTTTATTTATGTCTTGGTGGTAAAATCAGAAGATTAAGCATTTAATGTTGCATTTAAGTTCACATGACAGAAAAGAATGAAATTGCTTAACCAATAGAAGAATTGTCTATCTCTATATAAATTTTTACATGAATATGACTATCATCTTCCCAGGATTGAATATAATATTTTAGGTTGTTTGGGACTAAGATTAAGAGAACGGTGCCACGGACAATTTTAAAGAACAAAGCATGTTGAGTTAATTAGGTTAATCAATTTAAGTTATAACTATAACATGTTTGTGTCTGCATTTATGTGTGCACCAAGATCAAGAGAAGAGCAATGACCACTTACCTTAGAATATTACCTTCATTATTAGAGCATGACGGCACTAAGTGATGAAGGGTAAATGACTGGTGGTCCTTTCCTTCTCTTGCATCTTGAGTTGTTTATGGACATCTTGTCTTCTCTGTTGCACTCATTCTTTTGCCATCTTTTGCTTCTTTGATCTTTTGACTCTTTTCACTCTAGACATTAATTATTATGCCTGCAACAGATTACTGGATAACACATACCCGAGGGAGTATACAAATTTTGAACACAGGTTGTTTGTCCAGATTTTATTTTGTTCTATCTATGCTAATGAAAAGATAGTATTGATATTGTTTTAGTATAGATCATATTTTATACAGACATGGCTCAAAGCAAAGTAACTTGCAGTAGAAGATAAAGTGAATGAACCATTAATACTCATAGTTCTTCCATCCATGATGAATGAGTTGTGTCTTCTTCTACAAAGTTATTGAAACCCGTCATACGTCCTATTTTATCTCTGATTTGAATTCATCTCATGACTTATCTAAATTAAATTGAAAGTTTTTCTGTAGGGGTTAGTCCACAAAATATCTAATATCTACTACAGTATATTATCAGTTCAAAAATTAACATAGACACCACATCTAATTTGATTTAGGAAGGCATTCTAACCTAAGCACGACGCTTTAGTTCAAAAACCTTTGAAAGTTAAATCAACACAGTTTAAACTAAGCACCATGCCTAATTTAAAAGATGTATAAAATTTCTCCAAACCTTAAGTATACTATAGCAAACAAAGGTAACATGAGAGTTTATAGAGTGTTATTCAAACGGAGATGAAAGAGCAAGATTAACAAATTGAATAAAGATAGAGACAACCAATATTAGCAACATAGGATTTTCTAAATAAGACCGTTCCCCCAAGCTGGAATTTTGTAAAGCAAAGTTAAGTTTGGACGGATTAATGTTGCATTATGATAGGTTAGTCATACCTAGCGCTGCCATTAGTCATTTTCTCACTTCAAACCTAAGATGGTTAGTGACAAAAATATTTCTTTGGGTATATTGGGACACAAAGTTATTCTAGGGAACCTTCTAATTATTATACTTCGAGTTGGTGAGATGGGTTCCTTTAGAACATTAGCTTTTGTGTACCTATATCAAGATTACAATGAGATCTACAATATTTATGATAAACATATGCATCTACAACCATCCTTTTAATGATTTTATGAACAGGTACAAAGAGGGGGTTGAATATCTCGTGTGTGGTAATGTTAGAGAGACTAATTGATCCAGGAGATTTCTCATATGAGCATGGATTCAATGAAGTGTTAATGAGATAATTCCCATGCTCATCAATGTGATCTCCCTTTTCAAACTCTAAGGGTGTTTCTTCATGGATGTCTATAGGCAACAAGTTTGTCTCTATTATTTTATGCCTATGACATTTATTGGATGTTTTATTTTCTAGGATTTTCCATGAATTGATGTCTCCAAGGTTGGTCTCGTCTAAAGCTTCCTCTAAACTTGGGTGAGTTCTGTTTATTAAAGAAATTGATTTAAGCTCACCAATTAAATTTAAACCAAGTTTAGATGCTAGTACTAAGGCTTCGTCTTCTTCCATCCATTCTTTTATAATAGCATATATATTTCTAGTATATTCTACGCATTCCTGCCATTATCGTTGCTCTTTTTGGTTATTCCTATTGTCTTCATGATTCTTATTCTTGGGATGTCTTGATGGATTTCTAGGGTCATTATGAAGTTTAGTAGAAAGAGCATAAGAAGGTTCATTGGGGTCAAGGATGGGTTTAGAGATGGGTTCAGAGACATTTACTGTAGGCATAGAAGGGAAGAAGATAGAATTTATTCCTATGTGGCTTAGCTCTCCTTCTATGGCATCACTCGACATACCATCCTTAAACTCTTCCCTATGTCTTTTAGGAGGGAAAGGAAGTTGATGATGCTTTTCCCAAGATGCTCTTTTGAGAAGATCTGATGTGCATTGATTTATAAGCATCTTAGCTAATTGGAAGTCTAAATCATCGAAGAGAAATTTCAAAGGTTTAGGATTGATAGCTAAATCTTAGGAATGGAATGATTGTGTTTTAGCTACTAAGACTTCCGTGTCTAGTTCGGGTGATGAGTCCTTCTCTTCCTCGGGGAGCGCAGAATTAGCTAGAGCAACTTTTTCGAGCATAGCTCTTGCTTTACTTATTGGCAAATAAGGAAATGCTCCTCCAGAGGATAAATCAAGGGATTCCCGATAACTCTTGGTAAGACCCAGATAAAAATGTTGAATAAGCATGGGGTATGGAAAACCAAGGTCAGGGCCAGATGTAACAAGCTCATTAAAATGATCCCATGATGTACTAAGAGATTCTTGTTCTTGTTGCCTAAAAGTTAGAACCTCTTTCCAAAGGTTAACTACTCTATGGATGGAAAAGAAATATAAACAAAATTCAGAGCATAATGTTTCCCAATCACCTCGCATATTCCCTATGACTCGATTATACCAATGTTTAGCTCTTCTAGTCAAGGAGAACAAAAAAGCTTCCATCTAATAGTCTTATTGGACATGCCAGCAATGTGCAAGCATGCACAAGTCTGCTCAAATTCTCGTAGATGTAGGTATGGGTTTTCGTTACCTTCTCCCGAGAAGGGTTTATCCCGAATCATATTAATTAGACATGGGCACAGCTCATGGCCAGGTGTTATGATAGGTTCTATAGATTTTGGTGGCTCAAAGCTTTTGCGCATACCATAAAGATAGATAGGAATGGAATTAAAAGCATCCATAAGGATGAACACAAAAATAATGAAGAGAATGGGATAAAACAGAAAAGATAAAAGTATAATACAAGATTAAGCTAAACTAAGTCAAAATCAGCAAACCGTTCCTCGGCAACGGCGCCAAAAATGCTTGTTGGTAGAAATTAACTGCACTCCATTAAATAAGATTTAAGTAGCATTGTTCGCAAGCGCACAGATATCATACCGACGTCACATTTTACCCGGAGGTTTTAATTATCGTATCCACAGGGAACAGTTGTGATGATGACAAAGTCTATAGACTTAACCCAACAATTAGGCTAGATAAAATCAAGAAAGAGGAAATAGCTATTGACATCTAGTTCCAACTACCAGTAAACTTGTATAATACCATTCTAACTAGGCAGTAACCTGAATAAGAGCAGAAATCAGAGTTCTCTCCTACCAAGGACCTTTGTGCCTATCGATCCTATTAACGGGAAGTGGATTACAGAGGATTCAACAAAGCTATAAATCACCTTCGTGAGCTACCACTATCCGGCCAATCAGGGGACATTCACAAGTAAACCTAGCCTAGGCACCACGCCTACACTATGAAATACTACTTCAATCAAGTAATGACCAAGATCAAAGCACTCAATGAGTTGTAAACTAAAGAACAAATAAGAACAACTACTTACTTGAATCGGAGTGTTGAATACAAAAGTACCTCAGAACGCAGCTCCCGGCGAGGGAGCTGAATCCAGAAGAATATTGCCACGAAGAAGCATCGACAGGCCGGAAATCCTCCAGAATCTCTACTCCTCTACTCTATCTCTCTAATCTCTAAACAAGACTAGATCCAGATGAACTAGTCTCTCCTAATTGCTACATCTAAATGAACTAGAACTAGATGAACTAGAACTAGATCAACTAGAGGGACCCTAACCCTAATTTATGTAGAGAATATGAAGCACCGAGGTCTAGAATGCCTCTAGGGGGAGCCTTGGGGCGTCATTATATAGGCCGAGGTGGAGAAGAGGGCAAGGAACGGCCACATCATCGATCCACGTCTCATGTTACATGCACCGTCGGATCAAACCGATCTTAGATCGACATAGGAATGCTTTACTTAGGTGCCAAGAAAGCGTGGAAGGAAGCTTCCAGAAGACGGAGGCAAACCCTAGCAGGGGGCGCCGCCCGGTGCCATGGTGGGGACGGCCGGCCCCACTTGGTGGCCTCTATGGTTCCCGCTGTTTCGGGTGTCTTCTAGATCCTTCCCACGTCCTGTTGACAACCTTTGCCGTCACGGATAAGTTTCGTGATAATTATGCGCTCTAATCCCTCTTTTATGCTTTTCCGGAATAATCCCTGGAAAATACTGAATATGCAAAACTTGTTGAAATTGTTAGTTAAAACCCTACACTAGTGTGTATTCATATATCCTTTTATGTCTAAAGTTCTAATAAAAGTTGACGTTATCCACCGTCAACAAGCACGAAAGTAAGAAACAACCCGAGGGTCTACAAAGAAAGGGACCAAGCTCGGAACCGAAACCCGGGCTTACCTCGAACGGTGCCTCCGCGAGCTTGAGGCGCGATGACCCCTCGTAGACCAGGGTCCCGGCTTGCTGAAGCAGCTCCCTGATCCTGCCCAGATGGGTCCCTAACTCCATGTAATCCTTCTCTTCCCCGGGTCATCAAGCACGAAGGATTTCGCCCCTCGCGCCGCCGGGAGCTTGACCCGAGGCTGCCCAGTGGCAAAGCGGACTGGACGCGTGCCACGGCCGCTCGACGACGGCGCCCCCTGCCCAGGCACCGAAGTCGAGAGAGGTGGTTCCTGGGGAAGCACGGTCAAGGAGGAGGAACCCGCGGCGCCCGAAGCCGCGGCTCCCGCGCTCCCTCCACCCTTCACCATATTGCCATCAGCGGCCTCCCGGGGAGAGGCACCGCCACCTTCTACGCGGCCTCCCCCCGCCGAGGTTGGGCCTAATGGAATTTTTCCCAGGGCACATGGCCTCACGCCCGGCGCACTTCCTGACAGTGGCGCCCTACCCCTCGACGCTAGGGTCTTCCTGGCGCCGGTTGGCACCGTCACGCTCACCCACCTGCAAGGAAGCGGCAAACCCGTCAAGCGGTGAGCCATAAAGGATGTGGAAAATGAATCACCGATTGACCCCACAAGAAACTCACCTGGGAATCCGAGGACGCTGGGGACCGGACCCTTCGCCGTCATCGGATCGCGCCAACCGCGGGCGTTTCCGCGACTCGCGCTCCTTGGAGGCAGCGGGCGAAGAAGGCCCCTCTCTCCGAGGCGACGCATCCGAAGATGTACGGGCCTCACTGGACGAGTCACCTGACCCCGCTTGTGTCGCCACGTCAGGTGGGGAACCCGTCGACACGGTCGACGCAGGAGGCACCGGTGCCCCCACGACGTTTGCAGCCGTGGCAATCTCGGGGCCGCCTCCGGAGGGAGCGACAGATGACCCGGCAACGTCGCCCGAGGTCTGAGACGCACTCGTGTCGGAGCACATTGGAATCGGCCCACTCGGGCTCGGGGGCTCCTGCCCCTGCGTGACATTCAAAGGAGGAGCCAGCTCCTCCCCGAAGAAGGCGTCAGAACCTTCACTCACAAGAAGGGTGGACGATGAGGAAACGGGCGATCGAAAAAGATCGAAGCCAAGGTGCTTACCCTCGTCTTCATCATCATCATCCTCCTCGGTGGTGTCGGTGTCGATGCCCTGAGCTCGCCGCTCCTCCCACGCCTGGTGCTTATCCTTCTTCGCCTTCTCGTCCACCTTCCTCTTGCGCTGGCGCTCGTTCTCCACCCGATTGGCTGCCCGCTGCGGATGACCCTTCGGCAGGGGCACCCCGCAACCCATCAACACGATGTAGGAGGGCTGCCAAGAAAAAAGGCGAGGTCAGCATGCCAGAAGGCAAAAAACAAAGGCACCAATGGAACAGGAAGGGGGCAGGACTTTCGAACTCCACGAAACCTTTCTCCGGTCTCATTGGAGGCACCCCTCCACCGAGAAAGTCCATCTGACTCGGTCACTCACCGAACCCACCGCCGGCTCCAGCGCTTTGTTGATCCTTCGAGCGACTTCCGCGTCGGACGGCGTATCCAAAGGCAATGTGGTCCCCTCAACCGAAGCGTCCGAGTTCACCTCGAACAGGCGAAGCGTCCGCTTCATGAGGGGAACCACCCACCTCTTGTGGTAGGCTCCAATTAGCCCAGGACCATTGAGACCCCTCTCGCGAAGGATTGCAATGAAGGCCAGGTGATCCTGAAGCCTCTTCTTTTTCGCCACCGGGACGCCCCATTCGCCCCAGCATTTCGGCTGAAGGGCAGGCAAATCCATCATAAACATCGGAAGGGGAGGGTCAGATTTCCGCAGATAAAACCATTTGTTGTGCCAACCACTGTTGGAGGAAACCATCTTCATGGAAATGTAATCCCTCAATTATTCCCTGAAGATGGAGGCACACCCAACCACGCCACGTTTCATAGTAGAATTTTTAGGGATAACCTTCAGAATTTGTTGCTTGTGTTTTGGGTCTACAATGGTACCTCACACAACGACACTAGTTCACCCAAAGAGTTTTCAGTAGGGGTTTGTAGAACTCAAGAGCAACGGTGAAGAAGGGGTGAGCCGGAATCGCAAACCCCCGCTCGTGGAAATGGAAACAAAACCACAAAGGCCTGCTCGCTCATTGACCTCAAGATCGGCAACACACTTGAGAGATTGGACAAACGATTGTCCACACTAGATGAGCCTATCGATCTGCCTTAGAAGATCAACCACCGACGAAGAAGATAATGGAGGCCATGGCGTTGGTGATGAGGTCTATGACACCAATGGTAATGTTGATCAAGAGGCGACATGTGGGGGTAGAAAAAAATAGTGGGGCATACAACATCTTTTTTCCTATGGGTGGGAAGTTTGGGATGGTTTCGGTCAAAATTGCCAAAAATCAGGAAAATAAAGCAAAAAAATTGTCAAAGTTACCGCATGCTTTAACGAGAACAGGCTCAAAATTTCGCAGACCGCAAGCCCACCTAGATTGTAGGTGCCAATTTTTGTGGTTGCATCCATTTTGTGATCTTGTTCAGAGAAAAATATAAAAAAAATAGTAAAAAATAAAAAGTTTAATTTCTACTAGTGCCTATTGCAACAAATTCGAGGAATATTCAGGGAAAAAGGATGTGGCCCGAGCTCTTGGCTTGTGAGCTGTGTTAGCGTGTCTTTGTGTTGTGCCTTGTTTCTATTGCTCTTACTATCCATCACACTTGTTTTCCTCCATCTTATTTGGTCACACATCTGGAACTTGGGGCATTTTAGGGGGCCAAGCAGCGAACACTTGGGACTATAATTCAGTATTACTAAAGGTTTCTGACTTGTGTTCTAGATATACATATTTGTCTCTTTGTGTGCCTTCCAAGCTCCATATTCTTCTAGACCCAAGGGGTTTGACATCCCCTGCAATCGTGGTCTGAGGACTTCTGGTGTCCTTTGTCTTCTTTGGTAAGAACATTGGTGAGAGCTTGGTAAGATCTTAATTATTTGCTGATCCCGAGAGGCACCACTCCACCGTGAGTAGTAGAATTTTTAGGGATAACCTTCTTTGTTTGTTGCTTGTGTTTTGTGTCTACAATGGTAGGTGGCGGCGAAGGACTAGTTCACCTAAAGAGTTTTGTAGGGTGTGGGCCAAGAGCAACTACAACTGTTGTAAGTAAGGGCATGGAGCTCTAAAATGAACGAGTGTTAGTCACAAAGGCATGGTTCGCCATCTAGTCATCCTAATTGACCTCAAGATCGGCAACACACTTGAGAGATTGGACAAACGATTGTCCAATGTCATTAAGTCCCGATAGTATAATAAGCTGCCTTAGAAGATCAACCACCACCTAAAGAAGATAATGGAGGCGGCGACGTTGGTGATGAGGTCTATGACACCAATGGTAATGTTGATCAAGCAGCGACAAGGGAAAATAGATTATGTCGACGTCTTTGCACCCTCCACCATTGTAATTGCCAAAAAAATCGGGGGAAATAACGAAAAACTCCCATTGAGAAAGTTTTACGCATTCATTATAAAAAGGAAGGGCGAGCCATTTCACAAGGCGGGCTCTATCCAAACCAAGACTAGAAACCCAATTTTTGTGGTTGCATCTTTTGGATCCTTGTTCAGAGAAAACTTAAAAAGCCCATGAAAAAATAAAAACGTTTGTAACCCCTACTAGTGCCCTATTAACACAACTCCGAGGAATATTTAGGGAAAAAGGAAAAATTCGAGCTCTCGTGTCCTCTTGTGAACCATGTGGGCACGTGTGCCGCATCTATTGTTTCTACTAGTTGGTGCTTTCCATCAAACTTGTTTTTCTCCATCTTATTTGGTCACACATCTAGAACTTGGGGCATTTTAGGCCGGCAACAAGAGCGAACACTTGGGACTATAATTCAGCATTACTATTGACTTGTGTTCCGGATATACATATTTGTCTCTTTGTGTGCCTTCCAAGCTCCACATTCTTCTAGACAGCACAGGATTGACATCCCCCGCAATCGTGGTCTACGACTTCCTGGTGCCCTTTGTCTTGCTGGTAAGAACATTGGTGAGAGCTTGATAAGAAGTAATTATTTTACTGATCCTGAGAGGCACCACTCCACCGTTCATAGTAGAATTTTTAGGGATAACCTTCACTATTTGTTGCTTGTGTTTTGTGTCTACAATGGTAGGTGACGACGACACTAGTTCACCCAAAGAGTTTTCAGAGTTTGTCAGCCAAGAGCAACTACAATCTGTTGTAAGTAATGCTCAGAAGGAAATGAACGAGGCAGACACAAAGGCTGTAATTGCAGCGCTCATTGACCTCAAGATCGGCAACACACTTGAGAGATTGGACAAACGATTGTCCACACTAACCGACAGGGTAGCTGCCTTAGAAGATCAACCACCACCTGAAGAAGATAATGGAGGCAATGACGTTGGTGATGAGGTCTATGACACCAATGGTAATGTTGATCAAGCAGCGACAAGGGAAAATAGATCGCACCAACACCACAGGTATGGGTGGCAACGCCCTGTATGGTTTCGTCAAAATTGCCAAAAAATCAGGAAAATAAAGAAAAAAATTGTCAAAGTTTCTGCATGCTTTTCAGAGAACATGCTAAATTTCTGTAGACCGCATCCCATCTCAGTTGTAGGTGCCAATTTTTGTGGTTGCATCTTTTGTGATCTTGTTAAGAGAAAAATATAAAAAAAATAGTAAAAAATAAAAAAGTTTAATTTCTACTAGTGCCTATTGCAACAAATTCGAGGAATATTCAGGAAAAAGGAAAAATCCGAGCTCTTGGCTTGTGAGCTGTGTTAGCGTGTGCTGTGTTGTGCCTTGTTTCTATTGCTCTTACTATCCATCATACTTGTTTTCCTCCATCTTATTTGGTCACACATCTAGAACTTGGGGCATTTTAGGCCGGCAACAAGAATGAACACTTGGGACTATAATTCAGTATTACTATCTGTTTCTGACTTGTGTTCTAGATATACATATTTGTCTCTTTGTGTGCCTTCCAAGCTCCACATTCTTCTAGACATCATAGGTTTGACATCCCTGCAATCGTGGTCTACGACTTCCTGGTGCCCTTTGTCTTGCTGGTAAGAACATTGGTGAGAGCTTGGTAAGAAGTAATTATTTTGCTGATCCTGAGAGGCACCACTCCACCGTTCGTAGTAGCATTTTTAGGGATAACCTTCACTGTTTGTTGCTTGTGTTTTGTGTCTACAATGGCAGGTGACGACGACACTAGTTCGCCCAAAGAGTTTTCAGAGTGTGTCAGCCAAGAGCAACTACAACTTGTTGTAAGTAATGTTCAAAAGGGAATGAACGAGGCAGTCACAAAGGCTGTAACTACTGCGCTCATTGACCTCAAGATCGGCAACACACTTGAGAGATTGGACAAATGATTGTCCACACTAACCGACAGGGTAGCTGCCTTAGAAGATCAACCACCACCTGAAGAAGATAATGGAGGCAGCGATGTTGGTGATGAGGTCTATGACACCAATGGTAATGTTGATCAAGCAGCGACAAGGGAAAATAGATCCACCAACACCACAGGTATGGGTGGCAACGCCCTGTTTGGTTTCGTCAAAATTGCCAAAAAAATCAGCAAAATAAAGAAAAAAATTGTCAAAGTTTCTGCATGCTTTTTAGAGAACATGCTGAATTTCTGTAGACCGCATCCCACCTCAGTTGTAGGTGCCAATTTTTGTGGTTGCATCTTTTGTGATCCTTGTTCAGAGAAAAATACAAAAAAATAGTGAAAAAATAAAAAAGTTTGATTTCTACTAGTGCCTATTGCAAAAAATCCGAGGAATATTTAGGAAAAAGGAAAAATCCGGGCTCTTGGCTTGTGAGCTGTGTTAGCGTGTGCTGTGTTGTGCCTTGTTTCTATTGCTTTTACTATCCATCACACTTGTTTTCCTCCATCTTATTTGGTCACACATCTGGAACATGGGGCATTTTAGGCCGGCAACAAGAGCGAACACTTGGGACTATAATTCAGTATTACTATCTGTTTCTGACTTGTGTTCTAGATATACATATTTGTCTCTTTGTGTGCCTTCCAAGCTCCATATTCTTCTAGACAGCACAGGTTTGACATCCCTGCAATCATGGTCTACGACTTCCTGGTGTCCTTTGTCTTGCTGGTAAGAACATTGGTGAGAGCTTGGTAAGAAGTAATTATTTTGCTGATCCTGAGAGGCACCACTCCACCGTTCGTAGTAGAATTTTTAGGGATAACCTTCACTGTTTGTTGCTTGTGTTTTGTGTCTACAATGGTAGGTGACGATGACACTAGTTCACCCAAAGAGTTTTCATAGTGTGTCAGCCAAGAGCAACTACAATCTGTTGTAAGTAATGCTTAGAAGAAAATGAACGAGGCAGTCACAAAGGCTGTAACTGCTGCGCTCATTGACCTCAAGATCGCCAACACACTTGAGAGATTGGACAAACGATTGTCCACACTAACCGACAGGGTAGCTGCCTTAGAAGATCAACCACCACCTAAAGAAGATAATGGAGGCAGCGACGTTGGTGATGAGGTCTATGACACCAATGGTAATGTTGATCAAGCAGCGACAAGGGAAAATAGATTATGTCGACGTCTTTGCACCAACACCACAGGTAATTGCCAAAAAAAATCAGGGAAATAAAGAAAAACATTGTTAAAGTTTCTGCATGCTTTTTAGAGAATGTGCTGAATTTCTGTAGACCACATCCCACCTTAGTTGTAGGTGCCAATTTTTGTGGTTGCATCTTTTGTGATCCTTGTTCAGAGAAAAATATAAAAAAATAGTGAAAAAATAAAAAAGTTTGATTCCTACTAGTGCCTATTGCAAAAAATCCGAGGAATATTTAGGAAAAAGGAAAAATTCGAGCTCTTGGCTTGTGAGCTGTGTTAGCGTGTGCTGTGTTGTGCCTTGTTTCTATTGCTCTTGCTATCCATCATACTTGTTTTTCTCCATCTTATTTGGTCACACATCTAGAACTTGGGGCATTTTAGGCCGGCAACAAGAGCGAATACTTTAGACTATTGACTTGTGTTCCAGATATACATATTTGTCTCTTTGTGTGCCTTCCAAGCTCCACATTCTTCTGGACAGCACAGGTTTGACATCCTGCAATCGTGGTCTACGACTTCCTGGTGTCCTTTGTCTTGCTGGTAAGAACATTGGTGAAAGCTTGGTAAGAAGTAATTATTTTGCTGATCCTGAGAGGCACCACTCCACCGTTCGTATTAGAATTTTTAGGGATAACCTTCACCGTTTGTTGCTTGTGTTTTATGTGGCAGGTGATGACAACACTAGTTCGCCCAAAGAGTTTTTAGAGTGTGTCAGCCAAGAGCAACTACAATCTGTTGTAAGTAATGCTCAGAAGGAAATGAACGAGGCAGTCACAAAGGCTGTAACTGCTGTGCTCATTGACCTCAAGATCCGCAACACACTTGAGAGATTGGACAAACGATTGTCCACACTAACCGACAGGGTAGCTGCCTTAGAAGATCAACCACCACTTGAAGAAGATAATGGAGGCAGCGACGTTGGTGATGAGGTCTATGACACCAATGGTAATGTTGATCAAGCAGCGACAAGGGAAAATAGATTACGTCGACGTCTTCGCACCAACACCACAGGTATGGGTGGCAACCGCCATCGAGGTAATCGTGCTCATGCTCCTGATGATCCTTATGCTAAGATCAAATTTACCATACCTTCTTTTTTGGGACATTATGATGCTGAGGAATACCTTGATTGGGAGATGACAGTAGAGCAAAAATTTAGTGCCCACCTTGTGCCTAAGCAACATAGAATTAGGTAAGCCACTAGTGAATTTAAAGATTTTGCTATCATTTGGTGGACTGGTCTAGTTGCAATAATTGCCAGCCTAGAGATGGGGAAGAGCTTAAGGTTGCTATGCGTGATAGATTTGTGCCACCATCATATCATGGGGACCTACGTGAGAAATTGATGCACTTAGAACAGGGAGATAAATTTGTGCAGGATTACTATGGTGAGCTTCAGAAAGGATTGATGCGTTGTAGCATAGTAGAGGGAAATAAGGATTCTATTTTTTGTTTTTATTCAGGTTTAAGGGAGGAAATTCAGAACATAGTTGATTATATGGATTTTAACACTATCAACCAATTGTTTCAGTTTGCTATGCTTGCAGAGAAGGAATTGCAGGGACATGATAAGCAAGGAAAAAGCAAGGTTGGTGTTGGCATTTCTAACATCACTGCAATAAATCTTAATTTCCTATCCCACACAATGACGCTAAAAATATTGGTATTAATTAACTTGCCTTTAGCAACTAGCCACTAGCCTCTTCACCCTTACTCCCAACTGTGAAACTAGGTTGTCATCCCCAATTGTAAAGCTAGGAATAAATATTGGTACTAAATCTTATCATTTTATGTGACTAGGCAGAAATAAATAAAGATGAATATAAACTAAGAACGACTCTGCAAGCGGATAGATAATTATACCATTGTAGCATTTTACCTAGAGTATTATCAGGTTGTCATTTATATTCTACCACTGGAAAGGCATTGCTAAGAAGCTACTTCATAGTATTGATAACATGTATAAACATATGCATTGAATAGATGATGTAACCAATATCATACACTCTACTCATAACAGGGGTAAGTCACAATACACTCTACTCATAACAGGGGTAAGTCACAAGATAAATAATATGATAATGATATAAATATAATGATAATGAGCCATTGATCAATCATCTCCTAATGATACTAATCCATCATAGCACTCTAATCATATCAGCATTGTCTAATCAATTAATAGAGAAATAACTCCTAAGTATTTAACTATATATCAAAGCTACGTCAACTAGTGCAAGTACATCTAGTAATTATTGTCAAGTAATACTACCATAGTTCTCAAACACATCAGAGCAATGTACAAGAAAAGATGAGTATAGGAACCTCATGTGCATAAATACACTCTTAACTTGACAATCCCACTCTACCAATCCACCGTACGAGGGAATGCCTACAAAGGACTCAATGGATCTGTCACACCCACGATCTACCTCACTACTCGGCATAACTGGGGATATCCGCAGATAAGCAAAGCATCCAGACACCATGTCTACATATTGCCTACCACTCACCATATGATCAACTAGATGAGCGCTATACAAACAGTGCATGAATATAATAGCAAACCAACTAAACTAGATGTATTAAAGTAAACAATGAACATAATAATTAAACTAAGATGAAGAACAATGTTGCTAGTAAATATCATACAAACGCAGATAATACAATAAGAAAGAAAAGCTTAAGAACTGTACCAGACTCTTCTCTTCTTGACAACTTTCGGAATCCAAGACTGATTAACACGCCTTGACTTCCTCTAATCTAGATCTAACTATGCTAAACTATGAACTAGAAGTCTATGAGGAACTAGAACTTGAAGCTGTAGATGACTTGATCTTCAACTGGCTCGACCTTGAATGACTTGAATGAGGTATTGAATGAATTAGGATTTTCTGGGGGGTTTGGCCCTGCTTATATAGCCCGATGGGATGCATGACAGCCGTTTGATCAAACCGACTTCACATAGGGCTGAGATTGATCCTCAAAGGCGGTGGAGGAACATTCCAGAAGATGGGAGGTGGACCCCATAGGGGGGTGCCGACCGGCCTAGGCAGTGGAGCCGGCCGGCCCCACCTGGCGGCGGCCTCGCCTCCCCTTCGCTCTGGTGTCTTCTGGATCCTTCTAGAGTAGTTTAGCGTATTCCTGAGTTGTGGATAATTCCGTGGTGTAGATTTGTTGTTATGCCCCTTTTTCGGTGTTTTCTGGATTAGTCTTTGAAAATTGGTAAATCACCAAAACTTGTGGAAATTGTTAGATAAAACCCTAGCCTTCTAAATATTGATGTATGTTTCATTCTTTTTTATATATAAAAAGTTGACACTATCCACCATCAACAACTCCTCCAAGCTTACCTTTTCAGGAGTTGCTACAATGCTTTCATTCTAACAAGTACACATGCTCTCAAACAAAAATTTTCCTCTAGATTAGACAAAACTGCTCTAACTTTCAAACTCACCCATATTACCTTTAACTATAGAGCTTTTTACCTTCACGTGGGTCTTGAGTAATTGAAAGATAGAACAATCAAGTCAAGCACTATGTCACAAATTCTTCACTCAACTAATATTCCAGAGTTTTGCAAGTTTTCGCAATAAAACTCAGAGCTTAATTGTATGATACCCTCAGTCTTTAAAAGTATGTGGTATTTGTGGATCTCACTAAGGCATCCATGATGTCATGCCTTCCTAATCCTAAGAATTATAGTGGAGTTTATAGGAGTGGCATTAAACAAGGATAAGCATATTTGCAATTCATATATCGTAAAGTCAAACAATGGATCTATAGAGAATCAAGTCATACCATCAAACCAAGATGTGCATGTGTATGGAATATGGTAGATAGGTGTATATGTGGTGGCTAATCCTAATTCTACTTTTGCTCTTCAAAATAAATTTCTCTTCTTTCTTAGACTTTTAGAACTTCTTAGGAAAACATGGGCTATCTTTATTCTTTTTTCTCTTTTTTTTTTTTTTTTTTTTTTTTTTATTGGGAGGCGGGCATCTGAGTACCCGTTGGGACACTTGTCCATCTTTTACTCCCTTTTATTTTCAATATTTTTGCATAGCCACATGCATCCTTAGATACAGTAATTGATTAAAGAGATAACAATAAGAACTTGGAGCAATTAAGCAAAGGCTGTCCTATGGGTTTATGTATATTTTTGGGTGCTCTCTCCTAGTGTAGGAGAAAAACATTTTAAGATGAATGTGGATAAAAATGAAAAATGGTTGCGCTTACTTTCAGGGTAAGAGTAATGCATATGTGGATGGAGTGTGTGTGAGTGATCTTGATTTTAAAAGCATGACAAGACTCTCTTAAGTATATAACAAAGGTTGACTGAACTCAATACAAAGTAAGTAGCACAAATGAGCAAAGGTTTTCTATTCTAAATATGTATCATATATGGTTTTGGTAGGAATTCAACTTTGTCATACAAGAGCTCATCATGTAAGGTTTGAATTTTCAAAAGATAAATCTCCAGAATTTTAGCATTGTTAGGAATAAGATAAATAGCAGCTCAAACTTTCTTATATCACATCCGTCAATCACCTAGACTTAGCTCAAGCATATTACTCCATAAGTTTCAGGTTCAGAGTAAATTCTTATATTAAAGCAATTGTGCCCAAAACTTAGGAGAACTCAAGGTTGAAAACTAGGTACTTGAAAGACTTCTAACAGAGCAACTATTCATCATCTCCAAGGCAAAATTTTCTAGTTCATAGTTGACTCTAGACACACTCTAAATAACTAAGACTAACCAAAACTTTTTTTTATTGATTTCAGATTTTATTTAACTAAAGACTCATAAAAGACTCAACAAACGTGGACCTTCATGTGCCCACATATTTTTGGTATTTTTATAACTATAAGACAGACTCGATAAATCGCATAGGTTAGTTACCTGATAACTAGGGATGCTCCTCCCCCAAGCTAGATGTTTGCCATATTTCACTTGAATACTCTTTAGAATAAGTTTAGCAGTGGTGTCCCACTGACCGGTCTCACTCCTTAATTGTATAATCCTGCAATAGTATACTCCAACAAGAGAACTAAAACTCGAGGCTCGAATATGATAATGGGTTAGCGGTTAGCCAAATGAGTAATTGATTATCTTTATGAGCAGATATGAATATATAGCAAGATTCTTATATTTTTGTACTTTTCTGTTTATAATGCAAAGGAATAAAAATTTATTTTTGTGCTACCATAGTGAATATTCTTACGGGGTAAACCATAAGCTTAATCCTTTGGAGCTTTTTAGAGTTTTATAATAAAGCAGTAAGGAATTTTTATTTTCCTTTTAAACATGCCAAAAAAGTAAATAGACTAAAGTAATTTGATAACTACCATGGTTACCTTATGGCAAGGGTGCGGAATTTAAAGTCCTCTGAACAAGACTTCTTACGGTCATCATGTTGAGGGTTCTTCAATGGATCCTGATGGGACCTAGATGTTGCATCTTCTAGTGTTGATAACTCGGTTGAGGGGATCTCCTTCTTCTTCCATACTTTTGTTGGTTGTGGATGTTCTTTAGGTGTAGTTGATTTTTCTTTTGCTTTTTCCTCCTCAACTTTTCTTCTCAAAGCATGGCGCTGACTTCTTTTCTTGGACCTGGTGAAAGCTGGTAATCCAGGAGAATTATAATCTTTAAAATAACAACGTACCTTTTCTCCTGGGAAGTGAAAGTGGACTTGGCCTGTTCCATTGTAGATGATAGCTTTGGTGATGCTAAGGAATGGCCTTCCAAGAATGATAGATGTTAGTCTTCTTTTCCTATGTCCAATACCATAAAGTCGGTAGGGACATCGTGAGTATGGATCTTAACCATAATATTTCTTGCTAGTCCCTCCGGGATTCGTGTTGTGTTGTCTGCTAGCTGCAAAATATATGTAGGATCTAGAGGTGCAATGAATAGTGTATTGTATACCTATTTTGATATTATGTTGACAGCTGATCCAGTGTCGCAAACGGCTGAGTAGAGAGAATTATGTCCAATGGTGCACTCTATTGATGGTAGACCAGGATCTCCAACTAAGACTGGTGAGACTGAGTGGCGACCTTGTCTGTGTTTCATTGCCTTGACTATTTGAGTCTTCTTTCCTTCTTGCTTCTTGTTCTTCTTCTTTCCTTTTGGATAGGTCTTCCGTACTTCTTCTTCTTTATATGTAGGTTTCTTTGGATAGTAGGCGTTGGTGGGATCTTCAAGGATCTTGTCTTTGAAGCTAAATTTCTCTTCATTGCCCTTGATAGAAAACATATCTTTGCACTATTTACATAAATGGCTGCTTTTGTAGTGCTCAAGAACGGTCGGCCTAGGATGATAGGACTCTTCGGATCTTTGCCGCTATCTAGGACCACAAAGTCTACTGGAACACATGATTGTCCCACTCGTATGCATACATCATCTAGGATTCCTTCGGGGTGTTTAACTGTCTGATCTGCAAGCTGCAAGCATATATTTGTGTACAACAAAGTTGCCCATAGAAAAATATGATCAAAGATTACCTTTGGCATAATGTTGACACTAGCACCAAGGTCACAGACGACTTCAGAGAAATCGTATTGTCCAATAGAGATGGGAATCACAGGTCTTCCTGGATCTCCTCTCTTGAGTGGCATGGATTCATCCTTCCATCCTTCTATCATTCCTTCTATGTAGTAACCTGTACGGACATCAACAAGATTTGCGGTTTCGGGCTCTAGGGGTTGCCCAGGAATCTTACCTTCATGGATCGGTGGAACAGTCGGCTGCCAGCTGAGCTAATTGTGATTCTAACATTTTATTAAAGCTAAGCTAGTTCTTAATAGTAGAGGTCAGGCTATCCATTTTAGTATTTATATTTTCTAGCACTTTATCATTGGATGCTACCCTTTTAGATAAATTTTCTACAGCTTTATTCTAATTAGAAATTACTTCCCTTAAAGGTGGTTGATTGAAATTGTTGTTACCTTGGTTGTTACCTGGGTAATTGGGCCTTTGCTGGTTCCATCCTTGATTGGGTTGATTCCATCATTGATTTGACTGATTCCATACTTGATTTTGCTGAGGATGATAGTTGGTGTTGTTGATGAAGTTTCACATCCTCTTGGAGTGTAGGGCAGTTGCTTCCTGAGTGTCCTATATCTCCACATTCTTCACAAGTCATGCAGGAGTCATCAATGTGCATGACTTCTCTGTTCTCGTTGCTTTTGCTGTCAAGCTTCTTCATTATGAGGTCTAGCTTTGCAGTGACCATGTCAATCTCCTTAATATGATGCATGCCTCCTTCTTTCTTGCGGGGTTGCACACGTTCTTCATTCTAGCTCTAGTTTGAGGCCATCTTCTCCACAAGTGTTGTTGCATCGACGAGCTTAAGTGACAAGAAAGCTCCTCCAGCTGCAGCATCCATGGACTCATGGGTGCTAGAGACTAGCCCATGATAGAAGGTTTGCATAAGTAGCCAATCCTCCATCCCATGATGAGGACATTCTGCAATATAATCTTGAAAATGTTCCCATGCCTCGGTGAATGATTCATCGTGTTGTTGATGAAAGCTTGAGATTTTCCCACGTAGAGCATTGGTCTTGCCTGTAGGAAAGAACTTTGCTAGGAAAGTAGTAGAGCATTTGTCCCATGTAGTGTTGGTTGCCTTGTTATTATAAAACCACTGTTTTGCTTTTCTTAAAATGAGAATGGGAAAAGGCGGAGTAAATAGCATCTCTTGGTACTCCTCTGATAGTGAAGGTGCTGCAAATCTCTAGAAAGTGTTGTAAATGTGCACTTGCATCTTCATGAGCCTTTCCACAAAACTGACGAGCTTGAACCATAGTGATAAGAGCCGGCTTGAGTTCAAATCCATTATCACCAATATTGACATTAGGTCCAGTACGGATGTTGGCGGTTGTTGCAGCAGAGAACTCGTGTAGCGTCTTTTCAGCCATAGCTTCAAAAGCTAGTGCTAAATTTTTTGATTCTTCTGATTTTTCTCCTTCGGATGATAGAGCTTGATTCCTTGAAGATTGAGCTTCAGTGGAGGGTGTTCTTGATGGTGATTCAAAAATATCCCTAGTATTAGCAAACTTCCTTCTTCATAAGAGTCTCTCTGGATCTTCAACGTAATTGTCTAGGAGAACAAATCCATTCATTCATTCATTACCCTGCCTAAGATATACAAAGAGAAAGAACAAGGGTAAGCCTGTTTGAGTTAGAGGTCAATTGGGTGATCGGTCTTATTCATAATGCATATATGTTATCAATACTTTTCCTAAGTCTTATTAGCCTTCTCCGGCAACGGCGCCAAAAATGCTTGTTGGTATTTCTAACGTCACTGCAATAAATCTTAATTTCCTATCCCACGCAATGATGCTAAAAATGTTAGTATTAATTAACTTGCCTTTAGCAACTAGCCACTAGCCTCTTTACCCTTGCTCTCAACTGTGTAGCCACTAGCCACTAGCCTCTTTACCCCAATTGTAAAGCTAGGAATAAATATTGGTACTAAATCTTATCATTTTATGTGACTAGGTAGAAATAAATAAAGATGAACATAAACTAAGAATGACTCTGCAAGCGGACAGAAAATTATACCATTGTAGCATTTTACCTAGATTATTACCAGGTTGTCATTTATATTCTACCACTGGGAAGGCATTGCTAAGAAGCTACTTCATAGTATTGATAACATGGATAAGCATATGCATTGAATAGACGATGTAACCAATGTCATACACTCTACTCATAACAGGGATAAGTCACAAGATAAATAATATGATAATGATATAAATATAATAATAATGAGCCATCGATCAATCATCTCCTAATGATACTAATCCATCATAGCACTCTAATCATATCAGTGTTGTCTAATCAATTAATAGAGAAATAACTCCTAAGTATTTAACTACATGTCAAAGTTATGTCAACTAGTGCAAGTACATCTAGTAATCATTGTCAAGTAATACTACTATAGTTCCAAACACATCGGAGCAATGTACAGGAAAAGATGAGTACAGGAACCTCATGTGTATAAATACAATCTTAACCTGACAATCCCACTCTACTAATCCACCGTACGGGGGAAAGCCTACAAAGGACTCAATGGGTCTGTCACACCCACGATCTACCTCACTATCGGGCACAACTGGGGATATCCGCAGATAAGCAAAGCATCTAGACACCATGTCTACATATTGCCTACCACTCACCATATGATCAACTAGATGAGCGCTATACGAACCAGTGCATGAATATAATAGTAAACCAACTAAACTAGATGTATTGAAGTAGACAACGAACATAATAATTAATCTAAGATGAAGAATAATGTTGCTAGTAAATATCATACAAACGCAGATAATACAATAAGAAACACTACTACAAAAAAACTTAACTGCAACCTTTTATTTTGGGGCTCGGAGACGGTTGGGCCGCCGGCCCGCCTCGGTTAATCGGGCCCAGCCGAGGCTGGGCTGGCGGCCCAGCAACCGCCTCGGTTAATGGGTTAACCGAGGCGGGCGTTATTAAATAACCGCTGCGGTTAATTCCATTTAACCGAGGTGATAGTGTTACAACAAACGCCGTGGTTAATAGATTAACCGAGGTGGTTGCCTTTAGAAAACCGCCTTGGTACATGTCCATTAACTAAGGCGGTTGCCATTGGTAGACCGTCTTGGTTAATCGATTAACCGAGGCGTGTGTTGTAACAAAATTGCCTCGGTTAATGGACAGATACTAAGGCAGTTAGAGTTACAATGCCCGCCTCGGTTAAGTCTGGGCTATATAACCAGCCTCCACCTTCTTCTTCCCCACGACCTGTCCTCCATTTTTGGGTTTTGAGCTCCCAAAACCCAAAAAATGGCCATTTTCTAGGGGGAGAGTTTTGCTCTTGGATTTATTGAAGGGGGACACCACAAGAGGTTAAATCTTACTCTTCTCCACTTATTTTCCTCTCTTTTCCATGGTTTGGGGGCTTCCTCTCTAGATCTATATCTAGATCTAAATGAAGGAGAGAGAAAACTAGATCTGCCATTTGTATTGGTTGAAAATCGAATCTAGACGAAGGCTAACATGTTTTTTCGGGTGCTTGCGTACGTATGGTTGCAGTCATGGATCGGGAATGGATGTACAAGACATTGAGGCTAGATCCGTCTTTTCTGGATCAGCTAAGGAAAAAGTTTATTCCCATAGCGAAAAAGCATCGACTGAGTCTGGGTCGGGATCACATGATTTGTCTGTGTAGTCGGTGCACGAATCTGTTTGCCCATGAAGATACCGTTGTATAGTCTCACTTATCCAACATGGTTTTATCAAGGATTACACCGTCTGGAGGCACCATGGTGAGCAAAATCCAGCGTCCACAACTTCGTGTGGGCCAAACTCGTCCACCACGTTAAATGACGAAGTATCAGAGGAGCCTCCACCATCTACCTCTGTCCCAGGAACAGGCGACCAAGAAGGAAATCGTGATTACATTACGATTGATGATCTACTACAAGGTGATGACATTGCAGGCAGTGAAGATCGTGCAGATGTGTTGGATCCGAAAGATGTAGAGCTTTTTGATAGACTTGCTAATTGTATGGACGAAGATGATGTTCTGTTTGGGAATCCGAAGCATTGGACGGCTTTACGTTTTAACCTGCAGATGCCTATGCTGAAGGCCCGCTATGGATGGTCTGACACAAGCTTCAATGACTTGTTACGTATTCTCGCGGACACATTTCCAAAGGGAAACAAGTTGCCTGCCAACACCTATTGGGCGAAGAAATTGATCTGGCCAGTGGCGATGAAGCTTAGAAAGTTCCATGCATGTCCTAATCATTGTATCTTATACCGGGGAAAGTATGAGAACTTGGAAAGCTGTTCGTATTGCGGCGCGAGTCGGTACAAGAAGAATGCTGGTTGTCGCACGGACGCGTATGAGGACGGACCGGTGGCTAGAGGGGCAAAGAAGAAGAAGACGACCAAGAAGCAGACCCATGCCTAGGATGAGGAAGAAGAGGGTTACACGCAGAGAAAAAGTCCTGCCCTATCTGTGTGGTACTTGCCTGTGATTGGCGTGCACTTTTCGGGAACCTAGAGGATGCACAGTTGATGTCCTGGCATGCATCACCTGAATGCAAGAAGGACGATGGCCAGCTCCGACACCCCTCCGATGGCAAGCAGTGGAAGAGTTTCGATGCCAAGTTTCCACTATTTGCTAAGGAAGCTAGGAACGTCAGGTTCGCGCTGAGTACAGACGGGATGAATCCATTTGGTGACCTCAGCAGCACGCATAGCACCTGGCCAGTCACTCTCACCATTTACAACCTGCCTCCCCATCTATGTCACAAACGCAGATACCTTCTACTAACTATTCTTATTTCCGGACCAAAGCAGCCTGGCAATGATATAGATGTGTTTGTAGAGCCATTGATGGAGGAAATGTAGATATTATGGGAAAAAGGGGTGAAGTTGTTGGATGCGTTCTTAAAAAAGGACTTCACTTTAAAAGCCATCATATTTGTCACAATCACCGACTACCTAGGTCTGTTTTCATTCTCGGGACAAATTAAAGGTAAGACCGGTTGCTGTGTTTGCATTGATGGTACCTGGTACACTTATCTTAGCGCATCCCAGAAGATGGTGTACATGAGACATAGGCGATACCTCTCTAGAAAGCACAGATACCGGCAGCCTACGATGAATAAGTACTTCGACAACTAGGCAGAACCTCAACTTGATGAGCCGATGAAGATGAGGTATGGGCAAAAGGTGTTTGAAATGGTGAAGGACATAAACATTGAGTTCGAAAAGAAGAAAAAAGATGAAAGCAAACCAAAGACAAGGAAGAAAAAGCAGGATACAAAGGAGAAACAAGAAGAGCCTGTCCCCACTGTACCTTTCAAGAAGTAGTCATGCTTCTTTAAATACCTATCATACTGGAAGGAGCTAGATACGCCCCATGCCATCGACTACATGCACCTGGAGAAGAATGTATTTGAGAGCACGATCGGGATCCTACTAAACATCAAAACAAAGACGAAGGATGGTCTGAAGTCGCGTCAAGATCTGGTCAACCAAGGCATCAGGCTCGAAATTCACCCGACACCCGCGGCGCAGAGTAGGAAAGTACACCTTCTGGGTGCGAGCTATAACCTGATGTTAGATGAAAGGAGGGCTATGTGCAAGTGGCTTAGGGCAGTCAAGGTGCCCACTGGTTTCTCTTCCAACATCAAGTGCCTAGTCTCCATGAAATATCTCACTCTTACCAACTTCAACTCCCATGACTGCCACGTCATGCTTACAGTGTTCCTTCCAATTGTGGTCAGATGTATCGGTCTAGAGTATGTTAAGATGGTTATAACACGTATGTCCTACTTCTTTAACTGCATCACACAGAAGGTGATCGATGAGGCTGACCTGTCTGGCTTGAAATAGTTCATCGCAGAGACTCTTTGCCAGCTCGAGATGTGCTTCCCACCTTCTTTCTTCGATATAATGCCACATTTGATGATGCACATGTTGATCAGATATAGGACCTGGGCCCCGTATACCTGCATCAGATGTGGACGTACGAGTGTCATGTCGACTCTCAGCAGATACATTCTTAACCGTGCTTGCCCAGAGGGCTCCATGATCGAGGCATACACAACCGAGGAGGCTGTTAACTGGTGCACAACATACATTCGAGATGGAAGGGCAATTGGGTTGCCTATCCCTTTGCACGAAGGCAGAACCGTGGGCATAGGGTGCACGGGGAGGAAAGTACGTACCGATGTAGATATCGACACCCTGCAACAGGCTCATCACAGTGCACTAAATCAGGTAGTGGTCATGGAGAAGTGGGTTGACAAGCACCTAGATGAGATTCACAGCACCTGTCATGGATGCGGTGAGGCATGGGTACAAAACAACACAAAAATAACTTCACAACATGGATCAAACAGCAGGACATACCTCCCTATGGAGACTCTGATGAATCGAGGTTTGCGCCGGACCTCGCACCTAAATCACATCATGGCAAGGGTATGACATCAATGGATATAGATTCCACATGAAACCTAGAAGGATAAGAAGAGCGCGGCACAGAACAGTGGTGTTCGTTATGAGGGCATCGATGAGGCAACAAACAAGACCGTGTCATATTATGGCCAGATCGATGAGATATGGGAACTTGATTACGACGGAGAACTACAGGTACCCATCTTCCGGTGCCAATGGGTTAAGCCACAGGTGGTAGTCGTGGACGACTACGGGCTAACCACGGTAGACCTCAACAACATCGGCTACAAAGATGATCAGTGGGTACTAGCAAACCGTGTCGCACAAGTAGCCTACTACAAGAAGCCCAAAGAGTCAAAGAAGCACATGGTTGTCTCTGGAAAGCAAAGGATTGTCGAAGCCGATGGAGTTCGAGAGTCCTGAAAAACACAACCCTTACGATGAGTTATCGCTCTTTACCGATCATCCAACCAAGATCAAGATTGCCGAGACCCATGTCAATAAGACTAAGATGAAGCCCTGGTTCCGCCCTGATGGTGAGAAGAGGACAGTGGGAGCGCCGACACCAAAACAATTATTTATGTCATAATGTAGTGACTCATGTAATAATTTCTTTACATTTATGTAATCCATACATTTATGTAAGACATTTCACTTTTTTCACCCAAGTTACATTGGATATTACACTATTATCGGAGTTAATTTAGACGAATTATAAGTGTTTTATAGAATATATGTGCCTCGGTTATATTTTTAGTTATTTTTGGACAAAGTTGTGCAAATATTGTCAAATTAATTACCCTAGATACTACACTATATTATATGAATTAATTTAGACCAAGGCAGAAGGAGTACAAATGGGGAAGGAGTACAAATGCTACAAACCCTAATTAAATTAACAAAGGCGGGCTTTTTAAATTTTTGCAAATATTGTCAAATTAATTACACTAGATTGAAACATCACTCCAGTGATACTAATTGTAATACTAGTCAATAATATTTATTATATTTATTATTTGTAAAAACTACAGAGCCGGAAGGAGTACAAGAATTGGACAAAATGCTCCAAACCCTAATTCAATTAACCAAAGTGGGCTTTTAACATTGCCCGCCTCGGTTAACACAATTCACCGAGGCGGTTGCCTTACAGTGCCCACCGCGGTTAATATTAACCGAGGCGGTTGCTTCACATTGCCCGCCTCGGTTAATCAATGCCTATATAAGGAAGCGCACGGCCCCGAAGGGCTGCCCGATTTTCTAGTCAACGCCGCCGCCGCCGTCTTCCTCGTTGCCGTCCGCGAGCCACTGCCTCCGCGCCTCCCCGAGCTCCCTCCACGAGCTCCTCCCCGAGGTCCCGTGCCTCGGATCCCACCGTCTTTCGACTCCGGCCTTCCCGAGTCCGCGAGCGCGCGCCTCCGCGCCCCGGCGTCTTCCCGCCGTGAGCCTCCTCCCCGTGAGCTCCTCCCGAGGTCCGGCGCCCCGGATCCCGTCGTCTTCATCGACTCCGGTGCTTCCCTCGATCTGCGTGAGCCGCGCCTCACTTGGTCCCTGGAACCCTAGCCACCGCGGCCATCTTCCTCGCCGCCGGTGCCTCCCCGACCTCCCTCCGTGAGCTCCTCCCCGAGGTCCGGCACCCCGGATCCCGCCGTCTTCCTCGACTCAGGCTCCTCCCTGAGTTCACGAGCCGCACCTCCGCACGGTGCCCGGAACCCTAGCCGTCGCGGCTGTCTTCCTCGACGCCGGCGCCTCCCTGAGCTCCCTCCGCGAGCTCCTCCCCGAGGACCGGCGCGTCGTCCCGCCGTCTTCCTCGACTCCCCGAGCTACGCCGCCGTCGGAGCTACCTTGTGCCGCTGTTCTCGTACCCAACAAGATCTGCGCCGGGGACCTCCTCGCCGCCCGTCCGAGCTCCCCGTGCAGGCAAGCTGCTCCCCCGGCGGGTCAGCGCCGCCGGCCGCCGGTGCACGGAACCCTAGCTGGGTCGTCTTCCTCGACGCCAGCTCCACCGCGCCATCCCCGAGCTCCTCCGCGCCCTCCCTGTCCTGGTTCCTCTGCTGCTGAGGTGCCACTTGTTCATTTGTCTTGCTAGTGATGCAATTTTGCCTGCCTGTGATGCCAATTCGTTTTTACCTGCCTGTGATAGCCAATTTAATTTTTGAGCATTAAGCCACTGCCTGTGCTGCCAATTGAATTATGAGAATTAAGCCACTGCTTGTGATGCCAATTGAATTTATGAGCATTAAGCCACTGCCTTAAATGCCTGCTGTTATGGCTGCTGCTGCTATGGTATGGCTGCTGCTTGCTATGGTATGGCTGCTGCTACTATGGTATGGCTGCTGCTGCTATGGTATGGCTCCTGCTTGCTATGGTTGCTGTTGCATTGTTATGCTTGCCTTTGAGGCTTACTACTATGGTGGCTGCTATGGCTGCTGTTATGGCATGTGCTAATACTCTAGTACTACTTATCTACTACTCCCTTTCTACACCTAACTACTCTACTGCTACTACTCCAGTTCTCTAGTATTCTACTTGTACACATACTATAGTACTACTTCTCTACTTCACCCTATCTTCGAATCCTAACTACTCTACTGCTACTACTACATACAACTCTTATCCTCTGCTTGCTGTCCTCTCAATCTACTACAACTCTCCTATCTATTGCTATACTACTCTCCTACTACTACTGTCCTCCTACTCCTACTACTCTCTTATTCCATGGCTGCACACTACTACTCCTACTACTATAATACACACTATACTACTACTATACTACTACACACTACTCCTACTACTACTATACTACTCACTATACTACTCCTCTTCTCTAGGTGCTGCACACTATACTACTCACTATACTACTCACTATACTACACACTATACTACTCCTACTACTACTATACTACTACACACTAGTTGGCCAACTCGGTTTAAATCACTACTTACTGTAGTTGGCTAGTTGGCCATGAGGCAGTGGCTAATTCAATGATTAATCTTGTGAACTTGTAAAATTGGGCTGAGGCAGTGGCTTATGGAATGATGAAACTTTTGGAATTGTAAAAATGTTGCTGAGGCAGTGGCTTATGCAATGATGTCAATAAACTTTTATGCTGAGGCAGTGGCTATCGATACTACTTTGTTTTACTACTTGGCCAATGATGCAACACTAGATATCTGAGGTGGCTCTTTCTTTCATGTTTGTCATCAAACCGTGGGATACGTCCATCCCCAAGCAACTGTTCTAGGCATGCCTAGCTACCTGATGGCTGGGGTGGACGTGTCCCATGGTTCCATGGCTACCATGAACTTCGCAAACCTATTTGACATCTTATTTGCCACCAGTGATGATTGCTCTAATGAGTTCAATGCGTTATGTCGAATGTAGCTGAGGCCATGAGAGGTTCTACCTACATTAAAATATTGGACTTGTGTGGTATTGGATATTGTTTATTCTTTCTTATGGATATTTGGCCTATGATGCAAGCTTTTTAATTCTGAGGTGGCTACTTTTATGTTGCAATATGATCTTGATTCTTTCATGTTTGCCATCAAACCATGGGATACATCCATCCCCAAGCAACTGTTCTAGGCATGCCTAGCTACCTGATGGCTGGGGTGGACGTGTCCCATGGTTCCATGGCTACCATGAACTTCGCTAACCAATTTGACATCTTTGCTACCTATGATGATTCCTCTAATGAGTTCAATACGTTATGTCGAATGTAGCTGAAGCCATGAGAGGTTCTACCTACATTAAAATATTGGACTTGTGTGGTATTGGATATTGTTTATTCTTTCTTATGGATATTTGGCCTATGATGCAAGCTTTTAATTCTAAGGTGGCTACTTTTATGTTGCAATATGATCTTGATTCTTTCATGTTAGTCATCAAACCATGAGACACGTCCATCCCCAAGCAACTGGTCTAGGCATGCCTAGCTACCTGATGGCTGGGGTGGATGTGTCCCATGGTTCCATGGCTACCATGTACTTCGCTAACCAATGTTACATCTTTGCCACCTATGATGAATGCTCTATTGAGTTCAATATGTTTTGTGGAATGCAGCTGAGGCCAACTTTTGCCTTTAATGTGATATATGATTTGTTTCTTACCTTTGTATTGTTGCCTATGATGATTTGAATGCCATAAGTGGTTGTACATTGAATAACATTTGAGACTTGTGAGGTACTAGGCATTGATTGGCCTATCTTGTTATTATGATGTTCATGGTGTCATCGAACCATGTGAGACATCCATGCCGAGGCAACATACTGATCATTATGTGAAGGTGATGGCTAGGCATGGATATCTCGCATGGTTTCATGCCTACGATGATATACTTGTTCCTTAAGCTCCAAGTCCAAATGTGAAATGAAATGGCAATTTAATCTGAGGCAATGGCTATGAGGATATGTACCTAGGTCAAAACAATGGCATGTGGTACTCTGAGCCGAATATGTAAAGTTGTACTTTTCTTATATATTTGTGTACTTTCCCTTTACACTTTTGTAATTTTCTTATCTAGTTTTGTACTTTTCTTATACACTTTTGTACACATACTCTTAATGTACAAGGATGTAATCTTGTGATCATATGAATAAAATAAATGATTTCTTTATTTATGTTGCATTGTCTTCACATAATTGAGAGATGTCCATATAACTATATTTTGTTCATAGCTTACAATGGCGACCGAGCCTGTTGGACAATGGTCGGGAGCCTACTCCTATTAACAGCGCTGATGAAGGCTCATCGTCTAGTGATGATGACTCTATGTCATCATATAGTCAAGATCTGTACGAGAACCAGGAGCTAACACTGCCCCTAGAAAAGAAACGCCGTACGGAGGAAGATGATGATCCAGATTATATTGCAGAAGAAGATGATAACTTCAATGCGATGGCGGAAACACGAAGTTCACGAATGGAGGCACCAGAGGATGATACTGAAACTCAAAGGCATGACGTAAGTATATTACTAGCACAACATTGAGGGCTATGCGTTATGTAAGTAGAAAACTAATGAAAGTTTTTGTCCTCTATAGTTACTGGTGGTGCCCTTGCATTTAGAGTTTGGTGATGAGGGAGAAGGGGAAGGGCATGCATCTAGGCCCACGCCGAGCCCTTCAACCAGTGGCAAGAGTACCACGATGTCTGGATTGAAGAGGGGGCAACATGGGAGGCACCAGGTGTCAAAGAAGGTGCACGTAATTCACAAGATAAGGCCGCACGGTGAGCCCTTGGAGCCAAAAACTGTCATTGGCACCTTCAGCAACCAATGCTCCTGTGTAGTTAGGGGCATGTTCCAATTACATATCGGAATTGGAAGAAAGTCCCGGAAGACCTCAAGGGTGTGGTTTGGGGAGATGTGAAGAGAATGTTCTAGTATCCTCCGGACCAATACAATGAAGCACTGTGCAAGAAGCATGCGCTGTATGTTGCAGCTTGCAGGAAAAGCGCTACGCGGCCTTCGGTCCAAACTCAACAGAGAGTACGTGCAGAAAGATAAGACACCGTACGCAGATGTTACGCCAAGCTGGCGTCCTGCCGCCACAGGGTGAAGCCGGTGGACAAGCGCAGATGGTGCTGGGTACCTCTCAACACGTAAGGTACCCGATCGATGAGATCGAAGCACCAACAATGTGCACCCTCCAGGTGCCTTGGGGTAGGGCAGGCAAGAAGAAGGATGTGGCGCATGGAGAGGTACAACCACCAAATGATGAAGCCACATATGGCGGAAGGCCCATCCCGGCCGACTATGCGTTGGTGCTAGTGTCATGGACCCACGATGAGTTCGATGAAGAAGAAATTGAGATTCCCAGCGAATCAGGTGCCACGAGGCTCGGTGGTGCTCTTGGTGAGCATGTCCATGGAACAAGGCAGATATTGTCTTGGAAATGCCGACGCCGGCTTCACGTCCGTCTCAACCGCCGCCGTCTCCCCCGGCGGCCCAAGTGACGACGACAACGATGACGGTGGTGATGACATGGGCGGTGATGGTAACGACAATGCAGGAGGACAAGGCAGCGGTCCTCGGCGTAGCCCGCCTCTAGACACAAGCAGCCCACAAGGACGTACAAGGGGTGGATTAGGGAACGGAACACCACCTCGAAGCAGTCAAGGCGATGGCAAAGAGAAGTGTCCTCCTACGCAAGGTGCATCGGGGAGCGGAACACTGCCTCCTGGCGATATAGGCGAGGGTAAAGAGAGCTGTCCTCCTACGCAATAGAAGAATACAGCCGAAGAGCAGGACGATAGACCCGAGAACATCCCCGTGGAGGCATGGGCGGCGTACAAAATAGCAAACAGGTTCCGTTATACAATGAAGTTTGACAGGTACAAATTTGAATGGCAACCGAACATAGTCAATAAATAATGTGTGTGGGTCATGATACTAACAGTTTCTTCACTCTTTGTCTCAATTATAGGCCTCCAACGCTGCCTAGAATTTGGGACCTTACTGCAGATTGCCTTTGAGAATGACAAGTTCTTGTTACCCTTTGGGCCAGCTCGTCTAGGATGAGTTGTGGGAGGTTCGGAGGTTCCATATCTAGTATATGCATGCAGCAAAGTTAGGCATGAGAGAATTCATTGTGAAGGTCCCCAGGGAGTACTTCTAGTTGGATGAAGACTGTTATTTCACCCTTGACTTCCACGACATGCATAGGATGCTACGCCGCAAGGATCTCGACATCGCCCAAGTCACCTTCTTTGCAATGTAAGTGATCATAAAAAAAGATTCGTTCTAGCAGGTAATACGTTCATTATGATGAAGCTTACAATGCAATGTATTCGATGACTTGTGATTGCAGGATGCAATCGTATATTAGCAATGAAATAGAGGATAACGTTATCTACCTATCCCTTATGCATATTGCCCAGAGGGCAATCATTGGATATGATATACCAGACACGGATCCTCAATTGGTAAACTTGGATAGGATGCAGCGAGTGCACGCTCAGACTAGGCTACAAGGAGGGCTCAAGTACAGAAAGGAAGAATACATCCTCGAAGCAATGAAGAAGATCCGACGAAATAGGTGTATCCTTGCTGCACACCAATTTGGGTAAGTTAATAAAATGATAATTGCAATAGGTATTGGGTTGACTCTTTTTATATGTAAAGATTTGTGATCCTACTGTATAAATGTTGCAGCTTGGGCGTCATGGGCCACTGGGTTGTATTTCTAATCTATCCACAGGATGGAAAGGCCGTCGTATTTGACTCCTTGCGCAAATTGAATAAAAAAGGGTACAAGGATTTTGAATATTGTGTCCGATAGTAAGTGACGACACACATTTATTTATGGCCTCAATAGTATGTATCAAATTGGTTGTTGGCACTTGTGGTTTTTCATACAGTGCCTATAGGAAGTTCACGGAAGACCCAGAATGCTATGATCAAAGGTCGAGAAGAAGAAGAAGAAATATGGATACAAACTCTCTGCGAAGCGAGACTTCCTGGTAAGTATCAGGCCGATATTCATATATATATATGTGGTACTACATCATGGATCCTCTCTATAGTTGTAAAGCTTATGTGGTATGTTATATCATTGCATGCAGTGTGCCAAACAACCCGATGCCTCAGTTTTATGTGGATACTACGCTTGTGAGTACTTGAGGGCGTGTAGCGGGTACAACCGAAGTTGGCGGCAGCTCAAGAAAGCAAAAGCAATTTGGAGAGATTTAAGGGTGGACAACACTCATATCAAGCAAACAATAGCCGACATCTGTAAGTTTGTAACAGACGAAGTTGCTCATGTTGACGGAAAGTTCTTCAACAAGGAAAGCGAGCTAGCGACTGAGGAGAAGCACGAGAAGCCACGAAACTGGAGAACCATGCTAGACATGAGGGATTACATATTGCTGGACATCTTCTAGTAGACCGTAGCTCAGATTCTCATATGTATGATATGCTCGTGTATAATATAAACTTTGCGGTGGATCGACGAACGTTGTGGATGACATGTATATAAACTTATAATCTTTCTCTCAATGTATAAGTGTTTTCTAGTGTATTCTGTGCTTCATTTGTAACTTATTTAGTGTATGATTCGATTTGAAATTTCAATTCAAATTTATTAAAAGTTTTTTAATCTGAAAATCAATAACCAAGGCGGGCCATTTACATATAACCGCTTCAGTTAATGATGTAACTGAGGCGGGCGTTATAAGGAACCGCCTCGGTTAATTGATTAATGAAACGGGCGTTATAAGGAACCGCCTCGGTTAACGCCAGTTAACCGAGGCGGTTGCTTTAAATTGCCCGCCTTGGTTAAGATATTAATCGAGGTGGTTACTTTAATCGCCTTGGTTAAGACACGATTAACCGTGATGATTAGTTCGAGGCGGTTGGAATGCACGCCTCGGTTAACCTTTTTGCCCGCCTCCATTAAGTTTTATGTAGTAGTGAAAGAAAAGCTTAAGAACTGTACCAGACTCTTCTCTTCTTGACAACTTCCGGAATCCAAGATTGATTAACACGCCTTGACTTCCTCTAATCTAGATCTAACTATGCTAAACTATGAACTAGAAGCCTATGAGGAACTAGAACTTGAAGCTCTAGATGATCTTCAACTGGCTCAACCTTGAATGACTTGAATGAGGTATTGAATGAATTAGGGTTTTTTGGGGGGGTCTGGCCCTGCTTATATAGCCCGGTGGGATGCACGACAGCCGTTTGATCAAACCGACTTCACGTAGGAAGATGGGAGGTGGACCCTACAGGGGGTGCCGACCGGCCTGGGCAGTGGGGCTGGCCGGCCCTGTAACACCTCTGGTATTGGGCTCACTAAAACACTTGCATTAACTGGCCATAAGCATCATCATCATCTCATGTAAAATGCATGTGCATGACAAGTCATTATGCAAATTCTATGTTTATGCACATGAAAAGGTCATTCTATGCTTGTATTGCTTGCTTGATGCTATGTCATGATTGGTAATGTTGCCAAATGTGATCTACAGTATCTTAACCATGCTTAGGACACTTAATGGAACAATGTTCATGTTGATCACTTTGTCTAATTAAGCCTCTACATGATAGTTGACCTTAGGAGGCTCCCCAAAGTGATTTTGTTTGACTGATTCAAAAGTACAAGCTAGAGACTTTGCATGGCTGAGAGTCCTAAATAAAAGTTGTAGAGAATTTTATGTAGAACAAACTTTATTTTGGGCCCAAGTCATGAAAATGGGTGCAAGGTGCTCAAAATGGCACATTTTGAACAGAAACAGTGCTGTTTTCATCTCTGAAATTTTAGCTAAGTCTGAAACTGGTTTCAGTTTATTTTTAGGGTCTTTCACAGCTCTGTAGTTTGCAAACCACACAGTTTCAGTCCTAGCTCCTTAAAACAAAGTTGTAGACCATCCATCAACCTACAACTTCTATTACTAAAGATTCACCTAGATCAGCCTAGATTGGGAGATTTAGTGGCCTGAATATCGTGGTTTCAGTCAATTCAATTGAAATTTGAATTCAGATGGGGGGAGGCAGTGGCCGACCGGTGTCAGCAACCGGCCGCCAAGTGGCGTCCGTATGCCACCGGCGACCCCACCAGGCAGGCCGTCGCGGCCACAACGACATCACGGGCACGCCCCTGCCCTCTCTCCCTCGCTCACTCTCTCTACTCTCCTCTCGGCTCTCTCTGGCGGAGGAGAAAGGCGACGACGCCGCCGTGAGCTCCGCCGCCGCACACCGCCGTAACCACCGCATATCCACCGCTCAAACACCATCCAAAGCTCCGCCACAATGTCCTCTATCTCCTGACACCCATAGCGCCTCCGTTCACCCTCAGGTAAGCCCGCATTGTGAGCTCCACCACCGCCCGCCATGGCCGGAGCGCCGCCGGAGCTCGAGCTCACCGCTGCCGGCTCTGCTCTGCCTCTTTCTTTCTCTCCCGTCTTGTGTACTGGAGTCGCCGTGAGCCGTAGATCGAGTCTAGGGGTTGAGCCAGTTAGGGTTCCGGCTAGCCGGAACAAAGCTTGCCGCCGCCGTGCACTCGTCGGACCGCCGTCGCGCTCGCGAGCAGCGCCTTCCACAACGACAACCCTAGCACCTAACCCCTCCACTCGCTTTGCCTAGACGCACTGGAGCTTGTGTGTGGCTCAATTGAGCCCGCCATTGCCGAGAACGGCAATGCGCCGTCGTGCAGCGCCGCCGTGCCGCCATCGCCGCCGTCGAGCTTGCTCCGGCCGATGCGAGCACCCCTAACCTACCTCAATCGATGCGCCGTGACATGGGGAGCACGACGGTGGTATTAGTTTCGCCGGAGAAGCCACCGCCGATGAGCTTTTCGCGGTCAAAATCCCGGCGCCGCCGTCCCCTGTCTCTCTCTCTGGCAGTGGGCCCGTTGACCCGCGGGTCCCGCCTGTCAGTCGCGTTAGGGTTAGGTTTTTGTTTATTCTTTTCCAGAAATTGGTGTAATGTTCAAAAATACATATCTCGAGCTAGGAGTATTCAATTGGAGTGATTCCAATTTTGCTGTGATCTATGAGCTGTCTAGTTTTTATTAAAAATATGAAGTATGACATGTTTTGCAGTAGATTTTGTTTGATGTATTTATTTTGTTCTATGCCTTGGAAATTGGTTAAATGCATAACTAATTATTGATTGATGCTAAAAATGTGAAACTACTGGGATTGGCTTTGTTTTGACATGCTCTGTCTAGAAAAAATATTGGTTGGCATGTGAACAGATTTTGCATGGCAGTTTGCTATTTATCTTGATTAAATGCTGTGAATCTAGTACTTTTGTTATAAAATAAATATGCATGATATGGATGTGAAATTTGGCACACTGTCTCTTTGTGGTTTGGTGAAGTTAAGAAAAATAAATAATCTATTGTTTGATACTTTTCAAATGGATTTATGAATTATCCTCCTTTAAGCTTGTGTAGCTTGTTCTTTTGCTACAGGAAGTTGTACTTAGCATTTTAATGTGATATTTGAACTGTGGTCTATGTGAGCTATGTGTAGTCCACTGTAAATTTTGTAGATTTTTCTGGGTACTTCTATTATGTGCTCATTTGTGCCCTTAAATATCTATGGTAAATGAAAAAGGTATTTTTATAAATGTTTTAAGGTGGATCATCATGTTTTCTGTTAATCATTAATCATGCTTTAACTTTAGGTTAAGTTGGGTGAGCTTGATTTGCATGTCTCAACATGAGAAAATAATTAATTCTCCAATTCAAGCTTTTCTGGACAGTTTGTAGCACTTTTGGTTTTGCATATTTTATATGATGTCTTCTGGCTTGATGATCTATAGCAAAGTGGTAGATAATTTCATTATCTAATTTCTGTTAAAGTTTGAGAGCATTTGGCTGAATAGTTTAGGAGTTATAGTTATATCTTGGGAGGTTCTAGAAAAGAGTTCTTCTCTGGAATTCCTGGGCAGATCTGGAAAACTTATCTATTTGACTTTGTTAATGTTTGAATCTGCTTGTGATTTCTAAATAGAATTTGTAGACAATTTTATAAGCTTTCCAGAATGTCCCCTTACATGTCATTTGGAGTTATAGAACTCAAGTTACAGTTGTTTCTTGCAGCTGCTGTCTGTAGGTCAGAAATGCTGAATTGCTTTACAAGTGATTGCTTGTCCTTGTGTGTGAAGTTATATCTTGTAGATGTAACACCCCAGGTGTTGGCTCATCAAATCATTTGCATAAATTGACCATAAGCATCATCATCGTCTCATATATGCATGTGTATGACAAGTCATTATGCAACTTCTATGTTTATGCTCTTGAAAAGCTCATTGATGCTTACTTTGCTTGATTGATCCAGTGTCATGCTGTGTAATGTTGTTAAATGTGCTCTACAGTAGCTTAACTATGATTATTACACTTCATGGAACAATAGTCATGTTGATCATGTTTAAGTGATACTTTGACTTGATATGCCTCCCCAGGTAGTTCTGTTTGACTGCTTCAAATCTGCAAGCTGGAAGCTTTGCATGGCAGTGGGCCCTAAATAAAAGTTGTAGATAATTTAGTAAGGAGCAAACTTTATTTAAGGCCCAAGCTTTGAAAATGTGCGCAAGGTGCTCAAAAATGCACATTTAGATCAGAAACAGTGCTGTTTTGCCTTTGAAAAATTGGTTGTCCTAAACCGGAGGGTTTGTTTTTAGGGTCCTTCTTTGAGTTGTAGTTTGAAAGTCATATAAGTAAAGTTGTAGACCACCTATCCATCTACAATTTCTCTTACAGAAGTTTTCCTAGGTTGGCTCGGTAGTTTGATCATCTCTTGCATTCACTATTCACATTATGCATTGCATTCAATAGGTTCACCGGCCGGGGGGGCGCCCACCACTTCATCACGCCATCGCCCGGCTCTCTCTCCCCGGGAGGCTCGTACCCGGCGGAGAAGAGCACGGACGCCGTATCCAGCGCACCACCGCCGCCCAAACTTCAACCACAGCGCCGCCATGGTGTCCTCCATCACTTGAGAGGCCATGGAGCCGCCGAGCCAAGCTTCGCCGCGGTCGGCACTACTCCGACCAGTGAGCGTGAGCACTAGAGTCGAAAGGTTGTGTCTGGTGGATTAGGTCAGGCCGCCGCCGTCGCCTCGCATGGCGCCGAAGCTCATCGGCTCTCCATGCCGGTGTCAATAGCTTCGACTACAAGCGCTCAATTGAAGCGCCGCCCGCCGCTATTGTCGCCGACGAGCTCGCTCCGGCCGATACGCGTGCCTCTAAACTACCTCAACCGACGCACTAGGTCACGGTGAGCACGACGGTGGTGAAGGCCGGAGACCTCACCGCCCGGCGTGTTTTTTGCCGGTCAAAAATCGCGCGCCGCGCTGCTCTCGTCTCTGCTGATGGTGGGTCCGTTGACCCGCGGGCCCCTTGCCCAGTCGGATTAGGTTTAGGTTTTTGATTTATTTTTTTTCCAGAAAATGCTTGTATCTTGATTGAATCATAAACTGAAGCAAATGAAGTCCAAATTGAGTGATTCCAATTTTGTTGAGTTCCCTATATGTCTAGTTTTTTATAAAAATATGAAACATGGCATGTTCTACAGTAGATTTTGCTTGGTGTATTTATCTTGTTCTATGCCTTGGGAATTGGTTAATTGCATAACTAATTAAGGAATGATGCTAAAAATGTGAAACCAGTGGGTTTAGCTTTGTTTCGACCTGCTCTGTCTAGGAAAAATATTGGTTGGCATGTACCCCTGTTTCATATGGCAGTTTGCTCAATAAGTTGATTTTATGCCTTGTTTGGTAACATATTTATCATGTGTTCTACATACATTCTTTTGGAGTGAAAATTGGAGCAGTGCATATTGGTGCTATGATGATGCTAAGAAAAATTGTAAATCTGTTGTTTGATACTTTTCAAATGGATTTGTGAATTATCCATCTTTAAGCTTGTTGGCTTGTTCTTTTGGTACAGGAGGTTATACTTAGTAATTTAATGTGAAATTTGAACTGTGGTCTATGTGAGCTATGAGTAGTCCACTGTAATTTTTATAGATTTTTCTGGGTAGTTTTACTGTGTGCTCAATTGTGCCCTTGAATAATGAAATAAATTGAAAAGGGTGTTTCAATTGATGTTCTAGAGTGGTTTGTTAGTTTTTCTGTTAATCATTAGTCATGTTTTAACTGTTGGTCAGGTTGGGTGAGCTTGAATTGCAAGTTTGAACATGAGTAAATAATTAATCCTCAATTTAAGCCTTTTCTGGACAGCTAGTGGTACTTTTGGTTTTGCATAAGCTAGATGGTGTTTTCTGGCTTTGTGGTCAATAGCAAAGTGGTAGATAATTTCATTATCTAGTTGCTGTTAAAATTTGAGAACATTTGGTGGAGTAGTTTAGGAGTTATGGTGTTATCTTGTGAGATTCCAGAAAAGAGGTCTTCTCTGGAATTTCTGGACAGATCTGGGAAATCTGTCTGTTTGACCTTTTTGAATTGTGAATCTGTTTGTGATGTCTAAATAAGAGTTGTAGACAATTTCATGAGCTTTCCAGAATGTCCTCATACATGTCATTTGGATTTTTAGAACTCCAATTATAGTTGCTTCTTTCAGCTGTTGAGTGTAGGTCAGAAGTTCTGAAATGTGCTTTGCTTTAATTACTTGCCCTTGTGTGTGATTTACATCTTGTAGATACTTTGCTAATTTATACAAGTGATTAGGTGCAGGTTGTATGTCCTTAACTGATGATGAAAAGTTATACCTTGACTTGCTTGGTGAGTGTTCAATCTTGTTAGAGAGGAGATATGCACCTACTCTGAACTTAAAGTGATTTGAATAGAGTCATCACCTCAGCTGGAGGTTTAGTGATGTTATTCACTCTCTTACATGATCATCTTGTGCATTCATTATTCTCATTTATGCATTTCATTCAATACGAAGGGGGTAACGCTCTTGGAGTTCGGGGACCTGAAAGGAGCACCGGGAGGAGGGCAAGGGGGACTCAATTCAAATCGAAGAAGAAGAAGAACTAACCGAGTGCCCTAATCACGATGCAACCTTTGTGAAAGGCAAGCCTCATATTAAGCCTCCTACTTTTAAAAATGCACTTGAGTACTTTATGTTGTTTCTTGCATTAGGTATAGGAATCGATTGAAGATGTTGCCGCATTTATCCTATCCTTGTCCAGTATATATGTTATATCCTGAATCCTATATTTTTAGGTTAGGAGCGATGCAAATGCTTAGCCATGCTTAGACCGGTAGAAGTCGGGTGATAATGGAGTTATAGGTGGTTACTTTTCTGGTCACGGTTGGCTATATATGCTATGGGAAATGAACCATGTGTTAATTCGACAGAAAGGCCGGTGGATCGTGCCGGTTAAGGGCTGGAAGCGTCGTCCGTTCTTGGTCATGTTGGGCAGCCCCTCACATAGTTGTCGGACCCAGTGTCGGACCGCGAAGCCAAGTAGCTCAACTCAAGCGGGGGGAACACGGGCGGCGGTTGGGCAATTCGCGGGATAGCGGCATACTAGACCAAGGGCAAGCATGTCTAATGTTGTCGTCCTTGGGTTAGCATTTTTGAACATCCTGGCTATCCGACTTTTCGGTTTTGCCGACGTTAGCGCCTGAGTTGTACCAAAGGTAACCTAAAGGCGACTCGATCCGATCTGCTCGGGTGTGTGTTGGGAATACCCCCTGAGCTCAGTTGGAATCGATTCGAATCGCCGTCTCTCCCGGATAGTGAGAACTTGACTATTGCCTCCAGCTTCGTAGATTTCACTAAATAATTATGGTTCAAAGTTTGATATCGATATTGATGAAAGCTGCACCAAAAAGGATATGGTTATTAATGCTTGTTTTAATCAGTGTTTGCTTAGAAAACTTAGATGGAAGGTAAAATAATTAAAGCTGCTGCTAGTATATTTAATTGTTCATCAAATACTGCTTATGCTTTTATGCAAAAAGGTTGTCGGCTAGCTCCACTTACATTTCAGCCTTGCATACTCCTTGGTGTCATTTATTTCTGGTTTATGACGGGGTCTAGGTGAAAAACTCGGGGTTTACCATCGAGATGATATTCGAGGCTTCGCAAGGTATGTCTTTGGGGATGAGGACTAGATCATGGGCAAAGATCGTTTCCTTTATCTTATCATATGCTTTTGTGGGATGACTATGGCTCGGCATGTATCCGAACTAAGTGTGGTGTATTCGAATGGTTTCCAAACTATGTTGCTTTTACTATGCAAACCGGTATTGTAATAACTAAGTTCTTCTATGTTATGTCACTTGTGAACTATTTGTGAACTCTGATGTAATGGATGGTGAATTGTGTTAAGTTGCGTTCGATCTTGGCTTGTATGTTTTGTTGGTTTGAAATCCTTTGAGATTTCGGAAAGGGATTATATGGGCTCAAGTGTGGAATTAGTCACTTGGTGATTGTTTTATACTTGTGCTCTTATAATTTGGTCGGTTCTTACGATGATAGATGTCTTGCTAATTCATATAAGTTGCTTAGGTGCAGGTTGTAATTCTTTAACTGATGATGAAAAGTTGTACCTTGACTTGCTTAGTGAGTATTTGAGTTTATGTAGAGAAGAGATATGCAAATACTCAGTAAATTAAAGTGATTTGAATAGAGCTCATCACCCTAGCTGGAGGGTTTAGTGTTGTTGCTGCTAATATTCATTTTCATACATGATCATCTCTTGCATTCGCTATTCACATTATGCATTGCATTCAATAGGTTCACCGAAGGGGTGACGCTTTGGAGTTCGGGAGCTGGACCGCGGAGTACCCGACGGAGGAGAGGCGGGGAGGAACCGGCCGGCGGAAATATCGGTGGCGTCTACCACGGGTATACCGACGGTAGTGATTTGTTGGTGGAGGCATGCTCTAGACTACAAGCAAGACGGAACAGGAAGAACAGCATACACGGTTTACCCAGGTTCGGGCCGCTAGATGCGTAATACCACATTTTGGGGACATTTATTGATCAAAAAAAGGATTGAGATATGTTGGTGGGGGTCCCGATTTGCTTTATATAGTCCGGGGGACAGGGTTACAGATCCTGAGATCTCGAGGTGGTTGGTTACAAACAGATCGTATCTAGATAGAATACAATTGGTTTCCTAACCGACTAGTTGCCTTGCATGACAAGTAACTCTTAATTGTCCGCCTAGGACTCCGACCAAGCCAGAAAGGCTGATCGGTCTTGGTCTTGTGGGCTGGGCTGCCCTGTCTAGCGAGGCCAAAGGCCAGCCGTGAGGGTATAGGGGTCTAAACCCCCACAGCTAGTCCCCGAGCACCATAAATCTTGAGGAGCAACAACGTCTTGAAGTTTACCAACCAGTCCAGGTCGTAATCTCTCCCAGTTGAAGCTTATAATCGACCTGCCGACCAGTTTGGCGAAGAGTCAACCAGTTTAGGATGAAGCCGATCTAGTTTAGAACAGAAATCGACCTCGGAGGCAACTCAATTCAAATCTTCATCAAAAGATGCATGTGGCTCAAGAAAAAAGAAAAAGCAGCTCATGTCTAGAGACGTGAGCCCACAGTAGCACATGATATCAGATATCATTGGTGAAATTAAGGAAACTGACTTTTCGGAAAAGCCACACAAATGGTAGGGGACATAACCCATTCTAGGAACAGGCCCAGTCACTGGTCAAGTGACGTGGGCCCACGTAGTCCCCAAGGTTGTTAGAAGATGAGAATCATGTTGTAGCAAGCTTTTTGAAAAAACTTGGTAATCACTTAGAAGAATCACCTTTTTCAGAAAAAAGATGTAACTCTATAGAAAATCGAAACAATTAAAACCAGAAACTTATACTGAATGGGCCTGATACCCAGACATCGGCCCAGTTAGCCTTCCGCCTTATCAGAGGGGCAAAAAAGACCATCTTGGCACGAGTGCCGAGAAAACATTACTGGAGAACGTGCTGCAGCGGTTCACCTTCGGTCGTGGGCGTAATGATGGCACTTTCCAATCACGGGGAAAGTGATCCGTCGTGAAGCGGCGTGGCGATACGCATCCGCCGGCGTATCTGTGGAACACCCGCTTATAAATAGAAAGCGCGGCGGCGAGGAAAAAAGGCATCCCGCTTCCACAGAAACCCTAGCCAGTTGCTCAGTTCTTCATCTTCCTCTATTCCTCTTCCTTCTTCTCCGCGCAACAACAGATGGAGCATGATAAGCGACCGGCGGAAAGCTCATCGAGCAGTTAGCCCCGGAGGCGCCGCCGTGGCGAGGGGTAAGCTACCATTTCACCGTATTTCACATTTTGGGGATGAAATCTAATCTGGACTGATTTGTAATTTGCAGGGTGCTGGCTATCGGCGCAACCACCCCGCAGCTTCTCCTAGCCCCTGCGGAGGCCAGCGAAGGGAGTGGTGGAGGACGGCACGCCATGGTGACTCGGACAGTCGCCATGTCAGAACTCCATGAGCGACGCTGGAATCAGCCGAGGCGGAGGCGCAGCACGCCCGCGCCAACCAAGAAGCCGCCGACTTGAGGGTGACCCAACTAGAGGAGGAGCTCCAGATGGTTCTCCCGGCGGCGAAAGCCATCATCGACCTCATCGGGGCTGCTGGGGACTCACTCCAGGAACAGCTGGAGAATGCTCCCGGACGCATCCGAGAAGCGGTGTCTTGCGGCGTGCGCCGCAGGGCGTCATCTGCGGCCGTTGCCCAGCGTCGTTCCAGGGCGGAGCTCCGGGGGCTCGCTGGCCTTCCTGAAGGCGACCGCGTTGCCGACCTGGAGCATCTCATCCGGGACTTCAACGATGCCGCGGACGCCATAGCGGAGGAGGTGACGGCGGATGACGTCATGAACGACGTGCCATAGGACCCCGGCGGGCATTTGCTATGTCCGCCGGCAGACGCTTGGCAGAGGACTGCTTTGCAGTTCCATGGGTTTACTTGTTCTTGAACAGAAAATTCTTCTAGGGACAGAATCCATGTGAAACTCGCACTGCAGTAGCCAGGCGTCATATCTTTTGTAAAAAATGCCGTAGGCAAGTAGTTTGTAACTAGGTTCTTGAAAATCCAATCTGATGTGGAAAATTATACGCCTTGCGTTGTTAATGTCTTCATTGGATCTCATATCAGACTCAATCTAAATGCTCTATTAATCTTTGATGAATGCGAATCTCCAATATTAGTCCCAGTACTGAACTAATCGACCAATTTCCTGCTGAATTTTACAAGCCTAGTCCCTAGATTGATCTAGTCGACCATGACTTAAGAGTGCACAGTTTATCTATATGCCCAGTCCCCAGACTGATCTGGTCGACCAGGGCTTAAGAATACATAGCTTAGCTGTGTGCCCAGTCCCCAGACTGATCTGGTCGACCAGGGCTTAAAAATACACAGTTGGTTGTGTGCCCGTCCCCAGACTGATCTGGTGGACCAAACGGACCATGCGGTCAACCGGTGGGCCTAGTCCCCAGTAAGACTAGTGGACCATGACTTTAGTAAATGGCTTGCCATACCGTATGGAAAAAATAACCGGATAAAGGTAACTCGGCCCAAGAAAGCCCAGTTAAAAATTAGGGTAAAAGAGTGTCAATGGAGATCTCGGGAGAGTCAATGGCCCATCCGCATGGTATAAATAGCCCGACGGCCGCCGCTTCCTCTTCTACTCTCAACAGTCATTGCCATTTCCGCTGCTCTGTGCTCCTCAATCTCCGGCGCACGAACTAGATTTCCAATAACCGTTTTTTCACCCTGCTCTCCACCCACGCGGCTTGATACGCATGATGGGGAAGAAGAAGATCTCGGCGGCGGAGGCAGCATGCAAGAAGCTGATGGAGACCCACTGGCAGAAATCTCTAACGACGTAGGAGTCGTTGGAGACAATGGCGCGAGGAGGGTTGTTGCCGCCATCGAAGTTGGTGGTGTGGAGAGCGCCGCCGGCAGGTGAACGCTATCCTCATCCCTATGAAGATAAGATCATTGTTTTTGAAGACTATTTCTCCTGGGGATTAGGGATTCCAGTGCACAACTTTCTGAGGGATTTGTGCATTTTTTGGGTGATTTCAATCTGCAATCTTCCCCTAATTCTATTTTGACCATTGCGATCTTTGTGGCCTACTGCGAGTGTTATTTGGGAATAGCACCGCACTTCAATCTGTTCCACCACCTTACTTCCTGAAGAAGAAAGGGGAAGGGTCTGATGGATCCCAGGTGGCCGGAGGGTGCTACATTGCCTTAAGGGATGACATGAAGTCCCAATGGATGGCCATTGGGCATACATCGAACAACAAGAACTAGATGAGGCGTTGGTTTTACATCAACCAAAATCTTGAAGGCCGACCAGTTCCTTGTGATGTCGCCCAAATCCCTCAGTTAAATCCTCGATGGTTGGAGAGGCCGGACGCCAATGAAATGATCCAAGTTGAAGAGCTGCTATCCTTGATGGATTTTAGCAGAATCGACGGGATTGTACTGGCTAGCCAATTCATTGTCCACCGCATCCAGCCCCTGAAGGAGAGGGTAAACTTCATGTTTGAGTACCAAGGGTGAAAGGACCCATCACGAGAACACAAGGAAAGCCTTGATGAAGAAGAGGAGGAGAACCGGCTGGCGAAGATGTTTGAAGGCTTCGCTAAGTACAGCTTTCCAGCAGAATCTGTACCTCTGAAGAATCCACCTCCACCGGTATGTGAAGTGCAGTTGCAATGTATTATTTCTTCAGTTTAGCAGATTTTTGCACATAAACTTGACTTGTAATCTGTGTTAGCAATATCTTGGACAGGACCGTCGGACATTCGTGTCTCTTGTGCTGGTAGAACCATGGCCTACTGGTGACGCCTTCCGAGGCCAACAGAAGAAGGCCAAGGCGACTGAAGAGGTCGACCAGGATGGCCAAGATGAAAATCCTTCAGCTGCTCTTGCAACCGGAAAAGCGCCCATGGCGCCGCCTCCAGAGAAGAAGGCGAAGCCCACCGGTACCAAGATCGGTGGCAAACTGAAAATTGGTGGGGAAATCGAGGCATGGTGTCGAGAAGTTATCGAAAGCTCGGACTCTGACGCAGAGGATACAGTTCCCCTGAGTCAGAAGTTCAGAGCTTCACGCTCCCACAGCCACGCACCCAACAACAGACGACACCATCGAGGACCACGCAGACAACCGATGGTGGTGGAGGGAACAGCCCCCTAGGAGATCAGGAACGACCCAGAGGCCAGCTCCCAAGCAGGCGTCGTCAGGGCAGCAGAGAGCTCCCACGCCAGATCCCAGACCACCGCACTCAGAGTCTAGTGGTGGGAGTCCCGGCGCTGGTGGTCAAGGTGGATCATCGAGCCGTGGGGGAGCTGGGCGTTTTAGGTGCTTCGTCAAGCAGTCAACCAGGTATGGATACTTGTATAATTAATAAACTCATTATATCATGCTGATCATGAGTACTCACCGGTCTTGCAGACAAGCTAGCACTGAGGAAGACGGAAATCCTCTGGGTCAACAGCCGGAAGAGCCCACCAGAACCGCAGGAGATCAGAGCGAGTGGACCATGAGCTCGACAACCCTTCTCCCGCAGATGCACCGCTATCCCCTTGTCACGATGGTACAGGCAATGCACCGGTGGGAGTGGTCGGGCCTGTATTGACGGGGAAAACGTCATCGACCAGTGTCAAGACGAAGGCAGGCGATGGTGCATCCGCCTTGGTGGATCCACCTGAAGAGATGGAGGAGATCCTAGGGCGTCCTGAGAAACCAAGGCGGGTTCCAGGAAAGGTAAGCTTTGTGGCTCGACAAGATGAGGACGGGGAATGGCAAGTGTTTGAATCCAATGTCGACGCCCCGATCCAGGAGAATATTGAAGCTTCCTTTAAGCAGCTGCGCGAGCACATACAGGTAAATGTGTGAGGCGAACATTCAGTACGTATTTGAATCACATAGCCAGAGCTAATGAGTTGCAATCGTGCAGTACCTAAAAAACATTGCTAAGCAGCATGCAGGCATGATAGATCAATTCCGGTCTATCATGGCCGAGAATGAACGTCTGCGGAGGGACACTGCTACCCTGACTTACAAAGTCAATGTCCTCGAAGGACAAAAGAAAGGTATGACATTAGTCACTGGGTTGATATAACTTCCATTTTAGAAACGCCCACCCTGATACTTATTGTGATGCAGAGTTGGAAGAGGGCGACCGGCTGAAAGCTCAGGAGTTATCGCACGCCCAGCAGCGCATTGAGGAGCTGAAGGCGAAGATGGCAGGTCTGTAACCGACCACTTCTTTCTCCCTACGTCCCGCAGTCGTCCTGAATTTAATATGTATCAATGCTTATCTGGACAGAGCTCTAAAGAAAGCACATGGCATAATTCGAGGTGCTGACAGAGGAGAACACAAGACTCAAGGAACACTGGTAGGTGGTTGAGGTCGGACTGAGGCCACTGATGAAAGAGCTGTCTCTAGAAGCCGTAGAGATACTAGACCCAGTGAACAGCCCTGAAGATGTCACGGATCTTTGCAAGAGGGCTTGGCCCTTGTTCAAAGATTTTGTCCGTGATGCGGGCTAGTTTGTGGTGTCCTTCGTTCTGGCGCTAGCCAAGTCACACTACCCCTGAATTGACTTGAAGAGGGTTGAAGAAGGGGCAGCGGCTAACACCAGCCCAGAAGAGGTGAACGACCTATGACTTGGCTTCTGGAATACTGCGGCTAGGGTGATGCAGAACGTCAAACTGGTCGATGAAGGATCATCTAGCCAGACCTCTTGAATTGCCGAGTGCCTCCATGTGAATGTGTGAGAAACTGCGTAATGTACATACACATTTATTCATTGTGCTCGGCCTGTACTGAGCGTTAATTACTTGTCTTGAGTTTGATGACTTGCTGTGTAGTGGTCGGTATCCGGGATACCATTTCTTAGAGCTAGGAACTACTAAACTCTAGGTACATAGGTGCGAAGAACTATAAAAAAACAAAAATAAATAACAAAGGTTAAAAGCATGAAACTTCAACAAGTTCATATTAAATAATGACCCGCTGATATGGTGAATTAGATGAACGAGTATGAGACTCATTCAGTTTTAAAGAGGTTCATTGTGCGTGTAGTCGTTTAGCATCCTTTGAAGTAGATCAGCTCGTTAGGTGACTAGGTGACCTCTGTGGAACAACACGGTTGCCGGAACGCTTAGGACCCTAGTACCGTTAAAGAGCAACTGCTAGTATCTCCTGTGCTCTATGGCTTAGAGCCGTAACACGTGGTCGGAGGAACTAGAGACAACTCCTTTTCTGATTGTCCCTGTCGGAGCATTAGACTGTACAGCTTTTTGGAAGAATATGTTTTACAGATAAAACATTTGTGCGGAAAAGGAGAAGTTGACAATGAACCAAACTTTATTAATTTGACTGAATACAAAAGAGGAAAGATACATATCTTATTCTATAACGGCTATCAAGGGTAGAATCTTATAAGCTACTCGATGTGCCAGGAGCTAGGTACATCGATGCCATCTAAAGTGCAGAGCCTATAAGAAGTAGGCCTAGTGACTGCCGTTATCATGAATGGCCCCTCCCAGTGAGTGGACAACTTATGCAGGCCTTCCGTCTTCTGTTTGCGCCGAAGAACCAAGTCTCCGACCACGAAAAAGCAATCTTTGACATTGTGATTGTAGTAGCGACGTAGGCTAGCCAAATACCGAGCGTTCTGAACGCACGTGTCTAGGCGTCGTTCTTCCAGGGCGTTGATGTCGAGTTGCCTTGCTTCGTCCGAAGCATCTTCGTCGAAGTACTCAATCCTCGGAGATCGGTGAGCGACCTCGGCTGGTAGTATGGCTTCGGAACCGAATATCATGAAGTATGGGGAAACGCATGTACTGCGACAAGGCTGAGTACGCAGTACCCAGATCACAGCTGGTAGTTCTTTTAGCCATCGCCCTAGGTACAAACCATCTTCGTGGAACAAACGCTTGCGCAAGGCATCGATGATCATGCCGTTGGCGCGCTCGACCTGCCCGTTGGCCCTTGGGTGAGCTACAGACACATACTTGACTTGTATGGACAAGTCATCACAGAAATCCCAGAAATGACTTCCTGTGAACGTGCCGCCGAGATCGGTGATGATGCTGTTAGGGATGCCAAAGCGGTGGATGACATCATTGAGCATTTCAGAAGCCTTTTTTGCAGTTGCCTTGACTAGAGGTTTATACTCGATCCATTTGGAAAATTTGTCTATGAGGATATAGACATAATTAAAACCGTCTGGTGCTATTTTAAAAGGTCCGATCATGTCGAGTGCCCAGCATGAAAAGGGCCAAGATACTGGGATCGTTTGAAGTTCATGCGTGGGGACATGAATTTGCTTGGCGAAAAACTGACAATTCTTGCAATGTCGAACCAAGTGCTCGGTATCGGCCATGGCGCTGGGCCAGTAGAAACCAGCTCGAAAGGCTTTACCGACCAGTGTTCATGATGCTGCATGGTTACCGCATGTGCCAGAATGGATTTTGCCTAGTAGAGCGATTCCGTCCTCCGGTGTGATGCACTTCTGGAGTATTTCAGCCTTGGCATTTTTTGCATAAGTTGGCCATCAACTAAGATGTAGTTGCAACTTCAACGGACGAGGCGCTCTGCTTCATTCTTATCGTCCGGCAATGTCTTATTGATGAGGTACTGAATGAAAGACAACCTCCAGTCTGATGGAGGGGTCTCGGGCTGGTCGACTGACTGATCGATCACGTCGTCATTGGGCCCAGGCTGGTGATCGAGCTCCGGAAGGTTGTCTGGACCTAAAGACTGGTCGACCCGTTTGCTAACCGGAGCCACCAGATGGGAAGTGCCAGGATTAGGCGGTGGCTGTGCGCTAAGATTTGGCGGAGGTAGCCGCTCGGGAGCCTCCTGCCTTTTTTCCGGCTTCTCGTCATGAATGGATGGCGTGATCAGGTCGTGAACGAAGACTCCATGAGGGACTTCTGATCGGGATAATCCTAATTTGGACAATTCATCGGCTGCTTGGTTTTCTGCCCGGGGCACATGGATGAACTCAAGGCCATAGAATTTGTCTTCAAGTTTGTGGATCGTGGCCACATAGGCATCCATCTTTTCGTTGGTGCAGTCCCAATCTTTGTTGACCTGATTGACGACCAGGGCCGAATCGCCATAGACGAGGAGCCGCTTGACGCCAAGCTCAACGGCGATGTGGAGTCCATGTAATGCGGCCTCATATTCGGCAGCATTATTGGAAGCTTTAAAATGGATACGCAGAACGTATCTCAGCTGACCTCTAGAAGGTGCTATGAAGAAGACTCCGGCTCCAGTGCCACCTGTATTTAACGAGCCATCGAAATACATCTTCCATTGTTCTTCAACCGTATCAGATACGGGTAACGTTATATCTGTCCAATCGACCAAAAAGTCGGCCAGGGCCTGAGACTTTATAGTAGTGCGACTGCGGAATCCGGTCTGAAAAGGGCCGAGCTCGATCGCCCACTTGACAATTCTGCCGGTGGCGTCCTTGTTGCGTAAGATGCCGCCGAGCGCGTACTCGGTAACCACAGTAATGCCGTACTGCTGGAAGTAATGCGAAACCTTCCTTTTAGTGACCAGAATCACATAAAGGAGCTTTTGGACATGCAGGTATTGCTGTTTGGTCTTGTTGAGTACCTCGCTGATGTAGTATATTGGTCGCTAGACGGGATAAACGAACTTGGGTTCGTTGCGCTCGACCACCAGGACGGTGCTAATCACTCTATTGGTGGCGGCAATGTAGAGCAGCAGATGCTCATCCCCTGTGGGTGCCGTGAGGACGGGTGGTGAGGATAGGTAGGTTTTGAGCTCGTTGAAGGCAGCATCGGCTTCTTCGGACCATACGAACTTTTCCTTTGCCCTGAGCAATCGAAAGAAAGGGAGACCCTTGTCACTGAGTTGGGATATATACCTGCTAAGGGTGGCCATGCATCCTGTTAGCTTTTGGATGTCTTTGCCACACTTTGGAGGCTTCATATCCAGCATGTTTTTTACTTTCTCAGGGTTAGGACGTATGCCGTCTTGGCTGACCACACTACCGAGCAGTACGCTAGAAGGAACACCGAATATGCATTTGTTCGGGTTGAGCTTCCACTTAAACATATTTAGGGCCTTGAAGGTCCTATTAAGATCATCGATCAGAGTCGAGGCTTCTTTTGTTTTGACCACTACGTCGTCGACGTATGCTTCGCACAGTCCATCATGGATCTCCGCCTCGAGGCACTATTGTATGGCGCGTTGGTATGTTGCACCAGCATTTTTTAAGCCGAACGACATGGTCGTGTAACAGTAAGCACCGAAGGGAGTTATGAACGATTTCTTTTCCTGATCATCTAAGGCGAGGGCGATCTGGTGATAGCCCGAGTAGCAATCTAAGAAAGAAAGCAATTGGCAACCCACGGTGGAGTCGACCACCTCGTCGATGCGAGGGAGCAGAAAGGGGTCTTTTCGGCAGTGTTTGTTGAGATCGATGTAATCAACACACATCGTCCATTCATTATTCTTTTTGCGTACAAGGACTGGATTTGCTAACCAATCCGGATGATACACTTCTCTAATAAAGCCGGCATCTAAGAGCCGAGTTATCTCTGCCCTAATTGCCTCCTTTCTATCCCGAGCGAATCGTCGTAGCTTCTGCTTGACTGGTTTAGCTGTCTCGGAGACATTAAGCAAGTGCTCAATCCGTTCCTTGGGGACACCGGACATGTCAGCAAGTTTTCCACGCAAAAAGATGCTTATGTTCTCCTGCAGGAAACGGATGAGCGTGTCTTCCTATTTAGGGTCAAGGTTGCCCCCGATCATTGCCGTCTTGCTAGGATCTCCGGGGACTAGGTTGACCTTCTTGTTTGCCTTGGTAATCTCTTCAAGGCATTGATGCTGCTTGACCGGAGGCTTGAGCTCTGCAGGCTTGGAGGTCCTGAGTTGGAAAGTGGTTTCCTCCATGCGTGCCTTGACTTCTTCGGCCTCGGCGGTGGCGAACGCACTTGTCTCGCATGCATGAGCCATGAGGACGTTACCGCGGAGGGACAAGATACCCAGCGCGGTTGGCAACTTGAGGACAAAATAGCCATAGTGCGGTACAGCCATGAATTTGGTGAGGGCGGGTCTGCCAAGTATTGTGTGGTAGACACCGTTGAAGTCAGCCACGATGAAGTTGACGTAGTCGACGCGCAAGTGTTGCGGTGTGCCGAACTGAACAAGCAGCGATATCTGCCCAAGGGGCATGGAAGGCTTGTCGGGCATGATGCCCCAGAATGGTGAATCGCAGGGCTCGAGTTGATCCTCCATTAGACCAAGCTCCAGGAAAGCATGGTGAAAGAGGATATTCAGAGCGCTGCCGCCATCTATCAGCACCTTCTCAAAGCGGACGTTGCCGATCACTGGGTCAAGGACCAGGGGGAAGCGACCTGCGTCAGGTAGTTTGGCCCACATGTCGGATTGACTAAAGGATATGGGCTGCTCTGACCAGGCTGGAGCTCGGACGTCGGCGACGAGCGTATCGACTTCTGAGAGGGCAATGATGCGTCTTTTGAGGAGCTTCTTCTCCCGCGCGTTTTCTGTGGCGCCCTTGCCTCCGAAGATCATGGTAGTCACATGCTTCTTGGGGTCTTTGTAGGCGTGACGCGGGTTCTTTCCATCGTCCTCATCGTCGTCAGATTTGGAACGCGCGCTGGGCTTCTTGGGGTAGCCTTTCTTGTTGGTGCGCTGCCGCTTGCGAGCGAAGATGCTGGCGAAGCCGTGACATTCACCAAAGGTGTGCCCCTTGTTAGGATGACGGGGGCAGTCACCATTCAGGATCTTGTCATACTCACCGTAGTCGCCGTCGACCTCGCGCTTCTGTCCCTTGTTGGTGTTATTGACAAAGTTGCGCTGACGGTTGCCCCGGTTACGTCGATCACCGCTGCCATCGTCCCACCGCCTGTACGGTCGGTCGTCGTCGCGACGTTTGTTGTTTTGATCGTCGCGGCGGTTGGCGCTGCGGTCTTCCTGCTGGTGGTTACGACGATCGGGGCGAGGCTCCCGTCGATCGTCATAGTCTGGATCTCTATCATCATGTCGCGGGGCCGAATACACTTGTATATGTCGTGGGTACCATCGTTGTATTGGACGAGAACTTCATCGACGCATGCCCATTCTTGGGCGATGTTGAACATTTCCTCCATCGTTGCTGGCTGCTTGCGCAGGAGCTCCTTGTGGAGGTTGGCGTTGCGCGGTTGTCGGAGCCCGGCGATGAAGATCCCGATGGCCTCTGGGACGCTGAGGTCCTTGACGGTGATCCAGACTTCGGAGAAGTGATGAATATAATGCCATAAGGACTCATGGGAGAGTCTTGGATCAGGGCAATCTCATACTTGGTGCCGGGCTGCTCGCAGGTTGGCCTGTAGTTGTCTATAAACATCTCTCGTAGTTGCGGCCAGTTATGGATGGAACCATCCCTTTGGCACAGCAACCAGCGATTGGCGGATTCCCCGAGTACTACCAGTAGGTAGTTTGCCATGACGTGCTCGCCGCCTCCTGCCGCCCGGGTAGTCTCATAGATGACCATCCACTGTTCTGGATCAGCCTTGCCATCATAGTGCCTTAAGTCTCCGATCTTGAAACTTCTTGGCTAATTGACTTGGCGCAGACTTTCGGAGAAACATCTGGGCCCTGAAGCCCCGTGCCGAGCTCGGTATCTATCGTTAATGATATTACGGAGGTCGGGCGGGTTAGGTTGGTTAACCTCCTAAGGCGCGCGGGGTGATTGCCTGTTGCCGCCTTGTCTTTGGCGGTTGTCGCGTCCTCGGCGTTGGTCTAGCTCTGCCACGTGTTGACTCTCTCGGTCCCGATCGTTGGCATCGCCACCTTCTGGCTGGTCCCCGCGGTCGCGGTGAGTGCTGTGAGAGCGGCGGCTTCAAGACGGGCCAGTGGACATCTCGCGCATGATATTGACTTGAGCTTCGATAGCCCTGAGGTGATCGAGGACGGCCTGGATCTCCGGCGTAGCCTACATGTCGTGGAGTCGTTTGACTGCGACGGCGATATTGGTGCTAGGCATCTTGTGGACTTGTCGATTGCCGACCAGGTCGAACTCGTCTGCTAAATTGCGGGGCTACATCCCTCTTCTCTGTCGGTTGACTCGTGGGGCAAGCGGCGGATCTTGCTCAGTGACTTGCGTGTCGTTTGCGGCTGCATCCGCATCGAGACCTGCGTCCTCGGGTTGAGGGGGAGCTTGAGCTTGAGCTTGAGCTTGAGCCATGCGGCGCCGAGCTCGGTCTTCATTGCGAGCAATCCTTTGCTGCCTTTCCTCGACCGTTTCGACGATGGGCTCTCCTTCGTCAACGCTAACGTTGAAAATAGCCCTCCCGAACCCCGGAGGGAATTCCGGGAAGCCGGTCGTATCGAATAGTTCCGCCACCCGTTGGGGGAATTCGTCGTCGTCCGCTGCAGAGGCGGAGCTTGTGGAGGTAGAGCTTGCAGTGACAGTTGCTCCGTCCAACCCAGAGATGGAGCTCGAGCCACCTTCCTCTTCAGCGATTGATCGAGAGCCACTGGAGGCTTTCCCGCTGTGGACGCAGTGGATGATGTGCCTGGTTGTCCCGTCGAGGTAGAACTCGACGAGTTGAGTCAGGGGCGGTTGTGGATGCTGGTTCTGTAATAGCCTCTCCGCCTATTGCTGGTACACCCTGGAGGCGTTGGGCATCCCGAAGGGGAACGGGTTTTGACCCGCTGCGATCTGGGCGTCACCCCTTGAGCTTGTCCGACCAGTTATCGGACGAGGTCGAGGATGACTCCGAGAGTTCGGTGGTTGAACCCCTATCAAACCTGGATCTGAATGGTTTTGTGGGTTGGCGTGGACCCGGGGGCCGTGCCGAGGTTGAGCCGCTGCTAGAGCCAGGTCTAGACGGCGGCGTTGGTCGACGCGGGCCTGTGCGCCACGCCGAGGTCGAGCCACGACCAGATCGGGATCCGAGCGGTGGACTTGTCCGACGTGGGCCTGTGCACCATGCTGTGGTCGAGCCGCGACCAGATTGGAATCTGGGCGGCGAAGCTGGTTGGCACGAACTTGAAGATTGCACCTTGTTGCAACCAGATCGGAGCCTGGGCGACGGAACGGATTAGCATGAACTTGGGGACCGCGTCTTGCCGTGGCTAGACCAGAGTCTGGGCGGCGCTGAGGGTCAGTGCAGGCCTGAGCCCAGCGCCGACGTGGCTGGATGAGAGTGAAGCCATCGTCGTTAAATCGGTTCTGGGCCGATTCCAACTGCTTGACCATCTCCTCGAGGCCCCATCCGAGCTGATCGATGGATTCGAGAAGGTCGGAGTTGTCGATCTGCCTTCCTCGGTAGCGAGGGAGCGGTGGTCGGGACACCGGTCTTGGTGCCCTCGAGATTGATCCCGAGGGACGAGGTGGCTGCGGGGCCTGAGGCACTAATGCCAGATCTGTCGAGGTTTCTTCCACGCCTCCCGTCGTGGAGACAGTCTAGGTGAAAGAGCCGACGGTGAAGGTCGGCTCGCTTCAATCTCCATGGTTGTAGCGAAGGAAACCATTTTGCTTGCTACTAAGTCTGCACGCGCACCCCTACCTGGCGCGCCACTGTCGATGAAATATCGGTGGCAGTCTACCACGGGAATACCAATGGTAGTGATTTGTTGGTGGAGGCACGCTCTAGACTACAAGCAAGACGGAACAGGAAGAATAGCACACACGGTTTACCCAGGTTCGGGCCACTAGATGCGTAATACCCTACATCCTGCTCTTCTGTTATTGATCAAAAAAGGATTGAGATATGTTGGAGGGGGTCCCTGCCCGCCTTATATAGTCCGAGGGCAGGGTTACAGATCTTGAGATCCCGAGGTGGTCGGTTACAAACAGATCGTATCTAGGTAGAATACAATTGGTTTCCTAACCGACTAGTTGCCTTGCATAACAAGTAACTCTTAATTGTCCGCCTGGGACTCCGACCAGGCCAGAAAGGACGATCGGTCTTGGTCTTATGGGCTGGGCTGCCCTGTCTGGCGAGGCCAAAGGCCAGCCGTGAGGGTATAGGGGTCTAAACCCCCACAAAAAGCAACTCTGTCAAAGAAGAAGAGCTAATTGAGTGCCCTAACCACGAGCCATCCACCTTCGTGAAAGGCAAGCCCCGAAGCATTCTAAGCCTCCTATCTTTTATAAATGCAATTGAGTACTTTATTTTGTTTATTGCATTAAGTATAGGAGTTGATTGGAAATACTTGCTGCATTTATCCTATCCTTGTCCAATATATATATATATTATACCTTGAATCCTATGTCTTAGGTTAGGATCGATGCAAATGCTTAGCTATGCTTAGACCGGTAGAAGTCGGGTGATCTCCTATCACCCGCGAGCTATAGGTGGTTACTTCTCTGGTCACGGTTGGCTATATGTGCTATCATGGAAACAAACCATGTGTTAAACTAAAAGAAGACCGGGCAGGGGCAGTGGACCCTATCTGAGTCGCCTAAGGACTGGAAGCGTTGCCCGTTCTTGGTCATGTTGAACGCAGCCCAACACATAGTTGGCCGGACCCGAGCGTCTGACCGTGAAGCCGAGTAGGTTAACTCAAGATGGGAACACGGGGGGCGGTTGGGCAATTTGCGGGAAGCGGCATACTAGACCAAGGGCAAGCATGCCTAACTGATCTTGGCGTTGTCCTTGGGTTAGCATGGCTTGGACATCCTGGCTACCATCTTTCCGGTTTTGCCGACGCGAGAACCGGGCCCGCGCCTGAGTTGTACCAAGGGTAACCTGAGACGACCCTAGCTAGGTCTGTCTCGGTGTGTGTTGGGAATACCCCCTGAGCTCAGTTAGAATCAATTTGAATTGCCGTCTCTCCCGAATAGTGAGAACTTGACTATTGCCTTTGGCTTCGTAGATACTAAATAATAATGGTTTTAATATTGATGATAATCATGATGAAAGTTGTACTAAACTGGATATGGTTAATAATGCTTGTTGTAATAAAGTGATTGTTTAGTATAGGTGCTCACTTAGATGAAAGGTTAAAAACATGAATTAAGTTGCTGCTAGTATAATAACATGTTCCTCTAATGCTACATATGCTTTTATGCAAAATGAGTCAAGCCAGCTCCACCAAAGTAAGCCTTGCATAATCCTTAGTGTCATTTATTTCTGGTTTATGACGGGTAAGTCTAGCTGAGTATCTTCTCGTACTCAGGGTTTATTCCCTCTTGTTGCAGATGATATTCTTTATAATGGCTTCTGCAAGGTATGTCTTCACCCCGCTGGGGATGATGACTAGATCTCGGGCAAAGATCAACTCTTCTAACTTATCATGTGCTTTTGTGGGATGAACTATGAACCTGGCATGTATTTGAACTAAGTGTAGGTGTACTCTGATGGTATCAAAACTATGTTGCTTTTGCTAATTCTAAACTTGTGTTGTAATAACTAAGAAATTTGGTTTGTGAAGCTATTTGTGAACTCTGATGTAACGGATGGTAAATTATGTTGGACCGCGTTTGATCTTGGTTTGTATGATTGTTGGTTTGAAATCATTCGAGATTTCTGGACTACCGGGATTATATGGGCTCAAGAGCGAAATTAATTACTTCGGTGATGGTTTTTGCGCTTGTGCTCTTATACTTTGGTCGGTTCTATTACAGCTGGCATCAGAGCAAGATATGACATAATTTACCATTTGTCTATTTGAAAATGAAAGAATTTGGTTGCAAATGGAAAAATTTTGGGATAAAACTTTGGTCTTATACTTAGGTGTCAAATCTAAAATTTAATTTACTACCATGCCAGTGGTCATCCCTTATGCCCTATTAGGGATTATTAGGTGGCTTACGTAAGTACTGACTTGGGGGTTTTAATTTTGCATCGATGACTAGGCAAAGGTGAGAAGTGTGATGACCACAATACGCTGCCCTGTGGTTTAATGGTGGAGGCAACCTTCATATATGAAATAGCCATATATGTTGTAGATTATTGCAGCTACGCCCAAGGTAAGGTGAGTTGTGAGAGCATGATCGTCCAAACGGCGGTCTAGAGAAGTGCTAGATTATGATATTGGATTAATTGCATGTCAAAACCATGCAATTATGAAGGTATTTAATTGTGGGTAAACTGTCGGGTAGCTGTGATACTGAAGCAAGTGTGTTGGGGCACACTTGTGGAAAGTATTTAGCTTTTACTGCTTTCAATTGATTTTGTTGTTTGTGAGATATTATTGTGGGAACTATTGGGCTGCAATGATTTTTTCTGCAGGTACACTAATAGCGCAAACGAGTAGACCGACTAGTTACGCATTTTGAGAGAACGTATGTTTGCCACCGTCTAGAACGCTAGAAAAATAAATATATTCTAGGTTGTGAGGACGTCGAAACGATTCATGCATCATGATTTAATACATTGCTTAATCATTATAAATTTCCCTCCCTTAAAGTACTCATTCTGTTATTTCAAGGTTGTCTTACCATTACAATAAATGCTCTTCTACAGATGGTTCGTCGGCTCCTCACCAGCGTGGCCACTTTCTAGAGCACTTTGGCACTCCCATCTTGTTGTGGAGGGTGTTGAAGCTAGCGGGGTACACCAAGCCACCTTGCTACACTTGGACAGCTGTAGAGGGACAAGGCTATGCAGTGACTCTGACAATCAAAGAGAAGCCAAGTATCCCTCAGATTCAGCCTATTACCATCACTATGGGTGGTGACACTTTGTGGGAGGCAGCTCAGACAGTAGCCTTTCACATGCTCAAGAAGATCAGGTCGGATCACCCAGACTGGAGTTCACTGGGGCCTATTGGGAACTTTCCTAAGGAGTGCCCAACTTCCTGGATGAGCTGGGAACAGGACCCCACGCAGGCTCTAGTGCGTAACAGGGATGAGCGTGCCAGCAGCACTTGTGATGCAATGAGTGCTATGTTTGTAGTCATGAAGCTATCAATAGATCAGAAGCATGGTTTACAGGGTCGCTTGGATGCAGCACATGAGGAGATCACGAGGCTTCGCAGGGTGGCAAGGGAAAGGAACACCCAACTGAACACTGCTTTCCGTGCTAGGTTGGAGGCACAGGCAGAGGCACGTGAGGTGCGCATTCAGAGGCACCAGGTTATGCAGGAGCATGATGCAGCTATCCATGAGCGTGACGAGGCTTACTGTCTTGCTTAGGAGCGGGAAGAGGATAGGGAGTATATCATTGGGGTTGCCACACGCCGTGAGCGGTGTTTCCTAGATGAGATTGAGGGCCTCCGTCGCCAGAATGACATCTTGGAAGGGTACAACAATGCTCTTCATGAGGAGATCCACATCAGGCAGAATGAGATGCATCCTCTCCTCCCTCCCGAGCCACAGCAGGATCCAGGTGTCATAGCTGAGGATGATGAGATGGTAGCTGAAGAGCCTCAGGAGCAGGTCCAGCCAGATGTAGCGGCAGTGGAAGCAGGCGATGACTCAGGTCTCGATTCCAAGAATGATGCCTAGACTAGCTCTTAGTCCTATCTAGTTCCTTAGTGGTGCTTTCTAGTTCCTTAGTGGTGCTTTTGCTGGATGAATGTAACTCACATATTTTATCTCACCTGAACATCCGTGATGTAATAGTAACTTAGGCCATGGCTTTATTCGGACCTTGCTTTTGGATGTAGTCGACTTGTTGGGGACAAGTGTTCCACTTCCGTGGCGTGAGCTAATTATATCTATTGTACTTTGTGTTAAATTGATGCACGACTCGCTATCATTTGTGCTATTATGTTGTTGATGTTGTGGAATGGAAATGAATTATTATGCCCTGTTTTATTGCATGAATGTATTTCTCTTCAATGAATATAGTTTGGCATGATTTGATCATTATCTATATTTTATCCCAACATCAACACTGATGCTCACTTGGATATGTGATGCAGATGTCACGCTATAACACCCGTGCGGGTAGTGCTGGAGGAGGTGCTGGTAAGGATCCACCACCACCACCACCGCCTCTCACTCCAGCTGAGTTGAGGGCTATGTTGGTAGAAGGACAGCGGGCTTTGGCTGATGCTATGTGTGGGAATTGGCCAACCGTGATGGGCGTCGTGGACGTCAGGACCATGATCAGGAGCAGCACAGTGATTTTAGGGATTTCTTGGGCTCAAATCCACCTATTTTCAAGGAAGCTGCAGAACCTCTTGAAGCTAATGAATGGCTAAATACAATGGAACAAAAGTTCCATATGTTGAATGTGCCTAAGCAGATGAAGGCGGAGTATGCTTCGCACCAGTTGCAGGGACCCGCAGGAATTTGGTGGGCTCATCATCGTACCACCTACCCTGCTAATGTTCCTATCACTTGGGAGCAGTTCCATGTTGCTTTTCGAGGGCGCTACATTCCACCAGGGCTCATGGTAATCAAGCACAATGAGTTTATGAAGTTGACCCAGGGCAACAAGAGTGTGACTAGGTATCTGTAGGACTTCAATACCTTATCCTGGTATGCACCTAAATTTATGGATAACAAAGAAATTGCCGATTTCAAATGGAGTCTTGGTCTAAGTTTGAAGACAAATATCACCACTTTCAATGAGTTTACATGAATATCTATTAGAATAGTAGGGTGTATCTTCTAAGAGCCGCAAGAGAGCTTTTGAACGGGTCATTTTCCAAGGCTCTTGTGTCTAGGGCTTTTTTAGAGAATTATCGCCCACCCGAAGAAGAATCAAAACAAGACGGCTTTTCGCGGGGGGTTAAAAGAGGGATTAAAGGCTCTTCTAGTGCGTTCTAATTGTTGACACCTATTAACATACAATCTTCATTAGCAAATATCCCTTTATCATACATGAATATCTATTAGAATAGGGTCATCACTCCGAGTTTTGGTGAATTGTGTAAAATTATAAAAATATCGCAAACAGGGACGTGGGAAGCATCTAGAACACACCGGAAGCAACAGGACCCCGAGGGGCCCCGTGGTGGGGCCGGGCGGCCCCACTGCCACGCCGGGCGGCCCCCTAGGGTTAGGGTTGGCCGCCCCCTTCTGGAGTCTTCCTCCACCGCCTCCAAGGAGTCATCTCAGCCCCTCCTTACGTCGGTTTGATCCAACGGCGCGTATCCATCCCACCGGGCTATAAATAAAGGGCGGACCCCCCGAAGAAGGAGGCCGGATCAAGAGCTGAAGAGCTAGAGCATTAGATAGATATCCACTAGATCTAGGCTAGCAATCAAGATAGAGATTAGAGAGATAGAGTAGAGGAGTAGAGATTCGGAGGAGTCCCGGCCTGTCGGAGCTTCTTCGTAGCTGTATTCATCTGGATTCGGCTCCCTCGCCCAGAGCTGCGTTCTGAGGTACTTTTGTATTCGCCATTCTGATTCAAGTAAGCAACTTGTTTTTATTCGTTCTTTGGTTTGCAACTCATATTATATTGAGTACTTCGATTTGGGTAGCTCCTAGGTCGGAGGAGTGATTCGTAGCATAGACGTGGTGTCTGGGCTATGGTTGCTTGTAGATGTCCCCTGATTAGCTTGATAGTGGTAGCTCATGAAGGTGACTTTATAGCTTCGTTGAATCCTCTGTAGTCCACTTTCCGTTGATAGGATTGAGAGGCTTATAGGTGCTTGGTAAGAGATTACTCTGTTTCTTCTCCTATTCGGCTATTCGGGTTACTTGCCCGATTAGACGATATTATACAAAGCTTACCGGTTGTCGAAACTAGAGTGCAATAGCTATTTCCTCGTTCTTGATAGTTTTCTAGATTGTTTGTACTCCCTTTAGATTAAGAGTTATAGACTTAGTCAATAATCACTGCTGTTCCTTTGGGTTCGATATTAAAACCGGGTTGATCTTGGTGAAGTGCTGATCAGTATATATCTGTGCGCTTGCGGATAATCTGATTATAATTACTATATAGGGTGCAGTTAATTTATACCAACAAGCATTTCTGGCGCCGTTGCCGGGGAACGGTTTGCTGATTTTGACTTTAGTTTATCTTAATCTATTATTATCCTTTTATCTTGAAAAAAAAATAAAAAAAAATAAAATAAATAAATAAAATAATATGGAACACGAATCTCAACTTTTATATCAATATGGAGCACCATCGGGATCGTACCTCCAGCCAAAAGAATCTTCTAAACCTATTACATCATCTGGCTATGAGCTACGCCCGGGATTAATTAAATTAGTTCAGAACATAATTTTTTCTCGGTAATTCTAGCGAAAAACCCCTATTCCCATTTAACTGATTTTGAGCAAACATGTTCATGTCTAAGTATTAAGGGCATGGCTGATGATACTTTAAGATGGAAACTCTTTCCGTTTTCATTAACGGGGCGAGCTAAGAAATGGTATAATCGCCATGTTGGGAGTAGTCAAGGAGATTGGGAAATATTATGAAAAGACTTTTGCCTTAAATTTTTTCCCTATAGAAAAAGTCGCTAAACTTCGTTTTGAAATTATAGGATTTAAACAATTAGATAATGAATCGCTAGGCAAGGCTTGGGATCGTTTTGATGGCTTTATAAATTCTAGACCTAATCTTGCTTTACCAGAACCCATGCTTTTACAACATTTCTTTTTAGGCCTTGATGATAGGAATAAGGAATACCTTAATTTGGCCGCGGGTGGAGCATTTATGCATATTACTGCTGATCATGCTAAAACTATTCTTACTAATATTTTAAATGATCTTCCCAAAGAAAAAGAAGAGTTGTTAGAAGAAGAATCTCTGTTAGCTGAAAATAAACTTTTACCTGATTCATCTCAACCTATAGTTGAATTAGAACTTGAACTAGCTAAGGAGAAGGAGATAACTCCAACTTTGGAATGGATGTTTGAAATTGAGGATGATTTCTTTGATGATTATGGAAATACTACATTTTATCGTAAGATTATTCAACCCCAACAATCTAGAAACTTTGATCCTAATCTTTCACATCCTGATGATTTAAAATTTCTTAGAGAAATGACAAGAAAATTAGTGTTTATTTTGGGTGATGATTGGTTAATAGAATCTGAGCAATCTTCTAAAGTAATTCGCCTTAATTCACCCACAGTCGCTATAAAGTTGCAAGTAGATTCATATCCTTTTGAGGCTTTATACAACCCAGTTGTAGGAGTCAACATTATGTCATATACTTTTGCTAAAGAATTCTTAAAAGACATACCATTAATTCCTACAAATAAATTGTTAAAAAACTGTTCAGGACACATTATCCCTAGCTTAGGAGTTCTAAGTGCACTTCCTATTGTCATTAATGATTTTTGAATTTTGCTGAATTTTTATATCTTTGATGTTTGGGATTTTGATGTAATGATAGGACTACCAATGATAAAACTTCTTCAAGAAGGTCGCAATGGCAAATTAGACATTAAATTTGGGAAGGAATTTAGTTTTTCAATACCTATAACGCATTCAGTAAAATTTAAAGCAGAACCCCTTCCCGAAGTAGATCCAATAGAAAAGGTTAGAGCCATTGAATTTAATGAATTCATTGAACCTGATTTAGAGGATGATACTCAATTCTTCATTAATGAAGAGGAAGAGGACCCCATTGATCCCGAACCTCTTGATGAATTGCTAGAGCCGCCTAAAACTCCTATTGAGCTTAAGCCACTACCTTCTGGTCTTAAGTATGATTTTTCTGAATAATGATCAAAATTATCCAGTGATTATTAGTGATAAACTCTCTGATGAAGAATCTTATAGATTAATTACTATTTTAGAAAAACATCGTGCTGCTTTTGGTTATTCACTCCAAGACCTTAAAGGGATTAGCCCTGTCCTGTGCACTCATCGTATACCAACCAATCCCGAAATTACACCTTCAAGAGAGCCTCAGCGTAGACTTTAAAATGCGATGAGAGAAGTTGTGAAGAAAGAGGTCTTAAAACTTTTACATGCAGGAATTATATATCCTGTACCGCATAGTGAGTGGGTAAGCCCTGTGCAAGTTGTACCTAAAAAGGGAGGGATGACAGTTGTCCAAAATAATAAGAATGAATTAATACCCCAAAGAACTGTTAGTGGATGGCGAATGTGTATAGATTACAGAAAACTCAACAAGGCAACAAAGAAAGACCATTTTCCTCTACCTTTCATTGACGAGATGTTAGAGCGCTTAGCCAATCATTCTTTCTTTTGTTTTCTTGATGGTTATTCAGGATATCACCAAATCCCTATCCACCCGGATGATCAAAGCAAAACCACATTTACATGTCCTTATGGAACTTATGCTTATCGTAGAATGTCGTTTGGATTATGTAATGCACCCGCTTCTTTTCAAAGATGTATGATGTCTATATTTTCTGATATGATAAAAGAAATCATGGAAGTTTTTATGGATGATTTTTCAGTTTATGGGAAAACTTTTGATGATTGCCTAGAAAATCTAGATAGGGTTTTGCAAAAATGTGAAGAAAAGCACTTAGTCCTCAACTGGGAAAAATGTCATTTTATGGTTAGAGAAGGAATAGTGTTAGGACACCTAGTGTCAGAGAGAGGTATAGAGGTAGATAAAGCTAAAATTGAAGTAATTGAACAACTACCTCCACCTGTTAATATAAAAGGAATCCGAAGCTTTCTTGGTCATTGTGGTTTTTATCATAGATTTATAAGAGACTTTTCACATATTGCTAGGCCAATGACTAGATTATTAGCTAAGGATGTACCTTTTGAATTTGATGATGAATGCTTAGAATCCTTTAATATTCTTAAGAAAGCACTTACATCAGCACCAATCATTCAACCTCCTGATTGGTCTTTACCTTTTGAAATTATGTGTGATGCTAGTGATTATGCTGTAGGAGCAGTTTTAGGACAAACAAAAGATAAAACGCATCATGCAATTGCTTATGCTAGCAAAATAATGACAGAAGCACAATTAAATTATGCAACAACTAAAAAAGAACTCTTAGCTGTCGTTTTTGCTATTGATAAATTTAGGTCTTACTTAGTTGGAGCTAAAATAATTGTTTATACTGATCATGCTGCTCTTAAATATTTGCTCACTAAGAAAGATGCTAAACCGCGCTTGATAAGATGGATCTTATTACTTCAAGAATTTGATTTGGAAATAAAAGATAGGAAAGGAATAGAAAACCCTGTTGCTGATCATTTGTCTAGGATGCATTTTAAAGAACCTCTGGAATTACCTATCAATGACTCATTAAGAGATGACATGTTGTTTAAAGTGACCAAGTCAGACCCTTGGTACGCGAATATTGTCAACTTTATGGTTGCAGGTTACGTACCACCAGGAGAAAATAAAAGGAAGCTTATTTATGAAAGTCGTCTCCATATATGGGATCCACCATACCTCTTTAGGGTTTGTTCAGATGGGCTACTCAGAAGATGTGTACCAGTGGAAGAAGGCATGCAGATCATTCAGAAATGCCATTCATCACCATATGGAGGTCATTATGGGGCATTCCGCACTCATGCAAAAATCTGGCAGAGTGGTTTCTTTTGGCCAACCATGTATGAAGATACTAAAGGTTTCATCCAAAGATGTGGGTCGTGTCAGAGGCACGGGAATATCAATGCTAGAGATGCTATGCCACTCACCAATAATCTCCAGATAGAGCTCTTTGATGTCTGGGGGATAGATTACATGGGACCATTTATAAAATCAAGGAATTATGAGTACATTTTAGTGGCAGTTGACTATGTATCCAAGTGGGTAGAAGCCATGCCATGCAAGAATGTTGATTCAAGACACTCAAAGAAGATGTTTGAAGAGGTTATATTTCCAAGATTTAGAACACCAAGGATGGTTATAAGTGATGGAGGAACACATTTCAGTGACAAGAAGTTTCACTTATACCTACAAGCTCATGGAATACGACATAATGTCGCTACTCCATATCATCCTCAGACAAGTGGCCAAGCAGAAACATCAAACAAACAAATCAAAAATATTCTTCAGAAAACAGTAAATGAGATGGGAACTATGTGGAAGGATCGGTTACCCGACGCACTATGGGCATACCGTACAGCTTACAAGACACCCTTAGGTATGTCACCATATCAGCTGGTATATGGCAAGACCTGCCATTTACCCGTAGAATTAGAGCATAAAGCTCACTGGGCTATCAAGAGATGGAACATGGATTTAGAAGCCGCTGGAGAGAAAAGAAAAATGCAACTATCAGAATTAGAAGAATGGAGAGAAAAGGCCTATCATAATTCAAAGATTTATAAAGAACGAACAAAAAGATGGCATGATAAGAGGATCAAGAAGAAGGAGTTTGCACCAGGAGATAAGGTATTAATTTTTAATTCCAGGTTTAAATTATTCGGGCTTGGAAAATTGCGAAGCAAATGGGAAGGACCATTTACTGTTGTGAATTCATCACCACATGGAGCGGTAACTCTACAATCAAATGAAGGTACATTATTCAAGGTAAATGGGCATCGACTTAAACTTTTTCTAGAACCATTTGATTCAGGAGTAGTTGATGAATTGGATTTTATCCAATTACCAATTTATTAAGTTCTGTTCTTCTCCGGTATGAAAATATATCTCGCAACACAACTAATAGAAAGTAGTTAGAGTCCGAAGGCACCACAAAGGAGAGCACCCCCGAGAGGACCCCCCGGTGGGGGGGCGGGCGGGCCCCCTCGGCCCCGAGGGTCCTTCTACACCCAATGAGCATTCCCCGTAGAAGTATTCCCCTCCTCTATCTTCCCGAGGTCCTAACCATCTCCCCTAGATCGAAAAGCCAAAATAGACTACGAATGATCCTTCCTACGCATATTCACGTATTATCCAACCGTGTTCGGATATTCTTTCATACGGATCCCATAGAGCCTAGGTTTTGTCCTCATCCTGTCTCCTGAAAACCCATATAAATACATACCTAGACCCCCCTCAATAGTATCCCATAACCAGCCACCTCTCTCCTCTAGAGAAACTCTCCAATCTAGATCTAGTAGCAATGGCGGACAAGGCGATCGTCTCCTACGGCGCGGACTTCAACAACATCCCCAGCGATGATTCGAAGGCCCTCGTCCTCGCGCAGCCAAAGCCTCTCGCCGTCGTGCCGCCAAAGCAAGTTGCTACGGTACCCCAGCGCCATGAGCATGCCTACTACATACAAGATCCATCTGCTCTTCCTCCACCACCTGCAAGACTGCTGCTTGAAGGAGGTGCTAAGGGGAAGCAAATTGCTATCCCAAGGGGTACTCCGCTTCTTCCACCTAGAGACAATGAACGGCTCTTGTCGGTCCAAACCGATAAGAAAGGAAAGCTGGTATGCGCCAAGTACACCACTGCTCGTCCTGCCGTCCAAGGAGTTCGCGCAAACCCCAACGAGGTCTGCTACACTGAGCACATCCCACCTAAGCCCAAGCCCAAGAGGAAGAGAGCTGCACCAGCACTAGCACTAGAAAAGGTTCCTAAGCAGCCAGCACTTTCTCTACGTATTCTCAGTGAGAGGCTTGAAGGCCTCTCTAACACTGTCAAAGGCTTAGAGACATCTGACAAGCTACGGGACAAGATAATAGAAGACATGGCTAAGCAGATAGAGATCAATCTCAAGTTAATCCGCAGTCTCAAGCGCGACAAAGACAAGCTCGAAGCAGAGGTTGCAACCCTCAAGGAAGAAATTCAGGGCCTCAACAATGAAGGGCAGCCATAGTTGCCTAGTTATCTATTAATAAGGCACAATTCCGCTAGGTTCGGTTAGTTAATTGAGTTAGTCGAATCATAAATTTTTCTTAGGACAAAGCCTAATGAGCTAGGGCAGTCGTTAGCTCAGTCGTTAAAGCGTCTGTTGAGTTATATTATATCACCGCCATAAATGAATAAAGTGCCTTATCTTTTATATTAATGTTTTATTATCTACTCTACTCTCTATTTTGGGTATGTGTTTGTCTCCATATGTTGCGCAGTATACAGAAAAACAAGTGTGGGGGAGGCACATTGCAATCACGGAATAAAAAATCGATCGGAGAAATAGCGAAATTCGGAATATAATCGAACCAGACCACCACAAATGGCAAAGCGAGCCCCCCACGGGGGCCACAGAGAGGCCCGCCGACCGGCGCCCTGCCTGGGCCGGCCGACGCCGCCCCACACACACCCACCTGCCTCCTCGCTCGGTCACGGTCGGGTTTGAGTCGAATACAATATAATTGCATATATTTTATTCTAAATTGTTATCCAAATTATAAATCTTCATATTAAATGTTTTTAAGAGATGATAAAAAACCATTTAATCTATGACTTGAAAATAAATCATATAACACTTTTCTAGAGTCATGATTCTGTGACATTTATAGTACCTCATGAATGCTTAAGTTATTGTGGAACATGAGATAGCAAAATACTGAGCACTCACTTCCCGATAATTTGTCTTTGGAGATTTTTATTTTGAAAAAAATCTAAAAACAATTAGCTTCATTTCTCTTTGTAGTGGAACCCAATAATAATCATATCATTCCACTATTTATAATTATTATGGCTTTGGTTGAGAGGTTTATCATATTCCCAAAGTATCATAAAATAAAATTAAATAAAAATATAATACACTCTCTTGAGCATTATTGTGAAGGAGGCATGAGCTATTTAAAAAGAGATCCGAGGAAATAAAAAGGGACAAGTGTCCAAAACCTCAAAAAAGATAGATCACGAGGAAATAAAAAAAGGGACAAGTGTTCGGAACCTCGATTCAATGAGAAAAGAAATGGGAGCATGTGCTCAGTAGAATTAGCCTAAAAAAAAAAAATAGCTCATGGCCCCTCTAACATAATATGCCAAGAGAGGAAAATTTTTCCCCGATCTAGGAATATGATATTTCTCTCCTTGGTTATGAATATCAAAATTAATATCACAACCGTTGATGCCACTACAAATAAGAGAAGATCGAAGCTATGTTTTATTTGAAAAACCCATTTACTCTCCAATAGACAGAATTAAAGGAAAAGAGTAACCTGTTTCAAGCTATCCTGCCCCTCAATCACTCAAGAATTCATGATTGGCACTTTAAATTCCACCGTGCATGGTAACTAGACTAGTTTTATATAATTCAATTCTCAAGTTATGCATTAAATGCTCATTCTTTTATGCTAAAACCAACCTTTTTCTCGGGACGAGTAAAAGCCTAAGTGTGGGGGTAATTGTTGACACCTATTAACATACAATCTTCATTAGCAAATATCCCTTTATCATACATGAATATCTATTAGAATAGGGTCATCACTAACAATTTCCATGAATTTTGGAGAATTGTGTATTTTTCAGGGAATTATCCAGAAAAGCTTAAAAGAGGGATTAAAGTGCATTTCTGCCATGAAACTTATCCGCGACGGAAAATATCGCAAACGGGACGTGGGAAGCATCTAGAACACACCGGAAGCAACAGGACCCCGAGGGGCCCCGTGGTGGGGCCGGGCGGCCCCACTGCCACGCCGGGCGGCCCCCTAGGGTTAGGGTTGGCCGCCCCCTTCTGGAGTCTTCCTCCACCGCCTCCAAGGAGTCATCTCAGCCCCTCCTTACGTCGGTTTGATCCAACGGCGCGTATCCATCCCACCGGGCTATAAATAAAGGGCCAGACCCCCCTGAAGGAGGCTAGATCAAGAGCTGAAGAGCCAGAGCATTAGATAGATATCCACTAGATCTAGGCTAGCAATCAAGATAGAGATTAGAGAGATAGAGTAGAGGAGTAGAGATTCGGAGGAGTCCCGGCCTGTCGGAGCTTCTTCGTAGCTGTATTCGTCTGGATTCGGCTCCCTCGCCCGGAGCTGCGTTCTGAGGTACTTTTGTATTCGCCATTCTGATTCAAGTAAGCAACTTGTTTTTATTCGTTCTTTGGTTTGCAACTCATATTATATTGAGTACTTCGATTTGGGTAGCTCCTAGGTCGGAGGAGTGATTCGTAGAATAGACGTGGTGTCTAGGCTATGGTTGCTTGTAGATGTCCCCTGATTAGCCGGATAGTGGTAGCTCGTGAAGGTGACTTTATAGCTTCGTTGAATCCTCTGTAGTCCACTTCCCGTTGATAGGACTGATAGGCTTATAGGTGCTTGGTAGGAGATTACTCTGTTTCTTCTCCTATTCGGGTTACTTGTCCGATTAGACGATATTATACAAAGCTTACCGGTTGTCGGAACTAGAGTGCAATAGCTATTTCCTTGTTCTTGATAGTTTTCTAGATTGTTTGTACTCCCTTTAGGTTAAGAGTTATAGACTTCATCAATAATCACTACTGTTCCTTTGGGTTCGATATTAAAACCGGGTTGATCTTAGTGAAGTGCTGATCAGTATATATCTGTGCGCTTGCAGATAATCTGATTATAATTACTATATAGGGTGTAGTTAATTTATACCAACACTAATGTTCCACCAAGCAATATGCCATGCTGGAATTGTGGCAAGCCAGGGCATTAGTCCAAGAATTGTCCTTATCCCAAGAAGCAGGGAAGTCAGAATGCTCCTCACCAAGGCCATGTGCACTATACTGCTGTTAAGGAGATTCCGGCTGGTGAAACAGTCATAGCTGGTAAGTTCTTAGTTGATCACCATCCCGTTGTTGTGCGATTTGATTCTGGTGCTTCGCATTCCTTCATGAGTCCTATCTTTGCATCTGAGCACAACATGAACATAATCAACTTGGAAGAGGGTAAATTCAATATTAGCGCAGCCGATAACCCCGTGGCTACCAACCAGATAGTCAGGGGTGTACGTCTTGATATTGGTGGGCAAGTGTATAGTGAGACCTTTATCATCCTACCCAACCTCAAGATAGATGTGATATTAGGAATGAGGTGGATGAGCCATCATGGTGTCCTCATTGATACATCCACTAGAGTAGTCATGTTAAGAGATCCCGGTACTAATGAGGCTTTCTTAGTGCCCCTTCCTGATTTTGCTGATCCAAGTCCTACGGCAAATTCCATTCTTAGTGACAGTATTGCAGCCATACCTGTGGTATGCGAGTTTTTGGATGTCTTCCCGGAAGAGTTGCCCGGTCTACCGCCTATGCGTGATGTAGAGTTCAAGATAGATCTAATCCCAGGTGCCGCACCCATATCTAGAAGGCCTTATCAGATGCCTCCTAATGAGCTTGCAGTAATGAAGGAGGAATTAAAGAAGTTGATGACTCAAGGCTTAATTCATCCTAGTTCTTCTCTATGGGGTTGTCCAGCTATCTTTGTCAAGAAAAAAGATTAATCCTTGCTTATGTGCGTAGATTATCGGCCTCTCAATGAAGTTACCATCAAAAATAAGTACCCCTTGCCCCGGATTGATATCTTATTTGATCAACTCTCTCGAGCCAAAGTATTCTCCAAGATTGACTTACGTTCAGGGTACCATCAGATTCAAATTCGTCCTGAAGACATTGAAAAGACGGCTTTCTCAACTAGGTATGGGTTATATGAGTATCTTGTCATGTCTTTTGGTCTGACGAATGCTCCTGCCCATTTCATGTACCTGATGAACTCGGTATTCATGCCGGAGTTGGATAAATTCGTTGTGGTGTTCATTGATGACATCCTAGTTTATTCTAAAAATAAGGAAGAGCACGCCAAGCATTTGAGAGTGGTATTGACCAGGTTACGGGAACATCAGTTGTATGCTAAGTTAAGCAAGTGTGAATTTTGGTTGAAGGAGGTTCCCTTCCTTGGCCATATTCTCTCAGAAAATGGCATTTCAGTAGATCCTTCAAAGGTACAACAAGTCCTAAACTGGAAGGCTCCAACTACTGTTTCTAAAGTCCGTAGTTTTCTTGGTCTTGCTAGGTAGTATCGTAGGTTTATTCCTGACTTCTCAAAGATAGCCAAGCCTATAACAAAGCTGCTTCAAAAAGGTGAAGAGTTTGTATGGACAACGGAATGTGAGTCCGTGTTTCGCACTTTGCGAACACTGTTGACCTCTGCTTCTGTCTTAGCTCAACCAGATATTGAGAAGCCCTTTGATGTCTATTGTGATGCGTCCGGCACTGGCTTAGGTTGTGTGCTTATGCAGGATGGGCGAGTTATTGCTTATGCTTCCCGTCAGTTGCGGAAACATGAAGTCAACTATCCCACCCATGATCTAGAATTGGCTGCGGTAGTACATGCTTTGCAGATTTCGATACATTACTTGCTTCGTAATGTGTGTCACATTTATACTGACCATAAAAGCTTGAAGTATATCTTTACCCAACCTGAACTGAATATGCGACAAAGAAGATGGCTCGAGCTAATTAAAGATTACAACTTGCAAGTGAACTATCATCCTGGAAAGGCCAATGTAGTTGCTGATGCTTTAAGTCAGAAATCTCATTCTAGTTCAGCTATTCAAGGGGATTATCACTTAGCACATCTTATGCATCCTGTTGTACTCCATAATATCACTTTAAGCTCTACCCTTACGAACAAGATCATTGAGGCACTAAAAGACTGATGTGGGTGTTTTCCACATCAAGAAGATGAAGGTCAAACCAACTACGCGCTTTCGCGTGGATGAAAGGGGTGTCCTATGGTTTGATGATCACTTAGTGGTACCCAAAGACAAAGAGCTTAGGCAACAGATCTTGACTGAAGCCCATTCTTCTAATTTCTCTATCCATCCAGGCGGTAGCAAGATGTATGAAGATTTTAGGCCTAGGTTTTGGTGGACTAAAATGAAGCTAGAGATTGCTGACTTCATTGCTCGTTGTGATACCTGTTGTAGAGTCAAGGCAGTTCATCTTAAGCCTGCAGGTCCACTTCAATCTCTCTCTGTTCCTAGCTAGAAATGGGAAGAAATTAGCATGGACTTTATTATGGGTTTGCCTAGAACTCAAAAAGGGAATGTGATTCGATTTGGGTAATTGTGGATCGTTTGACCAAGACTGCACATTTTATCCCAGTTAGTACATCTATCAAGCCTCATCAGAGCGCAGAGTTATACATGGCTCAGATTTATCGACTCCACGGTGTACCTAGAACCATTATATCTGATCGAGGTCCACAATTTGTCGGTCATTTCTGGGAACATATGCACCAGGCACTCGGGACTCATTTGCTCCAAAGTTCTGCCTACCATCCTCAAACTTCCGATCAGACGGAAAGATTCAATCAAATTTTAGAAGACTTGTTGAGATCGTGTTCTGTCTACGGGAGGATCTTGGGAGAACTGGTTACATTTGGCCGAGTTCTCATATAACAATAGTTACCAAGAGAGTATCCAGATGGCTCCATTTGAAGCTTTGTATGGGAGAAAATGTCGGACACCTTTGAATTGGATCGAACCTGGTGAGCGATGGTACTATGGTATTGAGCTTATCCAGGATGCTGAGGAGAAGGTTAGGGTAATCCAACAACATATCAAAGCTGCTTAGTCCCGGCAGAAAAGTTATGCAGATAAGCGAAGACATCCTATTGAGTTTGAAGTTGGTGACCATGTGTATCTAAAGGTATCCCCCATGAAAGGTGTACAACGATTTGGAGTCAAGCGGAAGTTGGCCTGAGATATGTGGGTCCTTACCCAATCTTAGCAAGAAGGGGTAGAGTAGCATATAAAATTCAACTACCACCAGAGATGGGTGCAATATTCGATGTCTTCCATGCTTCTCAACTTAAGAAATGCCTTCGACACGGAAGAAAGAATGGAAGCACAACACGTAGAGTTGAAATCTGATTTGACATATGAAGCTCGACCGGTGAAGGTTCTTGATACCAAAGAGAGAGTTACACGTAACCGAGTGATCCGGTTCCATAAAGTTACTTGGAACAATGAGAGTGATTGGGATGCTACTTGGGAAAGAGAAGACTATCTAAGAGAAGTGTATCCTACGTTTGCCGCACAATGGTACGTGAACCTAATCTCGGGACGAGATCCTTTAAGGGGGGAGGGCTATAACACCTCTGGTGTTGGGCTCACTAAAATACTTGCATTAACTGGCCATAAGCATCATCATCATCTCATGTATGCATGTGCATGACAAGTCATTATGCAAATTCTATGTTTATGCACATGAAAAGGTCATTATATGCTTGTATTGCTTGTTTGATGCTATGTCATGATTGGTAATGTTGCCAAATGTGATCTACAGTAGCTTAACCATGCTTAGGACACTTAATGGAACAATGTTCATGTTGATCACTTTGTCTAATTAAGCCTCTACATGATAGTTGACCATAGGAGGCTCCCCAAAGTGATTTTGTTTGACTGATTCAAAAGTAAAAGCTAGAGACTTTGCATGGCTGAGAGTCCTAAATAAAAGTTGTAGAAAATTTTATGTAGAACAAACTTTATTTTGGGCCTAAGTCATGAAAATGGGTGCAAGGTGCTCAAAATGGCACATTTTGAACAGAAACAGTGCTGTTTTCATCTCTGAAATTTTGGCTGTCTGAAACTGGTTTTAGTTTATTTTTAGGGTCTTTCACAGCTCTGTAGTTTGCAAACCATGCAGTTTCAGTCCTAGCTCCTTAAAACAAAGTTGTAGACCATCCATCAACCTACAACTTCTATTACTAAAGTTTCACCTAGATCAGCCTAGATTGGGAGATTTAGTGGCCTGAATATCGCAGTTTCAGCCAATTCAATTGAAATTTGAATTCAGAAAGGGGGGAGGCAGTGGCCGACCGGCGTCAGCAACCGGCCACCAAGTGGTGTCCGTACGCCACCGGCGACCCCACCAGTCAGGCCGTCGTGGCCACGACGACATCACGGGCACGCCCCTGCCCTCTCTCCCTCGCTCACTCTCTCTACTCTCCTCTCCGCTCTCTCTGGCGAAGGAGAAAGGCGACGACGACGCTGCCGTGAGCTCTGCCGCCGCACACCGCTGTAACCACCGCATATCCACCGCTCAAACGCCATCCAAAGCTCTACCACAATGTCCTCTGTCTCCTGACACCCATAGCGCCTCCGTTCGCCTTTGGGTAAGCCCACATTGTGAGCTCTGCCACCGCCTGCCATGGCCGGAGCGCCGCCGGAGCTCGAGCTCACCACTGCCGGCTCTGCTCTGCCTCTTTCTTTCTCTCCCATCTTGTGTACTGGAGTCGCCGTGAGCCGTAGATCGAGTCTAGGGTGTTAGTTGAGCCAATTAGGGTTCCGGCTAGCCGAAACAAATCTTGCCGCCGCTGTGCACTCGTCGGACCGCCGCCGCGCTCGCGAGCAGCGCCATCCACGACGGCAACCCTAGCACCTAACCCCTCCACTCGCTTCGCCTAGATGCACAGGAGCTTGCGCGTGGCTCAATTGAGCCCGCCATTGTCGGGAACGGCAATGCGCCGTCGCGCAGCGCCGCCGTGCCGCCATCGCCGCCATCGAGCTTGCTCCGGCCGATGCGAGCACCCCTAACCTACCTCAATCGATGCGCCGTGACGTGGGGAGCGTGATGGTGGTATTAGTTTCGCCGGAGAAGCCGCCGCTGACGAGCTTTTCGCGGTCAAAATCCCGGCGCCGCCGTCCCTTGTCTCTCTCCCTCTCTGGCAGTGGGCCCATTGACCCGCGGGTCCCGCCTGTCAGTCGCGTTAGGGTTAGGTTTTTGTTTATTCTTTTCCAGAAATTGGTGTAATGTTCAAAAATACATATCTTGAGCTAGGAGTATTCAATTGGATTGATTCTAATTTTGCTATGATCTGTGAGGTATCTAGTTTTTATTAAAAATATGAAGTATGACATGTTTTGCAGTAGATTTTGTTTGATGTATTTATTTTGTTCTATGCCTTGGAAATTGGTTAAATACATAACTAATTATTGATTGATGCTAAAAATGTGAAACTAGTGGGATTGGCTTTGTTTTGACATGCTCTGTCTAGGAAAAATATTGGTTGGCATGTGAACATGTTTTGCATGGCAGTTTGCTATTTATCATGATTAAATGCTGTGAATCTAGTACTTTTTGTTATAAAATAAATATGCATGATATGGATGTGAAATTTGGCACACTGTCTCTTTGTGGTTTGGTCAAGTTAAGAAAAATAAATAATCTGTTGTTTGATACTTTTCAAATGGATTTATGAATTATCCTCCTTTAAGCTTGTGTAGATTGTTCTTTTGCTACAGGAAGTTGTACTTAGCATTTTAATGTGATATTTGAACTGTGGTCTATGTGAGCTATGTGTAGTCCACTATAAATTTTGTAGATTTTTCTGGGTACTTCTATTATGTGCTCATTTGTGCTCTTAAATATCTATGTTAAATGAAAAAGGTATTTTTATAAATGTTTTAAGGTGGATCATCATGATTTTCTGTTAATCATTAATCATGCTTTAACTTTTGGTTAAGTTGGGTGAGCTTGATTTGCATGTCTCAACATGAGAAAATAATTAATTTTTCAATTCAAGCTTTTTTGGACAGTTTGTAGCACTTTTGGTTTTGCATATTTTATATGATGTCTTCTGGCTTGATGATCTATAGCAAAGTGGTAGATAATTTCATTATCTAATTGCTATTAAAGCTTGAGAGCATTTGGCTGAATAGTTTAGGAGTTATAGTTATATCTTGGGAGGTTCCAGAAAAGGGTTCTTCTCTAGAATTCCTGGGCAGATCTGTAAAACTTATCTATTTGACTTTGTTAATGTTTGAATCTGCTTGTGATGTCTAAATAGAAGTTGTAGACAATTTTATAAGTTTTCCAGAATGTCCTCTTACATGTCATTTGGAGTTATAGAACTCAAGTTACAGTTGTTTCTTGCAGCTGCTCTCTGTAGGTCAGAAATGCTGAATTGCTTTACAAGTGATTGCTTGTCCTGGTGTGTGAAGTTATATCTTGTAGATGTCTTGCTAATTCATATAAGTTGATTAGGTGCAGGTTGTAATGATGAGGCACGACCCGATCTTCCGAGAGGTATTGGTAAGTTCGATTGGTGGAGAACTCGGCGTTGGCGATCCGGCTTCAAAATCAGACACGATTCGAACCCCCCGCAACCGTTACACCACTGCTCCGTTGGTTATCAACCAAGCACAACTTGATTGACCTCGCCAAGAAGGCTGTTCCTGCAAGCGAATCCAAGAACACAAGCAAGAAGGTTTCAACACGCAATCTGAAATTGCAAATATGAATGAAGCGAATATCAATTGAAGGTTCAAGAACTCGGTTCCAAAGGACTAATCGACACAGTGGAGGAGATCAAGAACGGGGGCCCTGGATCCTGTAAAAGGATTTGTCACCCAGTTACAATGAACGATTCAGTTTCTCGATGGAAAACTAAACTCTAAACAAAACCCAAGTCTATTTGGCGGTGGCTACGAAGATATAAATGTCCTAGGGTTGGAGGCGCACCGGGGCGCCCACAACATGGGCCACAAGCCCAACTCGATACAAGGCCAAGTTGGCCCAAAAATAGGTGTCGCAGCACCTTTTCGTGGTCACACAGCATGATCCATGAATGTTCTGGAGTTAGGACCAGAACCAAACTGACGGCGTCATCGTCCCCTTTCCAACGCATATTCACACGCCTTGTTTCGACGTCGTATGAGAGAATTATGATCAAAACACTGACAACGTGTCTGCTGAATCCAAAAGTGACGTGGTTGCTGAGTTGGAGATGAGTTGCAACTTGGAGAAGACCATGGCGTCAGTGTGTCCAGCGTGGTGATGTCCTCATCATCCTCTCCTTCTTGAATTGGAGTCGTCCTCGACTCCATCTTGGCGATGTCCTCATTAGCCCCTCCTTCTAAAATTGGAGTCGTCCTCGACTCCTTCCCATCAACGAACTCCTGCAAAAGGTTAGTGACAACAGGCAAAGCACAAAACATAGTATAACATGGTGCATCAGGATTATCACATAACTCAGCAGTAGCAGAAGTTGTAGCAAGCAAAGCGCCTCCTTGTAACTTAATCCCATTATTTTTAGCAATGTCTATTGGAGGTTTATTTTTAGTCTCTTTAGCATGTTTAATAATATCTGTAGGAGACAAAGGCAGCAATGTAATTTTCTTATCCTTATGTATGATAGTGTATGTATTAGTTCTACCATGGTGGAAAGCATCATTATCAAATTCCCATGGACGACCCAACAAAAGTGAACAAGCTTGCATAGGTACAACATCAAAATCAGCAGTATCATGATAAGAGCCTGTGAAAAAGCTAATGCGGGCTGAGTTGGTTACCTTAGTCGTACCACTATTATTGAACCATTGAAGTTTATATGGATACGGATGTTGGCGTGTGGTTAAGCCCAAATCTGAACTCACCAAATTGTTGCAACTCCCGCTATCAATGATGGTGAGAACACGACAACCCTGCACAATGAGATACATGTGGAACAAATTGTGGCGTTAGATCTTTATCTCTTCTTCATGTCCCACACGTGAACTTAACACACGCTGCACAAGAAGGCTAGGGTAGCCCGCGGAGGCAGCCACGGAGTCAATGGCGATGGTCTCCTTGTCTTGATCGCCCTCGGGAAAATCTGCATCAATGTTAGCAGCAAGGGCTAAATCATCTTCAACATCACTAGCACTTACATATCCATCCTCGGTAGCAATGAAAGCACGACGACTGGGGCAGTCCTTCATAACATGGCCCATGCCTTTGCATCGGTGGCAAATGATTTTAGAGCTGGGCGAAGAGGAGCTAGTAGAAGCACCCGGAGTGGCACCTTTCTGCAGCTGTGGGGACTGCACATTAGACAATTTACTTACCCCGGAAGATGGCTGTGGTGCAACAAAAATCTTGGACGTCTCCGGCTCGGTACGCTGCTGAAAATTCCTCCCAGTGGTAGACCTGAAAGGCTGGAGTTGTTTGCGTCCCTGTACTTCTCGTTCTGCCTTAATAGCAAGATGATATAATTGGGAAAAATTGCGCCATTCTTTGTAATCAAGAATGTTTTGTATATCATGATTTAAACCACCAAAGAATCTAGCACTAGCATCAGCATCATCTTCAACTACACCACAACGTGCTAAACCAATAAGCAATTCTTGATAGTATGCTTCTACTCCTTTTTCTCCTTGTTTTAAAGTTTGCAGTTTCAAACGTAAATCACGTTGGTAATAAGGAGGAACAAAATGAGATTTCATACGTTGCTTTAAAGCATTCCAAGTTTGAGGCACAAAGAAGCTAAAGCATTATTAGCATTGCAAAGATCACTCCACCAAAATAAAGCAAAATTAGTAAACTCACTAGTAGCAAGTCTAACTCTATGCTCAGCAGGGACATTATGAGAATCAAATTTTTGTTGAACAGCAAGTTCCCAATCTAAGTATGCCTCAGGATCAACATTACCAGCAAAAGGAGGTATGCTAAATTTAATTTTAGCAAAAGGATCATTATTACCATGATTACCTCCCATACCGCGACGATTGAAGTTGTAGCGGCGACGGTTGCCTGCATCACCATCAGCATCCGCATCTTCATCATCAAAACCATCCTCTTCTTCAAAGCATCAAAGACGCCGAGGTGGAGGGCGTTGCTCAACTGTTCAATGCGTGTGACCAGATTGTTCATGTTACGTGTCAGCTCGTTCATAAGATTGCGTTGGTCAGTCATGAACGTTGTAAGCTCGGCTTTTGACACGCTAGATCATTGAAATCCGTCGAGTTTCGACATGGTTAGAAAATAGGAAAAGACAACACCAAAGTATTATCCCTATCAACTAAAAGGAACTAAGTGGTGGCGGTGGTGAAAGTGGAATGCAAAGTCACAAGCGGCTTACCACCGTCTTGCAAGTGTTCTTACCAAAGCCAATAGGATCAAAACCAAATGGGAGAAACAATTAGTTGTTGAGCATGGGTAACAATTGCAAGGTGAACCTGTACTGACAGAAGTATATGTGGAGCTTTGGGAAGGCACACTATGAGCAGCAAGGATTAGCAATTAACGAGTGCAGATTAAGCGAAGTTCAATAAGTATCCAAAGTACAAAGCACAATTCTTTGGCTAAGACGTGTCAAGCGTAGCGCAACAAGGTGAAACAAAGGGCGATGGAAAGAACTCACGAGAACAAGGCAAAAGCTCGGATTTGTCTTTTTCCCGAATTTTTCTCGGATTTTTGCAAAAGGCACTAGTAGAAATCAAACTTTTTTTTTTTTTCACTATTTTTTTTATATTTTTCTTTAAACAAGGATCACAAAAGATGTAACCACAAAAATTGGCACCTACAACGGAGGTGGGACGTGGGCTACAGAAATTCAGCACGTTCTCTGAAAAGCGTGCAGAAACCTTGATAATTTTTTTTCTTTATTTTCCTGAATTTTTTTGGCAATTTTAACGAAACCAAACAGGCCGAAGGCTTAGTTTGGGTCACCTCCAAATGGTGTCAAGAAGCTGCTGAATTTTTTTCAGATTTTTTTCGATAACCGAGCGAAAAGTTATGCCTGTTTTGACCGAAGGTATCTCAAGTTATGTTTCCCGAAGGCACAACACGGCGGCGGGCGGTTAGGGCAAAGCGTCCCTAAACTCCAACACCGATCACAAGCATAATCATCCCTGTGACTAACAGCAGTAGGTATTTGCCAGATGATGAAAGGAGGGCTGCGATGCAGGGCGAAATAACAGCGGCGTGCAACCTATCTAGGGGGGCGGCGGAGAGATCACACAAAGGCTGGCTAGCGGAGGCAAGTCGAGTAATATGGTGGCTTCGACTTGTGGTTTGGGATCGGTGGATGGAATAGCGGCGGAAACAAAGAACAACAATGGACAATTGAACTACGACCACGATCACAATCCTAAACCAGCAACAAGACTCGACCACGGACACAAACTCAACAAAGCAAATCTGAAAACGAAATTGCAAGGCACAAAGGGTGATAGGACAGCGGAAATTGAAATATTTTTTTTGGCTTTTTGTGGACTCTAGGTAATGAACAAATATGAATTAAGACAAACGAGATTATACCTCGTGGTAAACCTGAAATATCGATACCAATTGATGAGGCACGGCCCGATCTTCCGAGAGGTATGGGTAAGTTCGATTGGTGGAGAACTCGATGTTGGCGATCCGGCTTCAAATCGGACACGATTCAAACCCCCGCAACCGTTACACCATTTGCTCCGTTGGTTATCAACCAAGCACAACTTGATTGACCTCGCCAAGAAGGCTGTTCCTCGCAAGCGAATCCAAGAACACAAGCAAGAAGGTTTCAACACGCAATCTGAAATTGCAAATATGAATGAAGCGAATATCAATTGAAGGTTCAAGAACTCGGTTCCAAAGGACTAATCGACACAGTGGAGGAGATCAAGAACGGGGGCCCTGGATACTGTAAAAGGATTTGTCACCACAGTTACAATGAACGATTCAGTTTCTCGATGGAAAACTAAACTCTAAACAAAACCCAAGTCTATTTGGCGGCGGCTACAAAGATATAAATGTCCTAGGGTTGGAGACGCACAGGGGGCGCCCACAACATGGGCCACAAGCCCAACTCGATACAAGGCCAAGTTGGCCCAAAAATAGGTGTCACAGCACCTTTTTTGGTTACACAGTATGAACTACGAATGTTCTGGAGCTAGGAATAGAACCAAACTGACGGCGTCGTCGTCCCCTTTCCAACGCATATTCACACGCCTTGTTTCGACGTCGTATGAGAGAATTATGATCAAAACACTGACGATGTGTCTGTTGGATCCGAAAGTGACGTGGCTGCTGAGTTGGAGATGAGTTGCAACTTGGAGAAGACCATGGCGTCGGTGTGTCCAGCGTGGCGATGTCCTCATCATGTAATTCTTTAACTGATGATGAAAAGTTGTACCTTGACTTGCTTGGTGAGTATTTGAGTTTATGTAGAGAAGAGATATGCACATACTCAGTAAATTAAAGTGATTTGAATAGAGCTCATCACCCTAGCTGGAGGGTTTAGTGTTGTTGCTGCTAATATTCATTCTCATACATGATCATCTCTTGCATTCGCTATTCACATTATGCATTGCATTCAATAGGTTCGCTGATGGGGGTGACGCTGCTAGTGTTCGGGAGCCTAGACCAGGAGTACCCGACGGAGGAGAGGCAGGAGGAACCAGCCGGTGAAAGCAACTCCGTCGAAGAAGAAGAGCTAACTGAGTGCCCTAACCACGAGCCATCCACCTTCGTGAAAGGCAAGCCCCGGAGCATTCTAAGCCTCCTATCGTTTATAAATGCAATTGGGTACTTTATGTTGTTTATTACATTAAGTATAGGAGTTGATTAGAAATACTTGCTGCATTTATCCTATCCTTGTCTAGTATATATATATTATACCCTGAATCCTATATCTTAGGTTAGGATTGATGCAAATGCTTAACCATGTTTAGACTGGTAGAAGTCGGGTGATCTCCTGTCACCCGCGAGCTATAGGTGGTTACTTCTCTGGTTACGGTTGGCTATATGTGCTATCGTGGAAATGAACCATGTGTTAAACTAAAAGAAGACCGGACAGGGACAGTGGACCCTGTCTGAGTCGTCTAAGGACTGGAAGCGTTGTCCGTTCTTGGTCATATTGAACGCAGCCCAACACATAGTTGGCCGGACCCGAGCGTCTGACCGCGAAGCCGAGTAGCTCAACTCAAGACGGGAACACGAGGGGCGGTTGGGCAATTCGCGGGAAGCGGCATACTAGACCAAGGGCAAGCATGCCTATACGTCGTCCTTGGGTTAGCATGGCTTGGACATCCTGGCTACCGTTTTTCCGGTTTTGCCGACGCGAGAACCAGGCCCGCGCCTGAGTTGTACCAAGGGTAACCTGAGACGACCCTAGCTAGGTCTGTCTCGGTGTGTGTTGGGAATACCCCCTGAGCTTAGTTGAAATCGATTCAAATCGCCGTCTCTCCCGGATAGTGAGAACTTGACTATTGCCTCCGGCTTCGTAGATCTCACTAAATAATAATGTTTCTAATATTGATGATGATCATGATGAAAGATGTACTAAAATAGATATGGTTAATAATGCTTGTTGTAATAAAGTGATTGTTTAGTATAGGTGCTCACTTAGATGAAAGGTTAAAAACATGAATTAAGCTGCAGCTAGTATGATAACATGTTCCTCTAATGCTACATATGCTTTTATGCAAAATGAGTCAAGCCAGCTCCACCAAAGTAGGCCTTGCATAATCCTTGGTGTCATTTATTTCTGGTTTATGACGGGTAAGTCTAGCTGAGTACATTCTCATGCTCAGAGTTTATTCCCTCTTGTTGCAGATGATATTCTCTATAATGGCTTCTGCAAGGTATGTCTTCACCCCGCTAGGGATGATGACTAGATCTCGGGCAAAGATCAACTCTTCTAACTTATCATGTGCTTTTGTGGGATGAACTACGAACCTGGCATGTATTTGAACTAAGTGTGGATGTACTCTGATGGTATCAAAACTATGTTGCTTTTGCTACTTCTAAACTTGTGTTGTAATAACTAAGTAATTCGGTTTGTGAAGCTATTTATGAACTCTAATGTAACGGATAGTAAATTATGTTGGATTGCGTTTGATCTTGGTTTGTATGATTGTTGGATTGAAATCCTTCGAGATTTCTAGACTACCGGGATTATATGGGCTCAAGAGCGAAATTAATTACTTCGGTGATGGTTTTTGCGCTTGTGCTCTTATAATTTGGTCGGTTCTGTTACAGGCCCCACCTGGTGGTGGCCTCGCCTTCCCTTCGCTCTTGTGTCTTCTGGATCCTTCTAGAGTAGTTTGGCGTATTCCTAAGTTACGGATAATTCCGTGGTGTAGATTTGTAGTTATGGTCCTTTTTCGGTGTTTTTGGATTAGTCCCTGAAAATTGGTAAATCACCAAAACTTGTGGAAATTGTTAGATAAAACCCTAGCCTTCTAGATATTGATGTATGTTTCATTCTTTTTGATATATAAAAAGTTGACGCTATCCACCGTCAATAGTTGGCACCTCATGCACTCCGCGCATGGCGTCTTCCTTGGGACTTCCCAAGGTTTCCTCTTTTTGGCCACCTCTACCAGCGAACAAGCAGACACCTACTACACGACCATCTAATTTAGGTAAAAATTCTTTGTAGGAACCTTCAAAGAGTGCATCCTCTATTGCTTCAACAGGACGCACTCCTGGCATTCAGTGCCATCGCTGCCAAGGATTCGGTCATGTGCAGAAAGATTGCCCAAGTCAACGGGCATACATTGCTACAGAAGATGGGTACATCAGCGCCTCTGATGTTGAAGAAGCGGATGACGAAGATACAACTGTTGAGGTGGACAATGAAGTCTTGGGTACTGATGACACAACCACCTACAGGAGCATCATTGCGTAGTGGGCACTCAGCACAAAGGTACAAAAACCAGAGAAGCTGCAACATCACAACTTGCTCCAGCTATTCTTCGTCATCAATAATCAGTGAGCACACGTCATCATTGATGGAGGTAGTTGTCAAAATTTGGTGAGTTTAGATTTGGTCAAGAAGATTGGCTTGGCCACACGCCAACACACCCATCCATATAACCTACAGTGGTTTAATGATGCGGGAAAAGTCAAGGTAACACAAACTTGTAGAGTTTCTTTTTCCATTGGTTCCTATACTGATTATGCTGATTGTGATGTGGTACCTATGGAAGCTTGTTCACTTTTATTGGGTCGTCCTTGGGAATTTGATAACGATACTATGCACCATGGTAGAAGTAATACTTACACTTTTATGCATAAAGGGAAAAAAAGTTACTTTGGTTCCTATGACCCCTGCTGAAATTGTACAAGCTGAAAAAGAACGAGCTGCTAGTTTGCATGATGCTAAATCTGAAAATCAGCAAGTTGCTAATTCTATTTACCCACCTAAAAAGGATAAGTCGGCACATAATTCTAGGGTTGAGGGAATTAAATTGAAGGGGGCTGTTATGCTTGCAATCAAAAACTGATCTTGCTGAAATTTCTGATGATGATATATGATATACTTTGGTTTGCAAACAAGCCTTGTTTTTGCTTGAAGATGTTGTTAGCTCGATGCCTCCTGTTGTCACTAACCTTTTGCAGGAGTATGAGGACATTTTTCCAGCTGAGATACCCCCGGGCCTGCCACCTATGAGAGGAATAGAGCATCAAATTGATTTGATCCCGGGAGCCACACTGCCAAACCGAGCTGCTTATCGAACCAACCCCGAGGAGACTAAGGAAATTCAGCGACAAGTCCAAGAGCTTTTGGACCGCGGGTATGTACGTGAGAGCCTTAGTCCTTGTGCCGTTCCTGTGATTTTGGTTCCTAAGAAAGATGGTTCTTGGCGTATGTGTGTTGATTGTAGAGCCATTAATAATATTACTATTAGATATCATCATCCTATTCCTAGGCTTGATGACATGCTTGATGAGTTGTGTGGCTCTGTAATTTTCACAAAGATAGACTTGAGTAGTGGCTACCACCAAATTAGAATGAAACTTGGAGATAAATGAAAAACAGCTTTCAAAACCAAATTCGGGTTGTATGAGCGGTTAGTAATGCCTTTTGGTTTGACTAATGCACCTAGTACTTTTACGCGCTTAATGAATAAGGTTCTAAGAGCTTTCATTGGACGATTTGTGTTAGTTTACTTTGATGATATCTTAATTTTTAGCAAGTCTTTAGATGAACATATGGGACACTTACGTGCTGTTTTTAATGCTTTGTGCGATGCACGTTTATTTGGTAACCTTGAGAAGTGCATCTTTTGCACGGATCGAGTCTCTTTTCTTGGCTATGTTGTTACTCCACAGGGAATTCAAGTGGATGAGACAAAAATTAAAGCCATAAGGAGTTGGCCAGTGCCCCAAAGCATCACACAGATGAGAAGTTTTCTTGGTCTTGCAGGTTTCTATCGTCGCTTTGTCAAGGATTTCAGCGCCATTGCTGCCCCCTTGCATGAGTTGACAAAGAAAGGTGTGGTGTTTCATTAGGGTAAGGCACAAGAGGAGTCCTTTGACACTTTGAAGGACAAGCTTACACACGCGCCATTGCTGCAACTTCCTAACTTTGTTAAGACTTTTGAGTTAGAATGTGATGCTAGTGGAGTTGGTATTGGAGGTGTTTTGATGCAAGAAGGTAAGCCTGTTGCATACTTTATCGGAAAATTGCATGGTCCTATTCTTAATTACTCTACGTATGATAAAGAATTGTATGCACTTGTACGTTCTTTAGAGACGTGACGTTATTATTTGTGGCCTAAAGAATTTATTATACATTCAGATCATGAATCACTTAAGTATCTTCGCTCTCAAAATAATCTAAATCGTAGACATGCTAAGTGGGTTGAATTTATTGAATTGTTTCCATATATTATTAAACATAAGAAAGGGAAGGATAATGTGATTGCCGATGCCTTGTCTAGACGCTATGCTTTCTTGTCTCAACTTGATTGTAGGATTTTTAGACTTGAATCAATAAAAGAACAATATGTGCTTGATCCGCTTTTTAAAGATGTGTAACTGAATTGTAAAGAGGGACGTACATGGAACAAGTTTGTGATCAATGATGGTTTTGTGTTTAGAGCTAACCGTCTATGCATTCCAGTTGGTTCTGTTCGTCTAATGTTGTTGCAGGAAGCACATGGAGGAGGTTTGATGGGGCATTTTGATGCTAAGAAGACGGAGGATATGCTGGCCACACACTTCTTTTGGCCAAAGATGAGGAGAGATGTTGAGCGGTTCGTGGCACGCTGCACCACATGTCAAAAAGCTAAGTCTCGCTTGAATCCACATGGTTTGTACATGCCTCTTCCTGTTCCTTCTATTCCTTGGGCAAATATTTCAATGGACTTTGTTTTGGGATTGCCTAGGACTAAGGGGGGAGGATAGCATTTTTGTTGTTGTGGATTGATTTTCTAAGATGGCTCATTTTATACCTTGTCATAAAAGTGATGATGCTGTCCTTATTGCTGACCTCTTTTTCAAAGAGATTGTTCGCTTGTATGGTATGCCTTGTACTATTGTTTCAGATCGCGACGCTAAATTTTTTAGTCATTTTTGACGCACTCTATGGAATAAGTTGGGTACAAAATTATTGTTTTCTATAACTTGTCACCCACAAACTGATTGACAAACAGAGGTAGTAAACCACACTTTGGGCATAATGTTTGAGAGCTATTTTGAAGAAAAATTTGAAGATGTGGGAGGAATGTTTGCCTCATGTGGAGTTTGCGTACAATCGGGCGACGCATTCTACCACTAAGGTAAGCCCTTTTTAGGTAGTGTATGGTTTTAACCCTCGTGCTCCCATTGATCTTTTGCCTTTACCTACCACTGAAAGAACACATAGTGATGCTAGCGCATGTGATGAATTTATTCATATGTTGCATGAAACAACTAAAGAAAATATTGAAAAGATGAATGAAAAGTATCGAACTGCTGGAAGTGAAGGTAGGAAAGAAATTAAACTTGAACCGGGTGATTTAGTATGGTTACATTTGAGAAAGGATTGGTTTCTAGAGCTACGTAAATCTAAATTAATGCCAAGAGCTGCTGGTCCTTATAAAGTTATTGAGAAAATAAATGATAATGCATATAAACTTGAGTTGCCACCCGAGTTCGAGGTTAGTCCTTCTTTTAACATTGCAGATTTGACACCATATTTGGGAGAAGAAGATGAGCTTGAGTCGAGGACGACTCCAATTCAAGAGGGGGAGGATGATGAGTATATCACTCCTTCGGATACACTCAATGATCCTCTGCTGAACATTCAAGGTCCAATCATAAGAGCTCGCGCGCGACAATTAAATTTACAGGTGAGCTCGTTCCTAAGCAACTCTTTATATGATTTGGAGAATAGATTGCTACCTAATAATTATATTATGATTAGGAATCATGGAGAGGACTGGGAGATACATAGAGGAGGGCTTGGAGGCATGGAGGACCAGCAAGGGCACTCAAGTCAAGGTGGAGGCCCAGACCAAGTCGACTTCGAATCCGTCTCGAAGTCTAGGAGCAGTCTGTACTAAATCGGGTGCCCAGGATGCATCTGGACTTGGAATTGGACATTCTTAGACTCTAAAGAAAGATAACGAGAAGATCTTTCCAATGAGTCTTGTTGGAGGCCCAAATACATCCGGAGTCATCAGGAATCATCCGAACAAATTCACATTAAAAATCTGTCCCGACGCTGCGATGTCGTATTTTGGTCTTTGGGCCTTGTATCGAGTTGGAACCCATTAGGGGTGCGTCCAGGGGGTCTTGCACGACCTTAGACTCTTATAATCAGTAGCCGCCACCCAAGTTAGGGTTTGGGTTTTGCTTAGATTAATCTGTCCATGATAACACCAGATTTTGGTAAACGGAGATTCGGCCCAAAATCGCGTGCAAATAACATGACAGACTTGAAGAAGTGAAAAGAGTATTCGGTAAAGCTGACGTATCGGTCCAGGAGGAGTATTCGGTAAGATCATTCGGTAAGTTGGCTGATCAGCAAAATCCTGAAGGGGGCAGGATCGGCTAAAAGCCTGGCGTGGAGCTTTAAAGTGATGGAGAAGGAGCTGGATGGAATATATGTTATTAAACTGAGGTAATCAGATCATGTGCACTTCTCCAAGCATGTGGTTATCATCGGCTGCCGTATACCAGAGTTGAGTCGATCAGTCTCTATTACCGAATGAAGAACAGTATTCTATTCGGCAAGGAGGCATGCATGTACGTGATAGTTGAGTATCGTACTTGTGCACATACCTAGCGTGATGTGCCTACACGAAGAGCTTTGACGGTTGGACCAGGCCAGAGAAGACGCGTCGGTCGAAGGGGCTTCATTAGCAAGGAATCAGCAATCGGCTAAATCGACAGTCGTTATCTCTATTGCCGAATGGTCATCTCTGTTGCCGAATGAAAGGAGAGCTGATTGCATGTTCGGCTATGCATGTGTATGGCCCATTAAAGTTATCACGTGGCTGCTAAGCAAACTAAGCAAAGGAGATATACATATATACATGGGCACCAGATTTGCATATTCAGTTATGTACGTGTGAGGCCCATCACATGAGACAAGGACTATTATGGAGGTGCATATACACATATACATCCAGGGTCGGCATGCAAGAAGAGAAGGAAAGTTGTGCTCATGCAAGACTCTGGAAGATATCCGATCGGATGGGGATATTATATTAGCCTGCAAGACTGATACGTATCAAACAAAGGAGCTTCATCAAGGATTATAAGGAGTATTATTTAATTCAGATGATATATATCTATGTACGAGACCCTTGCCAAATCAAGGCTGGCTACGAGAGCAACAGAAGAGGATGTATCGGCCAAGGAAGTTTTATTAGGAAGGATTCTAGAAAGGGAATACGAGTCCTTGTATCTTATCTTTTGTCTAGATATTTTCTTAGGCAAGTCTTGTAGGTCGGTCAAGCCCACGGGTATAAATATAAGCCCTGGCCATTGTAATCAATATATTCACAATCAAATCAATACAACCGCCCCGTGCCAATTTTCGAGTCCCTTTTGTCGTGTCGTTCGAGTTCTTCGAGAGGAGTCATCGATCCGTCGACCTCCGTAAGTTCCGGCAACCTTGCTATCATGTCTAGTATCATGCGGTGGATTTAGATGTTGATGCAAGTAGTCTTGTTCGTCTCGACTGGATGGCCGTGCGGCAGGCGTCTGCTTGATGATCACGAAGTCTTTGCTTATGCTCTGTTTATCTCGACTAGATGGCCGTGCGGCAGGCGTCCGCTTGATAGCTTAGCGAGGCAAGATAGTTATCAGAATCTTTGTTTATGCTTTGTTTATCTCGACTAGATGGCCGTGCGGCAGGCGTCCGCTTGATAGCTTAGCGAAGCAAGGATTAGTTATCGGCTCTATTAGATTTGGCAAGATCTAGTAGATTCATTAAGTTACCACGTGTTGCATGTGTCCAGCGCTTTTAGTTATTTGTAACACTTTTTGCCCGATCTAGATTGATTAGTTTCGGCTCTACACTTTTATAGATCTATTAGCTCTTTAACGTTCTTATTCTTTTATTGTCATGATAAATAGATCATATGCTCAAGTGGCCGAATTAGATCAATCTAGATTGTTACATGTTGCGGGTTCTTGCACGTTAGAAACGTTTAGATCTTGATAGGATTGAGTGTCGTGCGGCAGATGCAAGTTCTTGATGGATTTATTCGTGATAGTTTGTTAGTTCCTTCTTCATGGACCCGAGTAAATTTGAATTGCCGAGCTTGGTTATGCTTCAACTTGTAGTTAATTTTTTACTTGTTCAAACATGTCTTCTCATGCATGCGTATTCGGCAATCAATGCTTTACGTATTTTGTCTTCATATTAGCCGAATGAATCACATGCATAATTGGCAGACAGCTTCTATAGCTGTATGTCGTCGTAAGTGGCTTCAGGGCCGTATATACGGAACTGTCTGGTCTCATCCGGCACGTTCCGATTTTATATTTAACAATCTTTTGTCCCTTGTCAGTTTTCAGGTCAAATTGACTGGCACGCTTCCGGATCTCTAAACCGTGCGGCTGTCCGATTGAAGCCACGCTTTCGGCTTGCTGTGTGTGAGGCACGGGGAATCACGTTTCGTGCCAACACACTTTTTGGCACGCCCGGTGGGACACATCACAATCCTTTGATCGGAAGTCAGATCTACTCTAAATATTTATTACCTTCCCGATCACGGTGAAGTGCCGTTAAACTTATATTTCATCGACAAGGTTCGGCCGAAAGAAGAAGAAAATATAAACTACAATATTATCTTGACGAACGATTTTCCAAATAAATCGGTTCGATGGTCGATATTATCAGGGACGCATGAGAATCCAAGAAAGGAAATATTAATTATTCCTTAGAGTTGAATCGGAAGATATTTTGAGCTTACAAGCCAATTTTTTGCATACGTGTCATCTTCATGAAAGTTGTGGCATATGACAACACGTAATGAGCACAGATCCAAAAGATGTTTCTTCCGCTCATAGATTTATTATATTGTTCGGCTGAAATAGCTGGATATCAATGATAAAAAGGCATGGATTGATTAGTTGAGGCTTCAGATTTAACCAACAAGTCGAGAAGGTGCTTGAAGATATATACGTCAAAGTCTATCAACCGTATGATGATCAACAAACAAGCAAAGAAGATGTGTCACTAACACAGGATTTGAAGATTTAATCATTTTTGGAAGCGATGATAGTCCTACAACGTGAAGGGCAATTAAGTGATTCTTATCAAATCGAAGTGTGCAACACCACGTATCTGCTGCATACTACTCTCGGCCAAGAGCAGCTTCTATAGAAGGTCACGATTCACCAATCTCAAAAAAGAAGGAACATGTGTTATCGGCTAATCACAAATAAGTGGCCAATGAGATATATGTATCGGCTATACGCAGTGTACTATTAAGAAGCAACTACCAAGCCGATCGGGGCTATGAGTAAAAGTATGGCCAGCTTCTCGGGAAAATCTGGCCGGATCGCTGCAAGCACTTTAATAGTGAACTACTATGTATGATGAGCTGGCCGGGAGAGCGTGGAGACACGTGTTGTAAACACACAATCGGGCCGTGAAGAGCCGATTCAGCCCTATAGGACTCTACTGCCGAATAGAGGTTATTCATTTAGAAAGAAATCGAAGCACGAGTCCAGATGCCCTTTGGTCTTCATGTAAAAAGCAACGGGAGCAGGTTCGGGGAAAAATAGATATGTCAATTGATGACTGGACGATTACTATGTTCGGCTCGCAGATAAGATGGTACAAAGGTCAGATATGGATCACTCCAGCGATCAATAGAAAATATTTCTTATCAGCTAATCAGCTCCCACACGATAGCCGATTGAAAAGAGGAAGCCAAGTCTATCAGGAATGTACGTACATGTCATACGAGATATGGGTGTATATATATGGTACATATGCAGCTGATCGGTTAAATAAATCCAACATGAGCGCCTGGAAATATTGTTGTGCCATATATATACGATACAGCCACCGGCCGATCGGCAAAAGTCTAAACATGAAAAGCAATGAAGGGAGAGAGCCGACGACAATTGTTGATTCAGTGCTCAAAGGATATTGTGGATTCAGCTAAACCAGAGATGTTACTCGGCTTAATAAATATCGTCACTGGTCATATTACAGGAGGATCGATCAAGACCAGAAAAGGGTATAATAAGGCATCAGATTTAGACGGCTCATGAAGGAGGTAGAACCTCAAGGATCCAGATGTGTCACGATAAACTGAGTTAGCTACTCACCTCCATCGGCTCCACGGATAGATATACATCAGCTAGGGGGCCGGTTCAGTTTTTAATCTGAATGATGCATCAGTTCAAGAAAAGGTTACCAAATTAAATATTCGAGTTAATGACGCCATCAGAATTCAGAACTTGGAAGGCGATCAGAAAAAGATGAACATAGGCGATCGTCAAAGCTGAAAGTTGGAAATATAAGTCCATCATAGGAACCAACGCCAAGAAGACTTTATAGATGAAAACACTCGGCGCCTCGACCTCCCCACATCGATAATGCGTCGGGAACTTGGACCCGCATCGCGCAATACACCCACACACCAGGCTCATCTCTTCCTCTAGTCTTCAGATCCGATCACTCGCTTATTAGTTTTCGGCTTTGTCAACCATTGAGTTCGTTAGCAACAAGAACTACTGCGTATGTCAGCAGTGGAGTTTACATATCAGCAATTCGACATCAACATACTTGATGGGCTACGCGAGGAAATAAGGAGACTAGAACGATGGTACCGATGGACCAATTGGAGATATTTAGTAGTTGGCTAAACTACAGGATGGATGATGAACCCAAGGATTTCCCCATCAGAAAGCCAGGCGTACTTATGTCATCATCACTTTGTCGCATGAGACCATCAGAGACATAAAGACCGAGGAGTAGCACATCAAATCAATCGGTCGTGAGAAAGTAAAAGCGAGCATGAAGTAGGAAACGGAGGAAGTTGCCGCCAGATTGGTTACGTATACCGATCGGCAAAATTAGTTCAGTGCATGCCGATTGCTTTTCCTAAAATAGAATCGGCTACTTCCCTCAATCCATATTGACTAATCTTCAGCTCTATTGGCTAATTGATTTTGGGAAAGATAATACAGCCGAAGGCAAGATGATCAGATACTAAAAGTTTTGGTAATGGCTCTGTTGGATTGACTTACGCTTATGCAATCGAGTCATGAAGAATAAATTAATTAATTCGAGAAAGTTGAAGACAAGATCAAGTTACCACCGATGATTAACGATCGTCGTCCCGGCATAACCGAGTTTGAACACTCTGGGCTAATTGGAGGTTACCAATGATATCTATCACCTGAAGAAAACAGAAATTTTAGAGGCCGGTAACATTTATGGAAAAGAAACAGAGATGGACATGAACAACTAATAAAACGGAACAAATCCAAGCGGACAAAGTTCGAAGTCTGTATGTGCAGGTGTCATGCTATTCAAAGCATCAAGCCGGTGGCTATAAGTTTTCATCCATCAGGCTATATCATTATTAGCTACTCTTTTCTGAACATCAAAGACCTCGTCTCATTGTTGACCTTCGACATAAAAGATGACAGTCCAAAGACAGAGATGTAGAGTAAGGGACGAGATAGTATGATGGCCGGAAAAGGGTTATTTGCCGTTCCATCTTTTGATCGGCAGTTCTCATGATAAGTGTTACCAGCAACTTTCAGGATTGTTCTTGTAATTTTGCGAAATTGCAATGAGGATTGGACAGAAAAGTCAAAAGCCGTTGCTACTATATTCCATCTATCGAAGAAAGATGTATCGGCTAGACCAAAAAAAAAATCCTCGATAGAAGATCATTGAAACGAGTGTGTTCGGTGTCTCAAAGCTCCTACGCATCAGACGCGGGGCAGGGGGGCCTGAACCCGTCGTACATGCATCCACGCACCGCCGAGCTCATCTTTTATGAACACTCAATACACTCAATGTCAGCGTCGTCACCAGGACATTCTTGGACTACCCATGAACTATCTAGTCATCACGAGAGGTTACATCAGAGGAAAATAACAGGAGACCTTATGAAAGAAAACAAAGCCTAATCCAGGTGGCACATTTGGATATGGACAGAGCATAAACGCCTTGAGCAGTTTCGATCCAAAGCTAGTAATATTATAACCAAGAAAAGGAAGCCAGTCGGATGTCACGATCAAATTGGCTTACAATAAATACATGTTTCTGCATTTGGTCGGCGCCCGGCAAATTGGTTACATATATGTGCTCGGCAAAAATTGGTTCCGTATGTATGCCGATCTCTTCTCGTGAAATAAGTCAGCTATATACGAATCCTGACTCGTTAAAGCTCAAGTTGGAGTATTGAAAGTTGTTGGACATCAACCTCTGGACTCATTGACATCAAAGACCCTCTAAATTATTTTGTCATGAGAGGTTATATCAGAAGAACGAAAGGAGTACAACCTGGCAGCCGATAGAGGACCATCGGCAACGTATTTTTTCCAGCATATGCCGAATCAGTTTTGAGTGATGCTTGGAATTTATATTTTGGGAATCGAGAACCAAGCACAGCTTTGTCATTGGTAGTGTCCAGATATCGGAAGGAAGATCAATGGAACAAAAAAAAATGCTGGTTCAGTCAAAGGATGTCAACTCCTTGGAAACGAGCTCGGTGCTTGATAACAGTATCCGATTGGAGGGCAAAGTTGAAACAAAATCCAGCTTGAATATTTGAGTTAGGAAAATATTTTAACATTGTTCGGATGGGCTACATAAGCAATCAGAGTGGAAAAGTCACGACAAGCTCTCAGAATCAATAGATTGGTACATCACGACGAACTGAATCGGCTACTTAGCTCCATCATCTCCGAAGACAAATAAACAACGATAGACTTGGGAGGGCCAGTGCTGGCTTAGTTTCTGCTTCAGATGAAGTATCACGCTATGAGGTCATCTAGCTTGGCAGACACTGCTAGCTCAAGAGGAATAAACACTGGTAGTAGTGCCTCAAGTGCTTGGATATGCGGAGGCTCAAAATAGCCGATACAGTCATGATCGGTTAAATCTAACTATCGGCAAAGAAATTACAGCGATAAAGAAGTAAAATAACATCATCAACTTGATAGCTGAACATAGGATCTTGTTCGGCTGAGGGGCCGCATATCAGAAAGAAATACACCTGGAGCATCGTTGTTAATCCGCATTGCCAAAGTATGCATCATGGTTAGCTTTTACAAGCGGACCTGGATATAGAAATTTGAGAAGTGCTTACGTGGTTCAGAATTACTAAAAATCCCATGCGGCCAATAGCTAGCGTGTTTAGGCAATGATGACGACTACTGTCCTGACTGCAACATGCAGGGATACATCAGCCATGGATGCAGCGAGAATGCCCAGGAAAGAAGCAGTCAAGTTACTATTGTGCTGATAGACCAAAGAAGAAACAAAAGGATCAAAGTGTTGCCTTTTGAGTTTCTATATGGTTATTAATCCAGTAGATATGCTGTCCACACAGAAGCCAATGAATATAGATCTTGATTGACTTAGGGATGTATCTTCATCGGCTCCCGGTTTTCTCGTCATTTACGATTCTTACGCTGGGTTGATTCCTGCCTCAGGAGAGAAAGTCATGAACGTATAGGAGGAGAAAATATATGTGACCAGTCATCAAGACGATCAAGATGAGTCGAAGAATAAGGTGACCTGATAGCCGATTGGAGTTCGGTTGAAAGTTACTATTGAAATGCATCAGGAAGTCGTCCAAATCTCAGTACGCAAAGTGAAGCTTCTGATTGGTGATTAATTATCAACTCATGACTCAGGAAGATTCGCACGCAAGGAGATATATACATATATACATAATCAATGGACTTGCATGTTCAGCTACGGCCAAGAATGCTTGAGCAAGCATGGCCAATCAATATATTTGGCTGCCTATGTTTAGCAAGTCTCACAGACAAGGCCAAGCAAGTTAACTGACGAAGGAAGATTATGTTGGCAAGAGGAATATTTTATTATTGCTTGGCCAGACTGTGCAAGGAAAATAAGAAGACGCCAAGAGGATATTACATTTGGGAAATTACAGCCAATTAACAAAGGAGCTACGCATTCTATTCAGAAGAATGATTGGCTACTAACATTGAGTTCTCAATAGTAGCACTGGCTTCTAGATGCAACAGCCGAAAAGCACACTGATGAAAACATCATTATGGAGAATGTTTCCTAAGCGAAGAAGGCACTTATCGGCTTAAAAGAGGAAAAAGCGCATATGTGTGATCAAGATCACGTGACACAACATCGAACGATCCATCATAAAGAAGGACAAGATAATTTCTACCGGCTCCTTCAGCTTCAAACGATGGTTTGTGTCACTCTATCCTCACTTCTCTAGCAGTATCTAAGTTTCAAATTTAAAATACCTGCATTACTGCTAAGATTAAATCTGGAAAATAATTCCATTCTATAAGTATATGCTATAAATGTTTTAGGTTTATCCATTGTTGACATGATGAATAGATGCTCTGTTTTATTTTTCACTTGTGTCTAGTTTATAAATTTGATTTCTTTAAAAATTTGGGTTTAGTGGTTATAATACTTGTCTTGAAGTCTTTAAAACTTGTGGGTTGCATAGAATCCAAGCTCTGTTTAAAAGTGGTTGTATAATAAGAATGGAAGTAAAATTTACTATGACATTATTCTGAAAAAAAACTTGAGATCCGGATGAATTTTCTAAAAAATCAAACTAATAAAATATCATGTTGAGCTTTGTCAAATTGTTGTGACCACTAGTGTAGATTATAATTATATGCCTAAGATCAAGCTTATCTTAAAATAAAATATCTTGTATGTGTATTTTCTCTTTGATTAGGATATGAGGCTATGTTAAAAAAAAAACTCAGAAATAAAAAACAGCGAACACGTGTTCATGTAACTGAAGTTATAAAAAATATAATAAAGGGGCAAAAGCCTAGGTAGCCTCATAGATTAAGATGATAAGAGAAAATATTATGTGCAAGGAAAAAAATAAAATAAAAATTCTTGATCTAAGCGTATGATTTGTATCTCCTTATGGTTCGATCTTTGACTTAGCAATACTATATGGTATCTCGGAAATAAAAATGACGGACAAGTGTCCGCCGAAACCGAGTCATCTATTTCTCGGAAATAAAAATGACGGACAAGTGTCCGCCGAAACCGAGCATAAAAAATGTATAAAATAAAATAAAAACACAAAACTTCCGGATTGAAGGTGATCAAAGAATAAGAGATAAGTAATTTTTTGTGACTGTTCTATCTTACAATTGATCAAGGACTTAGCAAGGATTATAAGCCCCATGGTTCAAAAGGGTAGATGGATGAGTAGAGTACCATTTTATTCAAATTCGAAAGAAATCTTAATTATAAACCCGATACTCTTGTAACATAATCGACATTGTAGCATCTCCTGATCAACGACTTAAAATGGAGGAAATATAATATTTATACGCATATGCATGTACTACTAACCTATTTCCACATGTATTGGAGAGTTATTGTTTTACAGGACTTGAGAGTACAGAAATGTGGGAATGTGGTGGAAGCTGTCTTTCCAAGCGAGCATATTTCAAGGGAATAAAAGACTCACCAGCAACAATAGTGCATCAAGGGGAGACGGCTGGATCGAAAAAAGTTCGAAGCATGAAGATTCATACTCCGAACTTGGGGGGCCTGTGTTAACACCAGATTTTGGTAAACGGAGATTCGCCCAAAATCGCGTGCAAATAAGATGACGGAGACTTGAAGAAGTGAAAAGAGTATTCGGTAAAGCCGACGTGACGGGTCCAGGAGGAGTATTCGGTAAGATCATTCGGTAAGTTGGCTGATCAGCAAAATCCTGAAGGGGGCAGGATCGGCTAAAAGCCTGGCGTGGAGCTTTAAAGTGATGGAGAAGGAGCTGGATGGAATATATGTTATTAAACTGAGCTAATCAGATCATGTGCACTTCTCCAAGCATGTGGTTATCATCGGCTGCCGTATACCAGAGTTGAGTCGATCAGTCTCTATTACCGAATGAAGAACAGTATTCTATTCGGCAAGGAGACATGCATGTACGTGATAGTTGAGTATCGTACTTGTGCACATACCTAGCGTGATGTGCCTACACGAAGAGCTTTGACGGTTGGACCAGGCCGAGAAGACGCTGGCGTCGGTCGAAGGGGCTTCATTAGCAAGGAATCAGCAATCGGCTAAATCGTGATCGTTATCTCTATTGCCGAATGGTCATCTCTGTTGCCGAATGAAAGGAGAGCTGATTGCATGTTCGGCTATGCATGTGTATGGCCCATTAAAGTTATCACGTGGCTGCTAAGCAAACTAAGCAAAGGAGATATACATATATACATGGGCACCAGATTTGCATATTCAGTTCTGTACGTGTGAGGCCCATCACATGAGACAAGGACTATTATGGAGGTGCATATACACATATACATCCGTGGTCGGCATGCAAGAAGAGAAGGAAAGTTGTGCTCGTGCAAGACTCGGAAGATATCCGATCGGATGGGGATATTATATTAGCCTCGCAAGACCGATACGTATCAAACAAAGGAGCTTCATCAAGGATTATAAGGAGTATTATTTAATTCAGATGATGATATATATCTATGTACGAGACCCTTGCCAAATCAAGGCTGGTCGAGAGAGCAAATGTAAGAGGACGATCGGCCAAGGAAGTTTTATTAGGAAGGATTCTAGAAAGGGAATACGAGTCCTTGTATCTTATCTTTTGTCTAGATATTTTCTTAGGCAAGTCTTGTAGGTCGGTCAAGCCCACGGGTATAAATATAAGCCCTGGCCATTGTAATCAATATATACACAATCAAATCAATACAACCGCCCCGTGCCAATTTTCGAGTCCCTTTTTGTCGTGTCGCCGAAGTTCTTCGAGAGGAGTCATCGATCCGTCGACCTCCGTAAGTTCCGCAACCTTGCTATCATGTCTAGTATCATGCGGTGGATTTAGATGTTGATGCAAGTAGTCTTGTTCGCCTCGACCGGATGGCCGCGGCGGCAAGCGCCCGCTTGATGATCGTGAAATCTTTGCTTATGCTCGCTTATCTCGACTAGATGGTCGCGGCGGCAAAGGCCCGCTTGATAGCTTAGCGAGGCAAGATAGTTATCGAGAATCTTTGTTTATGCTTTGTTTATCTCGACTAGATGGCCGTGCGGCAAAGCGCCCGCTTGATAGCTTAGCGAAGCAAGGATTAGTTATCGGCTCTATTAGATTTGGCAAGATCTAGTAGATTCATTAAGTTACCACGTGTTGCATGTGTCTAGTGCTTTTTTAGTTATTTGTAACACTTTTTGCCCGATCTAGATTGATTAGTTTTGGCTCTACACTTTTTATAGATCTATTAGCTCTTTAACGTTCTTATTCTTTTATTGCCATGATAAACAGATCATATGCTCAAGTGGCGAATTAGATCAATCTAGATTGTTACATGTTATGGTTCTTGCACGTTAGAAACGTTTAGATCTTGATAGGATTGAGTGTCGCGGCGGATGCAAGTTCTTGATGGATTTATTCGTGATAGTTTGTTAGTTCCTTCTTCATGGACCCGAGTAAATTTGAATTGCCGAGCTTGGTTATGCTTCAACTTGTAGTTAATTTTTTACTTGTTCAAACATGTCTTCTCATGCATGCGTATTCGGCAATCAATGCTTTACGTATTTCGTCTTCATATTAGCCGAATGAATCACATGCATAATTGGCGCACAACTTCTATAGTCGTATGTCGTCGTAAGTGGCTTCAGGGGCCGTATATACGGAACTCGCTGCGGTCTCATCCGCACGTTCCGATTTTATATTTAACAATCTTTTTGTCCCTTGTCGGTTTTTCAGGTCAAATTGATCGGCACGCTTCGGATCTCTAAACCGTGCGGTTGTCCGATTGAAGCCACGCTTTTCGCTTGCTGTGTGTGAGGCACGGGGAATCACGTTTCGTGTCAACAGTCCAAGAACAGTTTCACCGTTTCATCGGTTTGTAAGACCCCAACTCGTGAGCTTAATCATTCATCTGTAAATTGGTTGCTTTCTTCCTTGTTCTTGCTTGTGTTCTTCGATTCGCAGGCAAGGATTAGCCTTCTTGATAAGGTCAACTGTGCAACGCAGGTTGATAACCAGAGGAGACGTGGTGCTACGATTACGGGGTTTCGGATCGTGCAGTTCGAAAGCTGGATCGATTTGTGTCTCGTTTCCGCCAAATCGAGAGTTACCAAAACCTTTCGGAAGATCAGGAACCCTTATTCACATCAACCCGCCCGGTGACCACGCTAATGGTTCATCTCCCTCCCTAGGCCGCACACATCCCCCCCACGCCCTGCGCTGCCCTCTCGCCCGCCAGCGCCGTTAGCCGCTCGCCCCGAAGCTCTGCGCTTCGCTCAGCCAAGCGTTGCCGGCCACCCGTGTCTCATGCCTACCTCGTGTCGCCCTCTCGGCATGCGCTGATGTCGCCACCACAGAGGCTGCTCGGCGGCTCGCAGGGAGTCACCGAGCACCTATATGAGGCACCTTGCCCTACCTTACTCCCTTACTCACTCGCGCCAAGCCTCTAGGCCCCTAGCGTAGCACCCTCGCTCCTTCTCTACACAAGCTCACCGCGCCGAAGCTCTGCCGCCACTGTTCTCCGCGCCACCGCTGTTCCACGCGGACACCAAGCCCTACTTCGAGGTAAGGAGCTTTCCTGTCCACCTGCATGACCCTTCTGCACCTCCCAGCAGCCCACGTGCCCTGACTGACAGCCCCTACCTTTTAGCAGAAAGGCCCTCTTCATTTTTCCAAATTAACCCGCCACCCAAATTTCAAAATAGAAAAATCTATTTTGATTATTTTAATTTCAAAATAAGTTCCATCTATTTATAGTTTTGCCATCCGCCACATAAAATGATCATATCTTCCTCACTTTTAACTCTGATTTGAGCGATTCTTGAACCTACGGTTTCATTTCGACACGTAGTTTTGTATACTTGTTTACAACTTTCCCATGTATTAGTGTAATGTTTCTAAATGAAGCTATGCATTGCTTGTATGTGATGGTGATGTGTATAGACAGGGATTAGTTTGTGGAGGCCGAGAATCCAATCGTTCCAAAGACCGAACAACACCCTTTTGGAGAAGGCAACTACAGGTTCCCTTGATCACGTTGTTACCTCATAATTTTAATTCACTTTTACTTTTATGCATGTTGGGTAACTACAGGTTCCCTTGGAGAAGGCAACTACAGGTTCCCTTTTGGAGAAGGCAACTACAGGATTCCCTAGTTTCACTGGTCCTTCCTTATACCTTGGGTTTATAGTTGGTAGGTTTGCTAGTTGTTGTAACCCACAATGACACTTGGCATATGCAATGTAATTAATGATGAATTAATATCTTATGCAGTTGGCAAGTTAAAAGTTGGTGTTTTAGCAACTTGGTTTAGGCTTAGTGGGAATAAGTACCCGAGCTCTCTATTGGGGGTGCTCATGTATGCCCATCCCAAGGACCAGTTCATGGAGTGACCATCCAGGATTTGTAGTGCAAGCCCAGGCTACATGGCTCTGGCTTGATGTAGTAATAGATAGTTTACATGTAGTGTGATAGTTTTCCATGTAGGTGCCAATGGGGGATGGAGGTTATGTAAGTATGGCAATCAGATCCCATTAGGGAGGACCATAGTGTGGCTACCTGGGTGATCCATGGGGATGGCTAGTAATATGCCTAAATCAAAACCCAATGTACTATCACCTACTTGTTAAACTTGCGAACAATCTCATAGTAAAACCCTGCCATCACACCTAGGTAGTGCCATGTGGGTCTTGCAAGCCCCGGCCAATGGGAACCACAACTTGAGGTAAAGATGTACACCTCTATAGAGTTCATCAAACTAATATCAACCATGCTCATGGTCATGAGTGGCCTAGACCCTTGCATGATTAGAATATGACTCACTTGAAATGTGGAAATGGTTGCATTGTTTGAGGTGGCTACCTCATATTTTGGTGGGATGGCTATCCTGTGTCTCTTTTTGAGGTTATTGTTGACGCTCCTTATCAACTCTTTTTACCATCAACATTTTCCTAGAAACTTGGCAAATCATAATCTAAAGCATCATATTTGATTTGGATTCACTTGGTTCTACTTGTATATTTAAATTCTATTTGGATGCAGGACATATCTATTGACGGTAATTAATGTACATTATAAACTGTCAAACTTTCTTGCAAAATACATGAATATCATAGAAGGTTATTACTAACAATTTCCATAAGTTTTGGTGAAATATTAATTTTCTAGGGATTAATCTAGAAAGCATACAAAGGAGGATTTGATTGCATAAAAATGACAAAATTTATCCACGGAGAAACATGCGCTAGAGAACTCAGGAAGGTGTTGACGGTCGTTATTGTACGAAACCAACCATCAACTAGCCATGAAAAGGATGCAATTATGATCACCAAAGTAGATATAGGGTTTACACTGACCGAATTCCACGAGTTTTGGTGTTTCACTATTTTTTCGCAGCGTAAACTAGAAAAAGACGCAAAACCTAGGAGCTTATCGGAACAAAGAATGGGAAAATGGACACCGCGGCAACACGGGAACACTCTAGAAGGGACGAGAAGGCACCATGCCGAGCCGGGGGCCCGGAGGCCACCAGGCCAGACCGGCCGGTCTGGGCCTGGACCGGCCAGTCTGGGCCCTGGCCCGTTCGTGGCCCACTTTGCCCAGGTTGCTCCACCGCCTTAGGGTTTCAATCTCAGCCGTCCACCAATGTCGGTTTGATCCGATGGCTCACGATCATCGCCCAGGGCTATAAAAGGAGGGCAGGACCCCCTGGGAGAGACATCCCCTGAAACCCTAATTCATTATTCGTTGGGATCCATTCGAGAGGCGTCCCTTTGAGGATCATACTCTCATGGAGATCAACACACCAGGGAGATTAGGGCTAGACTCTTCAATGTAATAGATTAGCAACTTGAGAGCTAGGGTTGAGAGGCTTCGTTCCGGATCTCGCCATGGAGCCTTGGAGGTCTGGTATATCTCTGTATCTTATCTTTGCAAGACTTATGCTTTAGTATAATTATCTTCTCTATTTACTTGTATGCCTTATTTGTATGATTAGTGTAGTTATTGCATCTTAGCATAGGATCTCCACCTGTATTAGGTGCTCTAGTTATTACGTATGGCTAGAGTAGTAATCGATAGTGTAGACATGGTGTCTAGGCTATAGGTTACCTGAGGTTGCGCCCAATTCTTATGGTTAGTTGTGGTAGCCCTTAGGGTGACAGCTCTATGTGGCCTTCGTATTCCACCACGTCGGAATTGGTGTTTTGTAGAGCTTTTGGCAGCCTTCCCCAACTACTTCTTTCTCATCTATTCGAGAGTTGGAAAGGTACTGCTGCTCCGAAGTGCTATTGTGTGTGCTATACTACCCATGCATTAGTTACATTCTAGTGTCAACTAGAATAGAACCCAAGTAATAGAGAAGTACATAGGAACCTTGACTCTCCCATTGGCCTCTCAAGTTAGTTGACTATACATATATTATAGGATTCTCCTCTGTGTGTGATATTGTGCATAACTCTTATCCTTTACCTCTTACCCCTACTTTAGTCTAGTTGGTATACTAGTTAGTAGATACATGATGGTGAACTATCAATATCTTTAACCATTGTTTCCCAGTGGTAAAATATAAATAACGATACCTAGAATACTCCTGGTAAAATGCTACAATGGTATTTGATCTGTGCGCTTGTGGATACTATTTCTATATTCTAAATGGTGGCAAGATTTAATACCACACCTCTTGGTGTTATTGCTGGGGATGACAACTTGGCATTCTAGTAGTGATGCTATGCCCACAAGCATTTTTAGTGCCGTAGCTAGAGATAACATTAAGAGGTGTCAATAGAAGGTAACATGCTTGTAGCCAAGATGGATCTACTTGCAAAGAGGTTAGAATCCTATTGTTGATGGTCACTAAGTACCAATTCTACCCATCAACAATGTGAAGAAATGAATAAAAATGGAAAGTAAAGTGTAGGATAGCGGTTTAATACTAATGGAGTTCCACTTGTACATGAAATCTTATTTGAAAGCTGGCAATATTTGGAAAAGTGACAGAAAGGAGGCATTTGGAGGCCACCCAAGCAAGATGGGCTAGAGTGGCCATCTTGCGGGGTCGGCCGACCCCACCCAAGGTCGGCCGAGGGTCCACTTTCTTCTTCACGTCACCAATCCATGTTCAAGGCCAGGTGGCATGCCCAGGAGCACTCCCCACCATTGGTTGGTGACGGTTTGATCCAAGGGTGGACAGTGAGCCTCGGTGGATCACCGGACCCACTGTCATACACCTAGGGGCACAACCACCATCAAACTGCCATTGGATAGGCGGCAACCAACTTACCTACCACTCCACCACCATCAGGAGGCCATCCATCGCCGTTGGATGGGAAGGCAGTGGAATAGAGGTGTAACACCCGTGATGTTAGTCACAAGCTAAGCCGCAAGATTGGACTTAAGCAAGATAGGTTTAGTGATGATCTTGACCTCTATCTCACATCCATATCCATCAACCTTGGTCATTGGAGAAGTTTCATGAATATTGGAATTGAGAATCCACATGAAATGATAAGCTATATCCTCGCTTGAAAGGCTTTATCAAATACATGAGTACATGAAGTGTCAATCAAGCCTAGCCATAATGTCCAAAGTACTCTAATTGAGAACAAAAGTTATGAAGGTTTCATGTTGAGCAAATGTCAAGAAAATACTCAAATGAGGCTAAAACCCTAGTTTAGAGCTATATCAAGTTGCTTCTTTGACCAATAGAAAAGTATAGCTTATGTTCATGTTCTGAAGTTTGACCTTAAATAAAAGTTATATTTCATCTTTTGTAGAACAAACTTTGTTTAAGAGTCAAGAGCTGAATCAGTTCTTAGCCTTGTCAAATAAAGCCCACAAAACCGAATGTGCTGCAGTTTTAGCACTTACTCCCTCCATTTCAAATTATAGTTCGTTTGACATTTTTGACCTAAAATTTGACCGCTTGTCTTATTCAAAAAATTTATGCAAACATAGTAAAATTTAAGCCATTCTTGAAGACCTTTCATTAGTAAAGCAAGCTACAACAAAATATGTGATATTTGACACAAATTTTTGAATAAGATGAGTGGTCAAATTTAAGGTCAAAAAAATCAAACGAACTATAATTTGGAATAGAGTAGTAGAATTTATTCTATCTGGAAATTGTGTTCATCACGTTGGCATCCCGCGTTCTCATGTTTTTGTTAAGCAACATGTGTTGCTCCAAAAATAGGAGTTGATGGTAATGAAATGAAGAGGAGCTTGCAAGAAGTTGGGTTCAATTTGAACAAGTTTGGTCAGTCAATTGGAGTAAAAACCGAAGCAAGGTTTAACCCTAATCGGCATGTTGACATTGTCATTTTTGGTACTAATTATCTCCTAATATGAAACTCTAATGACCATGTCTCTTTAACTAAAATTGGAGAGTAGTATCTGGTGGACAAACTTCGTTTAAAGCCCAGGGCCAGATTTGGTACAGAATGGCCCAAATTCGTGTCCACTGACCCTACTTCCACACCCGCCAGGTGTCCGACGTCGAGCCTCAATGGGACGCGCAGCTGCCATGCCGCACACCCCCGCGCCCCTACGTCCTGCGCTAGTCGGCCACTGCCTCCTGCACCCTTGGGTCAATGGGGAAAGCCAGGGCGCGTCCCAGCACACTCTCCTCTCCCTCACGCGCCTCGCTCTCGCCCGGCTCGTCGCCGTGGGCGGAGCCGCCATGGCTGCGCTGGCGAAGTTCTCTGCTGTCACCGGCCCAAGCCCTCAGAGTGCTCCTCCACCCGTCCAGCCACCACCGCCCCTCTTCCTTCCTCCGCCTACGTCCTCGGGCATCGCGAGCTGGCCGAGCAAGGCCTGCGCGCGCGCCGCTAGGCCTTCTTGTGCTTGCAGCCGCTGCGGTTGCCGGCCGTGGCCAGGGATGGCGTGGCCAGCCCACGGCGCCGCCCAGTCGCCCGTCCCCTCGCCGACGTCATTTCCCTAGCCACTGGCCTGAGATAGCCCGCCATCGGTCGAGCTCGAGCTGCCTCTGCCACCGTTCTATTCGAAGGAAGAAGAAGAGGGAGTTGAAATGCAAATAGAAACATATTTGTGGTTTTTTCTGCAAAGTTCATGACTCAGTGCTACAATGACATACATTTCTATGTCCTGTGGGTTGAATAGCTAAAATTTCAGGGTCCCCGATGCAAAGTGCTTGTCTTATTTGATTTCTGTTTTGCTTTTTTGAGAAAATGGCTGAAACTTCTTTAATTCATAGTAAATCACAGATAAATTGTAAAATAGCAAATGAGGACTTTTTGGAATCCTTAAGAGTAGATCTATGCAGTGGTGTGATAATATTGCATATTTTAGTAGAAAGTTTTTACAGTAAAAATAGATCTTTGCGATCTAGGGTTTGCTATTGCCAAATTCATATCTCAAGCTCTATTGCTCTATTTGATGTGAAATTTTGGTGGTAGTCTACTGATGCTATGTGAGTGCTGTGGTTAAAATTTCATGGCCATTGGATGCAGTATGATTGAGTTATTTAGATATCTTCCATGATGTCTAGTAAGTAGATTTAATTGATTAATAATGGAAATAAAAATGTAAAAATGGAAACTATGGTTCCACTACGTTTGCATGATGTTGTTATGACATGTGGACACTTAAAATAGTCATGTGTTTATAGAAAATGTTGATTTTTAGATTTATTTTGCTCTCCCATGATTTATTTCTATAGCAGTTTGTCTTTTTCATAGAGGTTGCTATACTTATTCAAATGCTATGAAATTTCGATAGTATACTTTTGGGTGTTTATGTGAGCTATTGTAATTTTATTAGAATTTATTGTGCACTTTTGATATATGTTCCATATATGTTCCTTAATTCACCTTGTTATCTAAATAAATAGAAAAGGACATGAAAATAATTTATTTAGGAATGGAAGCTATGTTTTTTAGTATTCATTTAATATATTTTAACTGTTGAAAACTTTGGTTAAGTCCAAATTGATGTTTGAAATGTGAGTAAAATATTATTTGCTCTATTATTTAATTTGGAAACTTTCTGGATAGTTTGTAGGACCTTGGTGATTGCACCTTGTAAATGATGTTTTCCGGAAAACTTATGAATACCAAAGTTGTTGATAATTCATGTATCTAGCTTGTGTTAAAATTTGGTGGCATTTGGCCCAGTGTTTTGGAAACTATAACTGTGCAATCTGGGTAACAGTTTTGGTTGCTGCCTGTTCTGGCAAAACCTGATCTTGTACATTTGTACCAACTAAACTCATGAATCATGCCTTGATGATTAAAGATGAATTTATAGGAAATTTCATATATTTCTAGATTATCTTGTTGCAAATCATTTAAAGTTGTAGAACTCTAGATGTGATTTATTTACTCAGCTACTGCATGTATGTCCAGAATTTGGTTGCTTCTAGTTCTTGTTATTTGCTTTGTATATTGCTAAGTATGGCTTATTATTTGATGATGGTTAAGTTAATACACCTAATGCCTTGTGATATTGGTGTCATATTTGATATGCTTTTTTTTATATATTTGGCATGGTTGTGAATAGCTTGCTCTCTAATGTGCTCATGTCATCTAGTGTGACTATGCTAGCTTGTCTTGCTTATTGTAAGTGATGAATCCTCTATTGCACTTCCATGTATTGATACATATGTATTGTGCATCTCATCTAGGTACATTAGCTAAACTATATGAAGGATGATATGTTGGAGTCAAACCCGAAGACGGTGCAAGCTAACATGACTGATTTTGGGTCATATTCCAGGTAAGCCCTAGAGCATTCTAAGTCTCCCACCTTTTATAATGCAATTGAGTACTTAATATTGTTATTGCATTAAGTTATAGGAGTTGGTTGGAAACACTTGTTGCATATATATCCTCTCCTTGTCCAGCGAACTAACCTTGAATCCTATTTAAGTCCAGGTATCAAGATAAATGCTTAGCCATGCTTAGACCGGTAGAAGTTAGGTGATTCCCTGTCATCCGCGAGATATAGGTTGTTACATCTCTGGTTACGGTTGGCTATATATGCTATCGTGGAAAAGATCCATGTGTTAAAAATAAAAGAAGACCAGACAGGGACAATGGACCCTGTCTAGTCGCTTAAGGACTGGAAGCGTTGTTCGTTCTTAGTCATGTTGAATGCAGCCCAACACATAGTTGGCCGGGCCCGAGTGCCGAGGCCGTGAAGCCGAGTAGCTCAACTCAAGGCGAAAACACGGGCGGCGGTTGGGCAATTCGTGGGAAGTGGCATACTAGACCAAGGGCAAGCATGTATAACTGTCCTGGCGTCGTCCTTGGGTTAGCATGGCTTGAACATCCTGGCTACCGTCTTTTCGGTCTTGCCGACGTGATAATCGGGCCCGCGCTTGAGTTGTACCAAGGGTGACCTAAGGTGACTCTAATCCAGTCTGCCTGGGTGTGTGTTGGGAATACCCCTTGAGCTCAGTAGGAATCGATTAAAATCACCGTCTCTCTCGGATAGTGAGAACTTGACCATTGTCTCCGGCACCGTAGAACTCAATAAATAATGATGGTTCTAATGTTGAAGATGATTATGATGATAGCTGTACTAAACTGGCTATGGTTATTAATGCTTGGTATAATAAAATGATTGTTTAGTACAAGTACTAATCTAGATGAAAGATTGATTTATAATAATCTGTTGCTAGTATAATAAAATACTACTCTCATAGAACATGCTTTTATGCAAAATTAAAGTTGTCAAACTAGCCCCACCTATATCAAGCCTTGCATACTCCTTGGTGTCACTTTATTTCTGGTTTATGACGGGTAAGTCTAGCTGAGTATATTCTCGTACTCAGAGTTTATTCCCACTTGTTGCAGGTTGTGATGTATCATGATTACCGCAAGAATTGGATGGCTTCTACCATAGCAGAGGAGTATGGTCATGGGCATGATCTTTCTTATCCTTCTTATCTCTAATGCTTTTGTTGGAATTGAGCTTGGTACTGGCATATATTTGATCTAAAGGTGCTGTTGGTTTTAAACTACTTTGCTTTTGCTACTTTAAACCTGTGTTGTAATACTTATATTGAACTCTGATGTATGTTGGACTATTTGTAAAATGTTTGTAACATTTGACTTGTTTTGTTGAATCATTACAATCTTGGCTTGTATGTTGGCTAGTTTGAAGTCCGTCATGATTTCAGTGGACTATCGGGATTATATGGGCTCAAGTGTGAAAATTTAGTCACTTCGGTGATTGTTTTAATACTTGTGTTCTTATAATTTGGACGGTTCTGTTACAGCTGGTATCAGAGCAAGATTCAACATCAAACATGTCATTTGTGTATTTAAAACAAAAGCTTTTGTTTGCAAAAGATTAGTTTTGATAAAACTATAGCTACATATATATAGGTGTGTTCAAATCATTATTTAAAAACTTAAGTATGCCAGTGGTCAAATCTTTTTACGCCCAAATAAAGACTCTTAGGTGGCTTATATAAGTACTAACTTAGGGGTTTTAAATTTTGCATTTATGCTTAGGCCAAGATATGTATGTGTGATGACCGCAATACGCTACCCTGTAGTCTAATGGTGAAGGTATGCTAACCACGTGCACGATGCGTGGATCAAATATACATGATGACTAGTTATATATCGAGCATGCGTTTTATGCCACCGACATAGAACGTGATTGCCACCTCAGGCTGGCAATTCTGTGAGGACGAATAGGACGAAGCATGCATCATGATGATTGTTGCTTTGCACATAACTATGCTCTTCTCACCCTTGATTCCAATAATAAGTAACTTGTGATTGAGGTGTTGTTACTATCTTTCCTGTAGTTAGATGATAATAGTGTTATCTATGTTGCTTGAATTGGAATGCTTGAAGATAGTGTGTGTATAGCCTTGCCTTGTATGATTGCTTTTATTGGAATTGCATAACAAGTTGGTAGTGGCTGAAAATTTGACCTTTTGAAACTAAAACATGTAGTGATACCTCTATAAAAGCCAATACATGCTCATTGAAATAAAATGTCAGGTACTTTCTTTTAAGTTATCTTCACATTAGTTCCATGTGAAAGCTTGCCAATGGACAAGTGTGTATGTGTTTTCTTGTGATGTCTCCAATGTTAATCAACAGAGTAAAAATGTTACTTAGCCTTGATGGAAATAGTTGTGGTTACCAGTTTAAACTTAATAAGTGTTCTCTAGTTTAGCCTAGTGGTGAATATGTTGTCTCATCATGCTCTTGCAAAGATACTTTAGATCTTACTTAAATAATTAAGGTATTCCTATTTATTCTATCTTGTGAAGTAGACTAAAATATTATGATCGAAGGTAATAATAACTGGTGTTACTAGAATAACATAATTGTGTGCTTTCTTGTTAATAGAACAAGGTAAATATTGTTTGAAATTGTATTTGAACTTGTAGGCTGCTAGGATCACCTTTGTTTGATGTCGGCAACTCTAGTTTTGATTGAAATACATGCTTGCTGCATTGCTATCTTAGTTGTGTAAAACTACTTGATAGTGTTTGTGAACCTTGTTAACTTGAGTTTGCTCTAGGTCTTTGCTAGCCTAGCACACTACTACAGAAAATATTAACCACAACCTTTCGAAAACCCTCTCGGAGGCAGGCATGATTTTTACCCGCCTCGATTAATGTCGCATTAACTAAGGCGGTCATTTTCAATTAACCACACCGGTTATAAAAACCACCTCGCAAAATACATTAACCGAGGCGGTTATGTTAGAAGGCCCGCCTCGGTTAATATTAGGCCCAACCAGCCCATCTAGAGCCCGATAACAGTAGCTAATATAAATATGGGAGGAGAACACTAAACCCTAACTCCACTCACTCCCTCCTTTAGCCGTCATAGCCATTCTCTATTCTCTCTCACTTTCTCTCCCTTCTCTTCCTCCCTCCCTCACTTTTCTACTTCCCCGTCATGCGGTGGTGAAGCCAAGGAGTGGAGGCCAGCCCGGGCGTGCGCCATCGACGCTACGCCACCCTCGTGGGCGGGCGGGCATGGCACAGCAGAGCGGCCGCGAGCGACAGCACGGCACCCGCACCTTTGGCGGGCTTCGTGGCGCAGTGGCAGCGGCAACCACTCACGGGCGGGTCACGGTCGCTGGCCACGGCAGCCTCGCGCGGCGCGATGTAGTCACCGGCAGCGGTGGCCTCGCGACGGGTCGGCATGGTCGCGGGCTATGGTGGCCTCTTATGGTGCGACGGCCTCGCCCGGGCGTGGCATGGTTGCGGGCTATGGCGATGGCGCACGGGCTGCGCGTTTGCGGTGGGTGGGCGCGGTCACAGCCGCAGGGAGCCTCACGCGGGCGCTGCTCGGTTGTGGGCACCGCGGCCGGAGGGTAATGGCGCGAGCGCAGGCGGGCGTAGCGGCCCGATCCAAGCAGGCGGCCCGATCCGTCAGTGGGCGACCAAATCCAGCTTTTTGGCAGCAAATCGAGCAACGGGACACCGGATCTAGCTTTCCGGTGGCGGATCGAGCGGTTTGGGGCGGTGTAAGGGCAGCGAATGGCCGCATCCAGCTTGCCGGTGCTAGAACGGGAGGCGAGGAGCGGTGTAGGGGCGGCGGCGGGGAGGCCCAAGATCCAGACCCAGTTGGGCTTTTTCTTTTTTGTTTTTTATTTTGATTAACTGATGAGGGCATTATAACCGCCTTGGAAAAGGTTTCATTTACTGTGACCCTTGTTCCGAGGCGGTTGCAATAACCACCTCAGTAAATCACTTTTGGCCGTCACGGTTAACATTTTTGGTAGTAGTGGCATGAGACATCCCAAATACTAGCTCTTGTCTATAAAGTGTCTATGTGTCTTTGGTGTAGCCCTGATGAAATCCTTTGGATCCTTTGCTACCTTTCATGCAAATCATCATGTACCTAAAAGACTTGGCTTTATCCACCAATTAGTAGCACATCTTGCATCATAATTGATCTTTGTAAATAGGTACGTGTGTTGAGTTGTTGCACATGAGTGTTTGTTATGTGTGAGCTTTGTACTTAGAATGATTGCTTAAGCTTATTTGTTTTCCTTGGATGCTTGTTGTCTAGGTAGTGCCATAGTCATCACCTTGTTTGTCCTCGGTGAGCATATGAGTGTCGAATAACTCATCCTAGAACAACGCTCCCGTTTTGATAATCACATGGTTGTTGCCTTCGATTAGGTTCTCTATCGTAGGAACCTAAGCCTATGGACTGGGTTGCTAACCTTTGAGTGCTGTGTTGCAAAGACTTGTACTTATGCCCTTGTTTGAACCTTAAGCCCCAGACTAGACTCTTGTATGTTTGCATATGACGTAGATGGTCTGCACCCTTTGATGAGGACCTTTGCGTGATCGACCAACCATGTTAAGATCTTGCTAAATGCCAGTCCTTGACCTTGGTTGCTTTCTACTAGTATAGAGACCATACCCAAATCCAAGTTGGACCTCTCAGTTGCTTATCCTTATAATGATCTAGTGCAACACTAATGCCTCGTTGTCTAATCTTGGAATCTTTCGCATGAGAACCATGCAGTTATCTTATCAGCTCAATCTCTGATCGGTATGTTGAGTTTTTATCTTGGAGTTTACTTCAATTCATCTCAATGCTCCCAGATCCTTTATGTCCAACAATCTTTGATTGGAATATCAGCCTTGCCCTTGGAGTTTGATCCCTTCATTTCCAACCTTTCCAAGTCTCAGAAAACTTATCAATCTTGATCTCCTGATCTTGCCTATCATGGCCAAGTCTTATCTTAATCCCTTATCTAATAGTTTCCTTGGTGGACGCATGGTTTGCGTGGAAATAAAGCAAGAATCTCCTGCTCAGTTATCTTCAGCATTTAATCTATGTTCCCTGGTGTTGTGTTTATCTTGGAATCACACCTTTGTTGACTCTAAATCTTGCGACTACTTTTGCTCGCTATCCCTCCTCTGAATGGTGCTTGCTCTTATGATAAAATCTATGCCATTTGAAATTTTCTGTTGGGTGTAAGTTCAGTAATGGTGTTACAGTTAGCATTCTACGGTATCGTGACAGAACCTAGGGCCTCCTTGTGGGCGGCCGACACATGGTTGTGCTGCTAGGTGTGCACAGGTATCGAGGCTGCTAGTCATAGTCCATTGCAGAAACTATACTGTTGATATATCATCATGTAATCTTTATTTGGTCATCTTTCCATATCTTGTCAGAAAAGTCCATGTATTCACAATTCAACTTGAGCTCTATGTTATATCTGGTTGGTGGTTGGCTTGGTAATGGGGTTATGATTAATAACTACTGGTGCCACAACGAAACCGAGGGATTCATGTGGACTGCAGCCACATGATTGTGTTGCTCAACACGCATGGGTATCATGGTTTTAGTCATGATCCATTATGGAACCACACCGATAAGTTGTCTCATTGTGATCTTTTCCTTGGTTATCCCTCTATTTTATCCTAAGGCCCTCATCAAACTTGGTGTTGTAGTGCTTCCTTCTGAAGTTGCAAAGAGGATTGACCTTTGAAGAACAAGTCACTGACATAAAACATTAACAGATTGCAAGAGATGATAGACAAAAGACCTTGCTTAACCTGCTTTGGAAGTAATGGTAACCCTCTCCTGTATCGCTGGTACCATCTGATGGATGAAAAGCGCACACAACACTTACAGTTGGATCAGTTATCAGATAGCCAAAGATCAATGGACATGTATGCTTCTTTTAAAGTCAATTGGTGCTCACGTCTTTCCACAAAATCGCGTGAGTCACTTGTAGGATGAGCTTAAAGTAACAATCAATCTTCCCATGATATGACCCCTTTTCTTTTGACCTTGACTGTGGTTATCTGTGCATGAATCAATTGCAATTGCTTGCCACAAAAGCTAAAGCATTGGAGCTTTTTAGTGTTGAGAGACAACTGATTAGTTACCAAAAGGAAGGATAAACCTCTACCTAGGTAATGACTCTTTGGTACCTATGAAGGCTATTTCTCATGGAACAATGTACACAAAGGAAATCTATAGACTAGCTAGAAATGCTTGGGTCAGTATTATTTTCACCCTCAAAACCTTGCAATAAACTCATCAGCTCTATCATGGACAATTCCACCAATAGTAGAAGATACTTTACTACTTAGAAGATCATTCAGAATCAATCCCTTATTCTTAAGCAATCAAGGTGTGCCAAGCTGTCAATTGCTAGAAACATAATGGAAGACCATTTGAAAAGTGTCAATCGATAGATTTCGGATCTTAAGGCTGTTGCTCGATCCTAAAAGATGAAACCTCAATGTCAAAAGTAGTTCATTCAGACTAGCTATGACACAGTGCAAGTCAATCAACCTTACCATGTGACTGCACCGTGAAGGAAAATGGTGCCCAATTTTTCTTTAGTAGTTTACTGTTTTTCTAGATTAGTGAATGCTTGCAAATTTGTTGTCCTCCAAACCCTGTTGTTGTCTTTCTTTAGCAGTAGGTTTCAATGCTAACTTGTCTATTGGTACCTTCTTTGTGTCTTTACCCAAGAGGTTGCACCTGATTTAATTCAAATAACTATTACCACTTGGATATGAAGGTTCTCCTAATGAGGGATCATTGTCAATGTTCAAGCCGATGGAGACAGCTACCGTCTTCACCACTTACTCAATAGACCTAGATGCTATAGTGTTGCTATCTGAGAAAGAGAACTACACACATGGAACCTTATGTAGCTTTCCTTCGATTGGCATTTGAATGATGAGCCATCACCACCAGTGTAGACCTTGTCTTTTGGATAGCTAGTTTTTCGTCACTTCAGAGAATGTTATCCTATCTTTGATCTAATGCTTCTCAAAAGGTTGACTATTTTTTAAACCTTATGGACTAACACAAGACCATTGCTTTTAGTATCCCTCTGGAGATTGCGATCTAGTGCAAGTTCATCTGGCATATGCTACATTCTCCTATCGAAGTAGATACTTGTGAGTAACTAGTTTGTGAACCAAAGTGATCTTTATAAACCAAGGATGATATATGTTACTGTTCTAGATTCCTCCCAAAGTAACAATACTTCATGGAAGTCAATGAAGGAAATTCTTCAGACCAGAGTTAACCTCCCAATGACGTGAAGGATTGGAAAGTTAGTAAAAAAATCATCCTCCGAAGTACGATGAGCGTAACCACATGTTGGACTGGTTGTGCTTATTGCCCTGATGGAGTTTGAGCAACTATGTGATTTCACTGTAGTTGTAAGTGATACACTTCTCTTCCCTTGAGTGCCTTTCGTCGAATCTCGGGACAAAATTCCTTTGTGGGGGAGGGCTGTAAGACCCGCGGTGTTAGTCACGAGCTAAGCCACAAGATTGGACTTAAGCAAGATAGGTTTAGTGATGATCTTGATCTCTATCTCACATCCATATCCATCAAACTTGGTCATTGGAGAAGTTTCACGAATATTGGAATTGAGAATCCACATGAAATGATAAGCTATATCCTCACTTGAAAGGCTTTATCAAATGCATGAGTACATGAAATGTCAACCAAGCCTAGCCATAATATCCAAACTACTCTAATTGAACTTAGGAACAAAATTTATGAAGGGTTCATGTTGAGCAAATGTCTAGAAAATACTCAAATGAGGCTAAAACCCTAGTTTAAAGCTATATCAAGTTGCTTCTTTGACCAATAGAAAAGTATAGCTTATGTTCATGTTCTAAAGTTTGACCTTAAATGAAATTTGTAGTTCATCTTTTCTAGAACAAACTTTGTTTAAAAGTCAAGAGCTAAATCAGTTTCTAGCCTTGTCAAATAGAGCTCACAAAACCAAATGTGCTGCAGTTTTAGCACATCGAATTTATTCTGTCTGGAAATCGTGTTCATCGCATTGGCATCCCACGTTCTTATGTTTTTGTTAAGCAACATGTGTTGCTCCAAAAATAGGAGTTGATGGTAATGAAATGATGAGGAGCATGCAGGAAGTTAGGTTCAATTTGAACAAGTTTGGTCAGTCAATTGGAGCAAAAACCGAAGCAAGGTTTAACCCTAATCAGCATGCTGACATTGTCATTTTTGGTACTAATTATATCCTAATCTGAAACTCTAAGGACCATCTCCTTTTAATGAAATTTGGAGAGTAGTATCTGGTGGACAAACTTCATTTAAAGCCTAGGGCCAGATTCGGAACAGAACGGCCCAAATTCGCGTCCTACCGACCCTACTTCCACACCCGCCAAGTGTCCGACATCGAGCCTCAATGGGACGCGCGGCCGCCATGCTGCACACCCACGCACCCCTGCGCCATGCGCTGGTCGGCCACTGCCTCCTGTGCCCTTGGGTCGATAGGGAGAGCCAGGGCGTGTCCTAGCTCACTCTCCTTTCCCTCACGCGCCTCACTCTCACCCTGCTCGCCACCGTGGGCGGAGCCGCCATGGTTGAGCCGGCGAAGCTCTCTGCTGTCACCGGCCCTAGCACTCGGAGTGCTCCTCCACCCGTCCAACCTCCACCGCCCCTCTTCCTTCCTCTACCTACGTCCTCAGGCATCGCGAGCCAGCCGAGCAAGGCCCTACGCGCGTGCTGGCGCGAGGAGCTGCTACCGATCCGCGGGTGCGGGCCGGGCTGTGCTTGTAAAGCGCTTTGTGGTTGCCGGCCGCGGCCGGGGCTGGCGTGGCCAGCCCACGGCGCCGCCCAATCGGCCGTCCCCATCGCCGACGTTGTTTCCCCAGCCACTGGCCGGAGATAGCCCACCATTGGCCGAGCTCGAGCTGCCTTTGCCTCCGTTCTGTTCGAAGGAAGAAGAAGAGGGAGTTGAAACTAGAAATTTATTTGTGGTTTTTTCTGCAAAGATCATGACTCAGTGCTATAGTGTCGCATAGTGATATGTCCTGTGGTTGAATAGCTAAAAGTTCAGGGTCCCTGATGCAAAGTGCTTGTCTTATTTGATTTCTGTTTTGCTTTTTCGAGAAAATGGCTGAAACTTCTTTAATTCATAGTAAATTGTAGAAAAAAACATAAAATAGCAAATGAGGACTTTTTGGAATCCTTAAGAGCAGATCTATGTAGTCAGGGCCATCCCAACAATTTCTTGGGCCCTTGGGCAAGGAAAATACTAGGACCTGGCTTGGCAATATAATGTTTCAATATAACGATTGAAGTATATAGTATATGGTACTATTAATAAGAGTTAACTTTCAACATATATTTAGTTCATAAAAAGCGACAGTATATCAAAGTCAAAGAAGCTAAAAGATGGTAAAATAACTATTATGGTTACCTCAAATAAACTTATATTGCTTTAGTGCTTTTTAAAAAATCATAATCAATCATTTGGTAATGCAAAATCTTTCAAGAATAATATTAAGATTAATATTATTCAAATTATCCTGCTCAATTCTGCAAATAGCCAAGCCACTCAATCTTCATATAGAAAATTACCTGCAGCCTGCATGCCTCTCGGTTCTTGTCCCGTGTAGCTTGATGAATCAAAAAATTATTTAACAGATCAACTATTCATTTGATATCTGACAAACTATATCTCTATGGATGTGATTTCAAGGTTGAAAACCAAATTGAAGTGTTGCAAGATCGAAGTAATAGTCCGCAACACTAGTACACAAACCATTTTTCTTGACATCGGCATTTTATATTTTTACTAGCGGATTCTCTTTAGAACAGCCTGTAGAAATCGGCCCTATTTCTACAGGCGGTTCACTTAAGGAACCACCAAGTAAAAATTGACTATTTCTACTGGCTGATTTCTTAAGGAACCGCCCGGTAGAAATCGATTTCTATTGGCGGTTTGTTAGGAAATCCGCCAAGAGAAATAGTTTGAAATTAATTTTTTGAGTTTTTCAAACTTCCTCGGATGGAGAAACTCCCAAAATAAAAGTTGTAGATCTCGAAAAGTTATGAAACTTTATAGTTGACAACTTTTTCATTTGAAATCATCTTTTTATGTAAAACATTTAATGAAATTTTCAAATTTGAAATTCAAATTTTGCAAATAACCTCGGATGGATAAACACTTTAAATGAAAGTTGTAGATCTCGAAAAGTTATGAAACTTTGTAGTTGAAAATTTTTTCGTTTGAATTCATTTAGACTCTCAAATATTGAATTTTTCGTCGGGTTTGTATAATATGTGGGGAACAAAAATGGGATATAAACACAAGTGACGTGGGTGGAGTGGTAGAGGGGGGGTACGCGCGAGGGGGAGGCCGCGGGGCGACTTGCGACTTCGACGGAGACGGGCGGGCGCCTCTCCCGGTTCGAAAAATATTTTTTGCTGTTTCTAAAATATTTTTTGCTATTTTTTTTGCGTTTTCTGGGCAGCGATTTCTATAGGCGGTTGCTTAAGAGAACGGCCTGTAGAAATTGATTTCTACTGGCGGTTCTCAACCAACCGTCAATGGAAATGGGCCATTTTCACTGGCCTCTCCCACTGGCGGTTGGGAAAACGCCAGTAAAAATAGCTGGCCAACCGCCTCTACTAATGTTCTGTGTACTAGTGTAAGTGCCACGGCAGCAGCACGCAGCCCCTAATAATTGAACTGAAATCACTTACCGTTCGAGTTATGGTCTTCAACTCTTCAAGGGGAACGCCGGTCGCCGGAACGGCCGCAGTTCAGCAGCAGCCGCACGTGTCTCGCGATCAGGGCCTGCTTGATGCTTGTGACCGCGAATAGGAAGGGATGCGTCTAGGTCACTCATGACGGCGCGAATACGCGTCGAACTATCGAAACGACAAAGCTTAGCAGACTAGTGCCCAGCCACCTAAATACATGTACTATACATGGGTATACTCATGGGCCCCCAAACGCGATGGGCCCCCAGCTGTCGCACAGGCTACCCCCTTGGGACGGGCCTGTATGTAGCGGTGTGATAATATTGCATGTTTTAGTAGAAAGTTTTTACAGTAAAAATAGATCTTTGCTATCTAGGGTTTACTCTTGCCAAATTTATATCTCAAGTTTTATTGCTCTATTTGATGTGAATTGTTTATGGTAGTCTACTGATGCTAGGTGTGCTGTGGTAAAAATTTCATGGCCATTGGATGCAGTATCACTAAGTTATTTAGATATCTTTCTTGATGTCTAGTAAATAGATTTAATTGATTAATAATGGAAATAAAAATGTAAAAATGGAAAATGTAGTTTCACTACCTTTGTATGATATTGTTATGACATGAAGACACTTAACATAGTCATGTGTTTATAAAAAATGTTGAGTTTTAGATTTATTTTGCTCTCCCATGATTTATTGCTATAACAGTTTGTCTTTTTCATAGAGGTTGATATACTTATTCAAATGCTTTGAAATTTGGATTGTAGACTTTTGGAGTTTATGTGAGCTACTGTAATTTTATTAGAATTTATTGTGCACTTTTGATATATGTTCTATATATGGTCCTTAATTCACCTTGTTATCTAAATAAATAGAAAAAGACATGAAAATAATTTATTTAGGAATGGAAGCTATGTTTAGTGTTCATTTAATATATGTTAATTATTGATAACTTTAAGTCCAAATTGATGTTTGAAACATGAGTGAAATATTATTTGCTCTATTATTCAATTTTGAAGCTTTCTGGACAGTTTGTAGGACCTTGGTGACTGCACCTTGTAAATGATGTTTTCTGGAAAACTTATGAATACCAAAGTTGTAGATAATTCATGTATCTAGCTACTGTTAAAATTTGGTGGTATTTGGCCCTGTGGTTTTAAAACTATAACTGTACAAATCTAGGTAACAGTTTTGGTTGCTCTCTGTCCGGCAAAACCTGATCCCGTACATTTGTAATTTTGACCTATTAACTCATGAATCATTCCTTTATGATTAAAGATGGTTTGTAGTAAATGTCATATTCTTTCTATATTATCTTGTTGCAAGTCATTTGGAGTTCTCAAACTCCAGATATGAATTATTTACTCAGCTGCTGCATGTATGTCCAGAATTTGGTTGCTTCTAGTTCTTGTTATGGTCGGCTGATCCCCCACTGGCCCCTACCACGCATGGACAAGATGATCCAAGGTTGTTTGCACCTATGGACAAGATGCAAAAGTGCAACTCAAGAGTGAGGCTAATTAGGCATGAAAAGCTTGGAAGCAAATGTGATGGTCTATTTAAAGTCATCATCATGAGCCATCATGCTTCAAGGCAATAAAGGTAATGTGCTAAGGTATGTGGTTAATGCTTAATTCATTACCCTTTACTCGATAAGCATGAATGATGAAGTTCATATGATTCACTTGTTTAGTTTTGCTAACATAATGGTAAAGCTTAGCTTTTCAATCATGTCTTCTTTATATTCATAATTATAGCCAACTCTTTTGAATTCATGTTAAGTTGAGCAATAGAGGCCTACACACAAGTTCTCACCATGCCTTACCACTTTTGGGGGTTGGCCGACCTAACCCTTGGTTGTCTGACCTTGCACAAGTATGTTTTAGCTCAGATTCTTATGCACATGTTCATCTACCTTGTCTTGATCCAACATAGGAAGAGTGTAGATTGAGATGTTAAAATTGAATGATCATGTTTGTCTTACATTCTCATATCTAAAACTGCTTAAACATGGATCTCTTCCTATGCAACCTCTTGCCATGTTAAATTTTGCTAAAGTTTTGTGACCATGTGAAGTAGTGACACTAGAAGAGTATGATCTAAGTAACTATCCCCTTTTGCCTCTGTGAGTAGAGACACAGAGCTATAAAAAAATTTTGGACACATAAAGGTCCAAGAAAAAAACAACAAAAAATATGGGCACATGAAGGTCCCAGTATATTAAATAGTATATATATAATATAGCTCCATGATCTCTAGTGTTATCTTGTGGGGGTCTATCATTCCATCATATATCTTTTCTTGCAATGAATTACTTGAAACATGTCATAACCCTTCACTAGTTATTTAACTTAGCATTATACATGACATGATATGTTTCTCCTTTGTCTTGATCACCCCTATGGGCATGATAAATGGTTAGGTACTTTTGTTTCAATTCCTATCATGCTATATGCCCATGTTTGCCTTGCAATGAGAAATATGCACTTTTGGTTCACTAGTACATTTGTACTAGTAGAGCCCTGTTGCTTCTACTCTTTGTGTCTTCAAATAAGCACAGATGTCAAAGGAACTGGTGTGGGGTTGGGCAACCCAACCCCCAAGCAACTTCTCCTCTAATGAAGAACATCAAGGTTGCACATGGAAGCGCTCTACAAAGCAACATCAACTCCCTGGACTTCACCTCAATATGAGACGCTGGTTTGTGTCTCACTACCCCTCTCTACATTTAACGCCTTGATATTGAAATCTATAAAAAGCCAAATCCTCGATGTTATTAAAACTTGATGAAATATGACCCATTGTTTAATCATGACTTTTCTTTTGAGATTGGCTTAAGGTGGGGTCGGCCGATGTGTCAAGATGGCCCCATGGCCTCCTGCCACGTCCACTTGTCTTCTTATGCCTTCTTCACACTATTTTTCTTCATTTCCTTGTCATTGAGTCCTTTCCTCTTTGATGTCACTCCTAATGCTTTCTCAATGTCCTATTTCATGATTTTGATATCTACAACAAAGACTAGTGCAAGGTGATACTACAAACCCGACCGATGTGTGACCACATCGGCCGGTGCAACAATCAAGCTCAATCTTCATGGGTTCGCTCTATTTTATTTGAAGGGAAAACATAATTTTTTTGAAAGGTAAGCTATTATTAACTACTACCACTTTATTCCTATGATGCAATGGAAGCAACTAAATAAACTTTATTGAATTGAAAATAGCAAACAAATGGGTTATCTCTCAGCAGTGCATTGTTTTAAGTCATAAGCTCGACCCTTGTAGTTGAACTACAAGAACTCATGTGAAGGCAACTATGAGTTTTGGAATACTTATGGTAAACAAAAGCATCCACAACCATCCTCCTAAAGTTTTCATGAAGGAGAAATAGAAGATGGTTGCAACTCTCATAATTGCTAGCGGCATAGGGCAAGATTGACTCTAGAGATTTTTCATGGGAGTGTGGGTCTTATGGCTCATCTAGAATGTAACTATGATATTCAACCACATGATCCTTCTCCAGAGTTGATCCCACAAGAATGTCTATAGACTCAACAAATTTATTTATTACCTCTTGTCTACGACATTCTACAAGTGGATTCTCATCCCCATCCTCCATTAGGATGGGGGTATTTTCCTCAGAAGATTCATACTCCCAATCATCATTAAACAAAAGGTTTGACATGCCTCCATGGGTTGGATTGTTAGCAAAGAAACAAGGAGGGTCATACAGGGGATCAAAGTCTGAGGTGGAAGATGATATTGATTTGAGGGGCTCTTGGACAACCAAATCATGAGATGAATAAAGAAGATGATTATTTGGGGTCAAAGATGCTAATGATCTCTATTGGGTTGGATGTTTGAAGGTGTTTTCAACATTAGAAAAGAGATCCTCCTCAAATTCTAAAGGAAAGTTCAAAGGATGAATTTCTTCTTCCTTTGGTGTGCCTATGGGTGGTTCAGGAATCAGATCGACAGCTAACGAATTAGATGGAATTGGCAAAGATTTAGCTATCAAAACTTTTTGCACAGGATTTGGAGTGTCCTTTTATTCAGAGGAGTAATCATGGTCACTAATGTAAAGGGAGTTTTCATGGATTTTGTCAAGGGTGGCTCTCCCCTCACTAACAGATAGACGTAAGAAAGCTCCTTTGGAAGCTATGTCAAGGTGTTTTGCAGCTTCCTCACTAAGACCCATGTAGAAATGTTGCAAAAGCATATCATCGGGTATAGTGAGATCATGGCCAAATAAGGTAAGATCAATCAAGCGGGCCCAAGCAGCACCTAAGGATTCCTCCTCCTTTTGTTTGAAACATAGGACCTCTAATCGAAGATGGTAAACTCGAGGGATAGGAAAGAAATTTAAACAATATTTGTCTTGAAGAACTTCCCACTCTCCTTTTATACTCTACGGTTCGAGCATACCGCAATTTGGCTAATCCCATCAAAGAGAATGGAAATAGCTTCCACTTAAGGGTCTCATGTGACATGCCAAAAATTTGACAACATGAACACACTAACTCAAACTCTCGCATATGAGCATATGGGTTTTCATCTTTTTTCCTAGCAAAAGATAGTTCCTAAACTTTAGTTATGAACGAAGGGTGAATTTCATAACTATGGGGAAGGATAGGCTTTGATGATGGAGGTGGCTCCAATCTAGCACCCTTTGGAGCAACGGAATGAAAGATAGAGGTTTGGCCCATGGTATGAAAGATAAAAGATAAGGTAAGAAAAAAATGAAAGATAAAAGAAACTTGGATGACTCGATCCTCATCTAGAACAGCTACCATTCCCCGGCAATGGCGCCTAAAAACTTGTTGACACTAGATATGGCATAAAGATAAATCCGCAAGCGCATGGATATCAATGTAGCTTTCACCGGGAGTATTCCAAGGTATCATATTTCCACGGGGAACATGAAGTAAACTAGAGTAGGAACTAAGTGTATCCAAAGATAGAACAAGGCTAGGCAGAATAGGTAGAGAGGGTATCTGTGGCTTCTATGAACTAAGGCAAGACTAAGGTAGACTTTACTATGATTGTTTACTTCGGGGTATACCTGGACCGGATTCAACCTAGGCTCAGAATACAAAAGGGGACCATACAAACACTAGACCTAATGTGGTGGAATACAAATGATGGGCAGGGCTGTCACCACCTGCCACCTACCATAGCTAACCGAGGGTCTAGGTGCATACACGGGTAAGATATAGCCTAAGCACCATGCTTAATCTATAAACTTACTACTCTAATCCCCATACAAGACTAGAGCACTCTAACCAAGTAGTGTACCCATAAACAATAGCAATGTAAAGTAATACTTAGTAATGCAATAGAACAAAGTTACCATAAAAGAAGGTAGACTTCACTCGGAGGAGAGCTCCATCCACCCAGGTACAATTGGGGAAGATGCCGATAGGCCTGGCTCCTCCCCCAGCTTCTCCTCACCCTCTCCCCATCTTCTACTTCTAAGCACTAGAGCTACAGAGCTTCGCCATGTGTCTATTCTACTAGATATGAAGGGAATGGATAGTGGATGATTACAAATGAGCCGAACACCACTATATATAGCCGCTAGGAGCATGGGGGTACTTGTAGGTGCAAGAGGCGGTGGAATGGTGGTTTGGGGGGTCGGCTGACCTACCTTGGGGGTCAGCCGACCATCCATTTCCACTGACTTCAGCAGCAACGGCCTAGATGCACTCTAATGGCAGTTGGATGCCAACCGACCTTGTCCTAGGTGGTTTGGTGGACCTTGGGGGTCGATTGACCATCCATTTTGCCGCCTCAGCATCCAACGATGATGGATGGTCCTTGGAGGCAGTTGTGAGTCAGTTCCAATGCTAGTTGCTAGTCCAAAGGTGGTTTGGATGGCGGTTGAGGCCTCCTTGGTTGTATGATGGTGGGCCTAGTGATCCACCGAAGCTCATTGTCCACCCTTGGATCAAACCGACACCAACCAACGGTGGGGAGTGCTTCTGGGCATGCCACCTGGCCTTGGACACGGATTGGTGACATGGAGGCCAAAGTGGACCTTCAGCCGACCATGAGTGGGGTCGGCCGATGTCCCAAGGTGGCCATTCTGGCTCATCTTTCTTGGGTGGCCTCCAAATGGTCACTTTCTGTGACTTTTCCAAATATTGCCTGCATTCAAATAGAATTTCATATACAAGTGGTATTTTGTTAGTATTAAACCACTATTCTACACTTCACTTTCCATTTTCATTCATTTTATCACTTTGTTAACGGGTAGAATTGATACTTAGTGACCGTCAACAGTTGTCATACTTGTGTGATATCGAAGATCATCATACCTTGTCTCTCTTGGTCATCAAGCAAGACGATTTGCTCCTCTAAGGTGAGGACACGGATGGTGTGTGGATTATGGGAACTCCGTGTGATGAAGAAATGCTCCCACAGCTCCCTTGATCAATGGACATGGCGCTGCTCGGTCGGTTGCTCACAGTATTTCCCGAGCCTTCGCTATCTGAGTTGAATTGGATATACTTGCTAGACTTCTTGCTCTTTCCAATGCCAATGACATCCATGACCTTCTTCTTCATGATCAAACAAATAAGATTAATAGAGAGGGTTTATGGATTGATTAGCACTTCCCTTTTGTTACCACTAGTTGTTGTGATCTCCTAAGATGGTGATTGCAAGAGAAATGAATGAGAGGCTTTCAATGTGTAGTGTGAGAGACGAGTGTGGACACCAAAATATAATGCTACACTATTGTATGTGTGAGTGGAGCAGCTAGTGCACCTAGGGGGCACTAGGATGGTTGGCTGACCCCCCAAGTGGGGATCCTACCATTTCATTCTTGTTTTGCCTCTTGATTGCCTTCACATGCATATGTTTTGGAGTTTGGTGCAGCACAAATGCCAAATGCCTGAGTGTGTGGGGGGGATAAACCCCTATACCCTCACGGCTAGCCTGCTCAGACGGGGCAACCCAGCCCACAAGACCAAAACCGATCGGCCTCTTTGGCCTGGTCGGACTCCCAGGTGGACAATCAAGGGTTACTTATCATGCAAGGCAACTAGTCGGTTAGAAAACCAATTGTATCCTAGTTAGATACAACCTATTTGTAACCGATCATATCGGGATCTCAGGATCTATAACCCTACCCCCAGACTATATAAGGCGGGCGAGACCCCCTCAAACGAATCTAATCCCAATTTAGCAATCAATAATAGAAGAGCAGGACGTAGGGTATCACGCACCTAGTGGCCCAAACCTAGATAAACTATGAGTGCTATTCTCCTATTACGTCTTGTTCGTAGTCTAAGCGTGACACAACCGATAAATCACTACCGTCGATATACCTATGGTAGACTGTCACCGATATTTCATCGACAATGGCGCGCCAGGTAGGGGTGCGTGTGTAGATTTTGAGATGAGCAAGATGGTTTCTTTTGCCGCTTCTATGGAGTTCGAGGCGGGCCTGACTGTCGGTGTTTAACCACCGATAGCCTACCATGGGGTACCCGCTATAGTTGATTTGGATCTCGGCGAATACCAGAACTCGGCGGTCACGCAAGAGACGCTCGGTTTATCCTAGTTCGAGCCCTCGTTTGACGAGTAAAAGCTCTAGTCTAGTTGGCCTTGGCCTTTTGTGTTGGATTGATTGTATGATTGTGTGTGTGTTACAAGAGGGTGCCCTCGGCCTCCTTTTATAAGAAAGGTGGCCAAGGCCTTGGAGTAATCCTAGTCGGACTAGTAGATAGAGTCATGTCCTAACTTACAGAAGTTACACTCTAAAAGTCTAACTAGGACATGCTACCTTTTATCTAGAGCCGGCTTCCTTGCTTCTGATCTTCTGCTCCTCTGTTGCAGGGTCTAGCTAGCGGACCCACACCTCTTAGTTTCATGCCGATAAGGGACCGTCTTGGTCCCCCATCGACAAGCCCCCAAGCATTTTGAGGCTGAGCTCGAGAGCCGACTTGTTTTTCAGCGAAGCCTTGAAGTGGTCTTCTGGAAGTCTTTTTAGGAGAGTTCTTTTCGGATGTGCACCATAGGTGCACTCAATGAGTGTAGCCCCTGAGCCTCTTGCTTTTTTGGGACAAAGAAGCTGGAGGGTCTTCCGGATCCCTTGAGTTCCGCTTGATGTGCGCTGTAGGTGCACTCAATGAGTGTAGTGTAACAGAACCGTCCAAATTATAAGAGCACAAGTATAAAAACAATCACTGAAGTGACTAAATTTTCACACTTGAGCCCATATAATCCCGGTAGTCCATTAAAATCATGAAGGACTTCAAACCAACCAACATATAAGCCAAGATCGTAATGATTCAACAAAACAAGTCAAATGTTACAATCGTTTTATAAGTAGTTCAATATACATCGAGTGCAAAATAATTATTACAACATAAGTTCAAAAGTAGCGAAAACAAGGTAATTGAAATCAATTTCAAATATATGCCAGTACCAAGGTCAATTCCAACAAAAGCATTTAGAGATAAGAAAGATAAGAAGGATCATGCCCCCCGATCGTACTCCTTCGCTAAGGTAGGAGTCATCCAAATTTTGCAAATAATCATGATACATCACAACCCGCAACAAGTGGGAATAAACCCCGAGTAACGAGAATGTACTCGGGTAGACTTACCCGTCATAAACCAGAAATATATGACACCGAGGATTTATGCAAGGCTGAAATATAAGTGTAGCTGGCTTGACAACTTTTCACATAAAGAGCATAAGCAGTAGTTGATGAACACTTAATTAAACTAGCAGCAGCTTAAATAAATTTTACCTTCCATCTAAGTGTGCCCCTGTACTAAGCAAACACTTATTATAACAAGCATTAATAACCATATCCGTTTTGGTGCAGCTTTCATCAATATCAATATCAAACTTTGAACCATAATTATTTAGTGAAACCTACAAAGCCGGAGGCAATAGTCAAGTTCTCACTATCCGGGAGAGACGGCGATTCGAATCGATTCCAACTGAGCTCAGGGGGTATTCCCAACACACACCCAGGCAGACTGGATCAGAGTCGCCTTAGGTTACCTTTGGTACAACTCAGGCGCGGGCCCGGTTATCACGTCGGCAAAACCGGAAAGTCGGATAGCCAGGATGTTCAAACCATGCTAACCCAAGGACGACGCCAGGATCAGTTAGACATGCTTGCCCTTGGTCTAGTATGCCACTATCCCGCGAATTGCCCAACCGCCGCCCGTGTTCCCGTCTTGAGTTGAGCTACTTGGCCGGCGGTCCGACACTCGGGTCCAGCCAACTATGTGAGGGGCTGCGTTCAACATGACCAAGAACGGACGACGCTTCCGGTCATCCTTAACCGGCATGAGACGGGGTCCCTTGTCCCTGCCCGGCCTTTCTGTCAGAATTAACACATGGTTTATTTCCGACGATAGCATATATAGCCAACCGTGACCAGAGAGTAACCACCTATAACTCGCGGATGACAGGATATCACCCGACTTCTATCGGTCTAAGCATGGCTAAGCATTTGCATCGCTCCTAACCTAAAATATAGGATTCAGGATATAACATATATACTGGACAAGGATAGGATAAATGCAGCAACATCTTCAATCAATTCCTATACCTAATGCAGTAAACAACATAAAGTACTCAAGTGCATTTTATAAAAGTGGGAGACTTAATATGCTCCGGGGCTTGCCTGGAATATGACCCAAGTCAGTGATGTTAGATGGTACTCGATTGGCGAGCATCTCCCTTCCATCTTCGGGATAAGTTCACCAACACCGTCTTCGGGTTTGGCTCCCACACCTCATCCTTCATGTAGTTCATCTAACGTACCTAGATGAGGTGCAAGATGCAAGTGCATGAACACATGGAAGTGCAATAGACGATGCATCATACAAGAGTATTCACGACAAGCATAACGTTACACTAGATGACATGAGCGTACTAGAGATCAAGCTAATCATAATCATGTCAAACATTGGTATAGCTAACATATTAAACATAACACCAGTATACAAGATCTCAGGTGTATTAAGTTAACCAACATCAAAGACATGAGCCACACTAATCAACATACAAAGCAAACAAGAAGAACTAGAATCAATCAACTTCTGGACATACATACAGTAGCAGAGTAAATAAATCATATCTGAGTTCTATAATTCTAAATGACTTGCAACAAGACAATCTGGAAAGCTTATGAAATTGTCTACAATTCATCTTTAATCATCAAAGTATGATTCACAAGTTTAGCAGGTTGAAATTACACATGTACAGGATCAGGTCTAGAAATTTCAGAGAGAAACCATTTCTGAAGCTGAACATTACACAGCCATAACTCACAAACTATAAAAGCTATAGCTATGAAAATTTAACACAAACTAGATATATAAGTTATCAACAGCTTTGTTATAGACAAGTTTTACATAAAGCATCATTAACAAGGTGCAATCATTAAAGTTCTAGAAACTGTCCAGAAAGCATCCAAAAGGAATAAATATAGCAAATAATATTTCACTCATGTTTCAAACACCAATTTAGGTACAACCAATGTTACCAACAGTTGACATATATTAAATAAACACTACAAAACATGATGAACACTCCTAAATAAATTATTTTCATGTACTTCTCTATTTATTTAGATAACAAGGTGACTTAAGGAACATATATGGAACACATATTAAAAGTGCACAATAAATTCTAACAAAATTATAGTAGCTCACATATACATCCATTAGTCTACTTTCCAAGTTTCATAGCATTTTAACAAGTATAGCAACCTCTACAAAAAAGACAAATTGCTACAGCAATAAACCATGTGAGAGTAAGCACATTCTAAAACTCAATGCTTTCAGTAAATACATGGCAAATGTTAAGCATCCAGAGGTTACCACAACATTATGCAAAAGGTAAGAAAGCTCATGTCACATTTTTACATATAGGAAACACACTCAAATGAAAACATGGACATAGCTAACATTATGCAATTGCAAGATCTAAAATTTCAGGATAGCAGTAGCTCATTCAATTCTTTAGACCATAGTTAGAGTTATATACATCAAAAAAAGAGGTAAACCTAGACTTTCTAGAAAGCTTAGGTAATTGTCTACAACTCTCTTATTATTGTCCAAGGCTAATTCACACATTTAAATGGCCAAACCATACTAAAACACAATTCTGTCCAGACTTGGACAGATTCAGTCACTCCAATTTCCAAGCTCATAACTAGAGATTTAGCCCACCAAAAGTAGTGTACTTAGACATTTTGGAAAGCTTAACAAAAGTACTACACTTAATATATTATCCCTAAGACATGACTCCAAAAGTACATAAGTCAAACAAGCCACACATTCAGATCTATCCAGAGGACATGCTAATCCTGACAGCAAATTTCTAAAACCCATAACTCCTAAACTACCAGACCTATGGTCATGAAATTTTAGGACAAGCAAGATAAATAAGTTAGCTACAACTTTTGTATTCACCACATCCACAGAAAACACCATCATCACGTAAACATCACTACCTCCAAAACTGTTCTAGCAGTCCAAATCAGCACACAAGCAAAGGGGGCTTTCATGGAGATGCTTGCTAGGGTTGGGGGAAGTGAGGGAGATGGGTTGGGGCTTGCTCACCATGGTCTTAGGGCACTCCAACACTATCATCTTGGCCAGGGATGCAGCAAGGAAGGAGATCGAGATGGGGCTCCTCCATGGCTAGGGTTTGGAGGAGATGACTTGGGGCTGTCCTCATCTTCTTCATCGAGGGTGAGGGCGTGGGGAAGAGCAGCTCACCGCCGGTGTCGTCCTCCAGCAGGGGCTGGACGTTCTCCTCCTTCTTCTCTTCTTCCTCTCCTTCTCCTCTCTTTTCCCCTGCTCCTCCCTTTCTCTGCTGGCCGAAATCAGAGATGGGAGAGGGAGGGGGCTGCTGCACTTGCTGCTGATGGAAGGGGAAGAGGAGCACCAGCAGCTGCTGCTCATAGGGGAGGGGCAGGACGCCATGAGCAGGTGAGGTAGAGAAGGAGCAGCTGTCTTTGTGCTGAGGGGAAGAAGAATGGCGTGGGGGAGAAAGGAGGGGGTGCTGCTGCTAGTATATGTAGTAGAAGGGGAGGAATTGATGACCAAATATGAATTTCAGCAACTATTTCTGACTGGCAGGCCATTTTTGAGTATGTCCTACACATTCTTAGGGTTTGACTCTTAAAGAAAGTTTGTTCCTTATAAAATTTTCTACAACTTTTATTTAAGGATCACTGTCATGCAAAACCTCTAAGCAACACTTTTTAAACAGGCAACAAAAACAGTCCTAAGGGGTGACATAGGTCATACTTAGTCTTAAGAGCTTAATTAGTCTAAGCATTCAACATGAACATCATTCAACATGATCCTCTAAGTGTAGTTAAGTTACTAGAGAACTCAAACAAGTATTGTGCACATCATGACATTACAACAATGGGCATGTATAAGTAGAAAATAAGCAATTACAATAGGAAAGGTTTAACTTGACAGAGTGCTTTACTATGGTCATGCTCATGATATGATGTTATGCTGCTAATGCCATGTAAATGAAGGTGTAAATATGCGAGCCTACACCTAGGGTGTTACAGCCCTCCCCCCTTAAAGGAATCTCGTCCCGAGATTCAGGACGAAAGACTTTTCAAGGGAAGAGAAATGTATCACTTACTCACAAGCTCAAACTCCATCAGGGCGCTAAACACAACGAGTTGTTTTGAGGGCTCAACAGTGAAGCACCACAAGTGGGAGCTTTATTTGTGAACCTCATCCAACATGTGGTTATGCTCATCACACTTCAAAGGAGAAGAATGAGTTTTAACAACAGAACAACTTTCCGATCTTTCACGTCGTTGGGAAGTGAACTCTTGTCTGAAGAATTTCCATCATTGACTTTTCTTGAAGCATTGTTACTTTGGGAGGAATCCAAGACAACAACATATATCATTCTGGATAGACAAAGATCATTTGGTTCATAACTAGTTACTCACAAGTATCTACTTTGATAGAGAAACGTAGCATAGGCCATACGAACTTGTACTAGATTAAAATCCCAAAAAGGATACTCAAAGCAATGGTCTTGCGTTAGTCCACGAAGTTTGAAAAGCAGTCCTCTACCAAAATGGCTTGAGTACAACCTTTCAAGAAAGATTAGATCAAGGACAGGATAACACTCTCTGAGGTGACGAAAAAGGACTAACTAAAGGACAAGGTATATGCTGATGGTAACTGTTCATCACTCAAATGCCAATCGATGGAAAGTACATAAGGTTCCATATGTGCAGTTTTCTTTCTCAGATAGCCACACTGTAGCATCTAGGTCTATTGAGTAAGTGGTGAAGACAACAGCTGATCTGTTGGCTTCAATGTTCTCAACAATCCTTCGCTATGGAAACCTTTGTATCAAAGTGGTAACAGTTATTTGAGTGAATCGGATGTAACCTCTTGGGTAAAAACACAAAGAGAGTACCAAAGGATAGTGAGGAATTTGACACCTACTGCTGAAGAAAGACAACAGCGAGGTTTAGAGGGCGACAAAGGTTGCAAGCATTCACCAAACTAGAGAAATGGTTCGCTATCAAGCAAATTGGGTACAAATTGTACTTCACAGCACAGTTGCACAGGGTTGATTGACTTGGACCGCACCATAACTGGTTTGAATGAATTACTTTTGATATTAAGGCTTCATCTTTTAGGATCAAGCAACACTCAAAACATAACTCTATTTATGTTGTCAAACACTTCTCAGATGATCTTTGATTGCACTCAAGGTAGTCTACAACTCAGGACACCTTGATTACTCGAGGATAAAGGAATGGTACTAAATACTCTTCAAGTTGGTAAAGTATCTTCTTCTGTCTGCATGATTGTCCAAGATGGAGCTAACGCGTTTACTACAAGGTTTAAAAGTGAGACTGACCCAAGCGTTGCTAGCTAGTCTGCAGTTTGATTCCTTATGTAACATTGTTCTATGAGACGTAGCCTTCATAGCTACCAAAGAGTCATTACCTAGCTGGAGATCAACCATCTTTTTGGTAACTAATCAGTTGTCACTCAACACTAAAAAGCTATAAGGCTTCAGCTTCAGTATCAAGCTATTTTAGTTGATTCTAACACTGATAATCACCATCAAAGTCAGCAGAAAAGGGGTCACATCTCGAGAGAATTGATTTGAACTACATACGTAGCCTTTAAGTGACTCCGGGGAACTACCAGGAATGAATCAGCATCGGGTGACTTGTAAAGAAACATACATGTCCATCGATCTTTAGCTGTCTAACAACCGATCCAACTTTAAGTGTTGTGTGCACTTTTTATCGATCAGATGGTACTAACTACTACAGAAAGGTTACCATGGTTTACAGACAGGATAAAGCAGAGGCCTCTATTTAGATCAGTGACTTGTTCTTCAAAGGTCATCCTCTTTGCGACTTCGGAAGGAAGCACTACAACACCAAGCTTGACGAGGGCATTAGGATGAACAGAAGGATAACCAAGGAAAAGCTCACAATGGGACAACTTATCTGTGTGGTTCCGTAATGGGTCATGACTAAAATTATGATACCCACGCGTGCTGAGCAGCATAATCGTATGGTTGCGATCCATAGGTTGCCCTCAGTTTCGTCGTGGCACCATTAGGTTTTTGATCATAACCTCATTACTAAGCCTACAACCAACGAGAAATCTTATGGAGCACAATTGGGTTGGGGATATATAGATCTTCTGATAAGTTACGAGAAGATAACCAAGAGAAAGATCACAAGATATATCTTAGCGGTATAATTTCTACAATGGATTATGACTGGCAACCTAGATACCAGTGTGTGCCGAGTAGCACAACCTTGTGTGTGCACCCACAGGAGGCTCTCGGTATCATCACGGCACCATAGAATGCTAATCGTAACACCACTACTGAACTTATACCCAAAGGGAAACTTCAATGGCACAAATTTGATCATAAGAACAAGCATCGATCAGAGGAGGGATAGCTAGCAAGAGTAGTCACAAGATTTGGAGTCAACAAGGGTGTGATTCGAAGGTCAAAACACAGCACCAGAAAACATGGATTAACTACCAAAGACAACTGAACATGAGATTCTTGCTTTATTTTCATGCACACCTTACGTCCACCAAGGAACTATTAAGTAAGTGATTAACATGAGACTTGGTCATGGTAAATAAGATCATGAGATCAAGATTGATAAACATCCTGAGAATTAGAAATGTTGGAGATGAATGGAACAAACTCCAAGGGCAAAGCCGATATAACCAAGAATGTTGGACGCACAAAGATCTTGGAGTATCGAGATGAATTAAGTAAACTTCTAAGACAACAACTTGACATACCAATTAGAGATAGAATTGATACGGTAACTACATGGTTTTCAAGCAAAAGATTTCAAGATCAAACAGTGAGGGATTAACGTCATACCAGATCATCAAAAGGATAGGCAGTTAAGAGGTCCAACTTAGATTTTGTCATGGTCTCTACAACTAGCAAAAGCAACCAAGGTCAAGGGCTGGCCTTTAGCAATATATTACAGGGTTGGTAAATCACACAAGGGTCCTCACCTCTAGGAAGAAACCATCATGGTCAAGGGATGGCACTAACGAAAGCTCAACTGGTTTGGTCAAACAAACTAGGATCTTCACAAGGGTGCACATCTATGCCATACGCAAACATCAAGGGTCTGGCCTGGGGCTTATGGTTTGAACATAGGCATGGTTACAAGTTTTTACAACACAAAACTCAAAGGTTAACAACCATGTCTACAGGCACAGGTTCCTAAGATAGAGAACTTAATCGGAGACGACAACCATGCGATTATCATGACAGGAGCGTTGTTCTAAGTTGAGCTATTCGGCACTCATGTGCTCACCGAGGACAAACGAGGTGACAAACAGGGCTTTGCCTAGACAACAAGCAACCACACAAACGGGGGACAGTTTAGAGCAAGCACTTGAGAAACTAAAATAAGGGAGCTTAAGCAATCATCCTAAGCACAAAGCATACACATGAAAAGCATTCCTATGTAACAAGGCAACACATTGACCTAATCACAAAGATCAATCATGACGCAAGAGGTGCTACTAGGCATGTGGATAAAGTCAAGTCTTTTAGATCTATGATGATTTGTAAGAAAGGTAGCAAAGAATCCAAAGAATTTTGGTTATGGCTACATCAAGGACACATAGACATACCACACACAAGAACTAGCACTTAGAAAGTCTCATGCAAGGCTAGCAAACACCAAGTTAACAAGAATGAAAAACACTATCATGCAACTCTATACAACCTGAACATACAGTAATCGCAGCAAGCACATGCATTTCAATCAAAACTTGAGTTGTAGGCTTCAAAAAAGGGTGATCCTAGACTTCTTCGAAGGCTTAGGAAGTTTACCCCAATTTGGTTTTTCATATAAAAACTGTTCCACAAGTTAACATGACCAAACATATCAGTATTTTAGGTTTGCATAAACTTGGATAGAAAACTGACATGAACTTCAGAGATACATAACTAGAGCTTTAGAGATCCAATGAGTGTGATTCTTAACTTGATAGAAAGATTATTAAGTTATCTAAAACTTTCTTATTATCACATTAAGATAATTCTCCAGCTAGCAAGGGTAAACAACACAAGGAAGACATTCTCTGTCTAGGTTTGGACAGATTCTGTCTTTCTGCTTTACAAGCTCATAGCTGGAATTCTAGCCATCCAAAACTGTTGTTCTTTAACAATTTGGAAAGCTTATGAAAAACACTAAAACTTCCTAGTTATCAACAATAGCTAGTTTTGAAGTTAACATGGTCGAATTACACAAAACTTCAGATCTGCCCAGCATGCAATCCAAACCTGACAGTGAACACTAAAATTCATAGCTCCCAAACCTGATGGGATAAAATCATGAAATTTATGGACAGCATAGATGACTAAATTATCTACAACATTTATATTACAACATTTTCTAGAAAATACCACCTACAACATGAAACACCCCTCCCTAACAGAATCACAAAATCTGCAATTTTCAGCACATCATTGCAAACTTGTTGGGATCGATTCTTGGGCATCCGGACTCCGAATCGAGTGGGGTTTGTTCCTATGGCTCTCTAGTGATGTAAGGAAGCTTCTACATGGATGTGACATGCTTGGGCTGTGGTGAGCTCGACCCTATCCATGGTGGTGGCAGCCATGGATGAGAGATGAGGTTCATGGGAGTTCTAATTATTTAAGTAAGATCCAAAGTAACTTTGCAAAAGCTTGATGAAGCAAAATATTCGCCACTAGGCAAAAACTAAAGAACGCCCAAGGTCAAGTTTGTAACATCAACTCTTTCTATCAAAACTAAGCAATATTTTTACTTAGCTAACTGACATTAGAAGCATCACAAGAAAGTATCTATATATTTGTTCACTAGCATGCTTTCACATATATGGCCAAAGAACTAATGTAAAATAACTTGAAAGAAAGAACATGGCATTATATTTAAATGAGCATGTATTGGTTTCTATCAAGGTATCTCTATATGTTTTTAGTTTCAACAGGTCAGAATTTCAGCCACTACCAACTTGTTATGCAATCTCATAGAAAGCAAACATACAATGCAGGGCTGAGCAGACAAGGCTAAGCACACACCAACGACAATCATTCCAACTCAAACAACATAGAACAAAGCATTCTTGTCTACTCCACACAGGAAAGATAGTAACATTACATCAATCACAAGTTACTTATTATTGGAAACAAGGGTGAGAGGAGCAGATTGTGTACAAAGCAACAATCATGATGATGCATGCTTCGTCCTATCGTCCTCACAAAATTGCCAACCTGAGGTGGCAATCACGTTCTATGTCGGTGGCATAACACGCACTCTCGATATATAACTAGTCGTCATGTATATTTAATCTACGCATTCGTGGTTAGCGTACCTGCAGAAGATTTCATTGCAGCCCAACAGTTCCCCAATATAGCACAAACAACAAAATCCAAGAAAAGCAGTAAATTAAGTACTTTCCGCATGCATGCCCCAACATACATGCTTCAGTACCACAACTACCCGACAGATATACCCACAATTAAATACTTTTCTAATTGCATGGTTTTGACATGACAATTATTCCAGTATCACAATCTAGCACTTCCCTAGACCGCCGGTTGGACGGTCATGCTCTCACAACTCACCTTTCTCTTTGCACACATATGGCTAATTCATATATGTGGGCTACCTCCACCATTTGACCCGGGGGGTAGCCGTAGTGTGGTCATCACACATACATACCTTAGCCTGGGCGTAGAAGCAGAATTTAAAACCCCCCAAGTTAGTACTTAGATAGCCACCTAAGAGTCCTTATTTGGGCATAAAGGATTTGACCACTGGCATACTTAAGTTTTCAAATTTAGATTTGAACACACCTACGTATATGTAATATGTAGCTAATAGTTTTATCAAAACTAATCTTTTACAAATAAAAGCTTTTTGTTTTAATTATACAAATGACATGTTTAATGTTGAACCTTGCTCGATGCCACTGTAATGTAACCGTCCAAATTATAAGAGCACAAGTATAAAAAACAATCACTGAAGTGACTAAATTTTCACACTTGAGCCTATATAATCCCGGTAGTCCATTGAAATCACGAAGGACTTCAAACCAACCAACATATAAGCCAAGATCGTAATGATTCAACAAAACAAGTCAAATGTTACAACCGTTTTACAAGTAGTTCAATATACATCGAGTGCAAAATAATTATTACAACATAAGTTCAAAAAAGTAAGCGAAAACAAGGTAATTGAAATCAATTTCAAATATATGCCAGTACCAAGGTCAATTCCAACAAAAGCATTTAGAGATAAGAAAGATAAGAAGGATCATGCCCCCGATCGTACTCCTTCGCTAAGGTAGGAGTCATCCAAATTTTGCAGTAATCATGATACATCACAACCTGCAACAAGTGGGAATAAACCCTGAGTACGAGAATGTACTCAGCTAGACTTACCCGTCATAAACCAGAAATAAATGACACCGAGGATTTATGCAAGGCTGAAATATAAGTGTAGCTGGCTTGACAACTTTTCGCATAAAGAGCATAAGCAGTAGTTGATGAACACTTAATTAAACTAGAAGCAGCTTAAATAAATTTTACCTTCCATCTAAGTGTGCCCCTGTACTAAGCAAACACTTATTATAACAAGCATTAATAACCATATCCGTTTTGGTGCAGCTTTCATCAATATCAATATCAAACTTTGAACCATAATTATTTAAGCCGGAGGCAATAGTCAAGTTCTCACTATCCGGGAGAGACGGCGATTCGAATCGATTCAACCGAGCTCGGGGGTATTCCCAACACACACCCAGGCAGACTGGATCGAGTCGCCTTAGATTACCTTTTTGGTACAACTCCGGGCGCGGGCCCGGTTATCACGTCGCAAAAACCGAAAGTCGGATAGCCCAGTTGTTCAAACCATGCTAACCCAAGGACGACGCCAGGATCGAGTTAGACATGCTTGCCCTTGGTCTAGTATGCCGCTATCCCACGAATTGCCCAACCGCCGCCCGTGTTCGCGTCTTGAGTTGAGCTACTTGGCTTCGCGGTCAGACACTCGGGTCCGGCCAACTATGTGAGGGGCTGCGTTCAACATGACCAAGAACGGATGACGCTTCCAGTCCTTAACCGGCATGCATGGGGTCCACTGTCCCTGCCCGGCCTTTCTGTCAGAATTAACACATGGTTCATTTCCCACGATAGCATATATAGCCAACCGTGACCAGAGAGTAACCACCTATAACTCGCGGATGACAGGATATCACCCAACTTCTACCGGTCTAAGCATGGCTAAGCATTTGCATCGCTCCTAACCTAAAATATAGGATTCAGGATATAACATATATACTGGACAAGGATAGGATAAATGCAGCAACATCTTCAATCAATTCCTATACCTATGGTCATGAAATTTTAGGACAAGCAAGATAAATAAGTTAGCTACAACTTTTGTATTCACCACATCCACAGAAAACACCATTATCATCACATAAACATCACTACCTCCAAAACTGTTCTAGCAGTCCAAATCAGCACACAAGCAAAGGGGGCTTTCATGGAGATGCTTGCTAGGGTTGGGAGAAGTGAGGGAGATGGGTTGGGGCTTGCTCACCATGGTCTTAGGGCACTCCAACACTATCATCTTGGCCAGGGATGCAGCAAGGAAGGAGATCGAGATGGGGCTCCTCCATGGCTAGGGTTTGGAGGAGATGACTTGGGGCTGTCCTCATCTTCTTCATCGAGGGTGAGGGCGTGGGGAAGAGCAGCTCACCGCCCGGTGTCGTCCTCCAGCAGGGGCTGGACGTTCTCCTCCTTCTTCTCTTCTTCCTCTCCTTCTCCTCTCTTTTCCCCTGCTCCTCCCTTTCTCTGCTGGCCGAAATCAGAGATGGGAGAGGGAGGGGGCTGCTGCACTTGCTGCTGATGGAAGGGGAAGAGGAGCACCAGCAGCTGTTGCTCATAGGGGAGGGGCAGGACGCCATGAGCAGGTGAGGTAGAGAAGGAGCAGCTGTCTTTGTGCTGAGGGGAAGAAGAATGGCGTGGGGGAGAAAGGAGGGGGTGCTGCTGCTAGTATATGTAGTAGAAGGGGAGGAATTGATGACCAAATATGAATTTCAGCAACTATTTCTGACTGGCAGGCCATTTTTGAGTATGTCCTACACATTTTTAGGGTTTGACTCTTAAAGAAAGTTTGTTCCTTATAAAATTTTCTACAACTTTTATTTAAGGATCACTGTCATGCAAAACCTCTAAGCAACACTTTTTAAACAGGCAACAAAAACAGTCCTAAGGGGTGACATAGGTCATACTTAGTCTTAAGAGCTTAATTAATCTAAGCATTCAACATGAACATCATTCAACATGATCCTCTAAGTGTAGTTAAGTTACTAGAGAACTTAAACAAGTATTGTGCACATCATGACATTACAACAATGGGCATGTATAAGTAGAAAATAAGCAATTACAATAGGAAAGGTTTAACTTGACAGAGTGCTTTACTATGGTCATGCTCATGATATGATGTTATGCTGCTAATGCCATGTAAATGAAGGTGTAAATATGCGAGCCTACACCTAGGGTGTTACATGTAGCCCCCGAGCCTCTTGCTTCTTTAGGACAAAGAAGCTAAAGGGTCAAAGATCTTGGCAAAAATTGAAGGGTGTACACCTTGTAGCCCCCAAGCCTTTTGTTCGAGTTCTTTTGTACTCGGTCAATAGTTTTTGAAGAATTTTGTTTGGTTGCTTTTACTTTCTGTTAGTTTGTTGGTTGGTAGTTGAGCCTTGGATTCCTATCTTCACGTGCTACATTTATTGTAATGGAATATGCTTGGGATATGCTCTATACTGTGCCTCTTATGAACTTGCTTTTAAGTCCTATCAGTCTCAAAGCTGGTAATGGGCCAGGAACCAATCTGAAACTGCACCAATCTGCTTCCAATAAACACGCCCGTAGACCCAGCCCAAACCATCTCTTCGGATGTGCAAACCACACCAGACCAAACCATTCTAACCCATTTGCCGTGGGATTCGTTGGCCGTCGAAGTGCACGAGGCCGGCAGGCCGGCAGCGGGCCCGTGAGGCTATTCCGCTATTGTAGCTTCCTCGATTCTGCTTGTTGTTGCTTCCATGGGGTTGCACGTGACTGCTCGAGCGAGGATGATGCGGCCACGAACAGCGCAGGCGGCAGCTCGTCGGCGGTGAGCTTCTGGAGGTGCAGCAGGCCGCGCTGCTAGGCAGCGTCGAGGCTGAAGCCAGACCTGCACGGCGGGGTAGCGAACAGCGCCGGCGCATTCACTCAGACAGGCGCACGGACGAGCTCAACTTGTTTTCCCTCAAAACCAAACAGATCCGGTTTAACAGCTAACCCGAACCCAACCAGTCCATGAACCTTCTCAGATTATTTTCCCCCAAACCAAATGAGCCCAAATAACAAACCAGACCAAGAAACCGGTTTTGATCCAAACCATTGTCAAGTTGAGTTAGTCTTCTTTTGCTTTGGTAGACTCATCCATGTATGCCGATTTTGGCCTATAAATAGGCCCTCTTCCTTGTCGTTCTGATCATCTAGGTTGAGTTTTTTCTGTTTTGGTGAGGATGATTGTTTGTGTCGAAAGATTCATGTTGCTCCCAAAAAAAGAAAAAAGCAGCCTATGTCTAGAGATGTGGGCCCACAGTAGCATATGATATTAGATATCATCGGTGTTATGGAAATCTAGCTTTTTAGAAAAGCCAAAAAACAATTTAGGATTAGAACCCATCTTTGATGTAAAATAGACCCAGTCATTGCCAAGTGATGTGGGCCCACGTAGTCCCCAAGGTTGGTAGAAGATGAGAATCTTGTTGTGGCAAGCTTTTTTGAAAAAACTTGATAACCGACGGATATAATCCAAGTCTTTCAGAAAAGACTGTCGTACCGGGAACGGAACTCACAGTCTGACTGTGGGACCAATACGGAGCAAAGGATTTTATGCAGACTAACTTGTAGGCTGGTGCATAAGTAATATTGTTTAAGCCCAATTTGGGTCATCATGCCATTTATTGGGCCTGGAATGCGAAACAACGGCCCAGAGCACCCTTCATCGGGACGCAAGGGCAAAATTGAACATCCCATTGCGAGAACCGAAACGCTCCCGTCGGAGAACGTGCCGCGACGGTTTCGACTTCGGTCGTGGCCGTAATGATGGCACGATCCGGTTATGGGAGAACGTGAAGCGTCGTGTAGCGACGCGTCGATTCCCATTCACCAGTGCGCACCTGCGATGCCCGCCTATAAATTCATAGGCAGAGAAGCAGGGACAGCCACTCCACCTCTGCTTGAACCCTAATCTGAATCTGAGTTCTCTTTTTTGCCCCCATTTTCATCTTCGCGGCCTCGTCAAGCAATGGACCATGGCAAGCGGCCGGCGGAAGGATTGCTGAGTGAGCAGCCGCGCAGGCGCCGCCGTAGCGAAGGGTAAGTCGCCAGCCTACTTGGTTAGGGTTTCTTGAAAAGAATCTTGACTGATATGAGTTATTCAATGCTTGCAGGGTGCTGACCACTAGTACTCTGATCCCGCGTCACCTTCTCGCCGGCAGGGAGGCCAGTGAAGGCAGCACTGGGGCCACCCCGTGTCACCAATGACGGTCGTCGAGGCTGAGCTCCACGACAACATAGATGCCGTTGTCATGGTGTTGCGCCACGCCGAAGAAGAGGCGCAATGCGCCCGGGCCAGCCTGTGTGAGGCCGACGAGAGGGTCGCCCAGCTGGAGGAGGAGCTCCAGGCTGTGCGTCTGGTGGTGGAGGCTGTCGTGGCCTTCATGGGAGCCCCCGAGGATTCCCTTACGGAATAGCTGGGCAACACTGCCGGCCGCATCCGAGAGGTGGTATCCCACGGCGTGCGCCGCGGAGCATCGTCGGTGCTAGCGGTTGCGCAACGCCGCGCCTGGGTGGACCTCGGGGCTTCGCCGGGCTTATAGAGGGTGAACACATCACGAACCTGGAACACCTCATCCGCGAGTTCGACGACGCTGCCGATGCCATAGCCGAAGAGGTGACGGCGGAGGATATCATCCACGATGCCCCCTAGGATGATCGGTAATGTTCTGAAACCGCAGTCCTAGCCAGAATGCTAGGCCAGCAGCTGCAGGAGCCGCACAAGTTTGTCGATGCGGATCTCCTCTACCTCGAGAGGGGAACACTGGCGAAGTCCATGCGACGCTCCGCTCCTGTAGATGTTAGCATCCTGCGCTTAGGATTTTAGCCATGTAAATTCCTACCCAAAGGGCCTTTAGTAGTTTGTATTCAGGAAATGAACAATCCATATTTTGCTGAAAACAAAATGTCCCCCTTTGTGTGATTATTATATCTGATTTTATAATAGATTCCTATTGTATGCTATCTGAACAGCATACTTAGTCTTTTTTGCACAGCTTTAGAGTTTATGGATAAAAGAAGAACTGCAGCGGAACATCCATCTCGAAACTCAGTCTTAGTTGGGCAAAAAACAACTTGATAAATGGCAATCAATCTTCACGCTTGAACGAGTAGGGTAAGTCTTCAAACTAGTTTTTGGATAACCAAAACTACTAAAGGCACAAATGGTCTGTACTCCCAGTCCAAAATTGACTCGCTAACCACCAAACTTGAGAAGCACACAGCTTGGCTGTAGGCCTAGTCTCCAGACTGATCTGGTCGACCAGGTCTTGAAGAACTCACAGCCCGGCTGTGGGCCCAATCCCCAGACTAATCTGGTCGACTAGAACTTGAAAACATACAGCTCAGCTGTGGGTCCAGTCCCCAGACTGATCTGGTTGACCAGGACTTGAAGGTTACACAGCTCGGCTATGGGCCCAGTCCTAGACTGATCTGGTCGACCAGGACTTGAAAAAACACACAGCCCGGCTGTGGGCCCAGTTCCCAGACTGATCTAGTCTACCAGGACTTGAAAGACACACAGCTCGGCTATGGGTCTAGTCCCCAGACTGATCTGGTCGACTAGAATTTGAAGGTCACACAGCTCGACTGTGGGCCTAGTCCCCATACTAATTTGGTGGACCCAATGAGAAGTGGAATTTATTGCTAATGTAAATTTAACTAGGCCCAGTTAAAAGCCCAGTTAAAAAATTAGGGTAAATGTACAGTCCAACCGTATTCTTTCCAAGGCTGTCGGTGTCTAGCCACCGATAGCCTGCCACAGGGTTCCCGTAGCAGTTGATTCGGATCTCGGCGAATACTAGAACTCGGCGGTTTCACGCAAGAGATACTCGGTTTATCCTGGTTCGAGCCTTCGTAGTCGAGTAAAAGCTCTACTCCAGTCGGCCTTGGCCTTTTTGCGTTGGATTGATGTATGATTGTGTGTTGTTGTCGCTTGTTACAAAGAGGGTGCTCTGGCCCCTTTTTATGAGAGAAAAGAGTCAGAGCTTTGGTTCTAATCCTAGTCGGACTTAGTAGAGAGAGTTCTGTTCCTATTATAGAAATTACTTTCTATCCGTCTAACTAGGACAGGACGTCTTCTACTCAAAATTGGTCCTTCTGTCTCTGTCTTGTGGGTCCGTCCTGACGGGAGTCACGTTGATGCGGAACCGTCTCGGTCCCGCATCAACAAGCCCCCGAGCATTTCAAAGTTGAACTCAGGAGATGACTTGTATCATGAGTGATGCTTTGAAGTGGTCTTTCTTGAATTCTCTCCTCCTTTTCGTTGTGCACCACAGGTGCACTCATTGAGTGTAGCCCCCGAGCCTCTTGCTATTTATTTATAAGTAGCTGGAGGGTCTTGGAAAATTTAGAAAAAAGTTGAGGGTGTATACCCTACAGCCCCCGAGCCTTTGTCCGAGTTCTTTTCCTTAAAAGTAGTCGGATGATGGCTTCTGGTTATCATGCCCATAGGTGCACTCAATGAGTGTAGCCCCCGAGCCTTTTGCTTTTTGGGACAAAGAGCTAGAGGATCTTGAGTGGCATGATGGCTTTAAAATTGTAGCCCCCGAGCCTTCTCCGAGTTCTTATACGCAGGGATTTGGACAATGGCCCGTGACTTTCTTTTGATGGTTTGCTCTTTTACTGTAGCTTTATGTCTTCTTCTTTATGGCTGGGCACTGGCAGTTGGTGCAGTAAATGTTGTATGCTTTTACTCCGTGGGAATATTCTCCGGATATGCTTTTTTACTGCACTATTTACTATCCTCTTTTAAGTCTTGTCAGTGTCTTTCTGTCTTGGTGAACTTGGTCCATGTACGCCGATCTTGTTCTATAAATAGGTCTTCTTTCTTCTTGGTCTTTAGGGCCTTGAAGTTTGTTGCCTTCTATTCTTGTGAGAATGATTGTTTGTGAGATGGATCAGCCCCCGGGCTTCTTTCTTTCTTTTCCAGTATTGGTCCTTTTAGTGGGTAGAAGAATTCTTGAGATGTGCCTTGTGTTGGGCCATTTTGCAGTCTCAGTTCTTCTTTTTCACTCTACCAGACATATGCTCTGCGTGGGAGGGTTACCGAGCCACACTGTCCTCTAGCTGTGCGGTGCAAATTAGCAACCGCTCAACACAGAGCTGGAGCCCTCTTGTTCACATGGGGTCTGATTCAACTTGTGGCTGGAGAGGCCCGATGTGATGCTTGAGAAGTCAATGCTACTTTTGGTGATCTTGGATGCATTGTGTTGGTGTATCTAGGTTGCTTTGGATATGCTCGGCCAGGACTATCTCAGAGGTAGTCTGGGTCGGCAACGGTTATCACCTTGGTTGCCTGGGGGTTCTGCGTAATTGTTTTCTATGGCAGAATTCTACTGGGTTCCTTGTAGCTGTTGCTTTAGTTTTCTTCTGAATTCGATGGGTCTTGTAAGACTTGTATCTTTGTATCTTTATGAGAATAAGAATTACTATCTGGATCTGAGTTGTTTGAAACTATATCTGCTGGTTGTCTGCCTTCGAGCCGACTTGTTTTTGATAACATCTGTTTGTCTGTCTTCGAGCTGACTTATTTTTGGTACCATAGGCTTTGGTAGTATAGGATTCTTTGTCACCTTTGTAACGGTTCAGAATGTTACCGTTGGCCAGTGATGGGATAGAGACCGTTATCCTGGATTTTACTGGGCCTTTCCGTTATTATGCTATGTATCCGTTGGCCTTTTACCATTGCTCTGTTGAATGGGCCCTAAGCTAGGCCCTTCTTCCTTCTTATAAATTGCTGGTTTTGGGTAACTGTTCTTCTCCTTCGCTCCACCTCCACATCTTGAAACCCTAGAAAAAATCCCCAATCTTGGTTGCTTGTCCTTGCTTCCTGCTCCTTCCTTTGCCCTTGTGGTTTTGGCCGTTGCATGGGGAGGAAGAAGACTGCGAGTAATAAACCAGCAGCTGATAGGCCTTTTCTCGAGGAGGAGGTCGACGAACAGCTGAATCCTGAGTTTGCTGCAATGAAGGCGACGGTGAAGTTGTTCCTAGCTCCGATTACCCAGGAGAGGCATCTGGTTGAGCTGGAGGAGTAGGGGATGATCCAGTCCAAGGAGTTGGCTGGTTGGTCTACGCTTGGTGAGCATCGTGTTCCTGTCCCCCGCCCTGGGGAAATTGTTCTTTTTGTCTCTTTTGTCCGTGCCGGGCTTTGTCTCCCGGTGTGTTCTTTTTCTTCACAGATTTCTCCGCTATTTCTGTATTTCTCTTCATGATCTCACCCCAAATGGGATCCTTCATCTTTCTATTTTTGTTCACTTTTGTGAAACTTTCCTTGGCATTCCCCCTTCTCTGAATCTTTTCCGATTTCTTTTTCGTCTTAAGCCACAGCCCCGTTCGGATTCCCTCCACAGCCTTGGTGGATGTGGGATTCAATTTCGGTAGGGGCGTAAGTTGAGCCACTTTTTTGAGTATGATCTTGTCGAGTCCGTGAAGGATTGGCGCTCCGAGTGGTTTTATGCTGGGAATCTGGATGGTTGTGATGGTGCTCTAGCCCTTGAAACCTACTCTGGAGTCCCGCCTATTTATAATGATCGGTGGGAAAAGGAGCAGCTTAGCGCTGCCGACTTGTTGCTGCTTCAGCCGCTCTTTGACAGGATTAGATATCTGAAGCAGAACGGTCTATCAGGTTTAGCTATAGTTGCTAGTTATCTTCATCGCCGAGTACAGCCTTTGAAAGCTAGGGAGCATTTTGGCTTTGAGTACTCTGGTGCTGAGGATCCATCTCGGACGGTAGCCACTACCGAGTTGTCTGATGATGTGGTGCTTTTGCGCCTCCAGAAGATTTTGAAAGGTGCTGTGGTGGTCCCAATGATTGGTTTTGAATATTCTGCTGCCAAGCCATCTCCTACTGTAAGTTGGTTGTCTTTCTTTTTCTTTTATGCTTCTGAGTGCTTTTGAATTGTTTCTGACTTGCTTCTGTATTTTTGTAGCCTTTTGGCAGAGACTTTAATGTGGATGCATCTCCCTTTGTTGATGGAGAGATTGCTCCTCTTCCGGCTCCTCCGACCGTTAGCCATGCGGTGGTGGAAGGCTGAGTTGTTTTGCTGGGGGTTTCTGAAAAGGAACTCCCTCTTGAGTATGCTCCTTATCAGCCAGTGCCGCTTCCCCGAGCTACTCGTTCGGGTGGAAAGAGGGCTGTGCCTGGTGATTCTTCTTCTGCGCAGCCGAAGCAGGCTCGTACTTCTTCTACCCTCAGCCTTCAAGTAACATTCTGATAGGTGAGAAGTCGCTTTGTTTTATCCTGTTTCTTTTATTTGGTGTTTGGTCTTGATTCTTCTTTTCTGGTAGATGGTGATGCCGTCCTCTTGTATGAGGATGAGACTGAAGATGTTGATGATTCCCCTCTTCTTCGTCGGTGAGTTGTTGACTACTTATGATTTTGGCGTAGATTTTTCTTCTATTACTTGACTTTTGGTATTGTTTTCTGCGGCCCCGGGGAATTTCTACTTCTTCCCCTGACTTGGAGTCCTTGCCAGGCTCTACACTTTCTTCTGCCGAGTTGTTGGCAGGCCTGGATGAGGTTATGCCGCCTCCTCCTTCTTGGCCTCTTCTTGCTCTTCGGCGTGTTTCCCGGTATGGATTTCTTCTGTCCGAATTCTTTTTCTTCTTCTGTTTTCATCGTCTTAATAATTTTTATCTCTATAGGCCATCTTCTACAGTTCCCTCTACTCTGGCTTCTGATTCAGAGAAGACTGCGAGTGTAGATGTTGCAGGTCAGGTGTCTTCTGCGCCTGATCCTCATCCAGCTGTAGAGTCGGCCCTGGTGATGGCAGACGTGGTGCCATCTTCCTCTGCGGCTGCGACTTCTTCTCTTCCTGTTGCGGAAGTTATCGTCACTTCAGGGGGAGAGCGGCTACCTCTTGCTCAGCCCTTGTCTTCTTCACGTCCTCTGGATGGATGCTCTTCTCCTTTGTCTCCCCCTCTCGCTCCTTGGGATATGATTCGTGATATGAAGTTGGTGCAGGAGTTGGAGGCGGAGTTTGATCCGAGTTCTCGCTTGCGAGGACTTGAGTCTGAATGGGGCTCAGTTCAAGCCTCAATTCAGTCTTTTGCTCAGCGATTCCAGGTGAGTTCTCTTGAGCTTCATTTATCATTTTGGATATTCTTCTTTTCTGATTGCTTTGTTCTTTTTGCTTTATAGAGTTTTGTTAGTGATTCCGACCTCTTTTTTGGCTCAACTAAGTCACAAAAGAAGTTGTTGGAAGAGCTGGCTTCTTTGAAGTCTAAGCTTGACGCTGAGCGCGAAGGACGCCAGCAATCGGAGAGTGTCCTTGCGAGCCCAGATCGTTGAAGTCGAGCAGCAGAAGTCGGCTGTCGTGGAAGCTGAGAAGGATACTTCGAGGAAGCTTAAAATTCTGAATAGTGATTTCCAGGGTTACTTTCTGACTGTCTTTATGCCCCGTTTACTTGGTATTGCCTCTCGCTGACTTCTTTTGCTTTGTTTTTGAAGCTCAGAAGAAGTACTCTGAGGAGACTGAGGCTTTGAAGCTTGAGGTAAAGACCTTCCGTAACGAGTCAGAGAAGGTAAAAGAAGATGCTGAAGAAGTCCTTGCTAGAGCCCAGTTGATTAGGCGTGGCGCTGATCGAGATCTTTTGCAGGCCAAGTCATCAGTGGAGGACTTGTCGGCCCGACTGAAGGCCTCGGAGGAGAGGTGGAAAGTTCTCTGGAACTCTGTTCGGAAACTTGCCGGTATACTGAGGAAACCTGAAGATGCCGGCTTGACCTAGGTTCAGTTTCTTCCTCGGCTGTCCACCCGGGTTGTTGGCTTGGTGAAGGATGGGATCCTGGTTGGCGTCCAAGGCGTCTTGGGGCGTATTCGGTTGATTAATCCGGATGTGCCCCTAGAGAGGATCTTGGAAGGTGCGGCGACTCCCGAGGCTGAACAGGCTCTTACCCAGGCTGAAGCTGCCGTCTTAGATTTGGCTCAACAATTTGTTGAGCTTGTAGAGGTTGATTCTATAGTTGTAGGTGATAATCCTCCGCAGTAATACTTTGTGCCTTGTTCGAGGCATTTTGTATAAACTCTTTGTCTTTTTGACTTGTTTCACAAATGGTGTTGAAAGTAGTGTTCTTGCTTTCTTCTGAAAGTTCTTCAAGTTCTTGTTTAATAAATCGAGCTTGTTTTTTGCTCTCATCTACGTCTGTGGAGACGCTAGGGTATTTTGGACCGTAGGTCCTCATCCGAGTTCTATAGCCTAGAAGTCGGGATAGGTCGAGCCATCTTTGCTCTCATCTAGTTCTAAAAAGAAGCTAGGATTTTTTCAGACCGTAGGCCCTCATTCGAGTTCTGTGTTCTAGAAGTCGGGATAGGTTGAGCTATCTTTGCTCTTATCTAGTTCTGAAAAAAAGCTAGGACATTTCGGACCGTAGGCCCTCATATCTTTGCTCTCATCTAGTTTTGAAAAGAAGCTAGGACATTTCGGACCGTAGGCCCTCATCCAAGTTCTGTTATCTAGAAGTCGGGATAGGTCGAGCTATCTTTGCTCTCATCTAGTTCTAAAAAGAAGTTAGGATAAGTCTCTTCTGAATAGAGATTTTATTGATAATTCGGCTTGAATTTTATGCAAAGAATCGTCGTAGCTGGGATATGTGCCATGAGTTCTTTACTGGTGCTCCGTCCTCGGTCATTAGCTCATAAGAACCTGGTCCCGTTACTTTTGCTATTATGAAGGGTCCCTCAAAAGGACTGAGTAGTTTATGCCTTCCATCTGGTTTCTGGATTCTTTGAAGGACTAGGTCTCCAGCTTGTAAACTTCTCGGCTGTATGCTTTTGTCATAATGTCTTCTTAATCCTTGCATGTATCTTGCTGACTGTAATGTTGCATTGATTCTGACTTCTAGACTGTCAATTTCTAGTCTTCTTGTTTCTTCTGCCTCTCCTTCATTGTATTATTCAATCTTTGGAGATGTCCAGATTGAATCTGCTGGTAGTACGGCTTCTGACCCGTAGACTAGAAAGAAAGGTGAGTAGCCGGTAGCTCTGCTTATTCGAGTCCTTAGTCCCCAGACTACTTTTGGTAGCTCGTCTATCCATTTTGATCCATAATCTTTTAGATCTTCATATAATCTTGGTTTTAAACCGGCTAGTATGAGGCCGTTGGCCCTCTTGACTTGTTCATTTGCTTGAGGATGAGCGACTGATGCGTAGTCTATGCTGAAACCGCAGTCTTGTGCCCAGCTCTTGAATTCATTGGCTGTGAAAGGTGATCCTAGATCTATGATTATCCTGTTTGGCATTCTGAATCTGTGCATGATTTTTTGGATGAATTCTTGTGCTTTGGCTGAACTGTATTTTATAAAAGGTTTGTATTCTATCCATTTGGTGAATTTATCAATGGCCACAAAGATGTATTCGAATCCCCCTTTAGATTTCTTGAGTGGTCCGACTTGATCAAGCCCCCAGCATGAAAACGTCCATGTAGGTGGTATGCAAATCAGATTATGAGCTGGAACATGTGCTTGTCATGCGAACATCTGGCAGTTTTTGCAGATTCGACCAATTCTTCGGCGTCTTTTTAGCGCCATTTGTTGGCCAATAGAATCCTCGATCGGAATGTTTTTCCGACTAGTTTTCTTGAAGATGAGTGATTTCCGCAAGCATTCTCGAGTGTATTTCTAGTAATATTTCCTTTCCTTCTGATGTTGGAACACATTTTAATAGTAGTCCTGATGATGCTGCTCTTTTGTAGAGACTGTTCCCTACTAGGGCGTAGTTTTTGCTTCTTCTGATAACCCGAGTTACTTCTATTTTATTGTCTGGTAGTTTCTTTTCTTTGATGTAATCTATGAATACTTGCATCCAAGTTGTGTTGTCTGAGTTGATTGTCAAGACTTGCTCTTGTTCTGACTTGTTTTCAGGTGTTGCCTCATTGGTCTTTTTGATTGAAGGCTTGGTTAGCTCCTTGACAAAGACCCCGGCTGGCACTTTTGCTCTGTCTGAGCCAAGTTTGGCTAGTACATCTGCTGCGACATTTGAGTCTCGTAGTATGTGATGAATTTCTAAGCCTTAGAAATTTTTCTTGAGTTTTCATATTTCTGCACAGTAAGCATCCATGTTCTCTTTGGTACAATCTCAGTCTTTATTTACTTGATTAACAACTACTGCTGAGTCTCCATAGACGAGTAGTCTTTTGATTTCTAGCGATGTTGCGACTTGTAGTCCATGAATGAGAGCTTCATACTCTGCTTCATTGTTGGTAGCTTACCATAAAATTTGTAAAACGTATTTGAGTTGTTTTCCGTCTGGTGCGATGAGTAGTACTCTAGCTCCCGCCCCTCCTAGTTTTAAAGATCCATCGAAGTACATTTTTCAATGGTCTAGGATGGCTTCTGGAGTGGGTTGTTGTATCTCAGTCCATTCCGTGATGAAGTCGGTCAGTGCCTGAGATTTGATTGCCTTTCTTAGAGTGACTTCTATTTTGAGTGCTCCGAGTTCTACTGCCCGTTTTGAGATTCTTCCTGTTGAGTCCTGATTTCTTAAGATATCGCTGAGCGGGAAATCTGTTACGACGATGATTTTGTGTGCTTCAAAGTAGTGCCTGAGCTTCCTTGATGTTATCAAGATTGCGTAGAATAGTTTTTGTACATGAGGATATCTAACTTTTGATACTGTGAGTACTTCGCTGATGTAGTAGATAGGCCTTTGGGCTTTATAAACGTGTCCTTGTTCTTCTCTTTCGACTACGATGGCAGTGCTTACTACTGAAGTAGGCGCCGTGATGTAAAACATGAGATCTTCTCCTTTCTTGGGTGGCACCAATACTGGAGATGTGCCGATGTATGCTTTTAGTTTGTCGAAGGCTTCTTGCGCTTCCTCATTCCAGGTGAATTTGTCCGTCTTCTTTAGTAGTTTAAAGAAAGGTAAGCCTTTTTCTTTGAGTCTTAAAATAAATCTGTTGAGGGCAGCCATGCAACCCGTTAATTTTTGTAGATCTTTTATATCTGCAGGTGGGCCCATATCAGTTATTGCCTTGATTTGTTTTGTGCTAGCTTCGATTCCTCTCTGACTGACCTGAAATCCGAGTAGTTGTCCTGATGATACGCCAAATACGCACTTGTTTGGATTGAGTTTCCACTTCCATCTTTTGAGATTGTTAAAAGTTTGTTGTAGATCTTCTATTAGCGAGTCTAGGTTCTTTGTTTTGACGACTACGTCATCCACATATGCTTCTGCGTTCTTAGCGATTTGGTCTCCTAAACAAGTCTGGATTGCTCTTTGATAAGTTGCTCCTGCATTTTTTAGCCCGAAGGACATTGTCTTATAACAATAGGCTCGAATGGGGTAATGAATGAAGTCTTGCTTTGGTCTTCTTCTTTTAGTGCGATTTGGTGATAGCCTGAGTAGCAATCCAGAAAAGATAACAAGGCTGCTCCAGCTGTTGAATCCACTATTTGATCAATCCTTGGTAATCCGAACAGATCCTTTGGACAATGTTTGTTGAGATCAGTGTAGTCGACGCACATACGCCATTCATCTGTGTTCTTTTTGTCTACCAGGACTAGGTTGGCTACCCAATCTGGATGTAAGATCTCTCTTATGAAGCTGGCTGCCAATAATTTGGCTATTTCTTTCTTTATTGCTTCTTTCTTGTCAGGTGAAAAATGTCGTAATCTCTGTTTGATTGGTCTTGCTCCTTTGTTGACTTCTATTTTGTGCTCAGCCAACTCCCTTGGGACTCCTGGCATATCAGCTGGTTTATAGGCAAATATGTCTTTGTTGTCCCTTAAGAAGTTGGTGAGCATGAGTTCCTATTTGATAGGTAGATGAGCACTGATAGTGGCTATTTTGGATGGGTCACTAGTTCCTAGATCAATCTTTTTGGTTCCTTCTCCTTCAGCTGTGGTAAGGATGACTTATTTTTTGGTGGGAATTTCCAATTCTTCTATTCTTACTATAGCTGTTGCTGAGTTGATTTCTCCTTGTACTTTTGAAGATATCTGTATAGCTTGTACATCGCACTCGTAGGCACATTTCAGGTCTCCTCTGAGAGAGACTACTCCGTGTGGTCCTGGCATCTTGAGTAGTAAGTAAGGGTAATGTGGAATAGCCAGGAATTTTGCCAACGCTGGTCTTCCCAATATCGTATGATAAGATGATTCAAAATCCGCAACTTCAAATTTGATGAGTTCTGTACGATAATTTGTCGGGGTTTCAAATGTTACTGGCAGAGTTATTTGTCTGAGGGGCATTGCTGGCCTCCCAGGTACTATTCCATAGAAAGGTACACTTGTTGGTGTAATCATTTTTGAAAATTCGGGCCCCATTTTTCTTAGGGTATCTGCAAAAATGATGTTGAGCCCTGCTCCTCCATTGATGAGTACTTTGGTTACTGTTATAGCTGTGATTATAGGTCTGAGTACTAGTGGGTATAGTCCTGCGTTTCCGACGCTTGTCCATTGATCTTCTCGTGAGAACTGAATTGGATATTGAGACCAGTTTAGATATCGTGGAATGGCTAGTTCTGTTGCCATGATTGTTCTCCATGCCAGTTTGTCTTCTTGCTTGCTTCTAGACCCTGGGACTCCTGAGAATATTACTGCTACTGTTGCTCTTGGGTTTTGAAACCCGTTGTCTACTGGATTGTTTTCTTCTTCTTTCTTTTCTCTGTTTTCTTCTTTTTCCTGTCTGTCTATCTTCATATATTTTTCTTGGAATATTTGACATTCACCCATTGGGTGAATTCCTATTGGATGATAGATGCATTTTATTTTCTCGAGTTCTTTAAATTTTCTAGCTGGGTAGAATTTCTTTCTTTCGGTAGCGGCCACTATATTGTCCGAATATCTCTTCTTATTGTTGTATTCTTGCCTGCTGTCCGAGTTGTTCCACCATCCTGAGTTGTCTTGTTTCTCCGTGTTGTTTCTTCTATCGAAGTTATTTCTTCTATCTTGGTTGTTTTACGTTATCCGGAAATCTTTCCCCGTGTCTTTTCTTCTCGCTGTAATCATCTTTTCGACTGTTCTTTTGAATTCTTCATTTGTTCATGGGTTTTCTTTGCAAAAATCATGGAACATCCATCTTACTCTCAGGCCATATGAGAATGCTTCAATTACTTCTCTTTCGGTAATATCATGAACTTGTGCTCTTAGTTCTCCAAATCTTCTATAGAAATCCCTGAGACTTTCTCCTTGATTTTATTTTAAACCTTTCAATTCGGCTTGTGTTATTGGGTGTATGAGTATTCCTACGAAATTTTCGCAAAAGACTTTCTGAAGATCTCCCCATGTTTTGATTGATCCTGGGCGTAACTTGTCGAACCATTGTAGTGGTAGAGTTTTGAGTGCCATTGAAAAGAATAATGCTTTGATGTCGTCATCTCCTTCGGCTAATTCTATTGATTGGGAGTAGATTTTGAGCCATTGCATTGGTTCTGTCTTGCCGTCGTACTTCGAGTGGTTTGATGGTTTAAATTTGTGAGGTAGCCTGATAGTGAGTAGCCTTCCCGCAAAGCAGGGGAATCTGTCGGGTACTTTTTCTGGTTTGTAGTCAGAATCTGCCTGGCTGTTATATCTTGTAATAGATCTAGGAGGGCTTCAGGGAGGGGTTGGTAGCCTGTCGCGATTTTCCCCCGTTCTCTCAGCCCAATCTTGATACGGTTGAGTTCTTCTGCTTTGATTTGGGATAGATAACCTTTCGAATGCGGAAACTCTCCGACTTCTTTGACTTGTCTGCTCGGATGGTACTCGACGAGGAGGTGCTCGGTCGTCTTGTATCCTTTGCGTAGTTGTTCTGAGTAGGCTCCTGAGCCTGGCTTGTTCTTCACTTGGTCGTTGTATAGCTTCGATTTCGTCGATCAGTTCTTGTATCTTGTTGATGGGGTCAAGTCTGGCTCTTGCCATGGCTCGTCTTTCTTCATCTTCTTTCTCAGCTCTTCTTTCATATTTACGCCACGCTTCCCTGCGTTCCTGTACTCGATTCCTCCTTCCTCCCCTCTTCTTGTTTCTTCTTTCCCTGGCTGCTTTTTGACTATCTATTTCTCCATCCCTGGTTACTGAATTAGGCGGGATATCGGCTTCTGATTCTTCTGAGGACCGGTAGTCGGGTTGAACTGGTGGTACCAGAGGTTGCCTGATCATGTAGACTTCTTTGCATATACTGAGCGAGTAGTCGGATCCTCCCTCATCTAGTGACCTTCCGTATTGAAAAGGGAGGGGAACTGAGTACTTATCTTGTTCTGAAGTTATGCCGTTAGATTTCATCGTGCTCTGGATGATGTTCTGATACGTCCGTGCAGTATTGCTGAGGCCGAAGTAAAAAGAAATCGGCGTGTTTCGAGTACTTGGTTCTGGAACTTCTTCTTCCGTCAGCTTGGGTTTTGAAAAATTCCAGATATCTCCGGCTCTGGTTCCAGAAGAAGTCGACCGTGGAGAGCTCCGTGATCGTCTGCCTCGCAGATCCAGCTTCCGAAGATGAAGGATGATCCTTTCGGAAAAACATCATGTGTAGGTCCGCTGAGCTCTTGACGTTGAATTTGCCGAAAGCCCCTACCTGGCGCGCCAGCTATCGGTGTCTAGCCACCGATAGCCTGCCACGGGGTTTCCGTAGCAGTTGATTTGGATCTCAGCGAATGCTAGAACTCGGCGGTTTCACGCAAGAGACACTCGGTTTATCCTGGTTTGAGCCCTCGTAGTCGAGTTAAAGCTCTACTCCAGTCGGCCTTGGCCTTCTTGCGTTGGATTGATGTATGATTGTGTGTTGTTGTCGCTTGTTACAAAGAGGGTGCTCTGGCCCCTTTTTATGAGAGAAAAGAGCTAGAACTTTGGTTCTAATCCTAGTCGGACTTAGTAGAGAGAGTTCTGTTCCTATTACAGAAGTTACTTTCTATCCGTCTAACTAGGACAGGACGTCTTCTACTCGGAATCGGTCCTTCTGTCTCTGTCTTATGGGTCCGTCCTGACGGGAGTCACGTTGATGTGGAACCGTCTCGGTCCCGCATCGACAATCCAATGACCATACGCCTCATATAAATAGTCGGACAGCTGCCGCCTCAGTTATCTAGCACCCTAGTCTTCACCATTTCCACTGCCTTATCACCGCAATCTTCGCTGCTCACGAGCCCTCTTTCCGTTTCACCGCCATCCCCATTCTTCTCCACACTCCCCACCGCATCCATTGAGGGGGATCTGATGGCGAGGAAGAAGATGACAAAGGCAGAGGCGGTTCACAGGAAGCTGATGGAGAGCCATTAGGAGAAATCCATGACGACGCATGAGTCGCTCGTGGTAATTGCAGAAGGTGGGCTCCTGAAAGCCCTAGTTTGGTTTTGGATAATTGATGAAATCTAGGACTAACCTTATTGCTAAGTGTGTAGCATTAGAGAAAGGGAAGGTCCAAGCCAAGTGGTGGAGTGGAGCTCAAGGTGATGATGGAGACCAAAGATGATCAAGTGCCACCCTTGGAGATGAAGGAAGACGAGGAGCAAGATGGAATGCTAGAGGCAAAGGTATATGCTAGGGCATTTTCATTTTGCCGGCCATAGGTGAGTAGAGAAGTTGATGGCCGGGTTTATGATCGATAACCGTACTATTAAGAGGGGCGATATTGCGCAATATCGGTTATCTATGTGCCACTAGGTGACCAATGCCTTTGCATGTGCATTAACACATATGCACAAGTGGAGAGACATTTTTGTGTTGGCAGATGAGGGCAGAAGTTGATGGGGTTTAGTGTAAAACCCTCCCGCCGAGCTTGCGATGCAGGACTCGGAGGTTTTCAGAAAGTTTTTGGTCACTCAGAGGTGACCGGACGCTGTCTTGGTAGGGACCAAACGCGTCCGGTCAAGCAGTGGAGTCCGGTATTTTTCTAGGAGTGACCGGACGCCGACAACCGGACGCTCCGATCCCGCGTCCAGTCGAGCGAGCTGACTCAGGTGATCGGGGCAGTGTGTGCACCGGACACTGGGGGCGTCCGGTCAAAGACAGAGAACGCGTCCGGTCTTGTTTTACCCTCTCTAAAACCTCTCTGGTGGCCGACCGGACGCGCCAGGCGTCCGATCAGGGCATAGGACGCGTCCGGTCGTGTGCTGAAGGGCGCGAGTTGGCTCGACCGTTGGCGCGCAACGGCTACATTCAAACGTCAGCGACACGTGGCTCGGTGAGAGTGACCGGACGCCGGGACCGGACGCATCCGGTCGTCACTTAACCAGCGTCCGGTCAACATGTAGACAGGGGTTCTTGAGTGTAACGGTTGGGTGCTTTGGTGGGCGCCTATATAAGTGAACTGGCTGGCTCTAGGGAGTCTCTCTTGGCATTTTGACATACTTGACATACTCCAGAACTAAGCAAACCAACTCTCCCACTTTGCATGCCTCTTGATTGATCTAGAGAGTGATTAGGAGAGCCTCTAGTGTATTTGCCTTGTGATTGAGCATCTAGTGGCACTAGTGAGCGTTCTTGCTGTGATTGAGCTTATTACTCTTAGTGGTTGCCACCACCTAGACGGTTGCATCAGTGAGCCGGAGTTGAGCAAGCTTAGGATTGTTCTTGGCCACTCCGGAGGTGATTGTGAGGGTTCTTGACCTTGTCCCCACGGAAGATCACCAAAGGTACTCTAGTGGAATGCTCGTGACTTGTGTTGCCCTCGTCTTGTGGTGATTTTTGCGGCGCCTGTTGGAGGCTTGGTGTGGTGCCAATTAGCCACCAAATCCCAAGTGAGTGTGCCGTCACAACGAGGAGTAGCGTGTTGGCAAGCACATGAACCTCGGTAAAAAATCCGGTGTTCATTTGGGATTGATCCATCGAGATCATATTTTGATTTCTCATTGATTGATTGGATCATCACCTTGGATATTCATTGTTGATCAAGAAGGTGATTGGTACGACATTCGAAGGCACGGTTTGCATTCCTCGGTTTCTCTCCTCACGATTACCTTTGTGCAAAGTAGCATATTAGATTGTGTAGTATAGTTTGATTGCTAAGAACCATATTCTTAGTGTGCCAAGTGTATTAGGATTGCTAGAATTGAATAGATTGGCTTGCAACCCCTTATAGGCTAGCGCAACACTAGCTTCGCCGTTTTATTCACTAACTGGTTTGTTAAGTGCTTTGTAGAATTTTTATTAGGCTATTCACCCCCTCTAGCCATTTAGGACCTTTCAAGTGGTATCAGAGCCGAGGTCACCGTGGATTAAGGCTTAACATCCTTCAGTGTTAAAATGGCTCAAATCAACTATATCAACCATGTGGGGAAGCTGTCGTACTTCGATGATATCAATTATGATCATTGGAAGAGAAAGATATGTGCTCACTTGAAATCATTGAATCAAAGAGTTTGGGAGGTTGTGGACAAGGACTTTATCGTGATTGATCCAACCAACCCAACCGCAAGAAAAGAAGAGAAGCTCCAATTCAATGACATAGCAATCAACACACTTTATG